>OY728141.1:177687033-178426888 GCA_963277665.1 Viscum album | reverse complement strand
TATTCTTTTATTATTATAATATCAATTTACACTTCTATCATATCTTTTATTCCATGAATTGAACATTCATGATGAGTTTTTTATGTCTGAAGCACTAAAATAAACATCAAATGGATCATATGACCCACAAATGGATAAAATGTTATTTTTACTATATTTGAAATTAAATAGACCAAAATTGTTTTCACAATGTAAGATAATATCCAATAAAAATAATACTATATCAATCATAAAGGCATAAAAAATAATACCCAATATTAAATATTATAAATTTAATAAATAATTAACCTTAAAAAACATTAAATTATTCTTAACCAAATTCAGAACCTAATAATATGATGGATATGATATAATATTATTCCAAGATCAATCTAATATTTTACTCAAAAAAATAGTAACACATAATGTCACATACTAAAAATATATATATGCCCTAATCATATAATCTATAAAATATACTAATCTTTTCAATAAATAAACTCAATCACGATAATGAAAAAATAAATTCATATATACTTCAAGAATATAATTCAACCATTATTCCTCAAATAAAATATTATCATAGAAAATTTCATTTATATTTATATTAATCATATAATGATTCAAAATATATGGAAATTTATAAAAAATGGAATTAATCACTTAGTCATAAAATCACAATTTAATATCATGGTTATATATTGGATATATCATCTTCTCCAAAAATAGAACAATAACTTTTTCCAAATTAACCATAATTACTTCAACATCAATTAATATGTCTCTCCTGATAGATATCAATAACATTAAACTTATTTCCATAATGTATAAAATTGGTATTCCTCATAAAAACTTTTTATGGAAGCACAAGTTAAACATAATGGTTATATACAACTAGAACATTTATGAAAACTCAATAAATATCTCCAAATTTAATCCCATCATATAAAACCATAAAATATACTAATTACTTTAGACAAATGATCATACTTAATTAAAATACCCCTACCTGAAATCTATTGAAACACTATATGTAGACACATTTAATCCTTTAGAATTCATTAAGACCCATTATACATATATTTCTATCTTATATCATTATACATTCGTCCAATAATAAAAAATATGAATCATTTCCTTAGATTTTTAAATCTCTATATATTTATATTTATTACATTAGACATAAATAAATCATAGTATTGAAATATATATCACCTGTCATTAGAATACCAATTTTGAAGACATATGTCTCATCATCTACAATATTGAGTCAATACATTGTTAGAATTAATCAAAAAATTCCAAGGTCCAATACTTCCTTTATCCATGAAAACTAATTACATGTGGATTGAAATAGATGTTAACATATATTTAAATTCATACAAAATCCTTTTTTTGAATATATATAGCTTTGAGACATAATCTTATAAACATTTCATAAAGTAAATTAGGATATTCTCTTATTTGATTTATTTAAATAAGGGTTTATGTTTATTAAAATTGATAAACAATTTAGATAACAAGATAAATAAATAATATATTTAATGTAAACCCCTTATTATATCTATTATGTGGGTTGACAATCCTTTTTTGAGTCATCCATTATAAAAACATGATAATGTCCCTTATGGTTTTTTTGAAAAAAAAAATATTATAAGATATTTTTCTTTCCAAAAAATGGGAAAATATATCTGAAGTAAATTCATGATATTGAAGTGTATAAGGGTATTTGGAAACATTATAATATTTCTTATGGGGATATTTAATACTAAAGAAGGTATATAGATCCCATGATTTTATAATTATTATTTCAAGTGAATCCTTTTGAATAGAAAGGTGGTTTTCATTTGATTTGTATCCCAACACCTGGATGAAGTGTCATTACCCATATAAATGAAATATTTCAGTAAAAAACTTATAATTCTATTAATCAAATGAGGTCCAATAAAAAAATAAATTTTTGAATGTATTTTTATATGAAACCCTTTATTTCAATTTATAACACCATTGGTTTAACAAAAATTATCCATTGTTATCAATAAATTATATAACCGTAAATTAATATCCTTCATAATATTCATATAAAATATGTGAATTATCCCAGGAATAACCCCTTGTAATATCTATAAATGTGTATATCTATAGGCCCACCGATTGTTCACTGGGTGAAAATGGAGTTAATATTCAATCTACCTCTTTAATTGTTATTACCCCTAAGTGAATATGTATCATAATCGTATCTTCATGTCAGTTTCCACGTAAAGATGTATTTTCTAAGAAAACCACACAATATTTTCATTAAAAAAAATATGATATTATCATATACATATAATTATTAACCCCTAATGATGTATAAAAATATTAAATTATCCTCATCTGAATCGTTATAACATCTAATGTTATCTAAAAATTTTCATAGATACCAACTATAAAGGCTCAATCCTTATTCCACTGATGATTTCATTACCTAAATAGAACTCATTTTATTTTATTTCAAAAAATATTTATAGGTATAGAGTTTTATAGAATTTTTAAATAAATCATATGTTACAAACCTATTCATTAAAAGTATATAATTCCACTCAGTATTCATTTTTTCACAAAATAGAGATTTTAAAATGAATCATATTTTAATTTCAAGAAAAACTCATTTTGAATTTCAACCATACTATATCATTATTCATAATCTCACTTAAACCCTTTGAAAAATATTTTAAAATTTGTAAGATTAAAAAAACTCAATAAGGAATATATAAAATAAAGTAGAGATACTCAATAGTCAATTTCAAATCCATGAAGTCATATAAGGGAGTTTTCATATAAAATAATAAATGTTGTGCTCAAATAATTGATTACATTCACATGATATTTCCATTAATATACAATATCTTGATATGAATTAATTATAATAAAATATTAAGGATGAACCGTAATCATGAGGGGTTATGAGAAAAAAAGATATCCGATGAAAATATTGTTTCAAAAAAACATACATATTTAACTTTTCAGGGACTAGTAATTACTTTAATCGAATGATAATTACCATGAATTATAAAATTTAAATACATCCATGAATACTCATCAGCATTTCTTGAAACATCATATAGGTTACTTGGGACAATGTCTACATTTAACTCTAATAGATACCCTTATAAATGGAATATTGTACTCAGTTAATTAAAACATAATTCTCTGGAAGACATAATAATTACCCAATTCTTTGAAGATCTATATTGAGCTCACATATCACAATAATAAATTTAAAATTACCATAAAATATTCTAAACTATAAAATATTTCATTTTCATCATCAAACTAATTAACATATACTTTTAAATACAAACCCATAACATTTTCATATATTGATATATCTTGTATCTTTTAAACCCCAGTTCAAAAACGAAAATACCTATAAAAAGGAATGGTTGGTTTTCATTATAAAAAATGTGCAAAGATAAAATAGTAATAATAATTGAAATGAACAATTGTGTTGGATTGGAAATATATTAACATCATATATGATAAAATATAATATTCAATTTTACTTCTTGGAAAAAATCTCAAAATGTTCCATATCAAATATATGAAAATAATCAATTTGTAAAACCTTTAAAATAATTAAAATTATACATAAAATTTTATTTATAATTTGATTATGTTTATATACATACATAAAAAATTAATATTAATAATATGTGCGTGGAGGTAAAAGATTTAGAAAATAAATCATTAAAATATTTAAAATAAGGTTTTAAGGTAAAGTGTCCCTTTCCTCGAGATCAACATGTCATGCACGATCTTTATATTCTTGAATAACAAATATATTTTAATTATTTACTTTATAAATAATTTTTTATCATTATTATTCTTTCTTTTCTTCCACTTATTACTATGTTATACTTAATTACTTAATCGATCAAGTTCGATTTGAACATTTTGACATATTCATCTTATATACCCAAAATGACATTGGTAGGATGTGTATAGAATAATGGATTAGGTTTATATCATATAAAAAATATTAATCATTAAATTATTATAAATGTTTTATATTAATTATAATTTTTATAAAGAACCATTTAAGGTAGTTATGAAAAATTAATTTGGTTACATCATAGAGATTTTAGTGCATACATACACATGAGTATAAATTCCATTTTTCATGGAATATAGTACAAATAAATTAAGTATTATTTTAAATTTACAAAATTATAATTATATCATAAATATCACCTTGTTTTTTTAAAACCACTCATATATATCATCTATGTGAAGTATTGAAGGAAAATAAAAAATAATATTTTATGAGGCAGTAGTCTGTACATACAAACAAGAATTTTTTAAATGAATGTTAAATAAATTAGAAATATATTTATTTTCCATTATATAAGAATAATTATATAATATATATAATATCATTTTATTTGGATCTATTATCCATACAATTGATAACAGATTGTGATGGAAAATAAATTACGTTGATTCATGAAGTAGTTGTCCCCCGTTCACTTAATTGATGGTTTCACTTCCCATTGGATGGAAGTGGAGATGAAAAAAAGGATATTCCAAAAACATAAAAACATAATATTATATTGAATAAAAAATATATATAATTTAATGGTTATAAGAGGATGTATGGAGATAAATGAAGAAATGAAAAAAACACTCAGTTAAGTGCTTTACCACTTCTTTAGGAAACATATTTTTGTTTACTAAATTAACCTTTTATTCTATGTATTATTATAAAATCATAACCTATAGGACATGGGGTGGGATATTTTAAAGTTATTTTCTTATTAATATCTTAGAAAATAGGAACATTATGTGTTGATAAAATAAAATTGTGGTGTCCTTATATAAGTGAGGGAAAGGACAGACTTAAGAATTTTTAAATGATTCAAAAATTATTTCTGTATTTTCAAGGACATGATTCATATAAGAAAATATAATTATAGAATAGTATTTTAATGTTATAAATAAATTCATACAATAATTATTATTATGATATTTGGTAGAGTTATCACTTACTTTTCACCTAGGTTTACCAAATTTACCCTTTAACCATGGTGATTTTTTTAAGATTCTATATGTAGTGAAACAAATCAAAAAAATTATAATTTATAAATAAAAATATTAAATCAATTTTATAAAAATAAATTTCTATAAATTTCATAAATTATTTTTAAATAAGATTGAAAAACACAATGAAACCCCATTTTTTATAAAATTTCATTATTAAGAAAAAAACTAAATTTACTTTTATACTTGTCCTAGAATAAACAATTGAATGAATGTTAAAATATTTTTTTGGATATATAATAAATAAATTCAATAATTATATTTAATAAATATATAATAACATGTCTTTTTTGATAAAAATATGTTTCCGAAATCTAGGTTTTGAGATAAAATATGTTTTCATGCCCAAAAAACGAATTTATTTTAAAATATAGTATATTGATAATTTCGAGGTAATGAGTTAGATTATCTATAAGTATGGTACAATTATGTTACCTTATGATTAAATTAAAAAATAAATTGTAATTTTCAATTACATTAATTAATTATATGATATGATAATTTTTTTAAAATTAGAATTTTATCATTATCCACTGATAACTAATTTTTTCATAAAAATCAAAAAAAAAACAAATTATAATGTTGAATTATTAATATAAAAAATTATTAATTTTTTCAAATAAATATTTTAAATTTTTTAAATAATGATTTTAAATAAAACCATATAATATATGTAATCAAATTTAATAAGAATTAAACAATTTTTTTGACTAAGAAATTACATAACATTTCTATATTAAATATAACATTATTCAAGAATACTAATATGTAATGAAACTAATATATTTTAAATATTACATTAGTTTTTATATAAATATGCTTGAATTATCAGTAGGTTCTCCATATTCTTCTTGGGTAATCAAATATCCATATTGTTATCATTTTAAATCCTCTTTTTTTATTTGGAATTTAAATATCCTAAAACTAGAGACTAATTATTCTAAATGGTAAAATAATTTACCATAAATTCACCTCCTACACATATTATGAATTTTCATCATTCGTTATGTATTAAATTTAGTGACCTAATTATTCTTCCACTATAACTCATTATTTTCAATTACATTAAATCATTATGCATTATTCAGGATATTTTCATGAAACACAATTTTTGAAATTGGATAAATAACATAATATAAAGTGTCTATGTATTTCAAGGTAGATAATAATCTTGAAAATAACATATATTTCATTAATTCTCATTATTCCTTTTATTTTCATTAAAGTAGATGATATTACATGCATCTATCGAAACCATCGTCTTTGTTGTATTGATATTTAACGAAAACTACTATTGAGATGTAATGATTATAATTTATCCTTGTATTCTTCAAAATTTCATTTATATTCCTCAAATCCATTTCATGAACTTTTATTTTGTCTCTCACATGATTTACCCACATCACATGGTAGGTCTTATCTCATTGGGTTAGATTGGAATCAACAAAGACAACATATCACAACTCATAGTTGGTCCTCCCTCATGCAGCTGATCACACATCATGGTAGGTTTGTATAGTATATCCACTATACCATAGGGATCCTATTAATTATTTATATTATTGATGAGTTTATGGTAAATAAACCTACCATGAGGATAACATGATCAACCTCTCTTATGGTCACTCCATTTTATGCTTATGGTCAATCTATAGATTCCTGGAATTACTCAATGGACCTCACCGTAGATCATTCCCATATAGTTAGTCACACATGGTTTATTCTTTTCATGAATGTGATTAATTTATCTTCATGTAGTCAATAATTAGATATGTTTATTATGGTTTACATAAGAACCATATATTTAAAAACATACTGGATAGAGGTTAAAGAGGACTCAATTCTCAGGATGCATAATTTTGTGTGAAATATGGCACTCTCAATATTTTTACATGTGTTTTAACACTATACAGTACGAACTATGAATATATCCCACATAAAATTCTCGTTTTTGAGGATTTAACTTATTATGTAATCATGTGACTTTATTCAGTCGATAAGTACTTCCTAGGTTTAGTGGTACCCTATTTTTTTGTGACTAAACACACAGTAAATAAAACCACCAATGATCTCTAACAAAAAAACCAAAAATACCCATTATTCTATGAAAAAATACTCTCATACCATCCCACATATAGGCTCAATGCCCTCAATACATTCTTGTTCGATTAGTTATTGTTGAACTAGAACCTACTTTTAGTAGTGTTGATTCTAATAATTGGATATCATTTGAATTTAAATTAAAATAAACTCCAACTCAAAATCACATAAAAAATTAATTTTATTATATTGTACCACAAAAAATGCTCAAAAAAATATAATATTATTTAATCATTGAATGTACATTCAATATTTGAATTTACTCATATAAATTACAAAATCTTGGAACTTCATCATCCTAAATTTTTTGCAAATAGGTTTCTATTAGAAACATGTTTAGCAAATGTATTATGAATTGTGAAAAGTTCATCAATAATTTTATTCATATATTTTATTAAAAGAGAAAACATCTCCAAAAAATAGTGTAAGCTTACATTTTCTACCACACTAATAATTGGATCATATATTGTCTACCAATAAACATACTAAGAAATTAATCTCATCTATGTCCCAAGGTCATAAAAATCTTGTGTATCATACTTCATGTCCATATAATAATATTCACCTAAATGATTAATTTTTCTAATATTCAATGTTTAGTTTAATGTCTACCACATCTTCATATGGTCATATCTTCCCTAATAACCCTTAAACAATGTCATATACTAAATCAAACTATGTACTATAGATAAAGCTCCTATATATAATGTGACTTAGAGGCCAAAGCCTAACCTTGTAACATTGTATCTCTTAGATAAGAAAAAAACACATATAATTTCTAAATTTCCTAAGATAGATTTTCATTCAATATAATTCACATATTATCAGCCCCTTAATTGTAATATATAGGTAACCACACATGTTTCAATGGCCTCTCCCTAGATGTTATAAAAGTCATCACATAATTTATCCCATGGAAGAGGGTGTCAAAAGAAACATTCTCACACATATCCTTCTTCATAAAAAATGTGTTACTATACTAATAATTATTGTAACACTTAAATATTTTAGTTCAAGAATAATACCATGTTTTATTTATTATACCACACATAATACTGATCTCAAAATGAACTATGATATACTACTAAAATATTGTACTTTAAATAAGATATTTAGAACAAAAGAATTGAATTTCCTTGTATGACTATGATTTACCTCTTTAAAAAAATATATGTATGATATTTTTACATAATAAAATTAATAAAAAATCTTACGTTTATTACAAACTAGATAGAAATTTAGAGACTGTATTTTGAAGGTAAAAGATATATTTTCCATTATATTGTTTTGATTTTTGAATTTTTTTTTTTATAATAGAATAAATAAATAACTATTGAAAAATTGTCTTATTAAAATTATAATGTAATATATCTAATCAAAAATGAAAATTGATTTCATGGTTTTTATCATGAAATTATTAACAATAAATCCATTTTATACTTCAAAAGTATATTTGATTAAAAATGGTGTTTATTTTATATTTTGAATAGAAATTATCATTAAATTATATCAATTTTACAAGTTTTATATTGAAAATTTACCTCAATTTTTAAAAAATCATTTAAAAATTATCTCAAAGATAATTTTTGGCATTTTTCTGAGGATATTATTTTTTGATTAAATAGTAAAAAATTCTAATTTTAACAAAATTTTCATTTCTTTTCTTTAAATGACATACTTTAAAAGTCAAATTATGTTTTATATTTAGTTTGGAGAAATATAATATTCAATTTATTAAAAATAAATAAATAACATCCAAAAGTAATCAACATTATATTTTATTTTGGTATACGTTTATTTTTATGCAGAAAAAAGACATTTTTCTTAGAATTATTTTCATTGCATTTTACATATTATGTTAGTTTAATTTATTCTACCTATAAAATTGAATTATTAAAAATAGACATAATATTTAAATCATGAGTTTAAAATTTATTAAATCACTTAATTTTATATTTTTACAATGAATTTCATGTTTTTTAAAACTGTTGGCCCCATGATAATGGGGTAAAACAGCTTAATTGTGGTTGAAATATTATGATGATGTTAAAAAAACATCTTAATTATAATTGGAAGTATGGATTTAAACCAATTTCACCATACCATTGAATAAGTAATTTTTTATTTCCACGTGATCATTATTAAGACACTTATAATATTTAAAAGTTATGAATAATTATAGGGGTGCCACTTCCCTTAATTATAAAAGAGAATGTCCACTTATCAAATATCCAAAAAACATTGGCAATTTGGATCAACCAATACCATCAAAAATCCCTCCTAAAGGTTCCTTACTAGGTCCAAAATTTCTTGATCTCATATAAAGTCTAACCAAGAAGGATTATTGTGTAATACAAATGATGTTTTACATAGAGGAGGTATAACTATTAACTCGATTCATTAATGTATATTTATTCTTTTACCTCCTTCAAACTAATCATAACCATATTAATTTAAAAACATATATATTTTTAATTAAATAAGATGTTATTATGATTATGGAATATCCTTTTCTAATAACATCTTTTATCCAAATGGGAAATGAAAACATCACTCGTGCATATATGTGGACACCTACAACCACAAAGCGATGTGTTTCAATTTTTATCTCCACAATTCCTTAATTTTTGTTATAATGAATCTAGAATATATATATATATATATATATAATATTATATTTTTTAAAAAACAATTATTTTAAAAATATATGATATTATCTACCTTGTTAGGCTTCCATCCATTATAAAATGAAAATTTCTCTTATTGTACCTCTGGGCAACGACCTCCACAAAGTGGTATGTTTCATTTATAATTACTACCTCACATGTATGGTCATAATAGAGAATTTATATAATTAATATGTTATATATAACATTATTAATCTTCTATTGAAGTCATATTATTAGTATAAAATAACATATTATTGCTCATGTAGTTGTGATGACACGTCTTTATTTGGTTTGGTTTTACCACCTACATGAATGTTGATATAATGTTCCAATAAAAATGAATTATAAATTTTTATATATTTGTCTTGGGAAATTTCACCTATTTTATGGTAGGAATGATATTTTATGATAATAACTCCACAATCTATTCTTTTTTCTCTATGAATAAGGTTTTGTAGTTAATTGATTTCACGTCGGATTCACCACCTATTTTTTCTTTAGAAATAGGGTATTTGTAGATGTCTAACAATTTTTTGGGAGGGGGTTGAATGTGATACACAATTAATCATGATGGGTTTACTACATTTTCCTTCTAAAAAAGATCACAATGGTTCCCTTATCCATAATAAAGTATGGACTTTCTTTCCAAAGTAATGTGGTCATTTGGTGTTTCATATCTAATGAAACATAGGGACCCACATTGGTTGATTGGATGGAAGGTAGAGAACATAACACCCTCTTAAGGGAAATTTTTTCCTACTTTGAGACTCTATTATAGATTTAAGATATTTTTGATAATCTCTTACTAATCCTGATATGGGACTAGTTACCTAAAAAAATGATAATTTGTTGAATATTTACCTATATAAGAGGGGCACTATTAATGAGTCCATTTATATGTATCTGAGGTCATAATAAATTTCCAATTAGTTGGTGGATAATTATATATTGAATCCTTATAACCAGGGACATTTGAATTTTCTACCATTAGGGAGGTGGTTAATATTTTGAGGATGGTAATGAACATTCCTAAGGAATCCAGTGTATCCTGTTTAAAATAGGAATAAAAACCCATGTAGTTACTTCCACCCAATAAGTTTAAAATCAGGAATAAAGTATATATATATTGGTACATAGACAGCAGGTATTGATATTGAGATTCCAGGGAGGTGTCTTATCTATCCTAGTTGTGGTAGGAATCAGATTCATCATAGTTCAATCACAACCTTGGTACTTTCCTCAAGGTGGATTCCCTTGTATGGGGGCAGTCATATCATGCCACTGATAAGGGATTACACAATAAGGTTTCCATACTAAATTAATATCAATGATGTAAATTATACTATCTTCCAAAATCTCCAGTCTCATATGATCTATTTCTTGGCGTGAGATACAAAGGATAGAAAGTTATCAATTTCATTGTATGTAGATGTGAGACTTATGTGTTGGGAAAACCCTATTGATGTTTTAAATGGATCTTATACCATTAGAAGGTGTCCTATGTATCCCAGTTATGGTTGTAATCACAGTAAATATAGTTCAGTTTCTTATCCAATCCACTGTTGGATGATAAAATTGATAAGACTGTGGGAGATATTGGGTCCTAATGGTTGGAATGAAGGATACATAGTGGGACCTTCATTTGATTAGATTCCCATTTGATATCATGCCTTTAGAAATCATCCAACATATCCTATATATGTATTAATCATATTCATTGTAGTTTAGTTCAATCGTAGCTTACAAACTGATTTTTTCCTTTCAATATGATGGTGGGTGTTGATTAATGATCAGCGCATGGGAATGATTATTCCTTGATGGTTGGAATGTTAGAGACATATTTGGACTTACACTAAGGACGATTCCTATTTTATCTCATGAATTAAGAAGGTGTACTATATATCCTAGTTATAAAAGGAATCAGAGTTCTTATATTTTAGTTAGATCGGGGCTTACACACTGAGGATTCCCTCATATATCATCTTGTAAAAAGTTATCATATCCTAGGATAACTGCTTGAGAAGGCCCGATTTTCTATCTGAAATATTTTTATTATCTTTCTAAAATATCTTATTGACTATTATAAATGTCTTTGTATGTTTATATGAAATTTTTGAGGATATCTAGACATGTTATAGTTACCTAGAGAATATGATTGAAGATAATCGCATGATCGAGTTGACTCATTTAAAGGATGTCGTATAACCTGATTGACATGTCTGGAGGGAATCATATGATCACAGATGAAATGTCTAAGGGGTGTTTAATGATCAAGGTTGGAATGTCTTGGTGATATTGTGAGAACTATATGGCACGTATTGATGTCACCCTGATACATGTCTTTCATGTCCTCGTTTCACTTCATAATTGGGGAAATAAATCAAGAGGACATTACAATATTTGGATGGAAATCTAATAGGAATTCTCAAGACATGGGTGTCATTCATAGAGGGAACCGAGTTCCATTGTTGACATGTCTAAATAACAAATCATGATTTTAATTTCATGTCAAGGGAATGGTTCTTGACTATATCAACATGTTTCGGTGTTGTCGAATGATTTAAGTGAGTCTTGTGAAGAAGATTAAGATAAATTAAATTTTCTTTGCGTAATACCTTGATAATATTAGCCTTTATTCTATCCTATATTTCATATGTTCCTCAAGTTTTCATAGTGTTAGCTTATTTTAGGTTTTTCTTGATCCAACTGACATACCAGACCTCCTTCACATAATTTTTATAACAAAAAATATTTCCTTTACATGATCTATAGAGTGACCATGAAAATAACATAGGTATTTCATTTGATCGATTAAGTCATTCCCCATATTTTACCTAGTGGAAAATCTTTGTAATCATTTGACTAGCCACTCTGAGAAGTCTTCACCTATGTTGCTTTATGTTAGGGATCCTTAGTCTGTCATTGATTAATTTTTTCTATTGAGGGGAAGATAATTATAGGGGACACTACCCTAGTTATATTATTACTTTTGTTATGTGTGTCTCTTTGATTTTAGATGGAGTCAGTGGAAGGATTTTTAGGTCAAAAACATCCCATGATCATACTTTGGGTCTTCTATGGAATCTCTTTATGAGAGAGACCACAAGAATGTTCCACCATTTTCATTTTTATTAGACCCAGAAAAATCAAATTTATTTTTTCTAACCATGTGTACATTTCAAGGAGTTTACATAAGGTTAGGTTGACATGTACAAGAGTCTTTTGATGATCAGTATGCCTATTGAAAGGATTTCTCATGATTGAAGATAACTTGTCTGGGTCTATTCGTAAAACTGAGGTGGCTTGTCAAGAGGGATTCGGTAGGATTGGGATGACATGTTGAGGGGTCTCTTGATAACATGTTTTATTGTTAAGGGATACTTAAGTGATCAATGGTGATTAAGTGGAACATATGACCCCTTTTTCATGATGCTCAGTGTCTCTCCTCATCACAAAAGAGTATTCCTTTCACCTTTTTATTTTCTTATTTATTTTACTAGGTATTGGGATCTCGTGAAGTTGTGTGGGTGTTGTCAAATACATTCACTCTCCTTTTATATGATGCATTGTGTGATAAAATAATTGATCTTTCATCAATGCATGAGCATTATCATTAGAACCCTTATTATTGTAGATAAAGCCTATGGGGCAGAAAATAATCAAATTGACATGCCCAAGACTTTTCACATGATAAAGGTGATAAATCAGTTGGATCTTCTTTGATAAGTTTGGCACGTCTCTTGGGATTTTTGGTGTCTTTTGGACTACATGAATGAGTTACATGAATATCAAAAAAATCATTTGGCCTTCGTATTTTTTATATTTTAACCCTATCTTTTATAGGGGTTTTGGAATATTATTAGGCACTAGATAGATGAAAAGCAGCATAGTGCAGAGGAAATTGATTGGAAGACCTTTCTCAATCACTAATTCTTATTATGATGCCTTCATAAGAATAAGGAGGCTTGTATATTGGGAATTGTGTGATCTCTATTAGGTCATGTTCTATGCATGAATTTTTTTCATGACCTTTGAATGTTCATATGATCATGTTACATTTTCAATGTTGAGTGGTCCATTGGTTTTGGACACCTTATTTTACTTTTATATTCAGATAAAATAAAACCTCTAAATTGGTTTTTTCTTCACTTGTAAAATTTACACTTCTATTTTGGATGGTTTCAACAAATTCCCCCTTAGGAGTGATGTCTACCTGTGAAAGGACATTATTATAAGTAAATTAAATTTTTCCCTTAGTCTTTAGGGTAGCTACCAATCAGTTTATTGGGAGATGTTTGGTATTTACGGAGACCATTGGTATTTTGTGGAATTCCCTATAAATATTATAATGGAGGGGAGATCATTTAACTAACTAATTCAACTCTCTAGATCTCTTATGAACCTATTATTTTTGTGACACCTTTTATAAAAATCATTCCATAATATTTTTTTTCGAACACCTTGAAAAAGACTAATTCACAGGATCTGATCACGAGACCTCCATTACCTCAACATGTGTTCAATAAAACCACAAAATAACTCTAAAAAATTTACCAAGCATTGAACTAGGTCCTTGTTTGTATAGTTTTATTTCAGGTTTTATAATATTTGTTGGTCCAGTCATGTGATCTCTTTCCATTATGTGGATCACGTGCTCTTGTCAAGGTTTTTCAATCACGATTCTTATGATAATACATGTAATGGAATATTTTTGGATGTCAACATCCCTATATTATATCTAGATGATGTTTTTTGAATAGATATAATTGCTTATAACATGATCCCAAGGGTTTTCTTATATTCTATAGAACTCCCTTCAGGGTCCATATGGTTTTTATTTATCTCGTTGTCCCATTTCTCAAAGTTATTCAAGCATATTTTTATCTTCCTTCAATAATATGGGTGGTTTATATAGATAAAAATAGGACTTATGACCCATTATAAATTTTTTTGATGAATGAATGTGGAAATTCTAGGATAGATATATATGTTCCAAATTTTCCAACCAACCATATACTATTTTTCTATATATTACCATTTGGGTTTCCCAATTCATCATCTACCATCAGTTGAAATTTCTCAGAGAAATAATAACAAATTTTTTCCCTATTACCAATTCATTCCATAATTCCCTTGGTAAATCGGGAATAATCCTTTGGGATATATACCGACTAGGCTGGATACCCCCCATTAAGAGATGTGTGAGTTCCTTCATGTCACAAACATCTGGTATAAACAAAAAAAAACTCCCATTTTGGAAAGGGAAATTATCAACATTATGAATAAATATTTAATTAAGGAACATAATATTCTCTTAATTATCTCTTTAAAATATTGTATCAACATTTTTCATTCTCACGGTAGAGTTCATCCTACCACTCGAAACCCCCAATGTCACCCTTTTATGCAGTTTTGTGATATAACCATCTCCTATTGGGAAATACAAAAATATATAATATATACTGCATGGGGATATACGGTGATGTTGAATATATACTTGAGCCTTTAGATGCTAGGTTTCAAGGAATGTTCTTGAATAGTTGGCTTTTCCAGGTAGGGGGTGCATGCTCGAGAATCTGAGTTGGCACCCAGGTAATGGTAGCTCAACTTGAATATGGAATGCCACTTGATCTATCTATACCAAATATTGAATTAATCACCCTACTCTTGGAAAGTATCCATTGGGGAAACATCCCCTCTAGGATTGGTATCCCTTTCTAGTTTTTATCTGGATAAATTGGGGTGCATTTACACTACTAAAAATACCACAGTGTCATAGGGATGTGATAATCCTAATATTTTCTTCATTTTTAATATGTAATTAAATTATTTAAATCCTAAAAATTTATCAATTTCAACTTATTTTCATCAATTGTGGACTTTTCTTTTATTTTGGACTAAAATATGAAAATTACATAATTTTGGAATTTTAGGAGATTTTAATCACCTTATTATTTTAGGAATAACTTTTACAATATATTTCCAATTTTAGTGATTCGTTTTTTATATTAATTCATGATTTATTTTCTCCAAATTTTTTTTACCAAGATCTGATTTGAAAAAAATAGAAACCTAAAAAAATTAATCAAGTTGAAAATTTATTTAGGTAGACAGAGTGGAACCCACCTCTAAAAATGAGGCATAAATAGCGATAACCCCATCCAATTCATGAGATTAACATGGATTTAAAACAGGAATAATTGATCCATTGCCAAATTAAACTTTAATGGTTTATTATATAATTAATGAAACTATTGGATACTCACCATTTATTGATGATTTATGGAACATTCATGCAGAATAAAATCCTGGAGTAATCAAGTCATAACTTCTTTTAAACATAGAAGATGGAGATCAAATATAAAGGTAAAATGCAGAATAAAATTTAAAAAAAAACTTCTCATAAGATTAGATAATATAATTCAGTCATTAATGGGGTCAAATACATGAAAATGTTTAGGGGAATAATTAAGGATCCAAAACACTCACCTGGTATGGATATAAAAATGTATCCCATATCCTTCTCAAAAGATTGAAAATTTTATGTGTCCATTTTAAATAGTTTTGTTTTATCTTGACGATGTAATATAAATATTCATTTTTAGTATATTTTAATCTTCTTCATCTACTCATTTTCATATTTTAGATATTTTTTGATTCCACCATGTTCTTCTCCACTATGATCTCAAAAACTCATGATCATGAGTAACAAACCTAAGGATGTTCTCAAAGGATCAATCCAATATTGAAACCAAGCCATTGAAAATTCATATTTATTTTTTTATATTATCTTAAAGTTAGGTTAGGGGATATTAGTGGGTAAGTAGTCCATGTGTCTCCACTTTACATCTGAGGCTTAACTTTGTCTTATTCAATATTTTCCCTCGGTCGAGGAGGTGGATGTGTGGCCTCTCAGTGATCATTGAGGGCACCATATATTCAACAAATTTTAAGGAGAGGATGTTAATTTATAAAATGGAGAATATTTATTATGTTAATTATAAACATATGAGGATATTATGATGGTTTAATTTGGGTGTTCTCCTTGGAGGATCTCCTTTTGGTGTATAAAAACATTCACTCTACATGTATTCATTCTGCACTACAATATATATATATATATATTTAAATATTTCTTGTATATTTCAAAACAAATCCTTCATATTATTTAGTTTTATATTATTTCATAATATAATTAAGGATAATATAAATTTTATCTTGTTTAATATTCCCCCTTGAGACTGACTCTGGGTGGGAACTATATTGCACACTTATGTAAAAAACATATTGACCACGGATTCAGGACAAATCCTCAAACATCAATTTGGCATTATTTCTAGGGAAGCACAACACTTTCATAAATCATTTTTCATAAATAACACAAAAAACTCACAAATTTCAAAAAAAAACTTTTCCGTTCTATTTTCAAATTATTATTTCTTTAATTCATGGGATAATTACCCATATGTGTAAGAATCAATTCATGTCTCAAACTTTTCCATTATGGATTGTGTTTTTATTATTTTTAGATAGATGAGGTTATTTTAGAAATAAAATAATGAGGATCAGGCATTCAATGAATTTATAGATTACCTAATAAAGGACATGAATAAATAAATTTTTGAAGCGATGGCCCTGGAGCTAACTGAGTTCTCCCATTTCATTCAAAAATTTTATCAAGTGGACAAGGTCCAAGAAGAGTACCACTTAGTATTCCCTAATTTTTCCTAGGAGATCCATGAAATGAGGTAGCCTAACCACCTACATCCATCTTCTACTACTCAGATCCAATACATGCTTTCCACTGAAGAATATATTTAGGCCGAACCAACTCAAGGGGATGATATATTCTTGAAATGAAATTAATTTTCTTTTATTGAAAATAATTTGAGTATCACTCCCAATAGTTTTGGATTTCCAGATTCATCCAACTCATATTATTCCCTAGATGAAGATTATAAAAAATTCACTTATTGAGGAACATTTAGAGAACCCTGAAAACATTGATCACTTATAAAAGGGAGTACAAGAAAAGATAAAAGTGGATATGTATAAAAAAAATGAGACAAACTCATCTTACCGTTATGGGAAATAATTTTATATTAATACTTCATGTTTTAATTTTATTCAAATATATTTAAATTGTGACATTCCCTTTGAATTTTATTTTGATGAAGAAGATTTTGAGGAACCACTGGATGGAGAAGAATATGTTTCACAAGTATAAACCAAATAGGAGGAGGTTCCATAATTTAAACTACCCCCACCATGAAAAATATACCTCATTGATAAGGGGTGATCTGTGATATTCTATATATGGAATTTTCCTCAATAATAATAAATAATTGCAAGCTGGGAAGACCAACATGTGGTGGTTCAAGTCCAAGAATATCCCCCATCATCTAATTATAGATAACAGTTGGTACTTCCCTATCGAGGCAATAAGAAATCAGGGCCCACTTTGGGGATCATACCTAGATTTATCATTTACTCTCTTTCTAGAACATAAATTTTCAATCTTATGAAATTAGATTTAAATTTAATTTTTTGGATTAGTCCATCATGAATTTCTTATACCTCCTGTCATTTTGAACTTAAATGACAAGATCTTTTTTCTTAATTGTATAATTTTATTTTATAGGTTAATGATAGAATAAGTAATCCCAAAACTATAGATGAAATGGACCGTGATTTATTTAAAAATGGATTTCACTTATATTTTTAACCTTCTAAACTACCTAAATTTTTGTCTGTGCACATGTTTTGTGCTTTAATTTGGAAAATTGTATTCCCACACTTGAAGTTTTTCCTTACATGACATATATATGAGACATGATTTTGTTATAAATTTTGTGATTCTATATTTTATATTTAAATTTTAATGATATTAAATAATTAAAATTGAGAATTGGATGATTAAAGTGAATCATGAATTTTGAAATGAGGACTCGTGGTTTGAGGGAATTGATTGATTCATGTAAAGGAAATTTCGCATCCATTTTTTCATTATTTGAATTTCTGAAATAGAATTGAATTGATTTTTAATTCTTAATCATGCCTTGAGTGATTTTCAAATATCATATTCCCATTCTGGAGAGAATTCTTTGAAAAATTATTACATATTATATTCATGAGCATATTTATTGACTGATCTTTCGGCATGTCACTAACTAGAAATTGAAATTTGAACTAGTTAAAGTTATAAATTTGAAAAAACACATTTATAATGATTGAGGCATATTTTCATAAACCAATTATCTTTAAAAGACCACATTTACATAAATCCTTTTTTAAACTATAGAAACAATGAATGACCCTGTTCGGCATTATCTATATTTCAATCCATTTTTATCCATTCCCAACATCCTCTTAGTATTTTTCATTATATTTTATAATTGATGTGTCGAGGTGTGGGGAGTCATGGTGGAAGTGATGAAATTAATTTTAATAAATAAGGGTGGTGGAGATATTGTGGGAATAAACTAAGGATATTAATTTATTCATGAAAATTCATTTTCACCCCTCTCAAATTAAAAAAGATAGAAAATTATAAAAAGAACGAAAAAGTGAAAAATGGATTATGACTAAAAAGAATCAAAAATCAATATTAATGGACAGATTATTTTTATAATATGTGTTTATATGGTGGAGGTGAGGTGTATTTTAATCATAACTTTCATAGAAAAGAAAATAACTGAAATGATTAATTGAAAAGTAAAACAATATAAGAGGAAAACAATATTCAAGAAGCTAAAAAATAATTCATTATGCTTTATTTGATCATAACTTATACTTTGAGTTATGGGGAAATTGGAGTTTCTACTTTCAAGGGTATAATTTCATCAAAATATTATTTTTTATATCATGCATTGTAGTTAAGAGAAAAATCTTGTCCTTCATCCTTATTTTTTAAAGCATAAAATCTTACCAACCATAAGCCTCAGAGTCATTTGAACATTTATTTAAAAGTCCTAATGATTTTATGTCCCCTTTTATTATAAAAATTAGGTAATATAGTTCCCCTATAAGCCTATGTATAAGGAGCATGTATTCATGATATGAGCATAAGTGCACTTGAATTGTATCATTAGTGATAAGAGAAAAAATAAAAAGTAAAGGTAAATCATGATTTTTAATATTTAATAATAACGAATTGAGGAACTTAAATGAATTAAATTAGAAGTTCCATCAATCAAGTTGAAAAATTACAATTTGCAATTCAACAATTACATAATTATTATTATTGAGTATCCATATGATTCTTTTATTGAATTATACTACTCCCATAATCAAAAATATTTTTGAGTATCCATATTATTCTTTTTTTGATTTATACTACTCTCATAATCAAAAAAATTATCATTGAGATGTTTGGTCTCTTAAATGTAAACAGTGTTCTATATATGAAACACAAATCAAAAATCTTTTTCCAGAAATTTTTTTCCTAAAATTTTTATAATCCATCAATATTACAATATTCAATTCCACAATTACCTAATGTTTATCCAGAAATATATGAATAATTTGTGCTTTATGTCTTGCAAATTTTCCACTCTAGGAACCAACATATTTACTTTAAATATTTTCTATAATGTTATTATCTTCTCTATAACGTTTTTCGTCAATTTAACCACATTAAGAAGAGATATCTTCATCTTCTTTACTAATTCTTCTTTTTTTATATAAATTATTTCATATTTTTCCTCATATTCCCATTTTGACTACAATTTTGGTTTTTCCTCCTACTAATCATTATCTATCTCTATATATTTCTTTTTTATTATGGAAATGTGTAGAAAAACATCCAATTCCTCATATTATAAAACATTTATTCAGAATCATTCCATTATATTTACCTTATCTCATTTTACTATTTTAAGAAATGTGATAAATGATTCTTGTATGAATCTCATCACACTCATCATTTTCATCTAAATCACTTATGGGGTCAAATAGTTCATCCGCTATAAATATTATCTTGTTCAAATATTAGAAATATATTTTTCATTTTTTTTATCTTGAATATATGCTCTTTTATTCACTCATAATTCATAAGGGTGTTATGATGCTCATAAAGTGAAATTTCATAAATATCATGAAAATATGATATCTTCAAGTCAATTTTTATTCATATGTTTCACATTATTCATTTGACCACAGTTAAACCATCTATTTTGTATCTAATGTACCTTATTTTAACAAGTATCTCTAAAACCCTAATTAAATAGAAGAAAAAATTTTAATTGGTATCACCCATAATTATAAAAAATTTATAGGAATAATAACATAAATAAAATACATAAATCCTTTCATTCATATCATCATAATAATAAAAATAACCTTTTGAACCAATAATTAAAACATTTTTAGATATATAATTTTACCTTTTCCTTAAACACCCTTTCTCAAAAAAATAAAATATGTATATAAAATGGTAGGAGTAATTTTAATTGAAGAAAACGTAGATTTTTTAAATCTAGTTAAATATATAAAAATGGTTATAGTAGTCTGAAATGTTATTGATAATATATTTTTTAAAATAGAACATTCTTTTTTCCATTGTGCAAATAAAGTCAAAGCATTCTTTATAAAATACATAAAAAATCCTTATGAAACCCATTAAAATAATGAAAAAAGTGACATAAAAAGTCATTTTTATTTACTTATTAAAATATAAATGCACCCATAAAATTATTTTTTGAGTATTCATTTTTATGAAAGCATTTTAAAAATAAATCATTATAACATTTAAAATATTTTTTAATGAAAATGTGTACATTTATTTGAGTCAACCTTGTCACATATATTATTTATCATCATGAAAAATAAAATTATTTCAATTATTTAATTTTTATAAAAAAATGGGTTTATTTTCAGTTTTATTTCACATATATCCATGTTGTACTAAATTATATTTTTGATTAAGTCCATGTCATATGTTTAGAGATAATTTCAATTATATGCCCGAAATGACTTCGGAAGGTAGACAATGGTCGAATATATCATGATTATATCACTTATATATTATTAATAAATATATAATTATAATATTTATACAATAATTATTCATCTAGACCCACCCATGTAAGCAGGTTGTGAAAAAATAATTATGTTACATCATGGAGATAGTAATCCATACGTACACATGTGTATCATTTTAATCTTTTAATGAACATGGATAAAAAATATAAGTGTTTGTTTAAAATTCATAAATAATAATTATAAAATATATAAAATATTATTTTCCAAAAACCACTCATATATACCATCTATTTGAGGCGTCAGTGGAAAACAAAAAAGATCTTTTTGAGAGGTGATAGTCTGCACAAACGCATAGCTAATGTTTTTTTAATAATCTAAACAAAGAAAAAATATATTAATTTATTATAACATAATTAAACTTATATAATATATATCGTATTATTTAACTTTTATCATTTATCATTACCATACATAACTAATGGTGATGGAAGAAATGAATTATGTTTGTGAGGTGGTAGTCTTTCGAACACAAGAACTATGGTTTCTATTTCCATTTAACTGAAGTGCAGACAGATAAAGTTACTTACATTAAAATATTAACATAATTGTATATGTTATATAATCATTTACCTATATTTTATTTTTTAATAGTACTTTAATCAAGAAAATGAATAAATAAATTAAAACACATTGTCAAGGTCTTTATCTCTTCTTCAGACAACATTCATAGGTTAGACCATTGACCATCAATGGTTTCTTTTCTCAATAATATAGAGACTTTAGAACATGTATAGGGATTTTAAGAATTTATTTGGTTAAGAATTAATATTTATACATGCCTCTTAATGTTTGTAGAATATTTGATAGTGGGTGTCCTTTTAAAGGTGAGGGAGAGGACTTTCATGGAATTTCTCAAACTATTTATATATTATTTTGTCAATTTCATGGAAAAGTTTTCCATGAAAAATTAAAATTTTAAAATAAGGTTATACAGTTTTAAATCAAATCATAAAATAATAATTAAGATTAAATTTTGTATCATCATCAGTTAGTATTAATATATTTTAACCTGGAATACTTTTTTACCATAGTGGAATTGTTTTACCGATGTTCGTATTCGTAATTTAAAAAATTGATATTTCCATAATTTAGAATTTTATATATGATGATTCAAAATATGGAAATCATTTTATTAAATTAAATTTATATAAAAAGATTAAATTTATTTTTAAGTAATCCTTCAAAATGCAATGAAAATCTATTTTCATAAAAATATATTTTTTGTTTAAAATTAAATTTAAATTCAATCAATTCTTAGTAAAACTAATAAAATTAATGTTAAAATATATTTTTCAAAAAATAATATATAAATTTCATTGAAACAATAATTAAATATAGATTAATATAACTAATTTAGCAAATAACACAGTTCCACAAAAAATTGTTTTTGGAAAACTGTATATGTAAGCCCAAAAAAATATATTATACAAAAATCAAGTATTACAGTGCTTGAAATGTAATTAATTCTATTATAAAAAAGTATTGGTGATTTATTTTAATTTAATATAATATTAAAATGATAATGGTACTTTTTAATTACTTGATATAATGGAAATAAATTACTACATTTAAAATTAGTTTTTTAATTATTCATTGAAAAATTAACATGTTCAGAAAAATATTAATTATTAACTATTTTATAATTTTAATACAATAATATCTAAAAAATTAATTTTTTAAAATTATAATTATAAAATATTGATATAATTATTTCAAATAAAAAAATAATACATGTAATCAAATTTATTAATAATTATAAAATTTCTCTTTTGATTGAAAAATTACATAATATTTTATATTATGAATATACCTCTATTCATGAATTTTAACAAGGAATAGAATTTATATATTATCTATATTAAATGCGATGTATCATTGTTATGCCTCTTGGAAATTGTGACCTGTCAAATTTACCTCATTCCTGATAAAAAATGTATTAATTATTTCTTTTTTAAATAATTTTTATAAATTTTAAGATAAAACATAAAATCATGAAAGAAACCCTCATTTTAATATTAAAAAAAATTTTGAAATGCCACATCATAAAAATTAACAATAAAACATACTTTTGAAAAATTGAAATGAAAAATATGATATTCACCTACAATAACAAATGTTTGGGTTCCTAGAAAAGGATAACATTGGTAGGATCTAGAAATATAGACATAAAGGATAAAAATATTATACATGGAATAATTATGGGGTGTAGAAAATTCACATGAGATTTTTAATGAACATAAAATCATATATAGGTAGAGAGAATATCTACCTTCATTTCATAAAAAATAAATGTAATTGGATTACATTATTTCAGGATTTTTTTCCTATAGTTCATAGGTTCATTCACTATCAAGATAGAGAATGTGAGAAAATATAATTCCAAGGTTTTTTCATTCAATATGTAATATTTTAGTCTTTTATTATGATACTTTCAATTTAAACTTCTATCATATCTGTTATTCCATGAAATGAACATTCATGATGAATTTGTTATGTCTAAAGCACTAAAATAAACATTAAATGGATCATATGACCAACAAATGGATAAAATGTTATTTTTACTATATTTGAAATTAAATAGACCAAAATAGTTTTCACAATGTAAAATAATATCCAATGAAAATAAATAATATATAAATCTGTAAAGGATAAAAAATAATACCCAATATTACATATTAAAATTTTAATAAATAATTAACCTTAAAAAACTTTGAATTGTTCTTAACCAAATTCAGAACCTAATAATCTGTTGGATATGATATAATATTTTTCCAAGATCAATCTAATATTTTACACACAAAAAATAGTCACACATAATGTCACATACTAAAAATATATATATATCCCAATCATATAATCTATAAAATATACTAATCTTTTCCATAAATAACCTCAATCACCAAAATGAAAAAATAAATTCATATGTACTTCCAGAATATAATTCAACCATTATTCCTCAAATAAAATATTCTTATAGAATAATTTATTTCCATTTATATTAATCATTTTATGATTAAAAATATATGGAAATTCATAGAAAATGGAATTAATCACTTAGTCATAAAATCAGTATTTAATATCATGGTTATATATAGGATATATCATCCTCTCCAAAAATATAACAATAAATTCTTCCAAATTAACCATAATTACCTCAACATCAATTAATATGTCTCTCTAGATGGATATCAATAACATTAAACTTATTTCTATAATGTATAAAATTGGTATTCCTCATATAAACTTTTTATGGAAGCACAAGTTAAACATAAGGGTTATATACAACTTGAACAAATATGAAAACTCAATAAATATCTCCAAATGTAATCCCATCACATAAAACCATAAAATATACTAATTCCTTTAGACAAATTATCATCCTTAATTAAAATACCCCTACATGAAATCTATTGAAACACTATATGTAGACACATTTAATACTTTAGCATTCATTATGACACATTATCCATGGATTTCTATCTTATATCGTTATACATTCATCCAATAATTAAAAATATGAATCATTTCCTAAGATTTTTCAATATATATGTATTTATATTTATTAAATTAGAAATAAATAAATCATAATATTTAAATATATATCACCTTTCATTATAATACCAATTTTTAAGACATATGTCTCATCATCTACTATATTGAGTCAACACATTGTTAGAATTCATCAAAAAAATTCCAAGTTCGTATACTTCCTTTATCCATGAAAAATAATTACAATTGGATTGATATAGATGTTAATAGATATTTAAGTTCATAAAACCCCCTTTTTTAATATATATAGCTTTGAGACATAATCTAATACCCATTTCATAATGTAAATTAGGATATTATCTTATTTTATTTTTTTAAATAAGGGTATATGTTTATTAAAATTGATAAAAAAATTAGATAACAAGATAAATAAATAATATATTCAATTTTCACCCTCCATTATAGCTATTAAGTGGGTTGACAATCCTTTTTTTAGTCATCCATTATAAAAACATGATAATGTCCCATATGGTATTTTTGAAAAAATATATTATAAGAAATTTCTCTTCCCAAAAAATGGGAAAATATATCTGAAGTACATTCATGATATTGAAGTATATTAGGGTATTGGGAAACATTAAAATATTTCTTATGGGGATATTTAATACTAAATAAGGTTTATAGATCCCATTATTTTATAATTATTATTTCAAGTGAATCCTTTTGAATAGAAATGTGGTTTTTATTTATTTGTATCCCAACATCTGGAAGAAGTGTCATTACCCCTATAAATGAAATATTTCATTCAAAAACTTATAATTCTATTAATCAAATTTGGTTCAATAAAAAAATTTGAATGTATTATTGTATGACACCCTTCATTTCATATTATAACACCATTTGTTTAACAAAAATTATCCATTGTTATCGATAAATTTTATAACCTTAAATTAATATCCTTCATAATATTCAAATAAAATATGTGAATTATCCTAGGAATACCCTCTTGTAATGTCTATAAATGTGTATAGTTATAGGCCCCCCGATTTTTCCGTAGGTGAAAATGGAGTTAATATTCAATACACCTCAATAATATTTATTACCCCTGAGTGAATATGTGTCATAGCCGTATCTACACGCCAGTTTCCATGTAGAGAAGTATTTTCTAATAAAACCACACAATATTTTCATTAAAAAACATTATGATATTATCTTATAAATATAATTATTAAACCATAATGATGTATAAAAATATTAAATTATCCTCATCTGAATCGTTCTAACATCTAATGTTATTTAAACATTTTCATAGATACCAACTATAAAGGCTCAATCCTTATTCCACCCATGATTTCATTACCTAAATAATAATTTATTTTATTTTATTTCATAAAATATTTCCATGTATTTAGTTTTATAGAATTATTAAATAAAACATAGGTATCACCCATATTCATTAAAAGTCCATAAATCCCATCAGTATCTATTTTTTCACAAAACAAAGATTTTAAAATGAAACACATTTTAATTTCAAGAAAAACTCATTTTTAATTTCAACCATACTATATCATTATTCATAATCACCCTTAAACCCTTTGAAAATTATTTTAAAATTTAGAAGATTAAAAAACTCAGTAAAGAATATATAAAATGATGCAGAGATACTCAATAGTCAATTTCAAATCCATGAAGTCATATAAGGGAGTTTTCATTTAAAATAATAAATGTTGTGCTCAAATAATTGATTACTTACACATGATATCACCTTTAAAATAAAATATCTTGATATGAATGAATTATAATAAAATATAAAAGATGAACCATAATAATGAGGGATTATTAGAAAAATAGAGATCCTATGAAAATAATGTTTTAAAAAAACATACATATTTATCTATTAAGATATTAATAATTACTTTAATCAAATGATAATTACCATGCATTATAAAATTTAAATACTTCTATGAAAACTCATCAGTATTTGTTGAAACATAATTTAGGTTAATTGGGACATTGTCTTCATTTAACCCTTATAGATACCCTTATAAATGGAATACCCTAATCATTTAATTCCAACATAATTCTCTGGAGAACATAATTGTTACCCAATGCATTGAAGAGCTATATTGAGCTCACATATCACAATAAAAAATTTAAAATTACCATAAAATAATATAACTCTAAAATATTTCATTTACATCATCAAACTAATTAACATGTCCTTTTCAATACATACACATAACATTTTCATATATTGATATATCTTGTATCTTTTAAACCCCGTTTCAAAAACTAATATACATATAAAAAGGGATGTATGGTTTTCATTGTAATAAATGTGGAGAGATAAAAAGGGAATAATAATTGAAATTTACAATTGTTTTGGACTGGAAATATATTATCACCATATATGTTAAAATATAACATACAATTTTACTTCTTATAAAGAAACTCAAAATTTCCCAAATCAAATATATGAAAATATCCAATTTGTAAACCATTTAAAATAATTAAAATTAAACATAAAATTCTCTTTATAATTTTATTATGTTAATATACATATATAAAAAATTAATTTTAATAATATGTGCATTAATGTAAAAGACTTAGAAAATAAATCATTAAAATATTTAAAATAAGCTTTTAAGGTAAAGTGTCCCTTTCCTCAAGATCAACTTGTTATGCATGATCTTTATATTCTTGAATAAAAAATATTTTTTAATTATTTACTTTATAAATATATTTTTATCATTATTATTATTTATTTTCTTCTACTTATAACTCTGTTATACTTAATTACTTAATCGATCAAGTTCAATTTGAACATTTTGACCTATTTATCGTATTTACCCAAAATGACTTTGGTAGTATGTGTATAGAAAAATAGATTAGGTTTATATCATATAAAAAATATTAATCATGAAATAATTATAAATTTTTCATATTAATTATAATTTTTAGAAATAACCATGTAAGGTGGTTATGAAAAATTAATTGGGTTATGTCATAGAGACACTAGTGCATACATACACATGAGTATAGATTCCATTTTTCTTGGAATATAATATAAATAAAGTAAGTATTATTTTAAATTTATAAAATTATAATTATATCATAAATATCACCTTGTTTTTTTAAACACTCATATATATCATCTATGTGAATCATTGAAGAAAAATAAAAAACAATATTTCATGAGGTAGTAGTCTGTACATACAAACAAGAATTTTTTTAATGAATGGTAAATAAATAAGAAATATATTTATATTCCATTATAGAAGAGTAATTATATAATATGTATAATATTATTTCATTTGGATCTATTATCCCTACCATTGATAAGAGATTCTCATGGAAAATAAATTACGTTGATTCGTGAAGTAGTTGTCCCCCATTCACCAAATCGATGGTTTCACTTCCCATTATATGGAAGAGGAGATGAAAAAAAGGATATTCCAAAAATATATTAACATACTAGTATATGGAATTAAAAATTTTATATAATGTAACTGTTAGAAGAGGATGTATGGAGATAAATGAAGAAATGAAAAAAACACTCAGTTAAGTGCTTTACCACTTCTTCAAGAAACCTATTTTGGTTTTCTAAATATACATTTTATTATATATATTATTATAAAATCATAACCTATAAGACATGGCATGGGATATTTTAATGTTATTTTCTGAGTAATATCATAGATAATAGGAACATTGTGTGTTCATAAAATAAAATTGGGGTGTCCTTATATAAGTGACGGAGAAGATAGACTTAGTAATTTTTAAATGATTCAAAAATTATTTCAGTATTTTCAAGGACATGATTCACATAACAAAATATATTTAGAGACTACTATGGTAATGTTATAAAACAATTCATACAATAATAATTCTTATAATATTTGGTAGAGTTATCACTTACTTTTCACCTAGGTTAACCAAATTTACCCTTTCACCATGGTGATTTTTTTCGAAGATTCTATATGTAATGAAACAAATTAAAAAATTTATTATTTATAAATAAAAATATTAAATAAATTTTACAAAAATAAATTTCTAATAAAATCATAAATTATTTTTAAATAAGATTGATATACACAATGAAAACCCATTTTTTATAAAATTTTATTATTATGAAAAAAATAAATTTACTTTTATACTTGTCCTAGAATAAAAAATTGAATGAATGATAAAATATTTTTTTGGATGTAAAATAAATAAATTCAATTATTATATTTAATAAATATAAAATAATAGATCTTTTTTGATAACAATATGTTGCAAAAAATAGGTTTTGAGAAAAAATATGTTTTCAAGCCCAAAAAACAAATTTATTCCAAAATATAGTATAATGATAATTTCTAGGTAAAGAGTTAGATTATTTATAATTATGGTACACTTATGTTACTTTAAAATTAAATTAAAAATAAATAGTAATTTTCAATTATATTATTTAATGATATGATATGATAATTTTTCAAAAATTGGTATTTTATCACTATTAACTGATAAGTCATTTTTTCATAAAAATAAAAAAAACTAAATTATAATGTTCAATTATTAATATAAAAAAATTATTAATATTTTAAAATAAAGATTTAAAATTTTTTAAATAATGATTTTAAATAAAACCATATTATACATGTAATCAAATTTAATAAGAATTAAACAATTTCCTTTTTGACTGAGAAATTCCATAATTTTTTTATATTAAATATGACATTATTGATGAATACTAATATTGAATGAAACTAGTATATTATCAATATTACATTAGTTTTTTTATAAATAAACTTGATTTCTTAGTAGGTTCTCTATATTCTTATTGGGTAATCAAATATCCATATTGATATTATTTTAAATCCTCTTTTTTATTTGGCATTTAAATATCCTAAAACTACAGACTAATGCTTCCACATGGTATCAAATTTACCATATCATCACCTCCTACACATATTATAAATTTTTATAATTCATTATATATTAAATTTAGTGACATAATTATTCTTTAATTATATCTCATTATTTTTTATTACATTAAAACATTATGCATTATTCATGATATTTTCATGATACACATTTTTTGAAATTGGTTAAATAATATAATATAAAGTGTCTATGGATTTCTGGGTAGATCATAATCTTGAAAATAACATATATTTCTTTAATTCTCATTATTACTTTTATTTTCACTCAAGCACATGATATTACATGCATCTATAGAAACCATCGGCTTTGTTGTATTAACATTAAATGAAAACTACTATTGAGATGTAATGATTCTCATTTATCATGGTATTATTAAAAAGTTTATTTATAGTCCTCCAATCCATGTCATGAACATTTTTTTGGATTCTCACATGATTTACCCATATCTCATGGTAGGTCCTATCTCATTGGGTTAGTTTGGAATCAACAGACATCCTATCACAACTCATAGTATGTCCTCCCTTATGCGGCCGATCACACATCATGGTAGGTTTGTATATGTTGGAAAAAAATCTCTCAAGGTAACATTGAAGTATTTTTTGGGTTGATTGTGTTTGTTGACAAATCAGGTTTCCATGGAAATTGTCTAGTTACAAAGAATTTGTTGACAATCCTTGTTGACAAAGAACGATGAAAAGGAAAGTATGATCTGGAGGTGGTACAAAAGAGCAGTACAAGGTGGCTCATTCTCCCAGTGTTTGCCAAATTTTTGGGGTCCAAAATGTGGAGTTTGGTGAGCATCACGAAAATAGGATTTCCATGAAGAGCATAATTTAATATGGCAAAGGGATGAATTTCGCGAAGATAGGATGCATGGTTTGGAAATCGCGAAGACCAGAATAATGGAGGTGGTGAGTCTTCGCGATTACGTCAAGCTTTGAGAACATCAGAGTTGAAGCGCAACGCGGCGGTGAAGGGCTTTGCGAGGGAGATTCACGGAGAAGGCACGAATGAATGTTGATGGTAATGCTTCGCGATTACGTCAAGCTCCGCGAACGGAAAATATCCGTGGTGCTTCGGGATTTGGAAAAATTCTGGCGGAAAATTTGGAGCTTCGCGATTTGAGATGATGTGGCGTTGACTTCGTGCGTAATGTTCTAGGGTCAGTGGAATCTCCTATAAATAGAGGCCGACCCCCTCGAGAGAAGTAGAGAGAATTTTCAGAGAAGATCATTTGCTCTCGATTTGCGAAGGTGGTTCGCGGAGCCAGTGTGCTTCGTGAAAGAGGAGCTTCGCGGCGGCTATTGTAGCTCCGCGAAACCTGCGAGCAGTGCGTTGGCTTATTAAGCTTCATGAGGGATGTTGCTTTGCGACGGCTTGAGCATCACGAAATCTCTTTGCGGAAAAGAAGGAGCTTCGCGAAGGCTTGTTTGAGCTTCGCGATATTGGGAGCTTCGCGATGTAGGGTGCTTTGTGAAGGTGTTTCCAAAAAGAATTCCCCAGTGTTCAGAGGCAAAGAGGTATTCATCAGTGGATGAAATTTGGACATTAACAGAGCATCCATCATTAGTTAAGGATGCGTGCATTCATGAAAATGAAGAGACCTACTGGTCTATAAACTGTGGGTGAATCCCTTCACAGAGCAGTGAGCTTAAGAAGAGGAAGAAGGTGATCCTCTCCACCGGCAGTGAGCCAGAGAGAGAGAAATAGGGAGTGACCCTTGGGAAAGCAGTGAGCTGACCCTAAACTTTGTAAAGGGAGTGAGCCTGGGAATAGAAGTGATCTAGCCCGAACTTTATATCCAAATCTACTGAATATTAGTGGAATTTGGTACGACTGGCAACCTGTCGGCGTATGCTCCTTGGACGTAGCCCAGTGAGGGTGAACCAAGTAAAAATCTCTGCGTCTACCTACTAATTTTCCTGCATTTCATTTAAAGCATCATCATCAGATAAAGATGAAATTAAGTGATCATAACATACACACAAGTGCAAACAAAGTGACCCTTGTAACAAAAAGGCCAAGATCCAGTGGGGAAGGAAGAACTTTGAAAAAGAATATCCATGCCCTGATTCACCCCCCTCTCAGGGTATATAGGCCCCTATTGGCCCTAACAATTGGTATCAGAGGGAAGGTTTCTTTTATAATATTTGTTTCCTTCGAATTGGTGTAGTCGATCTGTGTGTTTAAAGAATCAGTTTGATCTTATCTCAGTGAGCCATGGCGAAGGAAAAAACATCAAAGAAGAATCAGAAGTCAGGTGGTATTCCCCAGTGTGGAAGTGTGTACGGAAAATGTGTGATTCAGTTAAAAGAATCAAACCGCTTGCTGAAGGAAGGCTTGGATAAATCAGATAGGGAAAAGATAGATTCACTCAAAAATGCTGTTGGAATGAGTGAAGTAATCAAAATTAAAAGTGATGTTGAAACCACTGATGATGAAGAAGTTTCAAGGAGGACACCAGTTGATGTTGTTAACATGACAAAGGAAATGGACCGAAAATCTGATGTGGAAGTCAAATCTAAAGAAATTCGGAACAAAGTATTGGAGATTGAGTTCAACAAGCTAAGAGGATTAAATCAAAGGCTTATTGACATAGTTACTAACCTAACAGAGAAGAATGATTCTCATGCCGAAGAACTACAAAAGATGGCTAAAATGAAAGGAAAATAGAAGGCTGGTGATTTTGAAGAGAATCAAAAGTCAGATGAAGTTTGGAATCTGAAAGCTAGAAATGGTGATCTAGCAACACAGTTGTCTAAAGATGTTCATAAGAATCAAATACTACGACAATAGAATTCATGTTTCTCTGATTCTATTGAAGAAGAAAAATTGTAAGTGAAAGAGAAAAGTGACATGGTGGAAAAGATGACACGTTAATTGGAAGATGAGATTAGTAGAGGGAAGCTTCTCAAGAGAGAACATGATGTCCAACTTGAATCAAGGGAGATGAAGATTCAAAAGTTGGAAGAGGAGCTAGAATCAGTAAAGAAGGAAGTGGAGAAATCCAATGATAAAGGATTGCCAAAAATGAAGGATGCCTTACACTTTCTATTTGATCATCCTTCGACAAGTGATGATAAAATGAAGAACAGATATGCTATTTCTGAAGAGAAACAACAGAATATTTTCTCATCTCAAAGACCAAAAAGTTTCAGAAAAGCTGGTATCGGATTTGATGAATCCCCTCTCATGCAAGATATAAAGAGAGCTGTGAACAGTTCCAGATGTGAAATAAATCCTATAGGTGTTGGAGATAGGCCTAAAAGGACAGTTACAAAAAGTAGTGATGACATGTGCTATTTATGTGGGATTCATGGCCACACATCAAGCTTCTGTTCAGAGGCTCTGCAATACATTTCAGGCTGTGAATATAGAGACATTACTAAATCTGAGAATAATAAGAAGCATCATGATAAATCAGAGAGAAGAGTTTCTCAGAGGAGGACATTCATCAGATGCTATTACTATAGAAGGATGGGACACACCATGCGTATGTGTCAGGAAGCTCATGAGATTGATGCCAGAAGAAGAAAACATGTTGCATCCACATCTCAGCTGAGAAGTGATGAAATGAGGTATGCCTTTAATAGAAGATGTTTCATATGTTCTGATCATGGGCATTTGGCCAGACAATGTAGCAAGAATAAAGCAGGGAAGGAAAAAGAACTGAGAAAGAGATTACCAACTTCAGTGGTACACATTGAGAAATTATACACTGGGAGACAAAGTGGTACGGTGAAAAATAGGCTTAGAGACTTAGGGGAATCACATGGAGCTGAAAAAAAGGTGTATCATTCACCTCCTCGGTCGTACTCACAACCGCTCTCAATGAGAGAATGTGAACAAACCTGGAAGATTAAGGGGATATCTACTACAGCTGTGATAAAGAAGAATGAATGTTCAATGGAGGACTCACCACCAGAGAAAAAGAGTGTGGTGACTCAAACATATGATAAAAGAAATATGAACAAAGAATGCATCGAAAAATCCACATGTCGTGTTTCTTAGCGAGAAGTGAAGGAAAGAGGATGACCCCTAAGATGGGAGAAGAATAAAGGAAAGATGCCAAACAGAGAGGTTCCTACTCAGAGAAATAATCAAGGAAAATGGAATTTTGGTAGAACCTCAAAGAATGAAATGTGTACTAGCAGGTTTATACCCCAAGAGGTGAGAAAGGCCGAGCCTACTAAATCTACATATCAGAAAAAAGGCTCAGAATGTAGGCAATGAATGCCTAGTCATATGGCCAGAATAGTTGATGTTGGCTAGGCAGCTGGAGGAAGAAAGAAAAGAGTGTGTTTCCCTCCATGAAAGAATCAAAGGGTTGAACCATTAGGATCAACCACAATCCTCATCTTGAGGAGTCCATAAGGAAACCCCTCTCCCTATGTGTATAAATTCTATTAACTGATGATTCAAATGTTTCGGGTTTTAGGGTGATACGATCCAAGGGGAAGTGGCATCTAAAGATGCAAAGTGGAAAGGTGATATGCTTCATAGTTTCAATTGACTCAAATCAGGTTCCAAAGTCGAAGATGAAAGGGAGAAACAGAGCACAAAAAGAAATGATTGTGATATTAACTTTATCTCTTGTTTCCTACACCGAGTTCCAACTCATTAGGCTTAGAGATTTTGTTAATGGATCAATGCTGAGTGACATAATGGTATAAATGATGCACATGGAAAATGAGAATAGATGGTGCAAGAGAAGAAGAATTTTTATGGGCATAACCCCAGGAAATGTTGCATAACATACGGGGAGCATTCAATAACAGAATCAGATGCAAGATACATCAAAGAAAAAATTGGATGACTCAGCTCAAGCATTCCCTATCGAGGGAATATTGAAACACAGGGAGAAGAAGAAATAATCATACATATCATACTTATCTTTTTTGATCTAACAATGTGGTATCAGCTGACTACTTTCAGGATACCAAGAAGCTGCGAGGGAAAATCAAAGGCATGCCAACAAAAATCCGAGAGAAGAAGTTCAAAGAAATGACATCATTGAACAATGACACAGTGAAAAGTTTCAGCTGAAAGAAATGAAGCCACTGAAAAATTAATCAGTGAGAAATTTCATGATGAATTTGTTGAGTAAGAAAGCAATAAAGGGGGAGCATAAGTGATTGATGCCGATTCAGAAAAGAATTTTACATGGGATATTGTTTTGAGGTTAGCAGATAAAAATGTCATCGGGACTAAATGGATCTTTCGTAATAAGATGAACGAAGATGGCATAGTGATTTGGAACAAAGCACGACTAGTGTGCAAGGGATACTCCCAGATAGAGGGAATAGATGTTGATGAGACATTTACACCGGTTGCAAGGCTGGAAATGATCAGACTATTTTTGGCCATTACAGTGCAAAGAAAGATCAAATTTCTCCAGATGGATGTCAAATCTTCCTTATTAAATGGAGTTCTAGAATAGGAGGTGTATATTGAGCATCCAGATGGTTTTCTCATTCATGAGGATGAGAACAAAGTTTTCAGGTTGAAGAAGGCGTTGTATGGGCTGAAACAAGCACCAAGGGCATGGTACTCAATGCTTGATCAGTTTTTGAAGAATCTTGGTTTTCAGCGTGGAGGAGTTGATTGCAATCTCTATTTCAGTCATGATAGTAATCAAAGGATGATTGTATTGGTTTATGTCGATGACATAATATTTGGCGGATCAGATTATGCTCAGTGTAGACAGTTTTCCGAATTCATGAAAAATGAGTTTGAAATGTCAATGATTTGAGAGCTAACGTTTTTCCTTAGTCTACAAGTGACACAAGGAAGGAATGGAACATTCATTTCTCAATCTAAATATGCCAAGGAGGTCCTGAGAAGGTTTTGAATGGAAAATTCCAAGGAGATGAAGACTCGGGTTGCTACCCGGATGAAATTATCAAAAGATGCGGATGGCAAGGCAGATAATATCACAGAATACAGGCAAATCATTGGAAGTCTGCTGTACTTAACCACAACAAGGCCTGATATTGTTTTCGCCACATGCCAAGCAGCGATATATCAGAGCAATCCCAAGGAAAGCCACATGATTGTAGTGAAAATAATACTTCGGTATATCCAGGGCACAGTGGATTTTGGATTGATATATACTGATAAATCTCAGACATAGTTATTGGACTATACTGATGCAGACTGGTCCGGTTCAGCGGATGATAGGAAATCAACATCAGGTGGTGCTTTTATCTTTGTGGATTGTGTATTTCATGGCTAATAAAGAAGTAATATTGCATTTCATTGAGCACCGCGGAAGCTGAGTATATCGTGGCCACTCATGCATGCACACAGTTATTATGGATGAAATAGCAGCTTGAAGATATGGAAGTTGAAGTGAAGTCTACGATCGGAATCCAGTGCGATAACTCAAGTGCTATAAATCTCAACAAAAATCCCATCCATCACTCAAGGACAAAGAACATTGAGATAAGATATCATTTTATCAATGGGAAATTGGAGAAAGGGATTGTGAAGTTGGAGTATATGCTTATAGAGCTACAGGTTGCAGACATTCTGACAAGGGCCTTACCCAAGGAAGCTTTTGAAAGACATCGACTGGCTATGGGAGTTCAGTCGACTCCTCGCACATGAAATAGTGTGGATGTGGACCCCCCCCCCTCCCTTCTCGAGGTATGATGTGTTTTTCCCTAATGTGTTGATATGTGTTCTCTACTATGTTACAGACTACAAAGGAGTGACCTTTGGGTTTGTTGACAAAGGGGGAGAAAATAGAGATTGTTCAAGGGGGAGACAGTGTGGTTATACGAGAAATCATGACAGATATGGGGAGAAGCTGACCAGTGGCGCAGCCAGAAACGGGGAGAGTATTAAATCTAACGATGCTAGAAGTGATCAATCAAAGAATAGATATCATGACAGCTGAGGATCATGATAAAAGAAGAACAGTTGTATTGGAATGGTGAAAAACGGTGTCCAGCTATCACCAATTGGGATCAATGTGGTTCAAAAATTGGTATCAATTTACGAATTGGTATCATGTTGGAATCGACAATTGGTGTTTTACATGAAGTGGTTCATTGATGAAATTTTCAAACTACTCTTGTTTCTCACGCCGATCATTTCTCATGTGGGCTTAGAGTACGTGTTGAGTGAATCCTTGAACGCTATCAGAATCACAAGAGGCGAATGGTGGTAGCGGCTGGAAGAAGACTCAGTAAGGTATCAACGTGCAGAAAATCATTCTGAGCAGAGTTGTAAAGAGTTGTCAACAAACCCAATGGGGGAGAATGTTGGGAAAAAATCCCTCAAGGTAACATTGAAGTATTTTTTGGGTTGATTGTGTTTGTTGACAAATAAGGTTTCCATGGAGAATTGTCGAGTTCCAAAGAATTTGTTGACAATCCTTGTTGACAAAGAACGATGAAAAAGGAAAGGACGATCTGGAGGCGGTACAAAAGAGCAGTACAAGGTGGTACCATTTCCTAGTGTTTTCCAAATTTTTGGGGTCCAAAATTTGGAGTTTGGTGAGCATCGCGAAAATAGGATTTCCATGAAGAGCATAATTTAATATGGAAAAGGCATTAATTTCGCGAAGATAGGATGCATGGTTTGGAAATCTCGAAGAACAGAAGAATGGAGGTGGTTAGTCTTCACGATTATGTCAAGCTTCGCGAATGTTAGAGTTGAAGCACATCGCGGCGGTAAAGGGATTTGTGATGGAGATTCGCGGCGAAGGCGGGAAGGAATGTTGATGGTAATTCTTCGCGATTACGTTAAGCTCCGCGAACGGATAATTGCCGTGGTGCTTCGCGATTTGGATAGAATTCCAGTGGAAACTTTGGAGCTTCGCGATTTGAGATGGTGTGACATTGACTTCACATGTAAAGTTAGAGGGTCGGTGGAATCACCTATAAATAGAGTCCGACCCCCTCGAGAGATGTAGAGAGAATTTTTAGAAAAGATCATTCGCTCTCGATTTGTGAAGGTGGTTCGTGGAGCCAGTGTGCTTTGCAAAAGAGGAGCTTCGCGGCGGCTATTGTAGCTCCACAAAACCTGCGAGCTCCGCATTGGCTTAGTAAGCATTGCGAGGGACGTTGCTTTGCGACGGCATGAGCTTCGCGAAAGTGCTTCGCGAAAGTGCATTGCAGAAAAGCAGGAGCTTTGCGAAGGCTTGTTTGAGCTTCGCAAAATTGGGAGCTTCGCGAAGTAGGGTGCTTTGCGAAGGTGTTTCCAAAAGGAATTACCCAGTGTTCAGAGGCAAAGAGGTATTCATCAGTGGATGAAATTTGGACATTAACAGAGCATCCATCATTAGTTAAGGATGCATGAATTCATGAAAATGAAGATACCTACAGGTCTATAAACTGTGAGTGAATCCCTTCACAGAGCAGTGAGCTTAGGAAGACGAAGAAGGTAATCCTCTCCACCGGCAGTGAGCTAGAGAGAGAGAAACAGGGAGTGACCCTTGGGAAAGCAGTGATCTGACACTAAACTTTGTAAAGGCAGTGATCCTGGGTATAGAAGTGATCTAGCCCGAAATTTGTATCCACATCTAGTGAAGATTAGTGGAATTTGGTACGATCGGCAACCTGTCGGCGTATGCTCCTTGGACGTAGCCCAGTGAGGGTGAACCAAGTAAAAATCTCTGCGTCTACCTGCTAATTTGCCTGCATTGAATTTAAAGCATCATCATCACATAAAGAAGACAGTAAGTGATCATAAAATACACACAAGTGCAAACAAAGTGACCCTTGTAACAAAGAGGTCAAGATCCAGTGGGGCAGGAAGAACTTTCAAAAAGAATATCCATACCCTGATTCACCCCCCCTCTCAGGGTATATAGTCCCCTATTGGCCCTAACAGTATAGTATATCCACTATAACATAGGGATCCTATTAATTATTTATAGTATTGATGAATTTATGGTAAATAAACCTACCATGGGGACAACATGATCAATATCTCTTACGGTCACTCCATTTTATGCTTATAGTCAATCTCTAGATTCCTGTAACTGATCAATGGACCTTATAGTAGATCATTCGCATAAAGTTAGTCACACATGGTTTATTCATTTCATGAATGTGATTAATTTATCATCATTTAGTCAAACAATTAGATACTTTTATTATGGTTTACATAAGAACCACATATTGAAAAACATACTGGATGGAGGTTAAAGAGGACTCAATTATCAAGATTCATCATTTTGTGTGAAATATGGAACTCTAAAAATTTTTACATGTGTTTTAACACTATACATTACCAACTATGAATCTATCCCACATAAAATTCTAGTTTTTTAGGATTTAACTTAGTATGTATCATGTGCCTTTATTCAGTTGATAAATACTTCCTAGGTTTAGTGGTACCCTATTGTTGTTGTGACTAAACTCGTAGTAAATAAAACCACCAATGTTCACTAAATAAAAACCCAAGAAGACCCATTATTCAATGAAAAAAATACTCTCATACCATCCCACATATAGGCTCAACCACCTCTATAGATTCCTGTTCAATTAAGTGTGGTTGAACTGGAACCTAATTTTGGAACTGTTGATTCTAATAATTGGATATTATTTGAATTTAATTTAAAATAAACTCCAACTCAAAATCACATAAAAATTAATTGTATTATATTCTACCACATAAAATGATCAACAAAATATAATATTATTTTATCATTGAATTTACTTTCATTATTTAAATTTGCTCATATAAATTTCTACATCTTTTAACTTCATCGTCCAAAATATTTTGTTAATAGGTTTTTATTAAAAACATCTTTAGCACATGTGTTATGCATTATGAAAAGGTCATCAATAATTTTATTCATATATTTTATTAAAAGATAAAAAATCTTCCTAAAATTAGTGGATGATTAAATTTTCTACCACACTAATCTTTTGGATCATATATTTTCTACCAGTAAACATACTAAGAAATTAATCTCATCTATGTCTCATTTTATAAAAATATTGTGTATCATACTTCATGTCCATATAAGAATATTCACCCAAATGATTAATTTTTCTAATATTCAATGGTTAGTCCAATGTCTATCACTTCTTCATATGGTCATATCTTCCCTAATAACTCTTAAACAATGTCATATACAAAATCAGACTTTGTACTATAGATGAACCTCCAGTATGTAATGTGACCTAGAGGCCAAAGCCTAACCTAGTAACATTTTATCTCCTAGGTAAGAAAAAACCCATATAATTTCTAAATTCCCTAAGATATATTTTTGTTAAATATATTTCACATATTATCGGCTCCTCAATTGAAATATATAGGTATCCACAGATGTTTCAATGGAATCTCCCTAGATATTAGAGAAATCATTACATAATTTCTCCCATTCAAGTGGGTGTCGAAAGAAACATTCTCACGCATGTCCTTCTTCTTCAAAAATATGTTCCTACACTAATAATTAATGTAACACTTAAATATTTTTGTATAAGAATAATTCTATGTTTGATTTATAATACCACACATAATACTGATCTCAAAATGAACTATAATATACTACTAAAATATTATAATTTAAATATGATAGTTGGAACAAAAGAATTGAATATCCTTGTATGACTAAGATTTACCTTTAAAAAAATATATGTATAATGTTTTTAATTAATAAAATTAATAAAAAATTATATATTTATTACAAACTAGATAGAAATTTAGAGACTATATTTTGAAGGTAAAAGATATATTTTCAATTATATTGTTTTTAATTTTGAATTGTATATATTTATTAATAGAATAAATAAATAACTATTGAGAAATTATTCTATTAAAATAATAATGTAATATATCTAATGAAAAATGAAAATTGATTTTATGGTTTTTATTATGAAATTATTAAGAACAAATTCATTTTATACATCAAAAATATATTTGATTCAAAAATGGTTTATATTTTATATTTTGAAAAGAAATTATCATTATATTATATCAATTTAAAAAATTTATATTGATAATTAATCTCAATTTTTCAAAAATAAATTAAAAATTACCTCAGGGTGAATTTTTTGGTATTTTTCTGAGGATATTATTTTTTGATTAAATAGTAAAAAATTCTTATTTTAACAAAATTATCATTTATTTTCTTTAAATGATGTAATTTAAAAGTCGCATTATGTTTTATATTTAGTTTTGGGGAAATATATTTTTCTATTTATTAAAAATAAATAAATTAAATCCAAAATTAATCAACATTATATTTTATTTTGGTATATGTTTATTTTTATGCAGAAAAACACATTTTTCTTAAAAAAATTCATTGCATTTTACATATTATGTTAGATTAATTTATTCTACCTATAAAATTGAATTATGAAAAATAGACATAATATTTAAATCATGAGTTTAAAATTTATTAAATCACTTAATGTTATTTTTTTTACAATGAATTTCATTTTTTTAAAACTTTTTCCCCATGATAAAGGGGAAAACTGCTTAATTGTGGTTGAAAAATTATGATGATGTCAAAAAATAACATCTTAATTATAATTGGAAGTATGGATTTAATCCAATTTCACTATACCATTGAAATATTAATTTTTTAATTCCACTTGATAATTAGTAAGACACTTATAATATTTAAAAGTTATGAATAAATATTTGGGTGCCACTTCCCGAAATTGTAAAAGAGAATGTCCACTTATCACATATCCACAAAACATTGGTAATTTTGATCAAACAATACATTTAAAAATCCCCCCAAAAGGTTCCTTACTAGGTCTAAACTTTCTTGATCTCGTATAAAGTCTAACAAAGAAGTATTATTATGTAATACAAATGATGTTTTATATAGAAGAGGTATAACTATTAACACGATTCATTCATGTTTATTAATTATTTTACCTCCCTCAAACCAATCATAACTATATTTATTTAAAAACATAAATATGTTTAATTAAATAATATGTTAGTATGATTATGAAATATCCTTTTTTGATAACATTTCTAATTGGAAATGAAATCATCGCTCATGCATATGTGTGGACAACTACTTCCACGAAGTGATGTGTTTCAATTGTTATCTCCAACATTCATTAATTTCTGTTATAATGAATCTAGAATACATATATATATATATATTATATTTTTGAAATAACAATTATTTTAAAAATATATGATATTATCTACCTTATTAAACTTCCATCCATTATAAAATGTAAATGTATCTAATCGTACCTCTGGGCTAAGACCTCCACAAAGTGATATATTTAATTTATAATTACTACCTCACATGTATGGTCATAAGAGAAAATTTATTTAATTAATATAATATATATAAAATTATTAATCTTCTATTGATGTCATATTATTAGTATAAAATAACATATTCTTACCCATTTAGTTGTAATAACATGTCTTTATTTGGGTTGGTTTTATCACCTACATGAATGTTGATATAATGTTCCTATAAAAATGACTTATAAATTGTTTTTATCTATATCATGGAAAATTTTACCTCTTTTATGGTAGGATTGATATTTTATGGTAAGAACTCCACAATCTATTCTTTTTTCTCTGTGAATAAGGTTTCATAGTTAATTGATTTCATGTCGGGTTCACCACCTCTTTTTTCTTTGGAAATAGGGTTTTTGTAAATGTCTAATGATATTTTTGGAGGGGGTTGAATGTGATACACAATTAATCATGATGGCTTTACTGTATTTTCCTTCTAAAAAAGATCACATTGGTTCCCTTATCCCTAACTGAGTATGGACTTGCTTTCCAAAGGAAGGTGGTCATTTGGGGTTTCATATCTAATGAAACTTAGGGACCCACATTGGTTGATAGGATGGAAGGTAGATAACATCAAACCCTATTGAGGGAAATTTTTTCCTACTTTGAGACTCTATTATAGATTTAAGATATGTCTGAGAATCTCTTCTTAATCCTGATATGGGGCTAGTTACCAAAACAAAATGATAAAGTTTTGAATATTTACCAATTTAATAGGGGGACTATTAATGAGTCCATTTATATGTATCTAAGGTCTTCATAAATATCCCATTAGTTGGTTGATAAATATATATTAAATCCTTATAACAGGGAACTTTTAAATATTATATCATTTAGGGAGGTGGTTAATATTTTGAGGATGATAATGAACCTTTATAAGGCATCCAATGTATGCTATTTAAAATAGGAATAAAAACCCAAGTAGTTCCTTCTACCCATGAAGTTTAACATCATGAGTAAATTATATATATAGGGGTACATAGGAACTATGTATTGATATTGAGATTCTAGGGAGGTGTCCAATGTATCCTAGTTATGGTAGGAATCAAATTCATCATAGTTCAATAACAACCCTTGGTACTTTCCTCAGGGTGGATTCCCTTGTATGGGGGTAGTCATATCATTCCACTGATAAGGGATTACACAATAAAGTTTCCCTACTAAATGAATATTAATGATGTAAATTATATGATCCTCTAAAATACCCAGTCCCATATGCGCCATAGTTGGCATGAGATACAAAGGATAGAAAGTAATCAATTTCATTGTATATGGATGTGAGACATATGTGTTGGGAAAACCATATGGATGTTTGAAATGGATATCACGCCTTTAGAGGGTGTCCTATGTATCCCATTTATGGTTGGAATAATAGTAAATATAGTTCAATTGCTTTCCCAATCCACTGGTGGATGATAAAAATGATATGATTGTGGGAGAGATTGGGTCCTGATGGTTGGAATGAAGGATACATAGTGGGACCTGCATTTGAGTAGATTCCCATTTGATATCATTCTTTTTGAAAGAATGAGACATATACTATATATATAGGAATCATATTCATTGTAGTTCAGTTGAATCGTAGCTTACACACTGATGTTTTCCTTTCAATCTGATGGAAGGTGTTGATTAATGATCAGCCCATGGGATAGATTATGGCTTGATGGTTGTAATGGTAGAGACATATTTAGACTTACACTAAGGAAGATTCCTATTTGTTATCATGAATTATGAATGTGTACTACATATCTTATTTTTGAATGGAATCAGAGTTCTTATATTTTATTTTGATCGGGGCTTACACACTGAGGATGCCATTATATACCAACTTGGGAAAAGTTATCATATCCCAGGATAACTACTTGATAAGGCCTGATTTTCTACTTGAAATCTTTTTATTATCTTTCTAACATATCTTATTGTCTATTTTATAGGTCATTGTATGTTTATATGAAATTTTTTAGGATTTCTAAACATGTTCTAGTTACCTAGAGAATATGCTTTAAGATAGTCTCATGATCGAGTTGACTCATCTAAAGGTTTTCGTATAAGCTGAATGAAATGTCTGGAGGGAATCATATGATCACAGATGAAATGTCTAGAGGGTGTTGCATGATAAATGTTGGAATGTCCTAGTGAGATTGTGAGAACTAGATGACATGTCCTGATGTCACCTGGCTACATATCTTTCATGTCCTGGTGTCACTTCTTAATTAGGGAAATAAATCAAGAGGACATTACAATATTTGCATGGAAATCCAATAGGTATTCTCAATACATGGGTGTCATTCATAGAGGGAACCATGTTCCATGCTTGACATGTCTAAAGGATAAATCATGATTTGAATTCCATGTCAAGGTAATGGTACTTGACAAAAGCAACATGTACCGGTGTTGTCGTGGGATTTAATTGAGTCTTGTGATGCAGATGAAGATCGATTAATTGGTCTTTGCATAATACCCTTATAATTTTAGCCTTTATTCTATCCTATATTTCATATGTTCCTTAAGTTTTCATAGTGTTAGCTTATTTTAGGTTTTGCGTGATCCAACTGACATACAAGACCTCCTTTACATAATTTTTCTAACAAAAAAGATGTCCTTCGTGTGATCTATAGAGTAACCATGAAAATAACTTAGCTATGTAATTTGATATATTAAGTCATTCACCATATTTTACCTGGTGGAAAAGCTTTTTAATCATTTGACTGGACACTCTGATAAGTCTTCACCTTTGGTCTCTTATGTTATGGATCCTTAGTCGGTCATTGATTATTATTTTTTTGCTGAGGGGGAAGGAATTATAGGGATCACTACCCTAGTTATATTATTAATTTTGTGATGTGTATCACTTTGATTTTAGATGGAGTCAGTGGAAGGATTTTTGGGTCCCAAACATCCCATGATCCTACTTTAGGTCTTCTATGGCGACTCCTTATGGGAGAGACCACAGGAACATTCCACCATTTTAATTTTTATTGGACCCCGAAAAATCAAGTTGATTTTTTCAACCCATGTGTACATTTCAAGGAGATTACTTAAGGTTAAGCTGACATGTAAAAGTGTCTTTGAAAGGTCAGTATGCCAATTAGAAGGATTTCACATGATTGAAGATAACTTGATTGGTTATATTCGCAAGACAGAGGTGGCCTCTCACGAGGGATTCAGTGGGATTGGGATGACACGTTGTGGGGTCTCTTGAATACATTTTTTATTGTTAAGGGATACTTAAGTGATCAATGGTGATTACCTAGAATATATGACCCCTTTTCATGATGCTCATTGTCTCTCCTCATCACAAAAAGAGTCTTTCTTTTACCTTTTTATTTCTTTATTTATTTTACAAGGTATTGGGATCTTGTGAAGTTGTGTGGGTGTTGTCGAATACATTCACTCTTATTTTATATGATGCATTGTGTGATAAAATAATGGATCCTTCAACAACGCATGTGCATTATCATTAGCACCCTTATTCTTGTCAATAAAGCCTAAGGGGTAGCAAATAATCAAATTTACATTCCCAAGACCTTTCTCATGATAAAAGTGATAAGTCAGTTGGCTCTTGTGTGATAAGGTGGAAACGTCCCTAGGGATTTTTGGTATCTTTTGGATTACATGAATGAGTTACATGAATATCAAAAACTTCATGGGGCCTTTGAATTTTTTATATTTTAACCCTTTATTTTACAAGGGTTTTGGAGGATAATTAGGAACTAGATAGTTGACAAGCTACATGGTACAGACGAAATTGCTTGGAAGCCCTTTCTCAATCACTAATTCTTATTAGGATGCCTTCATAAGAATAAGGAGGCTTGTAAATTTGGAATCGTGTGATCTCCATTAAGTCATGTTCTATGCATGAATTTTTTTCATGACCTTTTAAAGTTCATATGATCACGTTACATTTTCAATGTTGCGTGGTCCATTGGTTTTAGAAACCTTCTCTTCCTTTTATATTTAGATAAAATAATACCTATAAATTGGTTTTTGATTCACTTGTAAAATTTCCAATTCTCTTTTGGATGGTTTCAACAAATTCCCCCTTAAAAGTGATGTATACCTGTAAAAGGACATTATTATAAGGAAATTAAATGTTTGACTTAGTCTTTAGGGTAGCTACCAATCAGTTTATTGGGAGATGTTTAGTCATTAGGGAGACCATTGGTATTATGTGGAATTCCCTATAAATATTAGAATGGAGGGAAGATCATTTAACTAACAAATTCAACTCTCTAGATCTCTTACGATCCTATTATTTGGGTGAAACCTTTTATAAAAATCATTCCATGATATTTCTTTCGGACACTCTGAAAGAACTAATTCACAATATTTGATCATGATACCTACATTGCGTCAACATGTGTTCAATAAAACCACAAAATAACTCTAAAAATTTTACCAAGCATTAAACTAGGTCCTTGGTTGTATAGTTTCTTTTTAGGTTTGTATGATTTTAAGGTCTAGTCATGTCATCTCTTTCCATCTTGTGGATCACATGACCTTGTCAAGGTTTTTCAATCACGATTATTACAAAAAGACATGTAATGGAATATTTTTTGATGTCAACATCCATATATTATATCTAGATGATGGTTTTTTAATAGATCCAATTGGTTATAACATGATCCCAAGGGTTTTCTTATATTCTAGAGAACTCCCTTCAGGGTTTATATGGTTTTTATTTATCCCACTGTCCCATTTCTCAAAGTTATTAAAGAATATTTTTTCTCTTCCATCAATAATATCGGTGGTGGATAGAGATAAAAGTGGGACCTATGACCTATTCGAAATTTTTGTGATGAATGAATGTGGATATTCTAGGATAGATAGATAAGTTACAAATTTTCCAACCAGCTATATACTATTTTTCTATATAACACCATTTGGGTTTCTCAATTCATCATCTACCATCAGTTGAACTTTCTCAGAGAACTAATAAGACATTTTTCCCTAGTACCGATTAATTCCATAATTACCATTGTATATTGGGAACCATATTTTTGGATATATACTCACCCGGCATGATACCCCCCCCCCCTGTCGGTAGATGTGTGAGTTCTTTCATGTCACAGACATCTGGGTTGAACCTATAAAAACTCCCATTTTGGAAATGGAAATTATCAACATTATGAATAAAAATTTAATTAAGGAACTTAATATTCTATTTATCATATCTTTAAAATATTGGATAAACATTTTTTATTCTCACGGTAGAGTTCATCCTACCGCTCCAAACCCTCAATAGCGCCCTTTTATGCAGTTTTGTGATAGAACTAGCTAATACTGGGAAATCTTAAAATATATAATATATAAGACATGGGGATATAGGGTGATACTAAATACAACCTTGAGCCTTTGGATTCCAGGATTCAAGGAATGTTCTTGAATAGTTGGCTTTTTTAGGCAGGGGGTGCATGCTCGAGAATCCGAGTTGGCACCTATGTAATGGTAGCTCAATATGAAGATGGAAAGCCACCTGATCTATCTATACCGATTATTGAATTAATCAACCTACTTTTGGGAAGTATCCATTAGGGAAATATGCCCTCTAGGATTGGCATCCCTTTATAGTTTTTATCTAGATGGATAGGGGTCTATTTACACTACTAAAAATACCACAACACTACAGGGATGTGGTAATGATAATATTTATTCATTTTTAATATGTATTTAAATTATTTAAATCCTCAAAATTTATCAATTTGAGATTATTTTCAACAATTTTGGACTTTTTGTGTGTTTTTGACTAAAATTTGAAAATAACGTAATTTTGAAATTTTAGGAGATTTTAATCACCTTATTATTTCAGGAATAACTTTTACAATATATTTCCAATTTTAGTGATTTGATTTTTATATGAATTCATGATTTATTTTCTCCAAATTATTTTACCCAGATCTGATTTGAAAAAACTAGAAACTTAAAAAAATTAATCAAGTTGATAATTTATTCAGGTAGACATAGTGAAACCCACCTCTAAAATGAGGCATAAATAGCGATAAACTCGTCCAATTCATGATATTAACATGGATTTAAAATATGAATAATTGATCCATTTCTAAATTAAGATTTTATGGTTTATTCTTTTATGAATGAAACTATTTGACGCTCACCATTGATTAATGATTTATGGAACATTCATGCAGAATAAAATCTCAGAGTAATCAAGACATAACTTCTTTTAAGCATGGAAGATGGAGATCAAATATAGAGGTAAAATTCAGAATAAAAGTTTAAAAAACTTCTTATAAGATTAGATAATATAATTAGGTCATTAATGGGTTCAAATACATGAAAATGTTTAGAGTAATAATTATTGATCCAAAACACTCACCTGGTTTGGATATAAATATGTATCCCTTATTCTTCCCAAAAGATTGGAAACTCTATGTGTCTATTTTAAATAGTTTTGTTTTAACTTGACGATTTAATATACTTATTAATTTTTAGTATATTTTACTCTTATTCATCCACTCATTCCCATATTTTAAATATTTTATGATTCGACCATGTTCTTCTCCCCTGTGATCTCAAAAAATCATGATCATGAGTAACTAACCTATAGATTTTCTCAGAGGATCAATCCAATATTGAACCTAAGTCATTAAAAATTCATATTTATTGTTTCATATATATTACAGTTAGGTTAGGGAGATATTAGTGGGTAAGGAGTCCATGTGTCTCCCCTTGCCACCTAAGGATTAACTTTGTCATCTTTAATATTTTCCCTCAGTCGAGGAGGTGGATTAGTGGCCTCTCAGCGATCAATGAGGGAACCATACATTCAAAACATTGGTAAGAGAGGATTTTAATGTATAAAATGGAGCATGTTTGTTATTTTAATTATAAACAGATGAGGATATTATGACCGTTTAATTTGGGTGTTCTCCTTAGAGGATCTCTTTTTGTGTATAACAAAATTCATTCTATATTAATTCGTTCTGCACTACATTATATATATATATATATATATTAATATTTCATGCATACTAAAAAACAAATCATTTATATAATTTAGTTTTATATTAGTTATAATATAATTAAGGATAATATAAATTTGATTTTTTGTAATATTCCCCCTTGAGACTGACTCTGGTAGGGCACTATATTGCATGCTTATGTAAATAAAATATTAACCACAGATTCAGGTCAAATCCTCAAACATCAATTTGGAACTATTTCTAGGGAACCACAAAGAATTCATAAATAATTTTTCGTAAATACCACAAAAAACACATAAATTTCAAAAATAAACTTTTCTGTTCTATTTTCAAACTATTATTTCTTTAATTCATGGGATAATTACCCAAATGTGTAAGAACCAATTCATGTCTCAACATTTTCCATGATGGATTTTGTTTTTTTATTTTTAGATATATGAGGTTTTTTTGGAAATAAAATAATGGGGATCAGGCATTCAAAGTATTTATAAATTACTTGGGAGAGGACAAGAATAAAAAAAATTTAAGCGATGGCCCAGGAGCTAACTGAGCTCTCCCATTTCATTCCAAAATTTTATCAAGTTTACATGGTACTAGAAGATTACCCTTTAGTAGTCCCTAATTTTTCCTAAGATATCCATGAAATGGAGTATCCTAACTACATATATCCATCTTTTACTACTCAACTCCAATTCGTGCTTTCCACTAAAGAATAGATTTAGGCCGAACTAACTCAAGGGGATGATATATTCTTGAAATCAAATTAATTTTCATTTATTTAAAATAATTTGAGTATCAATCTCAATAGTTTTGAATTTCCAGATTCATCCAACTCATATTATTCTCTAGAGGAAGATTATAAAAAAAATCACTTATTGAGGAAAATTTAGAGCTCCCTGAAAACATTGATCACTTACTGGAGGGGGTACAAAAAAAGATAAAAGTGGCAATTTATAAGGAAACTAAGAAAAAATCTTCTTACCTTTATGGAAAATAATTTTATATCAATACTTCATGTTTTAATTTTATTCAAATATATTTAAACTATTACATTCCTTTTGAATTTTTTTTTGATGAATAATACCTTGAGGAACAACTCGATGGAGAAGAAGATATTTCACAAGTATAAACCAAATAAGATGAGGTTTCATAATTTATACTACCCCCACCATGAAAAATATACCTCATTGAGATGGGGGGATATGTGATATTCTCTATATGGAATTTTCTTTAACAAGAATAAATAAGTGTAAGCTGGGAAGACCAACTTGTAGTGGTTCAAGTCCAAGAAGATCCCCACATCATCTAATTATAGATAACAGTTGGTACTTCCCTATCGAGGCAATAAAAAATCAGGGCCCACTTTGGGGATTGTACCTAGATTTATCATTTACTTTATTTCATGAACATAAATTTTCAATCTTCTGAAATTAGATATAAATTTAATTTTTTGGATTAGTCCAGCATCAATTTCTTCTCCCTCATATCATTTTGAAATTAAATGAAATGATCATTTTTCTTAATTGTACAATTATCTTATATAGGTTAATGAGGGAATAAGTAATCCCCAAACTATGGATGAAATAGATAGATATTTATTTAAAAATGGAGTTCACCTATATTTTTATCCTTTTAAACTACCTAATCTTTTTCTGTACAATTGTTTTGAGATTTAATTTGGAAAATTTGGTTCCCACACATGATGTTTTTCCTTACATGACTTATATATGAGACATGAGTTTCTTATAAATCTTGTGATTCCATATTTTATATTTAAATTTTAATGATATTTAATTATTAAAATTGAGAATTGGATGATTAAAGTGAAGCATGAATATTGAAATGAGGACTCATGGTTTGAGGGAATTGATTGATTCTTGTAAATGAAATTTCACATCCATTTTTTCATGATTGGAATTTCTAAAATATATGTGAATTGATTTTTTATTCTTAATAATGCCTGAGTGATTTTCAAATATCATATTCCCATTCTGGAGAGAACTCCTAGACAAAGTATGTTCTATTTTATTCATGACCATATTTATTGAGTGATCTTGTGACATGTCACTAACTAGAACTTCAATTTCAACTAGTTAAAGTTATGAATTTGAAAAAAACACATTTAAAATGATTGAGGTATATTTTCATAAACCACTTATCCTTAAAATACCACATTTAAATAAATCCTTATTTAAATCATAGAAACAATGAATGATCTTATTAGTTATTATCTATATTTCAATCCATTTTTATCCACTCTTAACATCTTCTTAGTATTTTTCATGATATTTTATAATTGAAGTGTCGAGGTGTGGGGAGTTATAATGGAAGTGATGATTTGAATTTTAATAAATAATGGTGGTGGTGATATTGTGGGAATAAATTAGGGATATTAATTTATTCATGAAACATCATTTTCACCCCTCTCAAATTAAAAAAAAAAAGAAAAATACAAAAAGAACCAAAAAAGTGAAAAATGGCTTATGTCTAAGAAGAATAAAAAATCCACGTTAATGGACCGATTATTTTTATCATATGTGGTTAGATGTAGGAGGTGAGGTTTATTCTAATCATAAATTTCATAGAAAAGAAAAGAAATTAAATGATTAATTGAAAAGGAAAAAATATATAAGAGAAAAACAATATTAAAGAAGCTAAAAATCATTCATTATGATTTATTTGATCAAAACATATACTTTGTTTTATGGGGAAATTGTAGTTGCTAATTTGAAGGGTATAATTTCATAAAACTTTTATTTTTTATATCATGCATTATAGTTAAGAGATAAATATTATCCTTGAGCCTTAATTTTTAAAGCATCAAATCATACCAACTATAAGCCTCAGAGTCATTTGTACATTTATTTAAAATTCATAATGATTTTATGTCCCCTTTTTTATACAAATTAGGTAATATAGTTCCCCTATAAGCCTACGTATAAGTAGCATGCATTAATGATATGAGCATAAGTCCACTTGAATTGTATCATTAGTGATGAGAGAGAAAATAAAAAGTAAAGGTAAATCATGATTTTTAATATTTAATAATAACGAATTCAGGAACTTAAATGAATTAAATTCTAAGTTCCATCAATAAAGTTGAAAATTTATAATATTCAATTCAACAATTATCTAATGATTATTATTGAGTATCTATCGTATTATTTTTTTGATTTATACTACTCTCATAATAAAAAATATTATTGAGTATCCATCTTATTCTTTTTTGGATTTATACTACACTAATAATCAAAAAAATTATCATTGAGATGTTTTATCTCTTAAATGTAAACATTATTCTATATATGAAACTCAAATAAAAAATATTTTTCTAGTAATTTTTTTATCCAAAATTTTTTACAATCCATCAATATTATAATATTCAATTCAACAATTACCTAATGTTTATCCTTAAACATATGAATAATTTGTGCTTTATGTCTTAGACATTTTCCACTCTAGGAACCCGCATATTTACTTTAAATATTTTCTATAATGTTATTGTCTTCTCTATAACGTTTTACCTCAGATTAACCACATTAAGAAGAGATATATTGTTCTTCTTTACTAATTCTCCATTTTTTATATAAATTCTTTCATATTTATTCCTCATATTCCCATTTTGACTAAAATTTTGGTTTTTCCTCCTCTTAATCATTATCTAGCTCAATATATTTCTTTTTATTAGGGAAATATGTAGAAAAACTTCAAATTTATGATATTGTAAAACATTTATTTAGAATCATTCCATTATTTTTACCTTCTCTAATTTTACTATTTTAAGAAATGTGATAAATGATTCTTGCATGAATCTCATCACACTCATCATTTTCATCTAAATCACTTATGGGGTCAAATAGTTCACCACCTATAAGTATTATCTTGTTCAAATATTTTAAATAGATTTCTTCATTTTTTTTTATCTTGAATATAAGCTCTTTTCTTCACTCATAATTCATAAGGGTGTTTGGATGGTCATAAAGTGAAATTTCTTAAATATCTTTAAAATATGATATATTCAAGTCCTGTTTTATTCATATGTTTCACATTATTCATTTGGCCATAGTTAAACCATCTATTTTGTATATAAAGTAACATATTTTAATAACTATCTCTATAACCATAATTAAATAGAAGCAAACATTTTAATTGGTATCACCCATCATTATAAACAATTTACAAGAATAATAACATAAATGAAATACATAAATATTTTAATTACCATCATTATAATCATAAAAATAACCTTTTAAACCAATAATAAAAACATTTTTAGATACTTAATTTTACCTTTTCCTTAAACACCCTTTCTAAAAACAAAAATATTTATAGAAAATTGTAGGAATAATTTTAATTGATGAAAACCTAGATTTTTAAAATCTAGTAAAATGTATAAAAATGGTCATAATAATGTGAAATTTCATTGATATTATATTTTTTTAAAATAGAACATTCTTTTTTTCATTTTGAAAAGAAATTCAAAACATTATGTATAAAATAAATAAAAATAATCCTTATGAAACCCATTAAAATAAGTAAAAAAGTGACATAAAATGTCTTTTTTTATTTAATTTTTAAAATATAAAGGCATCCATAAAATTATTTTTTGAGTATGAATTTTTATTAAAACATTTTAAAATAAATCTTTATAACATTTAAAATATGTTTTATAGAGAATGTGTACATTTCTTTGAGTCAAGCTTATCACATATATTCTTTATCATCATGAAAAATAAAATTATTTAAATTATTTAATTTTTATAAAAAAAAATGGGTTTATTGTCACTTTTATTTCACTTATATCCATATTGTACTAAATTATATTATTGATTAAGTCCATGTCATATGTTTAGATAAAATTTGAATTATATGCCCAAAATAACTTCAGTGGGTAGAGAATGGTCAATTATATCATGATTATTGTAACAACTGGGTCCTGGTGACAGCACAACCACCCCGCCTGAACATGGTCGTCGGGTCCTGGCCCACTAGGTACCACCAGTTGCCCCGCAGACATGTGGGGCCCACCCTAGGGTCCACCCACATGCCTGAACGGGTTATCTAACTAATGATAGTCCCCCCCCCCCACAGGCCAACACTTGTCCTTTCCAGTGTGCTTTGTCCTCACTCACACAAACCCTGTGAAACTTCCCAGAAGGTCGCCCATCTTGATCACTACTCCAGGCCAAGCACGCTTAACTGTTGAGTTCTAACCAGGTAGGCTCCCGAAAAGGAATGTGCACCTTGTTGACATGAGTCATATCATTTAGTCATTTAACCCTTTATCATTTGGGGATGTTACAATCACCCCCCTTTAGGGCACAACGCCCTCGTTGTGGGCCATACATCTCAACCCAGGCAGTGCACTACACTTAAGGATGGGTACCAGCTCTGATACCAAATGTAACAACTGGGTCCCGGTGACAGCACAACCACCCCGCCTTAACATGGCCGTCGGGTCCTAGCCCACTAGGTACCACCAGTTGCCCCGCAGACACGTGGGGCCCACCCTAGGGTCCACCCACATGGCTGAACGGGTTATCTAACTAATGATAGTCCCCACAGGCCAACACCTGTCCTTTCCAGTGTGCTTGGTCCTCACTCACACACACCCTGGGAAACTTCCCATAAGGTCACCCATCCTGATCACTACTTCAGGCCAGGCACGCTTAACTGTGGAGTTCTAACCAGGTGGGCTCCCGAAAAGGAAGGTGCACCTTGTTGACATGAGTCATATCATTTAGTCATTTAACCCTTTATCATTTGGGGATGTTACAATTATATCACTTATATATTATTAATAAATATATAATTATAATTTTTATACAATAATTATGCATATATATTAACCCATGTAAGTAGTTTATGAAAAACTAATTATGTTACATCATGGAGATGTTAATTCAAACGTACACATGGGTTTCATTTTAATATTTCAATGAACATGTATAGAAAAAGATAAGTGTTTGTTTAACATTAAAAAAAATAATTATAAAATATATATAATATTATTTTCCAAAAACCACTCATATATACCATCTATTTGAGGTGTCAGTGGAAAACAAAAAACATCTTTTGGAGAGGTGATAGTCCACAAAAGTGCATAGATAATGTTTTTTTAATAATCCAAATAAAGAAAAAATATATTAATTTATTATTACATAATTAAACTTATATAATATATATCATATTATTTAACTTTTATCATTTATCATTATAATACATAACTAATGGTGATGGAAAAAATTACTTATGTTTGTGAGGTGGTAGTCATTCGAACATAAGAACTATGGTTTCTATTTCCATTTAACTGAAGTGCAGATGGATAAAGTTAATTACATTAAAATAATAACATAATTGTTTATGTTATATACTGATTTACCTATATTTTATTTTTTAATAGTACTTTAATCAAGATAAATGAATAAATAAATTAAAACATACTATTAAGGTCTTTATCTCTTTATCCAGACAACATTAATAGGTTAAACCATTGACCTTCTATGGTTTCTTTTATCCTTAATATAGGGACTTTAGAACATGTATTGGGATTTTAGGAATTTATTTGGTTAATAATTAACGTTTCTACATGGCTCTCAAAGTGTGTAGAAAATTTGATAGTGGGTGTCCTTTTAAAGGTGACGGAGAGGACATGCATGGAATTTTTTGAAAATATTTATATATTATTTAGTCAATTTCATGGAAAAGTGTCCCATGAAAAATTAAAATTTTAGAATAAGGTTATACGGTTTTAAAAAAATCATAAAATATTAATTAAGAGTAAATTTGTTATCATTATCACTTAGTATTAATAGAGTTTAACTTGGTATACTTTTTTACCATAGTGGAATTGTTTTACCGATGTTTGTATTCGTAATTTAAAAAATTGATATTTCTATAATTTAAAATTTCAGATAAGATGATTCCAAATATGGAACTCATTTTATTAAATTCAACTTCTATAAAAAGATTAAATTTATTTTTAATAATCCTTCAATATTCAATGAAAAACTATTTTTATAAAAATACATTTTTTTGCATAAAACAAAATTTAAATTCATTCAATTCCTAGTAAAACCCATAAAATTAATGTTAAAATATATTTTTTAATAAATAATCTATAAATTTCATTTAGATAATTAATAAATAGAGATTAATATAACTAATTTATCTAATAACAGAGTTCACACAAAAAATTATTTTTTGAAAAACTGTATATGTAAGCCCAAAAAAATATATTATAAAAAAATCAAGTATTACAGTGCTTGAAATATAATTAATTCTATTATAAATAAGTATTTGTGATTTATTTTAATTTAATATAATATTAAAAAGTTAATGGTACTTTTTAATTACTTGATATAATGGAAATAAATTACAACTTTTTAAATTACTTTTTTAATTATCCATTGAAAAATTAACATGTTCAGAAAATTATTAATTATTAATTTTTTTATAATTTTAATGATATAATATCTAAAAAATTTAATTTTTTAAAATTATAATTATAAAATATTGTAATAAAAATTTCCAATAAAAAATTATACATATAATAAAAATTATTAATAATTATAAAATTTCTTTTTTGATTGAAAAATTACATAATATTACTATTATGAATATACATTTATTTATGAATTTTAACAAGGAATGGAATTTATATATTATCTATATTAAATGTGATGTATCATTGTAACCCCTCTTGGAAATTGTGACCTGTCAATTTTATCTCATTCCAGATAAAATGTGTTTTAATTGTTTATTTTTTAAATCACTTCTACAATGTTTAAGATAAAACATACAATCATGAAAGAAACCCCCATTTTAATATTAAAAAACATTTTTAAAATAACACATCATAAAAATTAATAATAAAACATACTTTTGAAAAATGGAAGTGAAAAATATGATTTTCACCTACGATAACATATATTCGGGTTCCCAGAAAAGGATAACATTGGTAGGATCTAAAAATATAGACATAGAGGATAAAAATATCATACATTGAATAATCAAGGGGTGTAGAAAATTATCACGAGATTTTTAATGACCATAAAATCATAAATATGTAGAGAAAATATCAACCTTCAATTCATAAAAAATAAATTTTTTTTGATAACATTTTTTCATGATAATTTTCCAATAGTTCATTGGTTCATTCACTATCAAGATAGAGAATATAAGAAAATATAATTACATAGTTTTTACATTCAATAAGTAATATTTATTCTTTTTTTATGATACTATCAATTTACACTTCTATCATATTTTTTATTCCCTGAAATGAACATTCATAATGAATTTGTTTTGTCTAAAGCACTAAAATAAACATCCAATGGATCATATGACCCACAAATGGATAAAATGTTATTTTTACAATATTTGAAATTAAAAAGACCAAAATAGTTTTCATAATGTAAGATAATATCCAATAAAAATAAATACTATATCAATATTAAAAGCATAAAAAATAATACCCAATATTAAATATTAAAAATTTAATAAATAGTTAACCTTAAAACACTTTAAATTATTCATAACCAAATTCAGAACCTAATAATCCGATGGATATGATATAATATTCTTCCAATATCAATCAAATATTTTACTCAAAAAAAATAGTCACACATAATGTCACATACTAAAAATATATATATATCCTAATCATATAATCTATAAAATGTACTAATCTTTTCCATAAATAACCTCAATACCATAATGAAAAAATAAATTCATATATATTTCTAGAATATAATTCAACCATTATTCCTCAAATAAAAAATTGTTATAGAAAATTTTATTTCCATTTATATTAATCATATAATGATTCAAAATATATGTAAATTTATAAAAAATATAATTAATCACTTAGTCATAAAATCACAATTTAATATCATGGTTATATATTAGATATATCATCTTCTCCAAAAATATAACAAAATTTTCCAAATTAACCATATTTACCTCAACCTCAATTAATATATATCGCCTAATCGATAATAATAAAATTAAACTTATTTTCATAATGTATAAAATTGGTATTCCTCATATAAACTTTTTATGGAATCACAAGTTAAACATAAGGGTTATATACAACTTGAACATTTATGAAAACTTAATAGATATCTCTAAATGTAATCCCATCACATAAAACCATAAAATATACTAATTCTTTTAGACAAATGATCATCCTTAATTAAAATACCCCTACATGAAATCTATTGAAACACTATATGTAGACACATTTAATCCTTTATCATTCATTAAGACCCATTATCCATGTATTTCTATCTTATATCATTATACATTCTTCCAATAATAAAAAATATGAATCATTTCCTAAGATTTTTCAATCTCTATGTATTTATATTTATTAAATTAGTTATAAATAAATCAAATTATTTAAATATATATCACCTTTCATTATAATACCAATTTTTAAGACATATGTCTCATCATCTACCATATTGAGTCAATACGTTGTTATAATTCATCAAAAAAATTACAATTTTGTATACATCCATTATCCATGAAAAATAATTACATGTGGATTGATATTGATGTTAATAGAGATTTAAATTCATAAAAAACCTTTTCTTTTAATATATATAGCTTTGAGACATAATCGCATACCCATTTCATAATTTAATTTATGATATTCTCTTATTTGATTTATTTAAATAAGGGTTTATGTTTATTAAAATTGATAAAAAAATTAGATAACAAGATAAATAAATAATATATTCAATATTCACCCTCCATTATATCTATTAAGTGGGTTAAAAATACTTTTTTGATTTATCCATTATAAAAACCTGATAATGTCCCTTATGGTAGTTTTGAAAAAATATTTTATAAAATATTTTTATTTCAAAAAAATGGGAAAATATATTTTAAGTAAATTCATGATATTGAAGTATATAAGGGTTCTGGGAACCATTATAATATTTCTTATGGGGGTATTTAATACCAAAGAAAATTTATAGATCCCATGATTTTATAATTATTATTTCAAGTGAATCCTTTTGAATAGAAAGGTGGTTTTCATTTGATTTGTATCCCAACATATGGAAGAAGTGTCATTACCCATATAAATGAAATATTTTAGTTAAAAACTTATAATTCTATTAATCAAATAAGGTCCAATAAGAAAATAAATTTTTGAATGTATTATTGTATGACACCCTTCATTTTGATTTATAACACCATTTGTTTAACAAAAATTATCCATTGTTATCAATAAATTATATAACCTTAAATTAATATCCTTCATAATATTCATATAAAATATGTTAATTATCCTAGGAATACCCCCTTAGAATTTCTATAAACGTGTATAGTTACAGGCCCACTGATTGTTCACTAGTTGACAATGGAGTTAATATTCAACCAACCTTTGTAATAGTTATTACCCCTAAGTGAATATTTGTCATAGTAATATCTACACGACTGTTTCCAGGTAGAGATGTATTTTCTAAGAAAATCACAAAATATTTTCATTAAAACACATTAGGATATTATCTTATACATATAATTATTAACCCATAATTATGTATAAAAATATTAAATTATCCTCATCTGAATCATTCTAACATCTACTGTTATTTAAACATTTTCGTAGTTACCAACTATAAAGGCTCAATCCTTATTCCACCCATGATTTAATTGCCTAAATAAGAATTCATTTTATCTTATTTCAAAAAAAATACATGTATATAGTTTTATAGAATTATTAAATAAAACATAAGTAACAAACTTATTCATTAAAAGTCCATAATTCCACTCAGTATATATTTTTTCACAAAAAAAAAGATTTTAAAATGAAACATATTTTAATTTCAAGAAAAACTATTTTTGAATTTCAACCATACTATATCATTATCCATAATCACCCTTAAAACCATTGAAAATTATTTTATAATTTAGAAGATTAAAAAAACTCAGTAAGGAATATATAAAATGAATCAGAGATTCTCGATAGTCAATTTCAAATCCATGAAGTCATATAAGGAAGTTTTCATTTAAAATAATAAATTTTTTTCTCAAATAAGTGATTACTTACACAATATATCGCCTTTAAAATAAAATATCTTGATATGAACGAATTATAATAAAATATAAAGGATGAACCATAATCATGAGGGATTATTAGAAAAAAAGAGATCCCATGAAAATAATGTTTTAAAAAAACATACATGTTTAACTTTTAAGGGATTAATAATTACTTTAATCAAATGATAATTACCATGCATTATAAAATTTAAATACTTCCATGAAAACTCATCAGTATGTGTTGAAACATCATATAGGTTACTTGGGACATTGTATTTATTTAACCCTTATAGATACCCTTATAAATGGAATACCCTACTCAGTTAATTCCAACAAAATTATCTAGAGAACATAGTCATTACCCAATTCATTGAAGAGCTATATTATGCTCACATATCACAATAAAAAATTTAAAATTACCATAAAATATTATAAACTATAAAATATTTCATTTACATCATCAAACTAACTAACATGACCTTTTCAATACACACACATAACATTTTCATATATTGATATATCTCGTATCTTTTAAACCCCATTTCAAAAACTAAAATACCTATAAAAAGGGATGGTTAGTTTTCATTGTAAAAAATGTGGAAAGATAAAAAAGGAATAATAATTGAAATTAAAAATTGTGTTGGATTGGAAATATATTAACTTCATATATGTTAAAATATAACCTTCATTTTTACTTCTTGTAAAGAAACTCAAAATGTTCCATATCAAATACATGAAAATAATCAATTTTTAAACCATTTAAAATAATTAAAATTAGACATAAAATTTTCTTTATAATTTTTTTATGTTAATATACATACATAAAAATTTAATATTAATAATATGTTCATAGAGGTAAAAATTTAGAAAATAAATCATTAAAATATTTAAAATAAGGTTTTAAGGTAAAGTGTCCCTTTCCTCAAGATCAACTTGTCATGAATGATCTTTACATTTTTGAATAAATATATATTTTAATTATTTACTTTAAAATAAATTTTTATCATTATTATTATTTCATTTCTTCCACTTATAACCTTGTTATACTTAATTACTTAATCTATTAAGTTCAATTTGAACATTTTGACATATTCATCTTATACACCCAAAAATACTTAGGTGGGGTGTCTATAGAAAAATATATTAAGTATAAATCAGAAATAAATTTATTAATCATGAAATAATTATAAATTTTTTATATTAATTATACTTTTTATAAATAACCATGTAAGGTGGTTATGAAAAATTAATTCGGTTATGTCATAGAGATCGTAGTGCATACATACACATGAGTATAGATTCCATTTTTTGGGAATATAGTACAAAGAAAGTAATTATTATTTCAAATTTACAAAATTATAATTATATCATAAATATCACCTTTTTTTTAAACCACTCATATATATCATTTATGTGAAGCATTGAAGTAAAATGAAAAACAATATTTCTTAAGGCGGTAATCTGTACATACAAACAAGAGTTTTTTTAATGAATGATAAATAGAGAAGAAATATATTTATTTTAAATTATAGAAGAATAATTATATAATATATATAATATTATTTCATTTGGATCTATTATCCCTACCATCGATAAGAGGTTATTATGGAAAATTTATTACGTTGATTCAAGAAGCAGTTGTCCCTCGTTCACCTAATCGATGGTTTCACTTCCCATTGGATGTAAGAGGAGATGAAAAAAAGTATATTCCAAAAACATAAAAACATACTAGTATATGGAATAAAATGTTTTATATAACGTAATGTTTATGAGAGGATATATGGAGATAAATGAAGAAATGAAAAAAAACACTCACTTAAGTGCTTTACCACTTCTTCAAGAAACCTATTTGGGTTTACTAAATTGACCTTTTATTTTATGTATTATTATAAAATCATAACCTATAGGTCATGGGGTGGGATATTTTAAAGTTATTTTCTTAGTAATATCTTAGATAATAGGAACATTATGTGTTGATAAAATAAAATTTTGGTGTCCTTATATAAGTGAGGGAGAGGATAGACTTATGAATTTTTAAATGATTCAAAAATTATTTTGGTATTTTCAAGGACATGATTCACATAAGAAAATATATTCAGATACTAGTATGCTAATGGTATAAATAAATTCATAAAATAATAATTATTATGATATTTGTTAGAGTTATCACTTACTTTTAACCTAGGTTAACTAAATTTACCCTTTCACCATGGTGATTTATTTTAAGATTCTATACGTAATGAAACAAATTAAAAAATTTATAATTTATAAATAAAAATATTAAATCAATTTTATAAAAATAAATTTCTATAAATTTCATAAATTATTTTTAAATAAGATTGAGAAACAAAATGTTAGCCCATTTTTTATAAAATTTCATTATTAAGAAAAAATGTTAATTTACTTTTATACTTGGCCTAGAATAAAAAATTGAATGAATGTTAAAATATTTTCCTGAATATATAATAAATAAATTCAATTATTTTACTTAATCAATATATAATAACATATCTTTTTTGATAAAAATATGTTGCTAAAAAAAGGTTTTGAGAAAAAATATCTTTTCAATCCCAGAAAACGAATTTATTACAAAATATAGTATAATGATAACTTATAGGTAATGAGTTAGATTATTTATAATTATGGTACACTTATATTACTTTATTTTTAAATTAAAAAATAAATGGTAATTTTCAATTACATTATTTAATGATATGATATGATAATTTTTTAAAAATTGATTTTTTATCACTATCCACTGATATATCATTTTTTTCATAAAAATCAAAAAAAAATTATAATTTTGAATTATTAATATAAAAAAATTATAATTTTTTTCAAATAATGATTTTAAAATTTTTAAATAATGATTTTAAATAAAACCATATAATTTATGTAATCAAATTTAATAAGAATTAAACAATTTTATTTTTGACTGAGAAATTAAATAATATTTTAAAATTAAATATAACATTATTCATGAATACTAATATGGAATGAAACTAATATATTATCAATACTGCATCAGTTTTTATATAAATATACTTGAATTCTTAGTATGTTCTTTATATTATTCTTAGGTAATCAGATATCCATATTATTATTATTTTAAATCCTCTTTTTTTTATTTGGCATTTAAATATCCTAAAACTAGAGACTAATTCTTCCACATGGTAACAAATTTTCCATAAATTAAGATCCTAACCATATTATGAATTTTTATAATTCATTATATATTAAATTTAGTTACCTAATTATTCTTCCATTATAACTCATTATTTTCTATTACATTAAATAATTATACATTATTCATGATGTTTTCATGAAAAATATTTTTTGAAATTGGATAAATAACATAATATAAAGTGTCTATGGATTTCAAGGTAGATCATAATCTTGAAAATAACATATATTTTATTAATTCTCATTATTCCTTTTATTTTCATTCAAGCACATGATATTACATGCATCTATCAAAACCATCGTCTTTGTTGTATTAACATTTAATGAAAACTACTATTGAGATGTAATGATTCTCATTTATCATGGTATTCTTCAAATGTTAATTTATAGTCCTCCAATACATGTCATAAAATTTCATTTGGCTTCTCACATGATTTACTCACATCAAAAGGTAAGTCCTATCTCATTGGGTTAGTTTGGAATCAACATAGACATCCTATCACAACTCATAGAAGGTCCTCCCTCATGCGGCTAATCACACATCATGGTCGGTTTTTATAGTATATCCAGAATACCACATGGATCCTGTTAATTATTTATATTATTGATGAATTAATGGTAAATAAACCTACCATGATGACAAGATGATCAATATCTCTTATGGTAACTCCATTTTATGCTTATGGTCAATCTATAGATTCCTGGAACTGATCAATGGTCCTCATAGTAGATCATTCCCATATAGTTAGTCACCCATTGTTTATTCTTTTCATGAATTTGATTAATTTATCATCATATAGCCAATCCATTAGATACATTTATTATGGTTTACATAAGAACCACATATTGAAAAACATACTGGATGGAGGTTAAAGAGGACTCAATTCTCAAGATGCATCATTTTGTGTGAAATATGGAACTCTCAATATTTTTACATGTGTTTTAACACTATACAATACTAACTGTGAATCTATCCCACATAAAATTCTATTTATTTAGAATTTAACTTTGAATGTAATCATGTGCCTTTATTCAGTCGATAAATACTTCTTAGGTTTAGTGGTACCCTATTTTTGTTGTTACCAACGTCCCAATAAGGAAAACCACCAATGATCCCTAACTAAAAACCCAAAAATAACCATTATTCAATGAAAAAAATACTCTCATACAATCCCACATATATGCTCAACCACCTCTATAAATTCCTATTCAATTAGGTGTGGTTGAACTAGAACCTGCTTTTAGTAGTGTTGATTCTAATAATTGGATATCATTTGAATTTAATTTAAAATAAAAACCAACTCAAAATCACATAAAAAATTAGTTGTATTATGTTATACCACATAAAATTCTCAAAAAATATTATATTATTTAATCATTGAATGTACTTTCAATATTTGAATTTACTCTTATTAATTACTACATCTTGTAACTTCATCATCCTAAATATTTTGTAAATAGGTGTCTATTCAAAACATATTTAGCACATGTATTATGCATTATGAAAAGTTCATCAATAATTTTATTCATATATTTTATTAAAAGAGAAAACATATCCCTAAAAATAGTGGAAGATTAATATTTCTACCACACTAATCTTTTGGATCATATATTTTCTACTAGCAAACGTACTAAGAAATTAATCTCATCTATGTCCCAAGGATGTAAAAATCTTGTGTATCATACTCCATGTCCATATAAGAATATTCACCCAAATGATTAATTTTTCTAATATTAAATGATTAGTCTAATGTCTATCACTTCTTCATATGGTCATATCTTCTGTAATAACTCTTAAACAATGTCATATACTAAATCAGAACATGTACTACAGATGAAGCACCAGTATGTTATGTGACCTAATGTCCAAAGCCAAACTTTGTAACATTGTATCTCCTAGGTAAGAAAAAACACATATAATTTCTAAATTCCCTAAGATATATTTTTGTTCAATATAATTCACATATTATCATCCCCTTAATTGAAATATATAGGTAACCACACATGTTTCAATGGCATCTCCCTAGATGTTAGAGAAGTCATCACATAATTTCTCCCAAGGAAGTGGGTGTCAAAAGAAACATTCTCACACATGTCCTTATTCATCAACAATATGTTCCTACACTAATAATTATTGTAACACTTAAATATTTTAGATTAAGAATAATACTATGTTCAATTTATTATACCACACATAATACTGATCTCAAAATGAACTATAATATACTACTAAAATATTATAATTTAAATCTGATAGTTCAAACAAAAGAATTAAAATATCCTTGTATGACTAAGATTTACCTCTTTAAAAAAATATACGTATAATGTTTTTACCTAATAAAATTAAAAAAAAAATCTTACATTTATTACAAACTAGATAGAAATTTAGAGACTATATTTGAAAATTGATATAATGGTTTTTATTATGAAATTATTAACAATAAATTCATTTTATACATCAAAAATATATTTGATTCAAAAATGGTTTTTATTTTATATTTTTAAAAAAAATTATCATTAAATTATATCAATTTTAAAAGTTTTATATTGAAAATTTAACTCAATTTTTCAAAAATCATTTAAAAATTATATCCGAGTGAATTTTTGGTATTTTTCGGGGGATATTATTTTTTGATCAAATAGTAAAAAATTCTAATTTTAACAAAATTATCATTTAATTTCTTTAAATGATGTAATTTAAAAGTCGTAATATGTTTTATTTTATTTTTTTTGAAAAAATATAATATTCCATTTATTAAAAATAAATAAATTAAATTAAAAATTAATCAACATTATATTTTATTTTCCTATACGTTTATTTTTATGCAGAAAAACACATTTTTATTAAAATTGTTTTCATTTCATTTTAAGTATTATGTTAGTTTAATTTATTCTACCTATAAAATTGAATTATAAAAAATGGACATAATATTTAAATCATGAGTTTAAAATTTATTAAATCACTTAATTTTATTTTTTTACAATGAATTGCATGTTTTTTAAAACTATTGGCCCCAAGATAAAGGGGTGAAAATGCTTAATTATGGTTGAAAAATTATGATGATGTCAAAAAATAACATCTTAATTAAAATTTGAAGTATGGATTTAAACCAACGTAACCATGCCATTGAAAAATTAATTTTTTATTTCAACTTGATCATTAGTAAGACACTTATTATATTTAAATGTTATGAATAATTATAGGTGTGCCACTTCCTTTAATTATAAAGAGAATTTCCGCTTATCACATATCCACAAAACATTGGCAATTTGGATCAACCAATACCTTTAAAAATCCCCCCCAAAGGTTCCTTACCAGGTCAAAAATTTCTTTATCTCGTATAATGTCTAACAAGGAAGGATTGTTGTGTAATTCAAATGTTGTTTTATATATAAGAGGTATAACTATTAACTCGATTAATTCATGTTTATTTATTCTTTTACCTCCTTCAAACCAATCATAACCATATTTATTTAAAAACATATATATATATTATTAAATAATATGTTTTTATGATAATGGGAGATCCTTTTTTGATAAAATTTCCAATGGGAAATGAAATCATCGCTCATGCATATGTGTGGACAACTACATCCACGAAGAGATGTGTTTCAATTTTTATCTCCAACATTCATTAATTTTTGTTATAATGAATCTAGAATGTAAATATATATATATATATATATAATTTTTTAAAAAACAATTATTTTAAAAATATATGATATTATCTACCTTATTACGCTTCCATCCATTATAAAATGTAAATTTCCCTAATTGTACCTCTGGGTAACGACCTCCACGAAGTGATATATTTCATTTATAATTACGGCCTCACATGTATGGTCATAAGAGAAAATTTATTTAATTAATATGATATATATAACATTATTAATCTTCTATTGATGTCATATTATTAGTATAAAATAACATATTCTTACTCATTTAGTTGTAATAACATGTCTTTATTTGGGTCGGTTTTACCACCTACATGAATGTTGATATAATGTTCCTATAATAATTATTTATAAATTTGTTTTGTCTTTATATTGGAAAATTTCACCTATTTTATCATAGGAATGTTATTTTATGATAATAAATCCACAATCTATTCTTTTTTTCTTTATAAATAAGGTTTTGTAGTTAATTGATTTCACGTCGGGTTCACCGTCTCTTTTTTATTTGGAAATAAGGTGTTTGTAGATGTCTAACAGTTTTTTTGGGATGGGGTTGAATGTGATATACAATTAATCATTATTGGTTTACTTAATTTTCCTTTTAAAAAAGATCACAATGGTTCCCTTATCCATAACTGAGTATGGACTTGCTTTCCAAATGAAGGTGGTCATTTGGGGTTTCATACCTAATGAAACAAAAGGACCCACATTGGTTGATAGGATGGAAGGTAGAGAACATCACACCCTCTTGAGGGAATGTTTTTCCTACTTTGAGACTCTATTATAGATTTAAGATATGTTTGATAATCTCATTATAATCCTGATATGGGACTAGTTACCAAAACAAAATGATAACGTTTGGAATATTTACCTATATAAAAGGGGGGATATTAATGAGTCCATTTATATTTATTTGAGGTCTTCATAAATTTCCCATTAGTTGGTTGATAAATATATATTGAATCCTTATAACCAAGAACTTTTAAATTTTCTATCATTTATGGAGGTGGTTAATATTTTTAGGATGGTAATGAACCTTTATAAGGAATCCAACGTATCCTGTTTAAAATAGGAATAAAAAACCATGTAGTTACTTCAACCCATGAAGTTTAAAATCATGAGGAAAGTATATATATAGGGGTACATAGGCACCAGGTATTTATATTGAGATTCTAGGGAGGCGTCCTATGTATCCTGGTTATGGTAGGAATCATATTCATCATAGATCAATCACAACCTTGGTACATTTTTCAAGGTGGATTCCCTTGTATGGGGGTAGTCATATCATGCCACTAATAATGGATTACACAATAAGGTTTCTCTACTAAATGAATATCAATGATGTAAATTATATGATCCTCTAAAATCTCTAGTCCCATATGAGCCATGCTTGGTGTGAGATACAATGGATAGAAAGAAATCAATTTAATTATATGTGGATGTGAGATTTATGTGTTGGGAAAACCATTTGGATGTTTGAAATGGGTCTCAGACCTTTAGAAGGTGTCGTATATATCCCAGTTATGGTTGGAATCATAGTAAATATAGTTTAGTTGCTTTCCAAATCCACTGGTTGATGATAAAAATTATAAGACTGTGGGAGAGATTGGGTCCTAATGGTTGGAATGAAGGATACATAGTGGGACCTGCATTTGAGTAGATTCCCATTTGATATCATGCCTTTGGAAAGAATCCAACATATCCTATATATTTAGGAATCATATTCATTATAGTTCAGTTCAATCGTAGCTTACACACTGATGTTTTCCTTTCAATCTGATGGCGGGTGTTGATTAATGATCGGCGCATGGGATAGATTATGCCTTAATGGTTGGAATGTTAGAGACATATTTGGACTTACACTAAGGGAGATTCCTATTTGATCTCATGAATTATGAAGGTGTACTATATATCCTAGTTATGAAGTGAATCAGAGTTCTTATATTTTAGTTTGATCGGGGCTTACACACTGAGGATTCCCTTATATATCAACTTGGGAAAAGTTATCATATCCCAGGATAACTACTTGAGAAGGCCTGATTTTCGACCTAAAATTTTTTTATTATCTTTCTAACATATCTTATTTTATATTTTACATTTCTTTGGATGTTTATATGAAATTTTTGAGGATTTATGGACATGTTCTAGTTACCTAGAGAATATGATTGAAGATAATCCCATGATTGAGTTGACTCATCTAATGTTTGTTGTATAACCTGAATGACATGTCTGGAGGGCATCATATGATCATAGATGAAATGTCTAGAGGGTGTATCATGATAAAGGTTGGAATGTCCTGGTGAGATTGTGAGAACTAGATGACTTGTCCTGATGTCACCCTAATACATAGCTTTCATATCCTAGTGTCACGTCATAATTGGGGAAATAAATCTAGAGTACATTACAATATTTGGATGGAAATACAATAGGAATTCTCAAGACATGGGTGTCATTCATAGAGGGAACCATGTTCCATTCTTGACATGTCTAAAGGAAAAATCATTATTTGAATTACATGTCAAGGGAATGGTTCTTGAATATAGCAACATGTACTGGTGTTGTCGCATGATTTAAGTGAGTCTTGTGAAGCAGATGTAGATAAATTAATTTGTCTTTTCATAATACACTAAAAAAAATTAGCCTTTATTCGGTCCTATATTTCATATATTCCTCAAGTTTTCATAGTGTTATATTATTTTAGGTTTTGCATGATCCAACTGCCATTCAAGACCTCCTTTACATAATTTGTCTAACAAAAAATATGCCCTTCGCGTGATATATAGAGTGACCATTAAAATAACATAGTTATGTCATTTTATCTCTTAAGACATTCCCCATATTTTACCTGGTGGAAAAGATTTGTAATCATTTGATTGGACACTCTGAGAAGTCTTCACCTATGGTCCCTTATGTTATGGATCCTTAGTTGGTCATTGATTAATTGTTTGTGTTGAGGGGGAGGGAATTATAGGGATCACTACCCTAGTTATATTATTACGTTTTTGATGTGTATATTTTTGATTTTATATGGAGTCAGTGGAAGGATTTATGGGTCACAAACATCCCATGATCCTACTTTGGGTCTTCTATGGCGTATCCTTATGAAAGAGACCACAAGAATGTTCCACCATTTTCATTTTTATTGGACCCAGAAAAATCAAATAGTTTTTTCAACCCATGTGTACATTTCGAGGAGATTACATATGGTTAGGTTGACATGTACAAGAGTGTTTTCAAGATCAGTATGCCTATTGGAAGGATTTATCATGATTGAAGATAGCTTGTCTGGGTCTGTTCGCATAACTGAGGTGGATTGTCAAGAGGGATTCAATGGGATTGGGCTGACCTGTTAAGTGGTATCTGGATAACAAGTGTTATTGTTAAGGGATATTTAAGTGATCAATGGTGATTACCTAGAACATATGACCCATTTTTCATGATGCTCAGTGTCTCTCCTCATCACAAAAAGAGTCTTTCTTTCACCTTTTTATTTCCTTATTTATTTTACAAGGTATTGGGATCTCGTGATGTTGGGTGGATGTTCTTGAATACACTAACTCTCCTTTTATATGATGCATTGTGTGAGAAAATAATGGATCCTTTATAAAAGCATGATCATTATCATTAGCACCCTTATTCTTGTCGATAAAGCCTAAGGGGAAGAAAATAATCAAATTGACAAGCCCAAGACCTTTCACATGATAAAGGTGATAAGTTAGCTGGCTCTTTTGTGATAAGGTGGACACATCACTAGGGATTTTTTGTGTATTTTTAATTACATGAACGAGTTACATGAATATCAAAAACTTCATGTGTCCTTTGTATTTTTTATATTTTAACCCTTTCTTTTACAAGGGTTTTGGAGGATTATCAGGTACAAGATAGTTGAAAAGCTGCATGGTGCAGAGGAAATTTCTTGGAATCCCTTTCTCAATCACTAATTCTTGTTAGGTTTCCTTCGGAAAAATAAGGAGGCTTGTAAATTTGGCATCATGTGATCTCTATTAGGTCATGTTCTATGCATAAATTTCTTTCGTGACCTTTGAAATTTCATATGATCGCGTTACATTTTCAATGTTGTGTGGTCCATCAGTTTTGGACACCATCTCTTCCATTTATATTCAGAAAAAATAAAACTTTTAAATTTGTTTTTTCTTCACTTGTAAAATATCAAATTCTGTTTTGGATGTATTCAAAAAATTCCCACCTTAGGAGTGATGTCTACCTGGGAAAGGACTTTATTCTAAGGAAATTAAATTTTTTCCTTAGTCTTTAGGGTATCTACCAATCAGTTTATTGGGAGATGTTTGGTCTATAGAGAGACCATTGGTATTTTGTGGAATTCCCTATAAATATTATAATGGAGGGGGGATAATTTAACTAACTAATTCAACTCTCTAGATCTCTTGCGATACTATTATTTATGTGACACCTATAAAAATCATTCCAAGATTTTTTTGGTCAGACACTCTAAAAGAACTAATTCCTAAGATCTGATAATGAGACCTACATTTCCTCAACATGTGTTCAACAAAACCACAAACTAACTCTAAAAATTTTACCAAGCATTGAACTAGGTCCTTGGTTTTAAAGTTTCCTTTCAGGTTTTGTAATATTTTTTGTTCCGGTCACGTGATCTCTTTCCATCATGTGGATCACGTGACCTTGTCAAGATTTTTCAATCACAATTCTTATGACAATAAATGTAATGGAATATTTTTGGATGTCAAAATACCTATATTATTTCTAGATGATGGTTTTTGAATAGATCCAATTGTTCATAACATGATCCCTAGGGTTTTCATATATTCTAGAGAACTCCCTTAAGGGTCCATATGGTTTTTATTTATCCCACTATCCCATTGCTCAAAGTTATTCAAGAATATTTTTCTCTTCCTTAAATAATATGGGTGGTGGATAGATTTGAAAATGGGACCTATGACCCATTGGAAATTTTTGTGATTAATGAATGTGGATATTCTAGGATAGATATATATGTTCCAAATTTTCCAACCAGCTATATATTACTTTTGTATATAATGCCATTTTCGTTTCCCAATTCATCATCTACCATCATTTGAACTTTCTCAAAGAACTAATAAGGAATTTTTTCCCTATGACCGATTCATTCCATAATTCCCATGGTAAATTGATAATCATCCTTTGGGATATATACCGACTAGGAAGGATTCCCCCCCCCCCTCCCGTCGGGAGATGTGTGTGTTCCTTCATGTCGCAGACATCTGGGATGAACCTATAAAAACACCCATTTTGGAAAGGGAAATGATCAACATTGTGAATAAAAATTTAATTATGGAACTTAAAATTATTTTGATCATCTATTTAAAATATTGGATCAACATTTTTCATTCTCATGGTAGAGTTCCTCCTACCACTAAAAACCCTCAATGGCACCCTTTTATGCAATTTTGTTATAGAAGCAGCTCATATTGGGAAATCATAAAATATATAATATATACTAAATGGGGATATAGGGTGATGCTAAATATATCCTTGAACCTTTGGATGTCAGGTTTCAAGGAATGTTCTTGAATAGTTGGCTTTTCCGGGCAGGGGGTGAATGCTCGAGAATCTGAGTTGGCACCCCGGTAATGGTATCTCAACATGAAGATGGCAGGACACTTGATCTATGAATACCAAATATTGAATTAATCTACCTACTCTTGGGAAGTATCCTTTAGGAAAACATCTCCTCTAGGATTGGCAACCATTTCTTATTTTTATCTGGATGGATAGGGGTGCATTTACACTACTAAAAATACCACAGTGCCACATGGATGTGATAATGTTAATATTTATATCATTTTAATATGTATTTAAATTATTTAAATCCTAAAAATTTATCAATTTGAGCATATTTTCATCAATTATAGACTTTTTGTGTGTTTTGGACAAAAATGTGAAAATTACATAATTTTGGAATTTTAGTTGATTTTAATCACCTTATTATTTTAGGAATAACTTTTACAATATATTTCCAGTTTTAGTTATTCATTTTTTTATGAATCCATGATTTATTTTCTCAAAATATTTTTACCAATATCTGATTTGAAAAAATGAGAAACCTAAAAAAATCAATCAAGTTGAAAATTTATTCTGGTAGACAGAGTGGAACCCACCTCTAAAAGTGAGTCATAAATAGCGATAAACCCATCTATTTCATGAGATTAACATGGATTTAAAATAAGAATAATTGAACCATTTCAAAATTAAACTTTAATGGTCTATTCTCTAATTAATGAAACTATTGGACGCTCACCATTGATTGATGATTTATATAACATTCATGCCGAATAAAATCCTGGAGTAATCAAGTCGTAACTTCTTTTAGACATGGAATATGGAGATCAAATATAGAGGTAAAATGCAGAATAAATTTTAAAAAACTTCTCAAAATATTAGATCATGTAATTTGTTCATTAATGGGGTCAAAGACATGAAAATTTTTAGGGGAATAATTATGGATCCAAAACACTCACCTGGTTTGGCTATAAAAATGTATCCCCTATCCTTCTCAAAAGATTAGAAACTCTATGAATCCATTTTAAATAGTTTTGTTTTATCTTTATGATGTAATATAATCATTCATTTTTAGTATATTTTACTCTTCTTCATCCGCTCATACCAATATTTTAAATATTTTACGATTCCACCATGTTGTTCTCTGATGTGATCACAAAAACTCATGATCATGAGTAACTAACTTAAGGATGTTCTCAAGGGATCAATCCAATATTGAACCCAAATCATTGAAAATTCATATTTATTGTTTCATATTATCTTACAGATAGGTTAGGGGGTATTAGTGGGTATGGAGTCCATGTGTCTCCACTTTCCACCTGAGGCTTAACTTTGTCTTCTTTAATATTTATCCTCGGTTGATGAGGTGGATGTGTGGCCTCTTAGTGATCATTGAGTGCACCATATATTCAAAACATTGGTATGAGAGGATGTTAATGTATATAATTTTTCATGTTTATTATGTTAATTATAAATAGATGAACATATTATGACGGTTTAATTTGGGTGTTCTCCTTGGAGGATCTCCTTTTTATGTATAACAACATTCTTTCTACATTATTTCTTTCTGCACTACATTATATATATATATATAATGTATATTTCACGCATATTTCAAAGCAAATCATTTATATTATTTAGTTTTATATTAGTTATAATAAAATTAAGGATAAGATAAATTTGATTTTGTGTAATATTCCCCCTTGAGAATGACTCTGGGTGGGCACCATATTGCATGCTTATGTAAATAAAATATTGACCACGGATTCAGGACAAATCCTCAAACATCAATTTTGCACTGTTTCTAGGGAAGCACAACACTTTCATAAATCATTTTTCACAAATACCACAACAAACTCATAAATTTCAAAAAAACTTTTCTTTTCTATTTTCAAATTATTATTTCTTTAATTCATGGGATAATTACCCACATGTGTAAGAACTAATTCATGTCTCAACCTTGTCCATGATGGATTTTTTTCTTATTATTTTTAGATAGATGAGGTTATTTGGGAAATAAAATAATGGGGATTAGGCATTCAAAGAATTTATAGATGACCTAAGGGAGGACATGAATGAAAAAAAAATTGAAGCGATGGCCCAGAATCTAATTGAGTTCTCCCATTTCATTCCAAAATTTTATCAAGTGGACAAGGTACAAGATGTGTACCCCTTACTATTCCCTAATTTTTCCTAGGAGATCCACGAAATTGATTATCCTAACTACCTACATCCATCTTCTACTACTCCACTCCAATACGTGTTTTCCACTGAAGAATAGATTTAGGCCGAACCAACTCAATGGGATGATATATTATTGAAATAAAATTAATTTTATTTTATTGAAACTAATTTGGGTATCACTCCCAATATTTGTGAATTTCCAGATTCATCCAACTCATATTATTCCCTAGAGGAAGATTATAAAAAAATTCACTTATTAAGGAACATTTAGAGCTCCCTGAAAACATTGATCACTTATTGGAGGGAGTAAAAGAAAAGATAAAAGTGGATATCTATAAGGAAACTAATACAAAATCTTCTTAACTTTATGGGAAATAATTTTATATTAATACTTCATGTGTTAATTTTATTCAAATATATTTAAACTGTGACTTTCTCTTTGAGTTTTATTTTGAAAAAGAATACCTTGAGAAACCACTGGATGGAGAAGAATATGTTTCACATGTATAAACCAAATAGAAGGAGGTTCCATAATTTATCCTACCACCACCATAAAAAATATACCTCATTGAGAAGGGGGGATCTGTGATATTCTCTATATGGAATTTTCCTCGACAAGAATAAATAAGTGTAATATGGGAAGACCAACATGCGGTGGTTCAAGTCCAAGAAGATCCCCACATCATCTAATTATAGATAACAGTTGGTACTTCCCTATTGAGCCAATAAGAAATTAGGGCCCACTTTGGGGATCCTACCTAGATTTATCATTTACATTCTTTCTAGAAATTAAATTTTCCATCTTATGAAATTAGATTTAAATTTAATTTTTTGGATTAGTCCAGCATGAATTTCTTCTCCCTCATATCATTTTGAACATAAAGGACATGATCCTTTTTCTTAATTGTACAATTTCATTTTATAGGTTAATTATGGCATAAGTAATCCCCAAACTATGGATGAAATGGACTAATATTTATACAAAAATGAATTTCACATATATTTTTAACTTTTAAACTATCTAATTTTTTGTTTTTACACATGTTTTCAGCTTTAATTTAGAAAATTGTTTTCCCACACATGACGTTTTTCCTTATATGACTTATATATGAGACATGATTTTCTTAGAAATATTTTGATTCCATATTTTATATTTAAATTTTAATGATATTTAATTATTAAAATTGAGAATTGTATGATTAAAGTGAAGCATGAATATTGAAATGAGGACTCATGGTTTGAGCGAATTCATTGATTCATGTAAATGATATTTTACATTTATTTTTTCATGATTTGAATTTCTGAAATATATGTGAATTGATTTTTTATTCTTAATCATTAATTGAGTGATTTTCAAATATTATATTCCCATTATGGAGATAATTCCTAGAAAAATTATTTCCTATTTTATTCATGAGAATATTGTTTTAGTGATCTTGTGACATGTCACTAACTAGAACTTGAATTTAAACTTGTTAAAGTTATGAATTTTAAAAAACACATTTAAAATGATTTATGTGTATTTTGATAAACCACTTATCCTACAAAGACCACATTTACATCAATACTTCTTTAACCATAGAAATAATGAATGACCTTACTAGGGATTATCTATATTTCAATCCATTTTTATCCATTCCTAACATCCTCTTAGTATTTTTCATGATATTTTATAATTGAAGTTTCGTGGTGTGGGGAGTCATGGTGGAAGTGATGAAATGAATTTTAATAAATAAGGGTGGTTTAGATATTGTGGGAATAAACTAAGTATATTAATTTATTCATGAAATGTCATTTTCACCCCTCTCGAATTAAAAAAATAGAAAATTACAAAAATATCCAAAATAGTGAGTAATGGATTATGACTAAGAAGAATAAAAAATCAAAATTAATGGACTGATTATTTTTATAATATGTGGTTATATGGTGGATTTGAGGTTTATTCTAATCATAACATTCAGAGAAAAAAAATTAAATGATTAATTGGAAAGAAAAAAAATATAAGAGAAAAACAATATTCAAGAAGCTGAAAAATCATCCATTATGATTTATTTGATCATAACATATACTTTGAGTTATGGGGAAATTGGAGTTGCTACTTTGAAGGGTATAATTTCATCAAACTTTTATTTTTTATATCATGAATTGTAGTTAAGAGAAAAATATTATCCTTGAGCCTTAATTTTTAAAGCATCAAATCCTACCAACCATAAGCCTCAGAGTCATTTGAACATTTATTTAAAAGTCCTAATGATTTTATGTCCCCTTTTCTTATACAAATTAGGTAATATAGTTCCCCTCGAAGCTTAAGTATAAGGATAATGTATTCATGATATAAGCATAAGTCCACTTGAATTATATCATTAGTGATGAGAGAAAAAATTAAAAGTAAAGGTAAATCATGATTTTTAGTGTTTAATAATAACAAATTGAGGTACTTAAATGACTTAAATTAGAAGTTCCATCAATCAAGTTGACAAATTGTTTGGGAAGATAGAGTGGACCCGAACTACAGAAATGAGGCATAAATTAGTCTACAAACCTCCAATTAAGGTGATTATAAATATATTTGATAGATTATTCATTGAGTTAATCCTAATTAAATTTGAAGGAGTTATTCACTCGTTAAGGAATCCATTTAATGCTCCACATTTAATGAATATTTAGGGACCATGTGGCTAGAATAAAATCACGGAGTAATCATGACATAACATCTTGTACACATTGAATATAGAGCTATAATTTGGTGATAAAATGCAAAAGACAATTTGGAACAACATTCAATAAGGCTACATTACCAAATTTGATCATTAATTAGGTAAAAGGTGCTAATAGTTTTGGAAAAATAATTCTAGATAAAAAAATATAACCCCTTTTTCTATTAAAATGTATCCCATCTCCTTCTCAAAATAATAGAAACTATATGTGTCGATTTTATATAGTTTTTTAGTTTCATTTCCATGTAATAGTATTATTCATTTTTAATATATTTTAATCTTCTTCTTCCACTCATTCTAATATTTTCAATTTTTTGTGATTCTACCACGTTTATCTTCAATGTGATCTCTAAAACTCATGATCATATGTAACTAACCTGTGGAAGTTATCAAGGGATCATTACAATTTTAAACCCCATGTAATTGAAAATTCACGTTTATTATTTAATATTCTCTTATATTTAGTTCAAGGATGATATTAGTGGGTAAGGTGCCTTTGTGTCTCCACTTTCCACCTAAAGCATGACTGTCTCTTGTGAAACATTTTCCCTCAATCGAGGAAGTGGATATGTGGTATCTATATGATCAATTTATGAACCATATATTAACAATATCGGTAGTAGATGATTCTCATTCATACAATGGAGCATGTTAAATAATTTAATTTCAAACTAATGAAGATACAATGAAGGTTAAATTTGGGTGTTCTTCTTGGGGGATCTCTTTTTCTGTTTAACAACATTCTATATGCATTCATTACATATTCATTACATTATATATATATATATATATATTAATATTAATATTATATTAATATTTCAAACCCTCATATTCTTATTATTTAGTTTTATATTAGTTATATTATAATTAGGGACAATAAAAATTCTATGTTTTGTGAGTTTCCTCCTTGAGACCGACTCTAGGTGTGCACTATATTTCATGCTTAGGTAAATAAAATATTAATCGGGTTTTCATGAAAAATTATCCTGCATCAATTTGGAACAATTTCTAAATAGGTTCAACACTTTCACAGATAAATTTTCATAATCAACACATGCAAAACTTAAATTAAAAAAATCTTTTTCCATGATGTTTTCAATTGATTGTTTCTTTAATTCATGGAATAATTTCTCACATGTGCAAGTATCAATTAATTTATTACCCTTGTCTATTAAGGATTGCATTTAAATTATTTTTATATATGTGGGGTTATTTTGGAAATCAAATAATATGGATAATGCATTCAAATAATCTACAGCTATCCTGAGGGTGGACATGAATAAAAAAATTGTACTGATTTCTCGTGAGCTAACTGAGTTCTCCCATTACATTATAAAATTATATAAATTGGACAAGGTCTAAGAAGATTCCCCCTTAGTCTTCCATAATTTTTCTAAGGAGATCCATGAAATGGAGGATCTCGACTACCTACCTCTATCTTCTACTACTCATCTCCAAGTGGTGATTTCCAATAAAGAGAAGATTCAGGATGAACCAACTCAGGGATTTGATACATTCTAAAACTCAAACTAAATTTTTTTTATTGTAACTAATTTTAGTATCACTCTTAATAGTTTTATATTTTTATAATAATATAAATAAAACTACACCCTATAGGAAGATAATGAAGGAAATAATTCACCTATCAAGGAACATTTACAACTCCCTGAATACATTGAACACTTACTATAGGTAGTAAAAGAAAAGATACATTTGGACCTACCAAAATCAATTAAGCCAAAATATTATTACATTGATGTGGAATAATTTTATATTGATAATTTATGTTTTAATTTTTTTCAAATATAATTATACTCTAAAATTCCCTTTTACTATTATTTGGATACAACTTACCTTGAGAAACCACTCAACAGAAAAGTAGTTGTTTCACAAGTAGAAACCAAAGAGGATGAGGTTCTATACTTAATCCTACCCATAAAATGTAAAATATTTCTTATTGTGAAGGGATAGTATCCAGTGTATTATCTACATGTAATTCTTCACAACAAGAATAAATAAGTGCAAGCTGTGAAGAACTAATGGTGGTGGTTCAAGTCTATGAAGATCCACCCACCATTAGATTATGGATAACAATTTGTACAACCCTCTAGATGAAGTAAAAATTTAGGGGACCCTTGGGCAATCGTACCAATATTTATCCTTTACTTTATTTCTAGTACTTTAAATTTCAATCATAGGAAATTATAATTAAATCTCATTTTTGGATCAGTCTACCTTTAATCTCATATCCCTCCTATATTTTTTAACTTAAATGGAATGATCCTTATTCTTAATTGTATAATTTTATTTTATAGGTTCATTATGGATAAGAAATCCCTAAACTATTGATAAGAAAGAACAAGATTTATTTCAAAATTGAGTTAACTTATATTTTTTATCATTTAAACTGTATAAATTTATGTATGTAAATATGTTTTGAGATTTAAATTGAAAAATGATGTTCCCACAGTTGAATTATTACCTTACTTTACTTATTTAGGATATATTTGTTTCTTATGAATCCTATGATTCCATGTTTTAAATTTAAATTTTAATGAGATTTAATGATTAAAATAGATTATTAGATGAATAAATTTAATCATGAATATTTTAATGAGGAATCAATATTTTAGGGAATTGATCGATTCGTTTAAATGAAATTCCCCAACCATTATTATGTGCTTTTAATTTCTAAAATTTATGAGAATTTATTTCTTATTGTTAATCGTGCCTCAAATTGTTTCTCAATATAATATTCAAATTCCCAATATAATTTATAGACTAAATATTTCCTATTTTAGTCTTGAGCATATTTCTTCAGTGATCTTTGTACATGTCCCTGAATGGAATTTTCATTTGAAATTTTTAAATCTATGACTGTGCAAAAGAAACATTTAAAATTATTAAGGAATCCTTTGATAAAACAATTATCTTTAAAATAACACCTTTACATCAATAAATTTTAAACCATAGAAACCATTATAGACCTTGTTATGGTTGATCCATGATTCAAGACATTTTTATCCATTCCTACCGTCATTTTAGTATTTGAAGTATATTTTATAATTGAAGTGTAGGGGTGAAGGGATTGATGGTGGAAGTAATAAAATGAATTATAAAGAATATATGTGGGAGTGATATTGTGGGAATAAACTAATATTAGTGATTCATTAGTGATACTATAATGTTTTCCATTCTTAAATAAAAAAAGAAAATCAAAAAAGAAAAAAAAGAGAAAATATGGTTGTGTCTTAAAATAATCAGAAATCACTACTATGAGACCATAGATTTTTTTATCATATGTGGTTAGGTTGGGGTGTGAGGTTTATTCTAGTTATAACTTTTGAAAAAAATTAAAGGTTCTTTGAAAAATAAAAAATAAAGTATAAAAGTAAAAAAATAAAGAGGATTCATAAATCATTCATTATTCTTTATTTGATCATAGCCTTTAATTTTTGTTTTGGGTAAATTGAAGCTGTTACTTTTAATGGTATAATTTCATTAAAATTTTATTTTTTTAATATCAGGAATTGTACATTAAGAGATAAACCTCCTCCTTAAGCCTTAATTTTTTAAGAATAAAATACTACAAACCTTAGGACTCAAATTTATTTGATCATTTTTTGAAAATTCCTCATGATTTTATATTTATTTTTTCTTTTCCAAGTAGAGATAGTAGTTCCATTACAAACCTTTATATTAGGATCATGTATTCATGATATCAGCATAACTCCATTTGAATTGTATCATGAGTAATGAGAGAAAAGATTCAAAGGTGATTTAAATACTGATTATTAATGATTATTAATAATTAATTTATGATGATAAATGAATGAAATGATAATTTCCATCAACCAAGTTGATAAATTGTTCGGGTAGACATAGTAGACCCCACTTAAGAAAATAAGTCATAAATTGGGCTTTACAATGCCAATTAAGGTGATTCAAAATGTATTTGAAAGAGGATTAATTGTTGTGTTTTCAAATTAAAATTTAAGGATTTATTAACTTATTTAGGCAACCATTGGATGATCAACATTGAATGATGATTTAGGGAACATTCATCTAGAATAAAATTTCAGATTAATCAGTCCATAACATCATCTATACATGAAATACGTAGCTTAAATTTGTATTTCAAACATGAAATAATTTTTTCAAGAACTTTATATAAGACTAAATTATCTAATTTGGACATTAATTAGGTAAAATATACAAAACATTTCAATGGAATAATTACAGATCCAAAAATATCACCCCTTTTGCCTATAAAAATGTATCATCTATGCTTCTCAAAAGATTGGAAACTCTATGTAAAAATTTTAACTAGATTAGTATATTTTATCCATGTAATAGAATTATTAATTGTTAATATATTTTAATCTTATTCTTCCACTCATTCCCATATTTTAAATCTTTTTTGATTTGAACCTGTTCTTCTCCACTGTGATCTCTAAAACTCAAGATCATAAGTAAATAACTCGAGAAATTTTTGAGGGATAAATATAGTATCAAACCCAAGTCATTTCACATTCATGTTTATTGTTTGATATTATCTTAGATTTATTTAATGGTCGTTCCTGGTGGTTAAGGATCCTTTGTATCTCCACTTTCCACCCACAACTTAACTTTCTCTTCTGCAATATTTTCCCTTTATCAAGGAGGTGGATGTGTTCTCTCTTAGGGATCTTTGAGTGAACCGTATATTCAAATCATGGTGAGGAGAGTATTTTCGTGAATATGAATGATCATGTTCATTAAGTTAATTTTAAACTAATGAAGAGACGTTGAAGGTTCAATTTGGGTGTTTTTCTGAGAGGATCTGTTTTCTATTTAACAACATTCTGTATGCATTCACTATTTCCTAATTTCATTATATATATATCGTGTATATTTAAAACCCACTTCTTCATATTATTTATTTTTATGTTAGTAACAACATTTATATGGAAAATAAAAATTTGATGTTGTGTTAGTTTCCTCCTCGGTACCATCTCTGGGTGCGAACTATACTGCATGCTTAGGTAAATAAAATATTGATTCAGGATTTTGTAAAACTACTCATGCATTAGTATCCCTATTTATATGTGACTCAAAAGGATTCTAAACGTCTAAATGTTTGGGGAAATTATTTTTGGCTATAATGAGGACACGGACATGCTAATTTGGTCTGATCAATTCAATTTCATGCCTTATCCCTAACCAGTTGAGACAATTGTCAATAATGGTGGTGGTTCTCTTGCTGAATGGTCACATAATATTTCTATTTTGGATGGGTTCTCATGGATAGTATTAATGAGTTGGTTATTTTTTGAGTCATATATCCCTTACTGTTTCACTCTTCAATTCATCTGCATCTTAAGGGTTTCTCCCCTCCCCTCAATAGACAAGTCGGGTGAATGACATATTCATATTATTCACCAATTTTGTATAATATTTTTTTAGGAAATGAATGATAAGATCATCCTTACACATATTGGTTACCAAATGTTTCTATCCTATTATTATTACCAATCTTGGGTGGAATCGTACCCAAGTGTTTTGATGAATAGACAAGTCTATGAAGTGGATGGGTCATGTGCCTCACCAACCCCATTGTCCATAACAACAATGGAATTGATTCATGATTTGGGAGAGTCTTCGAGTAATCATACCATTTTTAGAGATGTCCATCCCATTAGAGGGTAAAAAATAATTTATGAAGATATAAATTTGATATTGGTGGTGGATGATGCATATTTTGATAGAAGAGTATATAGATCTTACTCTTTTACTTCTTCATCAGCTCAACTGATTTTTCCCCCTTCTGACATACCCACTATAGCTGCTAAAGAGAACCCAAAACAAATAGGATACTCTAGTAGTATATTCACACCTTTATCACTGAGACACCCCTAAAAACATTTCATTACCAGAAAAAATGTATTCACCAGCTCTTTCATGATTTGAGGGTAACCAGCTTTGACCGCCAACCATTATATGAAATCATATAACAAATTATCCTGGAGTAGAAATATATGGTTACCAGAAATAGTGTATTGTGTGATTTTAATGAGGTGACACAAATTTTTTAACTAATGATGGATTATTTTGAGTCACTTTAATAGATCCATCAGATTATATCTGAGTTGCATGCCCAAATTGATGCCTTGACTACATAGGTAGTGAGACATGAGGAGATCAAAGATCACTCAAAGTCTTTCCTTTCTGCATCATCATCCTCATTATCAACCACTTGTAAAATATTTAAGGAAATTTATACTCCTATAGATACCCTTAATCCTAGTGAATAAGTAAAATAAGTGGGGAAGAAGTTGCCTCATCAATCAATCAAGACTTCCCATCAGATTGTCGCTGACTTGGAAAATTTAACAGATCAACTCTTATTTTATTCTAATAACCAATTTTTTTGTTTTCCTGAATCCTTGTAGAGGCTCCATAATTTTGATATTAATAGTTTTTTTGTTCCTTATAAATGAATAAACTCTTCGAAATTTATATGTCATAGTTTAGTTTTCTTCTATTCATGAGGTGCAGGATATTTTGTTGATCTGATATTTCATGAATTGTCAATGATACCCATAATTTTTATAACACTATGTAAACCGGAATTCATGGATTTTAATGGTTAACCCATAATTATTTTTCTTATGAAATGATCATGAATTCCCAACAACACGATATTCCTCATTGATGTATCTTCTTCAGTTATCTTAATATTAACTTATCAATAAAAGGATAATTTGGGTAAAATATAAGTCCCAGAGAGAGAATTATTTTCCCTTAGCTAATGTCAATGAACATAGTGGGAATATATTGATTTTTATGAGATCATATGTTGGGCCCCGTAATATTCATATCATTTTATTAATATTACTCTAATTTCTTCCTAAGCTACATATATGGTAAGGCTTGGTGAGCATAGACTCATCTTTTTCTTAGGCCTTACTCTTATGGGATTCTAACCTAACAAGTTTTGTTTATTCTTATGATAATGAAAACAAAATCATTTGTTTACTATAGTTTAGGGTATTTTAGATCATACTTTATATTGTTATAGTTTAGGTTATTTTATTTGAGAAATTATATTTCTCTATTTTAGGGTGTTTTAGCTCATACCATCCTTTGTTGTTGTTTGGGATCTTTTATCATGGATGGAAGTGAATGACACAACTTCATTCCGATAGTAAAAAAATGGTGACATGACTTTTGAGACTTATCTTGACCTCTAAAAGAGGATGTTTATCATGGTTGTAGAGGAGTTTAAGAAAGATCCAAATTTCAATTTCAACAAGATTCCTTAGAAATGAGATTTTTTTTCCACTGATCTGACTGGAAAATGGAGATTTTTTATTTGTGTAGACTCTGCTGTTTCTGTTTGGTATCAGACTTCATGAATTTTTTTGGTGTTCATCACATGGTGAATCGCCTTCTTGAAATGGGTGTTATTTCTCTGTTTTGAAAAGTTTTATGTTATGTTTGAGGTGAATTTTGGATTAGGGTATTGTAATTATCTCCTGAGGCCTCCACTTTTATTTTGGATTACAATATTTCTTTACTACCTTTGATGATTCAGGTCCAGTTTGTCTGCAACCTCATTTGGGTTTTCCCCAGAAGCTTGTTTATGGTCTGTCTGTTTATGTTCTCACTTATGTTAGTGGATTTTTGAGAAAAAATGCATTCTCTTAAGTGGTTCTTGTTTCTTTGGGAACGTATGGTCTTGTTATGGTTCCACTTTGGCAGGATGATCTCAATTTTTTTCATTTGAAATCAAAGGACTTGTTTCAGGCAGGTTTGTTTGCTTTCAATGGTTTTTATGTATCTCAAGTTGGACTTCTTTCAATTCCATGATGGTGTGAGCATGGCACACCTTGAATTTGTACTGAACCTTTTTATTTTTAATAAATTTCTTCTAACATGAATCGGGTAACCAATTCATGTCTCTATTTTCTCAAAAACATATATAGTCGAAAAAAGGGTCTCTTTAAGGTGGGAATCCTCTTCCAAGAGCCATGGAAGGTTTTTGAGAATCGGTGGTGCTCAAATCATGAAGTTTTATTTTTTGTAAAATGTAATATTCAATAAGGTTTCAAGAACCGAAAATTTTTTGTAGCTACTTATTGAACACTTCATCATTGTGAAAAGATGTGATAAATAATTACTCTAACATTTTCCTAATCCAGGAGGTCTAGCGATCATGGATCAACTTTTAACAGGGTCACAAAGAAGGCCCTATGAGATTAATTCTTTATATATTTTAACTCAATTTTTTTCCTAAACTCTGGAGTTAGTGATTTTAGTGATAAAATAATTGAATCTTACTCAGGACACCCTTTAAGGGTTTTCAACCTAACATGTTTTGGATCTCTTTTACCAAAATTTTATGGTCTTGTGATCTGGGAAATAAAAGGCTAAAGATCATGGTCATACAGCTTTGAACCAGGTGAATTCATTTAAGTTCATGCCTCACATAGACCTAACATGAGGTTAATGTTACAGAAGACCCTAATTATGATACCTAGTCTCAAGAGTACTCTAATATCCTACTAAAAAGTAGATTGAAATTTTGTGAATCATGGCTTGATATTCTCATGTCTTGTGTAATTATATAGGAAGATCATTTATGGGATGGCCCAAAATACTCTTGGGTGATTCGTTCTGCCATAGTAATTTTAGGTCTAATAATGATCATGTATCCCTTTTTTTATGATATGACACATTTTTTTGATGACCCAAGCTACATATTTAGAATCCATTGGCATACATACATAGTCAAAAAAAATTGTCTCTTAAAGATGGGTTCCCTTTTCCAAGGTCCATGGAAGGTTGGGAATAACATGAGGCTCTCAAGAGATGAGGTGTGATTTATGGGTTTAGGTTTCTAAAAGATTATGAAATAAACCTACACTCTCGTTGATCGAGGTCATGATTATTTGGTACTGGATAATGGATGATGATGGGTGATGATTTGGAAATTTTAATTTCATGTAGTGGGGGTGTGTTTTTCATGATGTTTTAATGTTATGTGACCAGGACATGTCCCTTTTAGTTTAATGTTATTCAGTAAGGATATCTGTGATATAGGTATAACCAATATATAGTTAGGGGTAAATTTTTATCTACTATATATTATATCTGATCCTAGGATCAGATATATGGGTTTCACTACATATCATGCGATTATAGAAATCCAGCCACACATAGTTCTTGTTTGGAAGTTCCCTATATAAGTCTGACACACATAGATGGATGAGGGGATATTTTTCTATCATGAATTCAGCCACAAATCATATATTTCAACATCAATACAAATCCTATGATAGTAGGAATTAATCCACATGTATATCTTTAATATAAAAATATTTATAAATTTCTATGTCATAAAAAAGGGAACATTGTTCTTGTTGATTATTGTAACTAGACCTGAGATTATTGATTCAGGAATCACTATGTATCATGTGATGAAATGATTAAAGCCACACAAATTTCTTGAGGAACTATGAATTTTAACATCATGTGGCGGGTATGTTGTTTTCCCTATGTGAAAAGGGAATATTTTAATTGGGCCTAATAATAGAGGTGTGGGTTTCACCATCCATATTTAAATGGAAGGAATCAATCCACACATAGTTCTTGAGAAACCATGTTGTTTAACATCATGTGGAAAGAACATAGCTTTCCTGGCATGAAAAAAAATAATAAGACAGGGTCTAAAAATTGAGCTATGGGCTACACTATGTACCTTACAAAAGAAGGAATCAATCCACTCTTAGTTATTAAATAGGAAACTCTCTTTGAAGGTCTGGTCCATATGCATGGGGGAAAGGTTCTTGTTGATTTTTGTAGTTGGACCTGAGATTATTCATTTAGACATCACTATGCATCTTGTGATGAAAAGAATCAAGCCACATGTATTTATTAAGTAACCATGAAATTTCATATGAAAACCCTGCTTTTTATTACAACTTAAACATTCTTTATTACATAAAACTTTACTTGATACAACAAAGAAGATCGAGAGGTTTAGTGTCTTTGGGGCTTAGGATCATTACATTAAAACTTAAAACATGAAATACAACATCTTTATTGAAAACTTCCTTTACATGACCACCACATTCCTTCGTACTTAGCATTGCATGGGATAACCTGAGGACATGCATAATAAAAGGGTGAGCTATAAAGCCCAGTAAGGGAGTACACATGGAATAACATGAGGAGTAAAATACATGTTAGACAATAGGAATATCAATATATCATAAAAGAAACATGAACATAAAGGCATGATAAAGCATGATAATCATAACATGGAAATGTGGCAACAACACTTAACATTGAATTAGCATGAGCCAAGGCTCATTGGAAATGGAGCATGAGTAAAACCTCATTGCACATGAAGCACGACTAAACCCTAGTTGCACTTGAATTATCATGATTCAACACTCATTGGACTTGAAGTATCATGATACTATACTTTACCCAATGCATTGGAGCACTATAAGGGCGCACCCTTCTTAAACATTTCATTTCATGCATAAGTGTGCCACATGGATCATAAAACATGGATTCATAAAACATAATAATTTCTTCCACGATAAAGGAATGTGGAATTAATACATGAAACTTTACAATCAATATGTAAATTTGCATAAAGTTGAATACCCTTGATGGAGAAATGGGCATGGTATTCACTACACAAAGAAATTGGCTTAGAATATTAGTGCTATTTCGGAAGCGTAACGGCGTGACATAAGAATTCATAAAAAAGGTGGATGAGAGAGAAAGGGGTTCCTCATCATATTTAAATGTAATGGAAATTAAGGAGGTCATATAGATACATGTCCCAACAATTTTAATGGAATTTATATTCATGATACAAAAGTATTGCTTGAATGTAAAAGAGGAGAGAGAAGTTCCTTTCGAAATTTCGGCATAGTAACAGGTGTACATGGGAGGAATTTAATGAGAGATAAAGGGGTCTCCCATCATTCAAAAAATAAGAGGGAAGTATGGGGGAGGTGAGAAACCATACCCCAACATTCATAATTGAAATTAATAGGCAAAACAACTTAAAGAAAATTGGACAAAAAAAGGAAGAAAAAACCCTTACTTGGAAGTGTCCTTCCAAAGGCTAGAGAGAGGCTTGTGAGAGGCTTCTTGGGAGCTTGGGGCACCTTGGGAGGATTATAGAGATAGTAGGGAAGAGGTTGGACGAACTCCAAAGGATTTTAGTGAGGAGGAAGTGGGATCTTGGGTGGGTTTATATAGGAAAGGTGAGAGAATTCTTTATTATTTAGGTTTGGGACCCCTTATATTAAACTAATTAAAACCACAAACCATCCCATGGTTTTTGCCCATGGTTTCTGGAAAAGGAAAGAGGAAAAAAACATTTTATAAGGCCCACGTCCGAACTTATTAAAATATTAGGGTTGCTTATGGGGAGGTGAGTCACACTCCCATGGAAAATAATTTAAAAAGGAAAAGTGTTGAATATGTCTTGAGGGGTTCATTAATGCTTTGAAAAGTAAATCAAACAAACCCAAAACCTCATTATTTTAATGATAAAACATATATTGGCCTAACATAAGGATTATTATATTTTATTACATCACCATTGGGTCATTATGATGTCATAAAACACATTATATAATTAAATGGTATTTAATTTTTACCCAAAAATTTGACTGTCTCAGAAAATTATGAAAAATTCACCGTTGGATAATTTTGACATCCTGATTCCAAAAATAACATTTATTTTATCTAAATAGTTTTCTAAAAATTTGAATTTTCACTTTTAAAATAAAAACAGACATTTATCAAAAATTCACGGGTTTTGACAGGAATGGCTTTCAATCCTTAATATAACATTCTAATTGTATTCATAAAATTATAAGATCATTTATATTTAATAAAAATTAATTAAATAATATTATTATTTTATTAAAATATTATTTAATTAAAAAATCCCTTAATTTAATAAAATAGTTTTCTTAATTAAATAATAACTAAAAACACCATTTGTACTTTAAAAACTATTTACGATGTATCGAAAATGACTAAAAATTATATTCATTATTATATACAAAAATAATGTACATGAACATAGTACTACTTATTTGTTACATAACCCCTTAAAATAGTCGCATAAGACCTAAGGGTAAGGTGTTCAATGGTGACAGACTCTTGGGGCGGCTCGGATAACATCTCTCGAGTGGTAATTTCAATCAACTTATACTTTTCCCGTAGACTGTCACGGTTGAGCTTGACATAATGAAGCTCAGCTTGGGCTTGGTCAAGGTCGAAGCCCAAAGATGCCACCTCTTTTCCAATCTTCGACAAATGGTCTTCGTATGGGGAAATTCTACTGGATGAGGCCATTGCTTCCTTTGTCTGAGTAAAAATTGGGTTCGTTAAAGCCTTACATTTATACTAATCATGTGATCACTGTTCAACGACTATATTAACAACGGTAAAAATTATTAACATGAATCCAAATAAGTTGACATCTTATAAAAACATTTTTCATAAATAGACATTTAACTGGATCAAGAGGGACTTTCCATTAATGAAACTTTGGGTCGTTACAATATTCCCCCCTTACGAAATTTCTCCCTCGAAATTTTCCATTTCCCACACTAAAAAAATGTGGGTAACTCAGCTTCATCATATCCTCCGACTCCCAAGTCACTTCTTCAAACTTTTGGTTTCTCCACAACACCTTGACGAGGGGCATTGTCTTATTTCATAGAACTTTTTCTCTACGATCTAAGATCTTCACTGGTTGCTCCTCATAAGAAAGATAATCTTCCAATTGTACCACCTCGGAAGAGAGTACATGTGAAGGGTCCGGTATATACTTCCTTAAGAGGGATACATTAAAGACATCACACACCTTGGCCATAGTAGGTGGAAGTGCTAGTCGATAGGCCACAGCCCCAACACGATCAAGAATCTCGAAGGGCCCGATGTACCTTGGACTTAACTTCCCTTTCTTTCCAAACCTCATGACCTTCTTCCACGGAGATATGCGTAAAAACACCATGTCTCCAACTTTAAACTCAAGGTCTCGTTGACAATTATCTGCATAACTCTTCTGTCAACTCTGGGATGCCTTGATATGCTGCTGAATGGTTTTCACCTTATCCACCATTTCTTAGACCATTTCTGGTCCAAGCAGCTTACGTTCACTGACCTCATCCCAACATGCCAGTGTTTTGCACCTTTTCCCATAAAGGGCTTCATATGGTGCCATTTGGATGCTCAAGTGGAAACTGTTATTATAAGAGAACTAAACCTGAGGAATATGTTGATCCCATCCTCCTTTAAAGTCCATTGAGAATTCTCTCAACATATCCTCAAGTGTTTGGATAGTCCTCTCTGATTAGCCATCATTTTGAGGATGATAGGTCGTACTAAAGTTCAGTTCAGTATTCAGAGTATGTTGAAGACTCTTCCAAAACGTAGAGGTGAATCTTGGATCTCGGTCGGACATAATAGATAGTGGTACTCCCTAAAACCTTACCACTTCCCTAATATATATTTGTGCCAGTTGATCCAATGATAAATCGTCTCAAATAGAAATGAAGTGTGCAGTATTTGTAAGACGATCCACAACAACCCAGATTGCATTATTGCATTTGGATGTCCTCGGAATTCCGGTGAAAAAGTCCATGGTGATGTTCTCCCATTTCTATTCTGTTATGTGTAATGGTTGCATCATCCCCTTAGACTCCTGCCTCTCTGCCTTCACTTGCTGACACACCAGGCACTTTGATGTATATTCGGTGATCTCCTTCTTCATATTATCCCACCAAAAGTTTTCTCAAAGATCTCGATACATCTTTGTGCTCCCTGGGTGAATAGAGAAATTTGAACTATGTGCATCATCCAAAACTTCATTCTTCAGCTCCAGACTTGATGGAACACATAGTCTTTTCCCAAACTTCACAATTCCTTCTTCATTAGCATTAAACTCTGGGGATTTACCCTTTTTTATAGCTTCCATTTTTTCTTGAATTCCCACATCATCCTTTTGAGAATCCTTTAAACTTTCCAAAAGAGATGGTTGAGCAATCATTTGTGAAAGGATTGATGATGTTCCCTTATTTATGATTCCCACATCCATCTTCATCAAGTCTAAGAAGATTGGATCCTTCTCAATTCTCATCATTGATAGAATCGTTGGATCCTTTCTACTTAGGGCATCCGCCACCTTGTTTGCTTTGCCAGGGTGGTAATGTATTGAACAGTCATAATCCTTGATGAGATCTATCCATCCTCTCTGGCGCATATTAAGCTCTTTCTGTTTGAATATTTATTTAAGACTCTTGTGGTCTGTATATATCTCACATTTCTCTCCATAGAGATAATGCCACTAGATTTTCAAGGTAAAGATCACCGCCGCCAACTCCAGATCATGTGTTGGATAGTTTCACTCATGGATTTTCAACTGCCTTGAGGCATAGGATATCACTTTATCATTCTGCATCAGCACACAGCCTAAGCCCTTCTTTGAGGCATCACTGAATACCACACAAAGTTCCCCACTTGTGGGTAAAGTGAGCATGGGCGCAGTGATAAGCCTCCTTTTCAACTCCTTGAAGCTTTCTTCGCATTCATCACTCCAATCAATCTTTACTCCCTTCTGAGTTAGCTTGGTAAGAGGGTTGGAAAATCATGATAAATTTCTCACAAATCATCGATAATATCCAGCTAACCCCAAGAAACTATGGATATCTGTTACCGATGTTGGCCTTGGCCATCCCTCAATTGCATCTGTTTTGGAGGGGTCCACAGATATCCCATTTCTTGTGATGATATGGACCAATAATGAGAATTCCTTCAACCATAACTCACACTTTTTGCACTTTGCATAGAGATTCTCCTTGCACAAAGTCTCTAGTATAGTTCTTAAATGCTCCTCATGGTACTCCTTGGTTTTGGAGTATATTAGAATATCATCTATAAAGACTACCACAAATTTTTCAAGGTAATCTCTAAAGACTCTATTCATCAAGTCAATGAATATTTTTGGAGTATTGGTGAGTCAGAAAGGCATTACTATGAATTCATAGTGCCCATATCTTGTACGAAAAGCATTCTTGGGGATATCTTCCTTCTCCACCCTTACTTGATAATACTCTGACTGCAAGTCCACCTTGGAGAAGTATTGTGCTCCATGAAACTGATCAAACAAGTCATCAATTCATGGGAGTGGATACTTGTTCTTTATCATGATTTTGTTAAGTTCGCGATAATCGATGCAAAGCCGCATTAACCCATCCTTCTTCTTGACGAAGAAGACTGGTGAACCCCATAGTGAAGCACTTGGGCGTATAAACCCTTTATCCAGATTCGCCTATAGTTGTTTCTTCAGCTCTTCAATCTCAACAACAGCCATTCTATATGGAGTCTTGGATATTGGTAATTCCCCAGGTATAAGTTCAATTGATAACTCAACATCTCTTCTAGGAGGAAGACCAGGCAGTTCCTCGGGAAACCCTTCCGCGAATTCCCTCACAATAGGCATTTCTTCAAGGATGGTTTCTTCTTTGGACTCAATCATCTAAGCCAGATACGCATGCTCATAGGGCAGTAATATCCATGCTTGAGATGATGGAGGTAAAGGAGATTCATTTTCTTCCTGACACTTGTAAAGAATCAGGGGTCGATTCTCCATATAGAGTGTGATTTCCCTCTCCCAACAATTTATGTTGGATCTATATAAGGAAAGCCAATCCATGCCAAGAATTGCATCAAATTCCACCAAAGGGAGTATGACGAGGTTCTCTAGGAAATTCAATCCACAGATTATAACAGGGGAGGACTTATATTCATGGGATGCAATGATTACCCCATTTGCCATACTCACCTACATCTTTACTTCCATGATTTTTGGTGGTGTTGGGATTGTTCTACTAAACTTTTGAGATATAAAATAATGCATAGAACCTGAATTAGAAAGTACATTTTCAATTATTGAATGAATAACTAGCGTACCTATCACCACTTCGTTGTCAGGGATCACTTCGGCAGAAGTGATGGCAAAAGCTCTTCCTTGTTGTCTTGGAGGTTGTCGGTTGCCTTCGATAACCCTTGGATTAGGGCATTGATTTTCAAAATGACCCGGTTCATTGCATTTATTGCATTGAACAACGCGTTGAGGTTTGAACGGAGCATTCCTCTCCTCCGTCGCAGCCGCGGGTCCTTCTTGACGACAGTTAACAGCTAGGTGCCCTTCTCTTCCACACATGAAGCATTTTCTCATCCCCTTAAGGCAATTTCCAGGGTGCTTCTTTCCGCACTTTTGGAAAGTGGGGTGCTGGAACTTCTTAGCGCCGTTAGATTTATCCATCGGACCACCAGCATTGAAGTCCACCTTACGCTTCTTGTCCCCATGATACCCCTGTGATTCTCTGATTTCCATTTCGACCTTGAGGCCACATCGGACAATTTCCTCATAGCTGTCAAAGTCACGGATCGCTAATGCTTTCCTCAAGATAGGCTTCATCCCACCAAAGAAGCGGTCAACCTTGCATTCGGGGGTAATGACAAAGCCGAAAGTGTATCGTGAAAGCCTTGTGAATTTTTCCTCGTACATTCCCACAGATTCTTCATGTTTTTTCTTGAGGTAAAGGAAGTCACTTTCCATCTTAAGACGGAGGGTGCGTGGAAAATATTTATCGAAAAACATCTTCTGGAATTCCATCCATTCCAAAGCCTCAATCTCCTCCTTAGGCTTCGTATTTTTGATCAATTTCCACAATTGGTCAGCTTCACCCTCCATACGATAAGCCTCCAGGAGAACCTTATCTTGTTTAGAACATTGGATGATGGAGAATATCTTTTCAATGGAGTTGATCCATTGTTCAGTGATCGTGGGATCAGATGATCCACTAAAATTTGGAGGCCCTTGCCTCATGAAGCTCTCGATAGTGACTTGTTCCTTCTTAGGGGGGTTTGGAAGTTCCTCTTGACCTGTGTTTCTATTCAAAACTTGAGTTAGCTGAGAGAGAAGCATGAAAAAGTTCGTGATTCCCGCTCCCATTGGATTGGGCATCTCATTGGTACAATCATCACACTGATCTTCACAACAGTTGTTAGCCCGAGTCCTCCTATTACCGGCCATTGGCTAGAATAAAAGGAAAGTTAGGGGTAACACATAAAGGGTAATCCAAATACAAATGTTGATGACTTATAAATAAACTTTAATCTCTTTAACTCATGAGTCTATAGGATTCAATCTAGGCTTTTCATGATCTACTTTCTAACATATATTCTTAGGGGCATTCTTCCCTTAATAAGGGTTCATACCAAGATTTTGAATTTATCAAAACATATCCCCCGGTAGTGTCGTAACCAAGAGTGCAGCAAGGCTGGTTGTCGTGCACCAGTTCCCGTTCGAGTCTAGCTCAAAGCGGTGTTTTCGGGTTTTACCCCTAGGATACATCTGTGCCAGAGCCGCCTCTACCTGATCGTATCCAAACATGGATGCATTTGTTTGATAAACCACTTAATTAGTATTTACCATAACTTAGGGATGTTTTTATTATACTTAGTATTTTATCCAAGGCTTTACTAGGGTTTCCTAATCCCAAAAGTAACTAAACCTATCCTCTGATACAAAGTATGACAACCCTGCTTTTTATTACAACTTAAACATGCTTTATTACATAAAACTTCACTTGATACAACAAATAATATTGAGAGGTTTAGTGTATTTGGGGATTAGGATCATTAAATAAAAACATAAAACATGAAATACAACATCTTTATTGAAAAATTCTTTTACATGACCACTACATTCCCTCATACTTATCATTGCATGGGATAACCTGAGGACATGGATAAGAAAAGGGTGAGCTATACAGCCCAGTAAGGGAGTACACATGGAATAACATGAGGAGTACAATACATGTTAGACAATAGGAATATCAATAGATCATAAGAGAAACATGAACATAATGGCATGATAAATCATGATAATCATAACATGGAAATGTGGCAACAACACTTAACATTGAATTTGCATGAGCCAAGGCTCATTGCCCATGGAGCATGAGTAAACCCTCATTGCACCTGAAGCACGAGTAAACCCTTGTTGCACTTGAATTAGAATGATTCAACACTCATTGCACTTTATGTATCATGATACTATACTTTACCCAATGCATTGGAGCGCTATAAGGTTTCACCCTTCTTAAACATTTCATTTCATGCATAAGTGTGCCACATGGATCATAAAACATGGATTGATAAAACATAATAATTTCTTCCACGATAAAGGAATGTGGAATTAACACAAGAAACTTTACAATCAATATGTAAATGTCCATAAAGTTGAATACCCTTGATAGAGAAATAGGAATGGTATTCACTACACAAAGACATTGGCTTAGAAAATCGGTGCGATTTCAACAGCGTAACGGCGTGACATAAGAATTTATAAAAAGGTTGATGAGAGAGAAAGGGGTTCCTCATAATATTTACATGTAATGGACATTAAGGAAGTAATATAGATACATGTCCCAACAATTGTAATGGAATTTAGATTCATGATACAAAAGTATTGCTTGAATGTAAAAGAGGAGAGAGAAGTTCCTTTCAGAATTTTGGCATAGTAACGGGTGTACATGGGAGGCATTTAATGAGAGAGAAAGGGGTCTCCCATCATTCAAACAATAAGAGGGAAGTATGGGGAGGTTAGAAACCATACCCCAACATTAATAATTGAAATTAAAATGCAATACAACTAAAATAAAATTGGACAAAAAAAGAGAAAGGAAGAAAAAACCCTTACTTGGAAGTGTGCTTCCAAAGGCTAGAGAGAGGCTTGTGAGAGGCTTCTTGGGAGATTGGGGCACCTTGGGAGGATTATAGAGAGAGTAGGGAATATGTTGGACGAACTCCAAAGGATTTTAGTGAGGAGGAAGTGGGATCTTGGGTGGGTTTATATAGGAAATGTGAGATAATTCTTTATTATTTAGGTTTGGGACCCCTTATATTAAACTAATCCAAACCACAAACCATCCCATGGTTTTTTCCCATGGTTTTTGGAAAAGGAAATAGGAAAAAAATATTTTATAAGACCCAAGTCCGAACTTATTTAAATATTAGGGTTGCTTATGTGGAGGTGAGTCACACTCCCATGGAAAGTAATTTAAAAAGGCAAAGTGTTGAATATGTCTTGAAGGGTTCATTAATGCTTTGAAAAGTAAGTCAAACAAACCCAAAACCTCGTTATTTTAATGATAAAACATATATTGGCCCAACATAAGGAATATGGTATTTTATTACATTACCATTGGGTCATTATGATGTCATAAAACACATTATATAATTAAATGGTATTTAATTATTACCCAAAAATTTGACTGTCTCAGAAAATTATGAAAAATTCACCGTTGGATAATTTCGACATCCTGATTCCAAAAATGACATTTATTTTAAAATTTTCACTTTTAAAATAAAAACATACATTTATAAAAAATTCACTGGTTTTGACAGAAATGGCTTTCAAACCTTAATATAACATTTTAATTGTATTCATAAAATTATAAGATCATTTATATTTAATATAAATTAATTTAATAATAATATTATTATTTTATTAAAATATTATTTAATTCAAAAATCCCCTAATTTAATAAAATAGATTTATTAATTAAATAATAACTAAAAACACAATTTGTACTTTAAAAACTATTTACAATGTATCAAAAATGACTAAAAATTATATTCATTATTATATACAAAAATAATGTACATGAACATAGTACTACTTATTTGTTACATAACACCTTAAAACAGCCGCATAAGACCTAAGGGTAAGGTGTGCAATGGTGATAGACTCTTGGGGCGGCTCGGATAACATCGCTCGAGTGGTAATTTCAATCAAGTTACACTTTTCCTGTAGACGGTCACGTTCGAGCTTGACATAATGAAGCTCAGCTTGGGCTTGGTCAAGGGTGAAGCCCAAAGAAGCCACCTATTTTCCGAGCTCCGACAAATGGGCTTCGTATGGGGAAATTCTACTAGATGAGGCCATCGCTTCCTTTGACTGAGTAAAGGCTTACATTTATACTAATCATGTGATCACTGTTCAACAGTTATATTAACAACGGTAAAAATTCATAACACGAAACCAAAGAAGTTGACATCTTATAAAAACATTTTTCATAAAGAGACATTTAACTAGATCACGAGGGATTTTCCATTAATGAAACTTTGGGTCGTTACATTTAACATCAAGTGTAAAGGATGTAGGTTTCCTGATATGAAAAGGAAATATTATTACTGGGTCCGAGAATGGAGTTATGGGCATCACTACATGTCCTACAATGTAATAAATCAATCCACAAGTAGTTCTTGATAAACTAAGTAGTTTATCATCATTTGTCAAGGAAGAAGGTTTCCCAACATAAAAAATGGAATATTGTGATTGGGGCCAAGAATGGAGGTATGGGCCACACTATTTATCCTATAATGATAAGAATAAAGACACTCATTATTCTTGGATGGGAAAATCTCTATGAAAATATGACCCATATGCAGAGGGGGGGAGTTGAACCCCTTGATTATTATAGCTAAACCCAATATTATTTATCTTGGAAACAAAATGTATCCATTGATGGTAGGAATCATGAAATACATAGTTCTTTAATTAAGGTGTGGTGGGAGTTTGACACCAAGGGTAGTGGTCCTCTCGAGTGAGGTTCACAGCAATACGTAATTTTGTGTCATGCAAGAGACATCAATTGTAAAGTTTAACATCATGAATCAAGGAATAATAGTGTACCATTTATGTTCTTCCATCTAGGACTATGATAACCCTATCATGAAATTATATATCTCAGTCATGTAGGGAAGCCCCTTCCAAAATTTCTAAGCCCTTGTGAGCCATGTTTGATGTGAGAAACTAGCATTGGTAATGTTTCCTGGCACGAAATGGAATAAATTAGAGAACGGGCATGAAGAATTTGGTATCTGTGGTGGATAGTCCAAGATATAGTATCTAAGTGATCCTATATATCTCATTTTTATTAGAATAAATCCATAATTAGTTATAGAAAAATCATACAGTTTAGTGTCATGTGTTGAAAAAATCATCCATTCAATTCAGCATCATAAGGTAAGTACTAAGGTTACCCAACATGAATGAAGATGAATATTGTGACTAAACTCATGAATTGATGTCATGGTGTAACTACGTACACTATGATGGAAGGAATCATGCCATGTTTAGTTCTCATAAACCATGTAGTTTAGTGTCATGCAGTGACGACAAAAGCTCTGCGGTTTAATGTCTTGTTGTATAAAAAAGGGTCACCCGATGTGAAAAAGAATACCTCACTGTTGTCTTGAAGTATTATGCCTTGTGAATAGGATTTATATATTATATATGGACCCAGTATTTGAGATTAGTGTGTCACTACATATCCTAATATTTAAGAAATTTGGAAATGCATAGTTCTTGGATGGAATATTACATTTGTTGATCTAAATCTCACATAAGGAGAAGGTTATTTTATTTATCCTTCTCACAGATCTAGATAATGTATGATGAATCATTGATGAGATGATTCTTTCCATTAATTTTAACATCATGAGGTAAGGATTTCTTTTGTACTATGTTTCATCATGTGGCAAGCACAAGTTCCTTACAGTTTAACATCATTTGGTTAGGTCATGAGACACTTTGCAGTTTGATGTCTTATTTCCATGACCTTTTCATGTAGTTTAACATCATATGGTTTGAAATATATTGTACAATTTAATGTCATGTTACCATGATGTATTCTGGTAATTTAACATCATGCGACCATTATGAATGATGTTTTGTAGTTTAAATTCTTTCCACATTAGCATATATGGTACAATTTAACATCATATTTTCGAGTTGTGAATAATTTTTTATGGTAGCTATCGAATATATATATTTAGAAACCTAGAATTATAGGGTGTGTTTGACACATTCCCCATCCATTTTGGTCAATTAGTAATCTCTATTATGATATAGATTATGTATTATATAAGGCCCTTCCCATTTGGGTTCCAGCTAAGGAGTCTTCTTACCGGGTATCATTTGTTTTTTGAGAGCCAATACATATCCAAATTGAATGAATGAATAGATTAAAACCTTTTTATTGAAGTATCATGTGATCTGATTATGATGGACATTAAGGTTGTTCAATGTGCACAACCTTTTCTCATTGAACCATTCCAATTCATCCAACAACATTTGAGATTTCTCATCATCTAAGAGTTTTCCAAAATTAACTATTTGAGGTATTAGAAACTATAATTATATGGGTAATAATTCCTTGGATCCATACACTAGTTAATATGTAGATGCTTGTGTAGTAGTTTTCATGGTGGTACAGTATGCCCATAAAGTATGGAGGAGATTTTCTGACTGAAACTTCATGTCCTTATTAACCATCTTATAGAGTATAATTGACATACTCTTATTAAAGGATTATATTTTTCCATTTTCACCACATGATAGAGATATGAATGATTGGACTTGATTTTTTACTCATAGTAAAATTTCATTAACTCAGTAGAATAGAATTTAGTATATTTTTTCATCGGTAATTGTGTATGGGACTCTAAATCTAGTGATGATATTATACTTCTTGAAGCTAATTATATTATTCATCCTGATTTCCTTAATGGGTATTTACTCATCCCATTTGGAATACAATTCAATTGTAGTAAGGATATACTTAAAATACTTCAATGTGGAAAGGTTATGACCCCAAAAAACTCATTACCCATATAGAAAAGTGATTGGAACCTTTAACTATATTGATAAATATCAGGGGTTTGTGAATGAATTTTTAATTAATATGGAATGCATGAAATTTCCTAGTGGATTCCACATCATACAATATCATGGTTTTCCAGTAGTGACCTAGCCACCTGATTTAGTGTGAGATAATGGTCCTATACTGATGAGGGTGGTAGGATACTACATGGAATTCTACCATTACAGTGGGAATATCTTTTTTTTACTATGCATCTGATAAGGATTCAATCGAAGCCTCACTTTTATAGGGATCTTGTATTATTTGGCTCGTCTTAAAGGGTAAATTTTTCTGCTTGACATTGAATTTGTTCCCTTTCATGTAACACCCCGAGATTTTATGAAAAATATTCTTTTTAATTTCATTAATGTCTTGTGTTGTACGCTACACCAAAAGGAGCTTACACAACACGCAACCCTGACTTGGCTTGCACTACACGCAATCACGACCTTCCTCGATAGCGTGTGTTGTACGCAATACCGGGTTTTACTAAACAACGATATATTATTATAATATTCTTATGAACTAGCCGCTATGAATAGTATTAACTAAATTTTGAATTTTATAACATTATTATTCATCTTATACATTTTCTAGAACATGTTAAGAGAACAAAATAAATTTTTCGGGTAAAATTAGTATTTTTCAAAAAATGCAGTTTTACCGCCTTTTAATGGTGCACCCACATTAAATATAGTTTTTGAAAAGTTTATAAGTTCAATTTTACAAAATAAAATTCTTCTTTAGAATCAATATATAAAAATTTACTTTGGATAAATTTTTCATATTATTCTGATAACTTTCATATTTTTATGAATATTAAAAACACGCTATATTTTAATTAAAAACAACTTTTTTCATCTTAATAAATTATGTGGTTAAATAATAATATTTAATGGTTTCAAAGTATAAATAGAATATATTTTTACCATTTAATATAATTTATGTCATTAGCCTTGATTTTACATTGAATTCGTAGGTTAAAGAAATTCAATCTTTGGCAATGTTTTAACTTTTAAAACCTGTTTGCTTAACAACGGGATTTATTTTAAATTAATTACTGAAACTTCTGTGTTTTGAATTTTGAAAAATGGATTCCATATTTTGAATCAGTGGGCCCAAATTATGTTAATAGGTTACTTTTATTTTTTTTATATTATGAATAGTAACTACGGTAATTTTTATTTACTACGGTTAAAGGTAAATAGGGTAATTCAAGGTTAATAGAATATTAAAATAATTCAAAATTACCTTGACACTTGTCCTAAACTTATTTTATGAGTATTGGCCGACCATGGTCATCCTTGTATCTATTTTGGGACCCCATGGAGCCACTTATGAAAGACAATGACACATTAGATTAATTAATTTAATGTAAAGACAAAATTGGAATTAACAAATATCGTTTAGTAATTAATTTTTATAAGGAGATATATAAATTATATTTTGGAATATAAATATTAATTAGAAAGATAAAAATATTTCCTACATTTTGTTATTTTTTTATAATTTTTAGACATCATATAAATTAAATTATTTATGACACAATAATGATGCAGTATTTACCTCATTAATAAATGATTTAAATAAATAAGATTAAAATGATTAAAATATCATCCAAAACCTGTCCAATTACCATTGGATAATTTTATTTCGAATATGAGTCATCTTATCTTTGACATTAATGTGTTTTGGACCTCTTTAAACCTAATATAAGTTTATAATAAAATAATGTTTTCACACTTTCCTAAAGAGCCCCTCCACTCCCTTATAAAAGAAAGACCACTTCAATGCAATTCCTCACACCTCTCAAGCCTTTTGGCTCGTCCAAAATCTACCCAAATAAGATCCCTACATCCCTCTCCTTCCCTTTTAAGCCTTAAATTAGGCAGAAGACTCTCCAAGAAGTCCTTTTGGTTCAAACCAAAGGAAGTTACCAAAATTAAAGGTAACAGTTTCTCTTAAGTTGTTTTCTTTTATTCTACTTCTCAAACCCCTAAAATCTTTTTAATAATTTATTTTGTGACAACACCATTATCCTCAAAATACTAGAATGTTGTTATGAGAAATATTCGAACAACACTTACACACACCTCCATCTAATTGATGAAGAACATAATGTTTCTGTGATGGCAAACTAACACCTCACGAAACGATGATTGTTCAATTTTCTCCTACCACCTCTCATGGTGGCCATTATGATGGAATTGTATTTATATATAATATATATTATTTTTATTATTTATTTATTCTTCTTTACTTACCAATTATATCAAGACTTTACGGTTTCCATAGTCGGTAAATACGATAATCTCATTTGAGGAAGTGCGGACTACCGCCCCCTCAAAGTGATGTGATTCGTTAATACCTTATGCGGGATGTATAAAGGATGTTGTTAATAATATTATATATGATATTATACTGGAATTATAATATACCTATGTATCATTATATTTTAATTCCATATAAATGAAAGTAGCGTTCATGCGTACGTACGGCTTACCGTCTCCATGAACGGTGCGTTTCATTTCTTACCTCCATGTGTTATGTACTATTATAAATGCTTGTATATTATGGATATATAATGAATGTATATGATACATAAATCATGATTTAAATTTTGGAAGTAAGTAAATCATGATATAAGTAATAATAACATCAAGAACAACAATTCCAAACACGTACGATAAATAAGATGATTTTACCCAAAACGCTACATTAACATTAATTTAAAACAAAATGGGTAATATAAACAATATATGATGTCATAAAAATGAATATGATTCTTTAATAATTCAATGACATTATTTAAATCATTATACAGGAGGTTCGGACACTTACGAAGCAAATCGGACCTAAGGTAAGGGAAAATATCACAATCTCATTTTATCCGAGATTCATTGTACTTTGGTATTTACTGGGGTGTATTTTATCATCCACACCCATGTTTCCTCAATATGTAATATTTATATCCTTCTACAATAGTTTATATCAAATTTTACCCTTCGGAGAGTTTTTAGTAAAATATATGAAAGGAATCTTTTGTCATTTTTTCGTACGAGGTACTTTTTGACTTTTCCGACAAAAGTACGAGAAGAATGTATTTTTTTTAAATTATACGGCATGAATGGATTTTTAAAACATTATTTACAAGAATATTCCTTTACAAGTTTTCAAGTTTATTTTTAATCAACTTCTTTTAGTTTATAATTGTATGACATGTTAAGAAAGGAAAAGTGTTTTTGAAATAAAAAAGATATTTTCCTCAAGAATGGAGTTCAAGTGTTTTATCAAAATTATTTTCCATCTAAGATAATATAGGGTTCTGTTTCTACCCCTATTATTAAATTGATTTGAATATGTTGTGATGGAATTATTTTTATGAATTCCTTTTTCTTATGTGAATTGTTTTATGATGTCATGATGTTTAAGAATCCCATTTTTATTACATGGGTTATGCAATGATGTTTGATTTATGATTTTGTGGCACACATAAGAATGGTATCATTATGAGATAGGTGGGACCTATATCTCCCTCCAATGCATTGGGTAAAGATTTTATATCTCATGAGATAGACATGGCTATAACGGCAGGTTAAACCGGTTCAGTGAAACAGGACTGAAACGAGGAGTGAACTCGGTTCATAAATGTACTTTGTCCACTAAGATAGTTTTGGAAATGAGTCTTGACTAATAAGAAATGATTCTCTATGATTATGTGTGTATTCCACAAAGTTTCATGTTTTATGTTATGATTATTGGGATTACATTTCACTACTATGATTTATCCCATGTTATGATATTATGATCTCTTTTGCAAGTTATGATTTCCAAAATGTTATGTTCTTATGAATATGATGTGATTGATATTTCTTTTTTTTACCCATACTGAGCATTTGAGCTCACCCTTTTATGTTTTCTTTTCCCTAGGATATAAAGAAAGGTTTTAGGTAAGAAAAAAAAGGGGGAAGATCTTTATGGGAGATGTTGAAGATATTTCACCACGATTAGAAGATTATATTCCGAGTTTCCAAAGACACTAAACTATTATGATCCTTGTGTGTGTGTTTTTTTTTTATGTACTAAGTATTCCGCAAAAGTAATGTAATGTCCATGTACGTCAGGCTTCGGGTCTCTACAGTTTGTATCAGAGGAAAGGTTTAGTCAACCTTTGGAAACTTGGATGAAAAAACGTTAGTGAGATCCGTAGATATATTTATAAGGTATGTCTAGGGATGTCCCTAAGGATAAGTATACGTATAGGGTATAGTCTTAGAAATAAGGTAACAATCCTAGAATTTATCCTAAGATGTTAGATATTGAGGGTACTCCCCCTTTACTATGTTGTTTTTCCTAGCATGATTTTTGCCTCTCACAGAATTCTTTTTGTGTTTTAGTCAATGGAGGGAACCAGAAGGAATTCAGTTAACATTGAATCCAATGGAAAAATTGGTGACTATGAGCAACAAAATTGTGTAATTCCTAGAGAGAAAGATATTGTGATTATGCCAAATAAGTCATCGTGATATATGATTAACAAGGTGAAATTTAGTGGTATGCCTAATTCATCAAATAAGAGGAAGATAGACTTTTATGCTTGTTCGCATGTTGAGGAGCATAAAGAAAGGAAGATTGAGATTTCTAAAGAAGGGAAGAAGAACCTTGAGGAATACCTCAAATGGAGGGTCAGATGTTATCTGTGTGGAGAAAAGGGACATAGAGTGACAGACTGTTATGGAGTTCAATGCCTTATTTGTGGAGAACATGGGAATTACCCAACTCAATGCCCTAACCTAAAAAGTTACTTCTAAATCAAGGAAGGACATATTCCAGGACAATCATTGAAGAGGATGGATTGAAGTGTTTATGTATTGGTATTCAATAATAATGTTGTTGAGGTACTTTTATGGTGTATTAGAATATTTTTGTATTTGTCTATTGTGGATTTCAATAATTTTATGGTACTGGTAACCATGAAAAGTGATTAAAATATTTTGGAAAGCAGATGATATTTGCATAATGAAGGGATAAGAAGATAATGATATGTTTTATTGTATTCATGAGCTCATGATTTATATAAGGACTGAGTGATATCATGGTTTGAGTATATATAATTTTGAGGATTTTGGTATGTGGAAAGTGTTAACTTTTAATAGCATTCATGTTTTCAATAAGGTTCAATGGGTATTCATTTTTCAAAAGAATACATGATTAAGAAATTCACATGATTGGAATGTGACCAACAAGATATATGAGGGATAAATGATAGTATTCACATGCTTGTTATATGAGCTTTTAGTAATCGTTCTCTTTATACTATGAGTTTTGAAAGAAGTATTTTGGATAATCCTAAATATTGGAATGGATTAAGTTGGACAGAATTTAGTATTGTTTAAGGATATACCTTTTTTAATATTATTGATGGGATGTTATAGTAATAGAAAAAGGACAACCTGCAGGACGGGCGACAGCCCATCGCGTCGGACAAGGCTGTGGGAATCGAACCCACAACCGAGGTGCGACTGGCCTTTATCACCTACCACTGGCCTACAAGAAGTCCCTGGTTAGTAGAAAATAGTTTTATTTTATTAAGCAGAATGATATATGAAGTATAAGTTCATTTTTGAATCCATATACGATTAATCTAACCATAAGATGGACTTATAACTTTTGATAACCTTTTGTTTGAAACAGATGGAATGACCCATCATTCTATCACATGATCTTCTAATGCTTCACTAATAACAAATTCAACTTCATTTCTTTGTGATATGAAGTGGAAATTTTCCAATTCACGAACAATAGTGAGATTGTACCAAAATCATGTAAGTATTTCTTTTAATTTATCAACTTTAGGGAAATGATCTTGAAAACCAAAAATGTTGTCCTAGTGCTCTTATATCCGATGAACCAGATGGTACCCTAGATCATCAAAAATTTATGGCTTTGTGATTATTGGATTTTTCGTAGCCATGTTCTCTACCACTCTCCATCATAACATGATGGTTAGATTTCTCTTCCATATCCATATTATCACCTATGTTCTCCTATATGGAAACCCAGTGATGAGTTACATTGGGTAACCGTTACATTTCATACTTTTGTTTTTTAAAGCCATGTTTTGGTATTCCTTTTTACGATGTGGGTTTCTATTAAACAAACTTTTGAGTAGCAAACCATTTATAACCCCGACGAATTTCGAGGGTGAAATTCATTTTAAGGGGGGTAGAATGTAACACCCCGAGATTTTATGAAAAATATTCTTTTTAATTTCATTAATTTCTTGTGTTGTATGCTACACCAAAAGAAGCTTGCACAACACGGATCCCTGACTTGGCTTGCATTACACGCAATCGCGACCTTCCTCGATAGCGTGTGTTGTACGCAATACAGGGTTTTACTAAACAACGATATATTATAATAATATTATTATGAACTAGCCTTTATGAATAGTATTAACTAAATTTTGAATTTTATAACATTATTATTCATCTTATACATTTTCTAGAACGTGTAATGAGAACAAAATAAATTTTTCGGGTAAAATAAGTATTTTTCAAAAAATGCAGTTTTACCGCCTTTTAATGGCGCACCAACATTAAATCTAGTTTTTGACAAGTTTATAAGTTCAATTTGACAAAACAAAATTCTTATTTAGAATCAAGATATAAAAATTTACTTTGGATAATTTTTTCATATTATTCTGATAACTTTCATATTTTAATGAATAGTAAAAACACGCTATATTTTAATTAAAAACAACTTTTTTCATCGTAATAAATTATGTGGCTAAATAATAATATTTAATGGTTTCAAAGTATAAATAGAATATATTTTTTCCATTTAATATAATTTATGTCATTAGCCTTGATTTTACATTGAATTCGTAGGTTAAATAAATTCAATCTTTGGCAATGTTTTAACTTTTAAAACCTGTTTTCTTAACAACAGGATTAATTTTAAATTAATTACTGCAACTTCTGTGTTTTGAATTTTGAAAAATGGATTCCATATTTGGAATCATTGGGTCCAAATTATGTTAATAGGTTACTTTTATTTTTTTTTTGATATTATGAATAGTAACTATGGTAATTTTTATTTACTACGGTTAAAGGTAAATAGGGTAATTCAAGGTTAAAAGAATATTATAATAATTCAGAATTACCTTGACACTTGTTCTAACCTTATTGGATGAGTATTGTCCGACCATGGGAATCCTTGGGTCGATTTTGGGACCCCATGGAGCCACTTATGAAAGACAATGACACATTCGATTAATTAATTTAATGTAAAGACAAAATTGGAATTAACAAATATCGTTTAGTAATTAATTTTTATAAGGGGATATATAAATTATATTTTAGATTATAAATATTAATTGGAAAGCTAAGATGATTTTCTACATGTGGGTATTTTTTTTATAATTTTTAGACATCATATAAATTAAATTATTTATGACACAATAATGATACAGTATTTACCTCATTAATAAATGATTTAAATAAATAAGATTAAAATGATTAAAATATCATCCAAAACCTGTCCAATTCCCATTGGATTATTTTATTTTGAATATGAGTCATCTTATCTTCGACATTAATGTGTTTTGGACTTCTTGAAACAGAGGATAAGTTTATAATAAAATAATGTTTTCACACTTTCCTAAAGAGCCCCTCCACTCCCTTATAAAATGAGACCACTTATATGCAATTCCTCACATCTCTCAAGCCTTTTGGCTCGTCTAACCTCTGCCCAACTAATCTCCCTACATCCCTCTTCTTCCCCTTTAAGCCTTAAATTAGGCATAAGACTCTCCATGATGTCCTTTTGGTTCAAACCAAAGGAAGTTACCAAAATTAAAGGTAACAATTTCTCTTAAGTTGTTTTCTTTTATTCTACTTCTCCAACCCATAAAATCTTTTAAATCCTTTGTTTTGTGAAAAAACCAGTATCCTCAAAATACTAGTATGTTTTTATGAGAAGGATTCGAACAACACTTACACACACCTCCATCTAGTGGATGAAGAACATAATGTTTCTGTGATGGAAAACTAACGCCTCACGAAACGATGATTTTTCGATTTTCTCCTACCGCATCTCATGGTGGCCATTATGATGGAAATGTATTTTTATATAATATATATTATGTTTATTATTTATTTATTTTTCCTTACTTCTCAATTATATGAAGACTTTATGGTTTCCAGAGTCGGTAAATACGATAATCTCATTTGAGGAAGTACGGACTACTGCCCCCTCAAAGTGATGTGATTCGTTAATACCTTATGTGGGATGTATAAAGGATGTGGTTAATGATATTATATATTATATAATACTGGAATTATAATATACCTATGTATCATTATGTTTTAATTCCATATAAATGAATGTAGCGTTCATGCGTACGTACGGCTTACCGTCTCCATGAACGGTGCGTTTCATTTCTTACCTCCATATGTTATGTACTATTATAAATGCTTGTATATTCTGGATATATAATGAATGTATATGATACATAAATCATGATTTACATTTTTGAAGTAAGTAAATCATGATATAAGTAATAATAACATCAAGAACAACAAGTCCAAACATGTACGATAAATAAGATGATTTTACCCAAAACGCTACTTTAACATTAATTTACAATAGAATGGGTAATATAAAGCATATATGATGTCATAAAAATTAATATGATTCTGTAATAAGTAAATGACATTATTTAATTTATTATACAGGAGGTTCGGACACTTACGAAGCAAATTGGACCTAAGGTAAGGGAAAATATCACAATCTCATTTTTATCTGAGATTGTTTATACTTTGGTATTTACTGGGGTGTATTTTATCATCCACATCCATGTTTACTCAATATGTAATATTTTTATCCTTCTACAATAGTTTATATCCAATTTTACCCTTCGGAGAGTTTTTAGTAAGATATATGAATGGAATCTTTTGTCGTTTTTTCGTACGAGGTACTTTTCACTACTGGAATTCTGGTTTTTACCAACGGGTGTTTACCAACGGTTTGCTTAAACCGTTGGTGTTGAAGGATTAGGGAAGCCTTTCCCAAAGTTTCACTAAAAACGTTGGGAAAAGTCACCCTAAGTCACCCTTTGCCAACGGTTTGAAGAAACCGTTGGTAAAAGGCTATTTTAGGTTCCCTTTTGCCAATGGTTCAACAGAACCGTTGGGAAAGGGTACCCTTTTGCCAATGGTTCTATAGAACCATTGGGAGAGGGTAACCTAAACATCTCTTTCCCAACGTTTTTTTAAAACTGTTGGGAATGATTTCCCCCAAATACAGTCGCGGTGCTGCTCTCCCCCATTCGCGACAGAACCCTAAATTCATCCTGCTCCAGCGCTCTCCTCCTCTCACGAACTCCCCCATCCGAAGAGGTGAAAACCCATCTAAAATCAGGTATTTTTTCATTTATACACATATACTACATTATTTTTATTGTTATTGATCTTATATTTTAGTTTTAAGTTATCAATCCAGCTCCAGCTCTCTGTTACTCTCGAACTCCCCCATCCGAATAGGTGAAAACCCATCTGAATCATCTCAAATCAGGTATTTTATTCTTTATACACATATGGTACCTTGTTTTTATCTTTATTGATCTAATATTTAAGTTTTAAGTTTGTATTTTGATGTGATATCACCGTGAAAAATAGGGAAATGAATGAATATTTTGTTAATTAATTAGTTTCCCCTGGAATATCAGTTGTGTTATAATGTCTATTCTAAATAAAGGGGTAATATAATAAAAGAACTTGAATAAATAAATTGTGGAAGTTGGGGTATGTTACCTATATGAGAGGTTTTGTGTTGTGTTTCATTGTATGTTGTAGGGTGTTTTATGAGGATTTAGGGGACCAGTTGTTCTTTGTGATATGTGGGGTTGTAATGTGATGGTTAGTGTGCATGGATGTGACAAGTGAAGTTGTATGATAGTGATGATGTGTGGTGGTGTTGTGTCGTGTGGAGGTGTTGTGTGATGAAGTTGTGGTGTATGATGTGGTGAGGTGGTTTTGGTTGTGTGTTGGTTTGTGATGTGCAATATTTTTGTTGTGATATGTGGTTGTTTTGGTGAGATGGTTGGTCGATGTAACACGGCGTCGATGGTTATTGTGAGATGGTGAGTTATTGTGTGGTGGTTTTATTAGTTTCCTGGTTATCTATAGAGTAAATTATGTTGTTAAAACAAAAAAACAAGATATTAAATAAATGATATGGAATAGAAATGGATGTGTGGTAAATGGATTTTATTAATTTAACATTAAATGAATGGAAAATGTAAGTGTGAATGAAGTGGATTATAAATGAACGTGAGAAATGCAATGCGTCTTGTGTTGTGGAGGTGTGGTTTATGTGTTTTATGGTAGTAGTGAAGTGTGTGATTATGTAGTTACTGTGAACCCATAGGTTGAGTATTTTGTGCTATCTATATATCATGTATTTTTATGTTATTTCTACACATTCCCAACCAGAGTTGGATAAACATACCAACGATAAGAGGTTTTGAGTTATGGGTATTTTTTCTAATATCTAGGATGGTGGTTATATGGTTGGATTGCTACCATGTCTTCCCTACTCTTCCTTCAAAAGTGATTGACCATGTGTTTTTAGGTAAGATGCGATGTGATTGTCCATGTGTCTTCAGGTGAGATGTACTATGATTTCCCTAGTGTTTTCCGGTGAGGTGTGATGTGATAAGGCTATAATAAGATGTGGCATGTGGTTGGGGTCATGTAGGGTAGGAGGATGGCACAAGGTTGATGTTATTCATGTTCATGATACCCTACTAATATGGTTATGGGATGAGGCATGCTGTGATGTGATATAACACATTAAGTTCTTGTTGGTTTTACATTTTTTCAATAACACATTTGTATGTTTTTTTCACATGTGTAGTTGATACCTTGATTATTTTCTTCCTTTATCGTTTACTTAAATGTATTTTCTATTAAAGTTCAATCTTATTGAATTGTTTATGAAAAAATGACTTATATACATTCTTTTTACAGAATGGACAGAAGTTGGATGTATGAAACTGATCGGATCTCAAGCGATTTTCAAAACAATTTGGAGAGATTTATAGTTTTTTAATTTCACAATGCTTCAGATAGTGGTCACATACACTGCCCATGTTCCAATTGCGTTGGTAGACCTTGGTTGATCCGTGAAGAAGTCAGCTACCACATAACCAAAAATGGTTTTCAAGAAAACTACTTTGTGTGGTATCACAATGGGGAGAAAATGAAATCTCAAATTTGTGATGATCGAAATGAAAGGGCTGGAATGGAGAATTTGTTAGATGACCAGTTTCTGTTTATTCGTCATCATGAAAAAGAAAGGATTTCAAATCAAGAAGACTTCGATATGAGGACACCTGATGCATCTAGTGAAAATGATGATATTGATAGGGTGAAAAAAATAAATGATGCTGCCACGACTCCAGTATATCGACAATGCGATAAAATGAAAAAGCTGGAATTTTTAATCCGATTGTTTAATGGGAAAACTATGTATGGAATTTCTAATACAAAAATCTATTACATTCCTACCCTCTTGAAGGATTTACTTCCAGATGATGCAGATATTCCCTCAAACCACCATATAGCATGGAAGTTAGTTGAGGAACTTGGATTTTCAAGAAAAAAAATTCATGATTTCCCGAAAGATTGTAGTTTATTATGGGAGGACACAGTTGAATGAAATGATTGTATAAAATGTGACACATCCCGCTGGAAGTCAAAATCTGATGGAACACCATCCCGCATTCCACAAAAAGTAATGTGGCACTTTCCATTGATCCCCAGAATTCATAATCTTTTTATGTCTGGTGACATATCAATAAAAATGATATGGCATGATACCGAGCGAAATAAGACTAATGATGAGTTGGTTCATCCTGCAGATGGATTTGCATGGCAGAGATTTGATGCTAGACATCCTGATTTTGCAGCTAACGTGTGTAATGTGAGGCTGCGTCTTTCATGTGATGGTTTTAATCTGTTTGGGCAGATGCTTACTTCGCACAGCACATGGCCAGTTTTTATACACATTTATAATCTTCCTCCATGGTTGTGTATGAAAAAACCTTTCACTTTCATGAGTATACTCATATCTGGTCCTTCTGATCCCAGCATTGATATTGATGTATACATGAAACCTTTAATAAAAGAGTTGAAACTTCTTTGGGATGTGGGTGTGCGCACATATGATGCATGTTCGAAAGACATATTTCAGATGCGTGTTGCGCTTATGTGGACGATCAATGATTTTCCGGCTTATGCAATGATGTCTGGATGGAGCACGAAGGGAAAACTGTCATGTCCAGTTTTTATGAAGATTACACAATCCAGAAGACTAAAACATCACTGTAGTTTCTGTTTTATGGGACATTGACGATTCTTGCCAAAGGATCATCCATATAGAATGAATCGTCAAAGATTTGATAATACCATAGAGACCGATGATCCACCTCAGTGTATGTCTGGAACTAACGTGCTTAATGAATTGAAAGATTTCGGTTTTTCATTCGGGAAGGGTCAAATGAAATCTTGAATGAGAAAGAATGTTTCCACTGAAACCTATTACAATTGGAGGAAGAAGAGTATCTTTTTTGATTTGCCTTATTGGTCAACCAATTTGTTACGTCATTGCTTAGACGTAATGCATATTGAAAATAATATATGTGAAATGTTGCTTTCGGTTCTTCTAAATGTCCAGGGGAAGACAAAAGATGATTTAAGATCTCGGCGTGACTTGGTGGATTGGGGCATCAGACCAAAATTGCATCCTGTGCGTATCAGTGAAAATAAATGAAAACTTCCATGTGCTTCTTATGTGATGACACCTATGAAAAAAAAACAATTTATGAAAGTATTAGAGACTATTAGAGTTCTTGATGTATATTCAAGCAACATATCTAAACGGGTCAAAAGAAGATAGTTGAAGATAAAATATTTGAAGACTCATGATTATCACGTTCTACTGTATGAGTTACTTCCAATAGCAATCCGTCATATTTTTTCCAATAATGTAAGGGTGGTTGTTATTTGGTTGTGCCATTTTTTTAGAGATCTTTGTGCTAAGAAGTTGTCCATGTCATTCTTGCAAAAAATGTTGATAGATGCCCCATTAATTTTGTGTGAGTTGGAGAAAATATTTCCTCCATCATTTTTCAAATGCATGCTGCATCTGACTATCCATATTCCCACTGAAATACTTCTCGAAGGACCTGTTTCATTTCGTTGGATGTATCCAACTGAAAGAAATATGTTCACATTAAAGTCTTATGTCTGAAACAGAAATCATCCCGAAGGTTCTATTGTGAACGGTTACTTGGCTCAAGAATGTATGGATTTCTCCTCGATGTATTTGTCTGATCTTACTACAAGATTGAACAGACCAATGAGAAATGAAGAAGAACAGTATGAGCAAATTGAACCCAGTTTTCCATCACTTCCTCAAACAGGAGGAATTCCTTGATCATATACATTGAAGACATTAAGCCATGAAGAGCGGGAGATGGCACATCGTACAGTTTTGTTCAACTGTGATTTGTTCGATGACTATATCAGGTAACTAAATTGAATATGTATATCTTATATATATATATGTTAAACTATTAATATTTTTTATCTACAGGTAACATAAAACAATGATAAATAGGAAGCATCATTCTTTATCTTTGAGAAGGAGAGAGACTTTTCATATCAAAGAGTTTTCTGCTTGGTTAAAATTGAAGGTATAAAAAAATTAATGTTTAAAATAATTATATCAATATTTAATTAACCTTAATAGTCATTTATATTGCAGGTATTGAGTTTTTCTGCTGACTCTGTCTCTGAGGAAATAAGAGCTTTGGCTTTTGGTCCTAATACCGTGGTCCGTGACTGTAAATCAATTGTTATCAATGGGTACAAATTTATTGTCACTGAACGAGAAAAGAACATGAGAACATAACATGATGGTGTTATGGTTACTGCCACAACATATTGTTATTCATGTGCATCAGATAGTAGACCGCGATTTGAAAATGTGGGTTATTATGTAGTTGTTGAGAAAATAATAATATTGGATTATTACTCTCATGGACGAGTCACAATAATGAAATGCCATTGGTTTGATTCGATGACGATACATGGCATATTTATTGATGATTTTGGATTTCGAGTAATTAATATGACTCGAACTCTTGCTACCGAAGAACCATATGTGTTGGCATCAATGGCTAAACAAGTTTTTTATGTCAAAGACCAACTTCGACCTGAATTTGGTGTCATAGTTGAAGTAATTCCAAGACATATTTTTGATGATGGTGATGATGGAATTGACAATGTCCCTAGTGCCATTGAAACCAATCCATTTATTTCTTTTGATGACTCAACTAGCTCAATTTTTAGATTTGATTGTGAACCTGAAGTTGTGGTTGAAAATATATAGAAGCATTCATCCATGTTCTCAATTATTTTGGTTTACCTCGAGTTGGGTTGTTAAGGTTGGTAATATTCAAATTGATTTAGTATTGATCACAAATATGTTTTAGCTGACTTGACCGTTATGTGAATTTTCATTGTTTATTGGTTGCAGTTTTATTTGAATTTCATTTTCTAATTTTTAATTGAACTGTATTCAAACATAGTCAAACACTATTTCTAACTTGGTGAACATTACAACTTGTATGATTTATTAAATCCATTCAAGCTCTTCTAAAACAATTGATAGCTAACTTGACCATTATTTGAATTTTCAATGTTTATTGTTGGCAGTTTTATTTTAATTGCATTTTCTAATTTGGAATTGAACCGTATTCAAACATAGTCAAACAATATTTCTACCTCGGTGAACATTACAACTTGTATGATTTATTAAATCCATTCAAGCTCTTCTAAAACAATTGATAGCTAAATTACCTATGAATCCCATATTCCCTCATATATTTAGTTTTTTGGGTTACAAATTAGTTTTCTTTTTCTAATTAATTACATATTTGTTTTCAAAAGCAGGAAATGAATCCAATTGAAGAGAGATGAAGGAAAAAAATGATGGACAACAATCATCAAATGACGGAGATGGATGTTCCACCATTAGTGCCTATAGTGAGTACTTTATTTCAAATTGATATATTTAAAGAATATATAATGTCATGTGATTAATTTTTCTATAAACATTTTTGTCGGATCCACCTATACATCGACAGTTATTCGACGAGGAGCCTAGTACTGGTCCTAGTACTCAGGCCAGTGGTACGAGGAGGGTTCATACCAGAGGTGGACGAGCAGCTGCGCGTACCCGACTAGACGTTGCCCCTACCATTGACATGTCATCCTTCCCACATTATGATCCCGATGTGTCGTTAGAGACACATGGGATATTTAGGCCTCCCATGTTTTCTCTACCTTCTGCATCTTCTGGCCCATCATTTTCACATCCCATGATTATTCCCACTCCTCAGTCAGCATCTGGTCAGACAGACATCCCATCTTCTTTTCCTTCTACTTCTTTCTCTCCGAGCTTCTATATACCATCGTCTTCGACTCCTGTTCCACCACAGGGTGTTCCATCAGTTTCTGTGGATCCAGTGTCACTCAGTGATCAGACCGGAACAAGTATATTTATAGAACCCTAAAAAAAATTTATAGAAATATTTATTTTCATTATAACATGTTTTGATAAAATATTTGTTTTTCTTTCATGACAGATACATCTACTGACAGGAGGCGTGGGCGGGGGCGTACACGCATGCGTTCGGTGTGGAACCGCCGCACACAGGTTATGGTGGATTATAATGAAGACAACCAAATGGTTGAGAAAACAGGGCAGCAATGTCGGAGTTTTTTGGCGACTCTTGCCAAATACTCTGACATCATTCCCGTTAGCCCGCTATCATGGAGACATTTGCCACATGAGGTCAAGGATAGAGCTTGGGTAGAGATATAGGTAAAAAAATCTGTTCTATTTAATTCCATTAATTATTTTTGTATTTATATTAATTAATATTTTGATTTCAGCTTCGATTTAATTTTCCCGATGGTGAAGGTGCACGATCGGAACGTCTAAAGGATTTAGGCGAGATTTGGAGAGCCTAAAAGCATGAGTTGTATATTGGATGGGTTTCTAGAGTTGGCACTGAGTTAGAGGCGTTACCAGTGGTGGATGATTGTCCTATTGAGCAGTATTTTCAGATGATTACTCATTGGACGAGTACCCAGTTTAAGGTATTAATAACATTTGAGGCATTTAAATAATTATTTCCATGTTTTTCATTAATACTATCTGTTGGATTTTCGAATTTTATTTAGGAATCATCTGGAAAAAATAAAAAGAACATTGATGCAAAAAAAATATCTCCACAAACTGGGACGCACTACGATGCCTGATCATGAGAGGAAGCAGGTATAACAATTTTTTATAAGTTTTCTTTACAACTTACACTTTCTTTTGTTTCTTAAATTATTTAATAGTTTGTTAAAGTTTTCATATAACTTTAGTTTTCAATGTCATTATAGAGGCAAATAAAAAATATTGAAGGATGTGTGCCTCGAGCAAAACTATTTTGCTCGAGTAGACGAAAAAAGGATGGAAGTGTCGTCAATGAAGCGACTCAGCAGCAGATTGTAAGTTTTAATCTGTTGAATTTATTTTTTAATATCTATTTTGTAACTTAATGATATATTTATATATGTAATAGGCTGCTTTAAAGGCCCTTGATGCCCAAGAACCAGATAATTTTGGACCAATAGATCACTTACATCTGGTGTTGGGAGAGGAGCATTCTGGTAGAGTATGCTGCCAACCTAGGATAGCCCCGAAGAGGTATTGGACCTCCTCAGGTACGAGCTGTAGTGCCACTGAGCTGTAGCAAGTTAGGGCACAGGCAGAACAGGCTAAGAAAAGTGCCACAGACATGGCAGAACAGTCTGATAGGGCAAATAGTGTGTTTATGAAATTTATTGAAGTTCTACATCCTACACTTCTAGCAGAGGCCAGCCCAGCTTTTGATGAGTATATGTCATCAATACGTTCTATATACAGTGCACCAGGTCGTAGTTCTAGTGGTGTTCAGGACAATGTACAACGTGACGATGATGATGGTGAGGAGTTTGATGCGGAAGAGGAGGGAGAGGAGGAGGGCGAGGCGGGTGGCGAGGGCGAGGATGAGGGCGAGGATGAGGAGGAGGGAGAGGGCGAGGATGATGATGGGGACGAGGACGAGGTTGATGATGATGATGGTGATGATGGTGATGGTGATGTGGGACATGTTGATCCATTACATTTTTGACTGATATTACTGAGATTTGATATTTAATCTATTCTAGTTGTTGGTTTTTTCTAGACTCGTAGTATAGTATTGGAGTTGAGTTATTTTTATATATTATCTGTTTTTATGGATGTTGTTGTCTTTTAGTGGTTTTGTGTTTGGGAACCCCCCTCCTTCCTGGACCCTGGACAACCTCCCACCCTCCTTCCTGGACCCCGGACAGCCCCGCCAGACAGCCCCCCAGACAGCCCCCCGGACATCCCCCCCACCCTCCTCCCTGGACCCCGGACAACCCCCCGGACAGCCCCCCGGACAGCCCCACGGACATCCCCCCACCCTCTTCCTTGGACCTCGGACAACCCCCCGAACAGCCCCGGACAGCCCCCGGACATCCCCCCGAACAGCCCCCCGGACAGCCCCCCCACCCTCCTCCCTGGACCCCAGACAGCCCCCCCGGACAGCCCCCAGACAGCCCCCCCACCCTCCTCCTTGGACCCCAGACAGCCCCCCGAACACCCCCCGGATAGCCCCCCGCACAGCCCCCCCACCCTCCTCCCTGGACCCCAGACAACCCCCCGGACATCCCCCCGGACAGCCCCACAGACAGCACCCCGGACAGCCCCCCCACCCTCTTCCTTGGACCCCGAACAACCCCCGCACAGAGGATTCTCATAAAATGGACAACATTTTAAGTACATACAAAAAACCGACGAAACGCATTCGGATTGTCTCGATACATTAGCACATCGATCCATGGGTCATATGTGACGTGTACGAGTCAAGCCCGCCTCAATCCGAGGCGCGGTGTGGCCGCCACCACTCAAAGTGACTGTCTTTTGTTAAAAATGGACAACAATTTAAGTACATATAGAAAACCGACCAAACTAATTCAGTTTCCATTGAAACATTAGGATAATGATGCATGGGTCATATGTGACGTGTACGAGTCAACGCCGCCTCAATCTGAGGCGCGGTGTGGGTGGCACCACTCAAAGTGTCTGTCTTTTGTTTCAAAAGTACGTCATTTTAATTGAACAACATCAACTGGCATACGGAAAACTGAACAAACACATTCGGATTGTGTCAATACATTATCACAACGATCCATGGGTCATATGTGACGTGTATGACTCAACCCCGTCTCAATCTGAGGCGCGGTGTGGCCGCCACCACTCAAAGTGTATGTCTTCTGTTTCAAAAGGACATAATTTGAAGTGAAATACATCAACTGGCATACGGAAAACCGACCAAACGCATTCGGATTGTATCTATACATTAGCACAACGATCCATGGGTCATATGTGACGTGTACGAGTCAACCCTGCCTCAATCTGAGGCGCGATGTGGTCGCCACCACTCAAAGTGTCTGTCTTTTGCATAAAATGGACAACAATTTAAGTACATACGGAAAACTGACCAAACGCATTCGTTTTCCATTGAAACTTTAGGAGAACGATCCATGGGTCATATGTGACATGTACAATTCAACGCCGCCTCAATCCGAGGCGCGGTGTGGCCGGCACCACTCAAAGTGTATGCCTTTTGTTTCAAAAGTACGTCATTTTAATTGAAAAACATCAACTGGCATACGAAAAACCAACCAAACGCATTCGGATTCTGTCGATACAATAGCACAACGATCCATGGGTCATATGTGACGTGTACGAGTCAATCCCGCCTCAATTCGAGGTGCGGTGTGGCCGCCACCACTCAAAGTGTCTGTCTTCTGTTTCAAAAGGACATAATTTGAAGTGAAATACATCAACTGGCATACAGAAAACCAACCAAACACATTCGTATTGTGTTGATACTTTAGCACAACGATCCATGAGTCATATGTGACAAGTACGAGTCAACCTCGCCTCAATCCGAGGCGCGGTGTGGACGCCACCACTCAAAGTGTATGTCTTTTTCTTAAAATGGACAACAATTTAAGTACATACGGAAAACCGACCAAACGCATTCGGTTTCCATTGAATCTTTAGGAGAACGATACATGGGTCATATGTGACGTGTACGTGTCAACGCCTCCTCGATCTTAGGTGCGGTGTGGCCGGCACCACTCAAAGTTCCAGCCTTCTGTTTCAAAAGTACGCCATTTTAATTGAAAAACATCAACTGGCATATGGAAAACCAACCAAACGCATTCGTATTATGTAGATACATTAGAAAAACGATTCATGGGTCATATGTGATGTGTACAAGTCAATCCTGCCTCAATCTGAGTTGTGGTGTGGCCGCCACCACTCAAAGTGTATATCTTCTATTTCAAAAGGACATAATTTGAAGTGAAATACATCAATTGGCATACGGAAAACCGACCAAATGCATTCGGATTGTGTTGATACTTTAGAACAACGATCCATGGGTCATATGTGACGTGTATGAGTCAACTCTGCCTCAATCCGAGGCGCGGTGTTTCAGCCACTACTCAAAGTGTCTGTCTTTTTCTTAAAATGGACAATAATTTAAGTACATACGGAAAACCGACCAAACACATTTGGTTTCCATTGAAACTTTAGGAGAACGATCCATGGGTCATATATGACATTTACGAGTCAACTCCACCTTAATACGAGGTGCGGTGTGGCCGGAACCACTCAAAGTGTCTGCCTTTTGTTTCAAAAGTACGTCATTTTAATTGAAAAACATCAACTGGCATACGGAAAACTGACCAAATGCATTTGGATTGTGTCGATACAATTGAAAAATGATACATGGGTCATATGTGACGTGTACGAGTCAACCCCGCCTCAATCTGAGGCGCGGTGTGGCCGCCACCACTCAAAGTGTCTGTCTTCTGTTTCAAAAGGACATAATTTGAAGTGAAATACATCAACTGGCATATGGAAAACTGACCAAACGCATTCGGATTGTGTCGATACATTATCACAATGATCCATGGGTCATATGTGATGTGTACGAGTCAACCCTGGCTTAATCTGATGCGCGGTGTGGCCGCCACCACTAAAAGTGTATGTCTTTTGCTTAAAATGGACAACAATTTAAGTACATACGGAAAACAAAAAAAACGCATTCGGTTTCCATTGAAACATTAGTAGTACGATCCATGGGTCATATGCGACGTGTAAAAGTCAACGCCGCCTCAATCCGAGGAGCAGTGTGACCGAAACCACTCAAAGTGTCTGCCTTTTGTTTCAAAAGTACGTCATTTTAATTGAAAAACATCAACTGGCATACGGAAAACCAACCAAATGCATTAGTATTGTGTCAATACATTAGAACAACGATCCATGGGTCATATGTGACGTGTAAAAGTCAATCCCGCCTCAATCCGAGGTGCGGTGTGACCACCACCACGCAAAGTGTCTATCTTCTCTTTCAAAAAGACATAATTTGACGTGAAATACATCAACTGGCATACGGAAAACCGACCAAACGCATTCAGATTGTGTCTATACTTTATCACAATGATCCATGGGTCATATGTGACATGTACGAGTCAATCCCACCACAATCTGAGGCGCGGTGTAGCCGCCACCACTCAAAGTGTATGTCTTTTCCTTAAAATGGACAACAATTTTTGTAAATACGGAAAACTGACCAAACACATTCAGTTAATATTGAAACTTTAGTAGAATGATCCATGGGTCATATGTGACATGTACGAGTCAACTCTGCCTCAATCCGAGGCACGGTGTGGCCGAAACTACTCAAAGTGTCTGCCTTCTGTTTCAAAAAGACATAATTTGAAGTGAAATACATCAACAGGCATACGGAAAAATGACCAAACGCATTCGGATTGTGTTGATACTTTAGAAAAATGATACATGGGTCATATGAGATGTTTACGAGTCAACCCTACCTCAATCCGAGGCACGGTGTGGCCGCCACCACTCAAAGTGTCTGTCTTTTGCTTAAAATGGACAACAATTTAAGTACATACGGAAAACCGACCAAACGCAATCGGTTTCCATTGAAACTTTAGGAGAACGATCCATGGGTCATATGTGACGTGTACGAGTCAACGCCGCCTCAATATGAGGAGCGGTATGGCCAGAACCACTCCAAGTGTCTGCCTTTTGTTTTAAAAGTACGTCATTTTAATTGAAAAACATCAACTGGCATACGGAAAACCGACCAAACGCATTTGGATTGTGTCGATAAATTAGCACAACGATCCATGGGTCATATGTGATGTATAAGAGTCAACCCCGCCTCAATACGATCTGCAGTGTGGCCGCCACCACTCAAAGTGTCTGTCTTCTGTTTCAAAAGGATATAATTTGAAGTGAAAAACATCAACTAGCATACGGAAAACCGACGAAACGCATTCGGATTGTGTCGATACTTTAGAACAACGATACATGGGTCATATGTGACATGTACGAGTGAACCCCGTCTCAATCCGAGGCAGGTTGTGGCCGCCACCACTCAAAGTGTCTGTCTTTTTCGTTAAATGGATAACAATTTAAGTACATAAGGAAAACTGAACAAACACATTAGGTTTCTATTGAAAATTTAGGAGAACGATCCATGGGTCATATGTGACATGTACGAGTCAACACCGCCTCAATCCGAGGCACGGTGTGGCCGACACCACTCAAAGTGTCTGCCTTTTGTTTCAAAAGTACGTCATTTTAATTGAAAAACATCAACTGACATACGGAAAACCGACAAAACGCATTCGGATTGTTTCGATACATTAGAACAATGATCCATGGGTCATATGTGACGTGTACGAGTCAAAGCCACCTCAATACAAGGCATGGTGTGGCCGCCACCACTCAAAGTTTCTGTCTTCTGTTTCAAAAGGACATAATTTGAAGTGAAATACATCAACTGGCATACGGAAAACCGACCAAAAGCATTCGGATTGTGTCGATACTTTAGCACAACGATCCATGTGTCATATGTGACGTGTACGAGTCAACCCCGCCTCAATCTGAGGCACGGTGTGGCCGCCACCACTCAAAGTGTCTGTCTTTTGCTTAAAATGGACAATAATTCAAGTACATATGGAAAACCAACCAAACGCATTCGGTTTCCATTGAAACTTTAATAGAACGATCCATGGGTCATATGTGACGTGTAAGAGTCAACGCTGCCTCAATCTGAGGTGCGGTGTGGCCGGCACCACTCAAAGTGTCTGCCTTTTGTTTCAAAAGTACGTCATTTTAATTGAAAAACATCAACTAGCATACGGAAAACTGACCAAACGCATTCGGATTGTGTCGATACATTAGCACAACGATCCATGGGTCATATGTGACGTGTAAGAGTCAACCCCGCCTCAATCCGAGGCGCGGTGTGGCTGGTAGGTCTCTAGGTGTATGTATTATGTTTAAAATGGACATTATTTCAAGTACAATTATATGGTATACAAAAAACCAATCAAATTATGAATTGACTTCCGGATTCCACATATAATTGTCATCTAAATTTTAAATTGAATTCTAAATGAATTATGTATGTTTATAATTACGTTATGAATTCTAATTTAATTATGGATGTGTATAGTTCCACCATTATATATTAAATGTGCATGAATTTGTTTTCTATATGTAAGTGTTAGTTGGTTATTGCAGGTATAATAATTGGATTGAAAATGAGTGGGAACCCACAAAATCAGACCTGGTGGGAAAATTGGATAGCAGGTGGTCAAATTGGAGAGCTGCTGGGTAAATTGCAGAGTTGCTGTGCAATTTTCCCAGCAGAGGCTATGCCAACGGTTCAAAATCGTTGGCATATAATGTGTAGGTCTTGTTTTACCAACGGTTCATAGAACTGTTGGTAAAAATCTTTTCCCAACGGTTTAGAACCGCTGGGAAAGAGGATATGTTTTGTTTTTCCCAACGGTTTGTCAAACCGTTGGAAAAAACATGATAATTTTGTGCTTGTATACCAACGGTTGTAAGCCGTTGGGAAAAATATTTCCCAATGGTTTTCCAGAACCATTGGGATAGGGTAATTTTTCAGCACCCTGTCCCAATGGTTCACTGTAAACCGTTGGGAAAAACTTTTCCCAACGGCTTACTTCCCTACGGTTTGCATAACCGTTGGTATAACATATACCAACGGTTCTGCAGCCTTACCCAACGGTTTAGAACCGTTGGGAAATCCTCTGTTTCCAGTAGTGTTTTGACTATTCTGACAAAAGTACGAGAAGAATGTATTTTTTTTAACTTATACAGCATGAATGGATTTTTAATACATTATTTACAAGAATCTTCCTTTACAAGTTTTCAAATTTATTTTTAATCAACTTCTTTTAGATTAGAATTTTATGACATGTTAAGAAAGGAAAAGTGTTTTTGAAGTAAAAAAGGATATTTTCTTCAAGAATGGAGTTCAAGTGTTTTATCAAAATTATTTTCCATATAAGATAATATAGGGTTCTGTTTCTACCCCTATTATTAAATTGATTTCAATATGTTTTGATGGAATTATTTTTATGAATTCCTTTATCTTATGTGAATTGTTTTATGATGTCATGATGTTTAAGAATCCCATTTTTATTACATTGGTTATGAAATGATGTATGATTTATGATTTTGTGGCACACATAAGAATGGTATCATTATGAGATGGGTGGGACCTATATCTCCCTCCAATGCATTGGGTAAAGATTTTATATCTCATGAGATAGACATGGCTGGAATGGCAGGTTAAACTGGTTCAGTGAAACAGGACTGAAACGAGGAGTGAACTCGGTTCATAAATGGACTTTGTCCACTAAGATAGTATTTGTAATGAGTCTTGACTAATATGAAATGATTCTCTATGATTATGTGTGTATGCCACAAAGTTTCATGTTTTAAGTTATGATTATTGGGATTACATTTCACTACTATGATTTATCCCATGTTATGATATTATGATCTCTTTTGCAGGTTATGATTTCCAAAATGTTATGTTCTTATGAATATGATGTGATTGATATTTCTTTTGTTTACCCTTACAGAGCATTTGAGCTCACCCTTTTATGTTTTCTTTTCCACAGGATATAAATAAAGGTTTTAGGTAAGAAAAAAAGGGGAAGATCTTTATGGGAGATGTTGAAGATCTTTCACCATGATTAGAAGATTATATTCCAAGTTTCCAAAGACACTAAACTATTATTGTCCTTGTGTGTGTGTGTTTTTGTTATGTACTAAGTATTCTTCAAAAGTAATGTAATTTCCATGTACGTCAGGCTTCGGGTCTCTACATTTCATCTCTACCATTCATTGGGATCCCATTTTGTATATAATAAACTATGGGACCCATCTATCTAGGTGTGGATGTCAGTTCTTCATGCTTTTGGGAAGTGTTGACCTGATTTATTTCTTTTATGTCATAGGCAATGATCTATGAGACTAACATTTGATGTGTGATACAAAAGAATTATTCCTCATGATCAGGGTTGGATAAGAATCTGGTTTCATTAGATAATGCATTGAAATGATCATTCTATGATAGGGGACATGATATAGTGTAGGATAAAAAGGGAACTCTTCCATAAGTCCCCTTACATAGCCCATAAGAGGGGAAAATTCATCTTTTTTGGTTGAAAATTCATTATTGATCTACTTAATCACTAACTCTGAATTGCCTTTGATGTTAAGGTAGGCTATTTATAGTTGTATGGATATATTTAAGCAATATATTATGTCTTTTAATAAGGCCTCATTGTTCGTGTAGCCTTAGGATAGTGAGAAGGAGTTGGGAAAAAATTCTTTGATTGGAAAAATACAACCCCCAATCCAACCAAATTGAGTTTCAGGGTTTCTAGTATCTTTTTTATAACACTTTAGGAGCAACCTTCAAATTTCATCTCCCATGTTCAAGGAGTGTCATCGATTTAGGAAACCATATCATCTAGAAGTTTAGTGTCCATTGGTATACTTTCTAGGGAAGGATGTACCATGAGGTAATCAGTATGAGCTTTCCCTTTCACTGAATTTTGTTACATAAACTGGATGACATATTGTTTCATAATAACCACCCATTGGGCCAAACCCCCAATTAGTATGGGATAGACAAGGATGTAATTGATCATATCAATTTGACAGACCAGGTGGACTACATGGCACTTCATGTAATGCAGCATCTTTATCACTCAAAATATGAAGGAAAGGCAGTTCTTGACATCAAAATATTGGGTCTCATATCATAGCATCATTCGAATGAAGTAGTATAAATTGTTCTAATTTCCCGCATTGATTTTTATGCAAGGAAAGAACCAATTTATCATTCCATTTTTTACATATATAAGATGAGTTGATTTCCTTCCACTGGTGGAATTAGGACCGATGTGTGTACTAAGTACTTCTTGAGACTCTCGAAGGATTCTTAGGGTTTCTCACACCATTGTTAGATGACTCAATTATTCATTAGCTTGGTGAATGGTAGATATTTTACAGCCAGGTTGTCTATGAAACACAGAATGATTATGAGGTTCTATTGGATCCCCCCCAATTATTTTAGATTCTAAGTGGGTAAAGTTTATATAATTTCACTATTATTTTCTTGGTTGACCTCAATGCTGCAGTGGTGTACGAGAAATCCAATGAACTTCGTTTATATTACCCCAAAAGCACATTTCAGCAAATTTTTCTTCAAACTGTGATGTTGCAACTTGTGGAAAACTATTTAAAGATACAGGAAGTGATCACACCACTATCGATATTTTACCAATAGTACTTCGATGTATGATTTTAATTTTCATCCCAATAAGGTCTTAAAGATATAATTCATGGTGTGTTGATAACTATTTTGAGTTTTAATTAATCTAAAGGACATTACCGAATATAAAAATATCTCTTGGGGTTCTCTGAAGGCAGTGAATTCCTCATCTTCAAGGTCCATATTTATCTTATTGTACCTTAAGTACCCATCCATAAAGTAAAGGGATTGAATCCATAATTTACATTGATCTAGAGTTTTGTTTATAGTAATGGGAATTCATCCTTTAGGAAGTGTTGATTAAGGCCTCTTAAATTGATGCATACCCTAATATACCCATTCCTTTTCTTGACTAGGATGATTTTGGTGGGTCATTTTGGTTATTGGACTTCCCAGAGAAAAAATTATTTGATCAATTTTCCAACTTCTACCTCTACATTAGTAGAAAAAGAGGGGTGCATCCTTCTAGTTATCTTCTTGAAACCTAGATGGAAATTTGGAATGATGATATGGTGTGTAGACACATTGGGTTTTATCTGTATAATTTTTTAACTCCAAGTGAAAACATATCATTGTTTCTTTAGAAAAAAAATGTACATATCTTTCTCCTCAAGAGGCATGGGGAAACTAAATAATGTAGGTCATGCGTCTTCTTATGTTCCTATATTTACTAGCATGACCATATTGACGGTGTTATATATTCCTTCCTCAAGTGTGGGAGGGAATTTTCTAAGTTCATCCTCTTCTTCATCTTCCTATGAGTCTATGGAGGAATTTTCAGATGATGTAGGAAATATGAGGGAATTTTTATCACTCTTAGGGTGAGAGAGGCCATGAAAAAAGACATTATCATCCACTACTTCAAGGTTCATTACAAATAGATTTAAGATATTATTTTATTTTACACTATCACTAGGGAATGAAGGGGAATGGATATCTAGGATCAGATATACAACCCTGTCTAGATTTATAGGTAGCACATATTCACTGTATATAATACTTTAGGTATTTACAGGATCAGTCCCCAAAATTTTTGGGGATGAAACCTATATGTTTTCATCCACCATTTCTAACATTCCCTCCCTTTTATAGAAACCTTATTTAGCATATAATTCATTGAAAGACTTAGAGGTATTTTTGTCACCATGTAGTATTGTAACCTTCCAATAAATGGGGTATTTCAAGCAAGGATGGAATGTTAAAGGTACTTTCATATGTATTTAAAGTCGTGGTCTTAAAAGTAGGAAATTATATTATTCTTATTGATGTATAACCATGAACTGAGAGTTATATGTGAGATCCCTAAAATGATTTTTGTTCTTGATCTTCCCAAGAAGACTTTGCTCACTCAAATCATAACCTTGAGGGGTCATCTTTGTGGGAGACAAGTCCGCTTAACTATATCCCAAGTGTTAGATGGATCAAACTAGGATGAGATTGATCATAGAACCATTTTCAATTAGTTTAATTTTGATTTATACATTATCATGTCTACCTAAAACATATAGGGGTTTGATGTTTCCAAGTATAACCTCTTTCGTATCTTGTTTTCTGAAAGGTATGGTGACATGGAATTCTGATAGTATAGTCTCAACTCGATAAACATTTGTTGTATAGACTTCTATCTATAACTTATGTGGGCTATGTAGGGCTTCAAAAGTAACCTCCATGAGTTCTTTTGAAATATGGAATTCAACTAGGATTGAAAGTTTGTTTTAAAAAACCTCCAACAATGTTATAATGTCATAAATTTGTAATTATTTTAGGTGCTTCCAAATGTAGGGTTTCTCATTAATATATGGTTTAGGATCTAAGTCATTTGAGGTATATAGGTTTGGTGCTTGTGTTTAGGTTGAAGGAGCATCATTTTTGAGTGGCGTAGGTTGCACCGGCCTTCTCCATTATCTGGGATGATAAGATAAGTGCACCCTTTCCAGTTGCTCATTTTAGAAAATTGAAAAAAAAACTATTTGAAGGTTTTGGGACACCTCCATGTCTATATAGTGATTACTATTGTGGTTTCCCATGGTTCTTATTTTTATATGTGTCCCCTACAGGGACTTGACTGAGATATTGGGTTTGACCATGCATGTGGTGTCCTATGTATCCCTAGTTCCTATGCCCGTGGCCTATGGCTCCCCATTCAAGTATACGGAACCCACAATTAGAGTAATATTCATCATTAGATAAGTTATATAATAATTTTATCATTTTAAAAGAACCTAATATGATCTATTCATCCCAATGGGGTTCCATTTGGTGGGTAGTACTTGTGCAAAATATATTGCTGAGAAGAAATTTTCAAGAGTCAGAACTGACGTCAGAGCTAAATATGACTCTTTCTCTTATGTTTATTTATATGTATAATGGGCACATTCACCTCTAGGAATCATATTTTGTGTAACCTACCTAGGACATGGAACCATTACAGGTTTTCAAAGTTGTGACATCAAGTTAGAATGACCTCAGTCAAAAATCTTTTAAGTCATCCAGTTGTCGAACTTTTCCCCCAACTAGCCGGAACATGTCACCAATAAACTTCTTATTCTTACTAGGAAATAGTTATAAAATTATTCTATGATAGATAAATTTTCAACATCACTTTTCTAGAATAAACTATTCTTCAGAAAAAATCTTTTAAAATGAAGAAATCCCAAATATCCTGACCCTACCTTATATGAAAAGGGAAGTAGTTGGGGAGATCATCAAATTTTACCTCAATAAGTTTCATGGGATATAGAAGATTGAGAAATTTATTATCAATGGATAAAAGGAAATATTTGAGGATATTATCATTTTTTAAGGTATATAATTTAGTCATCCATTCCTCAAATAATGGGTGTCCATAGTAACTTTTTTCATCTACATGAGGGATATTATTTTTTACCACTCGATTGGAGGGGTTTGGAAGTCTAGGACCTGCTTGGGTTCTTGAATGGGAACTAAAACTAGTTTAAAGGTAATAGTGGAAGTATCTTCCTTATTGATCCTTTTCCCTATACAAAGTCAATGATTTAATACTTAGCTCGAGTCAATAGGATCATATATTTTATAAATTTCTTCATTTCTACAAAATCAAGGAATCTTTCTAGATATGTCATTAAAATTAGAGGTGTCTAAATATTATCCTAGATATTTCCATAATTGAGTTCCATAAATTTAACCTGAGAGAGAGGTATGCTTAGTGAATAATTTAAACCTTTCCATCTATCTATGAAGTCAGACACCCCCACCCCCATTTTCATGTTTCATATAGTTCATTCAGGTCAAAAATTATCATTTTCCTCAATATATATCTAAACTAGAAAATAAATTAATTAAGAAGGTATCCCCATCCTAAAATGGATCTCAATAGAAGGTTGTTGTACCAAATAGTGGTTGGACCTATCAGATTATATATGAAACACTTCATCTTGGTCGCATCCTTCTAATTTTTAGTGCACGTCATTGGACCACATTTGGACAAGAAGTGTATGGGATGATGTTAGGGGTCTCCCTTTCCTTCATAGGTTGATAAGGTAGGATTTTTAAAATTGTTTGGGGAAAAGTGGAATCCACCCATTAGGGGTATGGATTCTTATTATGTTTCATAGGTTCACATCTCCCTTACATGGGTTCTATTCATGTAGATAGGGACTCGATAGAATGGAATAGTTATTAAGGTACTGATATCTAATCTATTTTCAGTATATAAGGAGTTGGTGGTGTTTGATGAGGTTCACCCATTTTCATTTCCCACTAACTCTCAGTTCATGAAAAAACTGAATGATCACCCTTGTGAGGGAGAATCTATCATTGTAATAGATAGAGTTCATGGACATATCTTACTTCCTAATTTATTTATATTGGATACCTGGATCTAGATTTGGACTAATGCTTAAATTCCACTCTTACTGGAGGATCATCTCATTCCTGATGTATGGGAGTAGGGATATTCTTCTCTACCTAAAGATGATACCTATTTGGAATTTCTCTACTTAGTACCTCCTCATTGTGTTTTATGAGCGTTTTTAACTCATTCTTATATTTTACAAACTTCTCTTATGTGGGAGAAGTTTTGGTTCCTATGGGTGAGTGGGATATGTCAACTTTTTTCCCTTTATCCATGGTAGTGTTTCTCTATAGAGGTGACAACTCAATAATCATAGGTTCTTGCTTTTGGATTATCTAATAGTTCCACATTTCTGTAGACTCATTTAGTGTATCAGTATCACCCCCCTTTTAGGGTATATTTTCCGTATTTGATCTCTTTATATTTTTCTCTTGATCACATTATTTTTTTCTTAAAGGTGATGATATTCACAGAGGTAGAGTAGACAATTGTTGTTGTCCCATTACTCTTGATGCAACAGGATGATTCTGCACAGCATTTTCCAGGGTTTCTTTATCCCATGGCCATGTTGGACTATATTGAATTAAAAACCCTATAGGTTTTTATTTCCTTCACTATATAGTTATTCCATCATGGTCATTGAGTAATGTCCTCGAGGTTGTTTCTCTTGATGATTTCCAAATAGTCCTCGAACAACATAAGTTTTTCTTATGGAGGGAGGAATGGATGGGATATCAATCATAGATATTTACCTACCAAATTGGAGAAAAAATTATTCTCTCTATGGTTATGATGATGGTGATGATGATAATTCTCCTAAACCTATCGTGTAGGGACTATTCAGGGGCTCCATTGGAATTTTTTATCATGTTATTGAGGATATGATGATTTTGGTCAAGTATTTGATATGTTATGGGACAAAATTGAGATAAAAATGCCCCTAGTCGAGAGGGTTGGTGTTAATATAGAATTTTCATTGATTTACCTAGGACCCTCTCAAGGGGTGTTTAACCTTTTGATGATGGTGATTAATATAAAAATTCCCATGGTCTAGTGGGTTAGGATTGATTTATAGATACCATCGATATATCATGAATCCTCTCAGGGATTGATAACCTCAGAGGTGGAGGTTATGGTAAATATTCACCCAACATGGTGGGATGGGTTCCCTCCTATATGGATATCATGGTAGCTTCTTTTGCTACATGTTTTATTTAGTGTAGTTTTTCTCATGTATTACATGTTTGTAGTGGAAAACCATGGTGGGAGTCATTTTCTATAGAAATTTTTTAGGTTGACCACAACTTCAGATTTCATGTATGAAATGAATTCATTTTCTTCAAGGGGCCTATTTCAAAATCTTCTTTCTATACTATCCCTTCTTTCATGATGTCTTGGCATCATTAATGTGGGGGTATTCCATTGTAGGGCCTAACTAGCTCACAAGTTATATGATCCCTTAATTTATCCTAAGGCTATGACATTACAGGATGTTGTATCTAGGTATATTTATTATTTTAAATATTTAGTGAAGTTAAACACTCTCTAAATACCCATCCTCACGTACATATGTCTTATGATGCTCTAGAAATCAGTTGATGGAGAGTTGTTGTTTTTTGGAGACAAACACTACATAGGAATTTTCATGCTCTTCTATTTATGGGTTCTGGTCTGTGGAAAATGAATCCATATCCAATTTACAACAGAGGGTATTGATGATATAAAGGTGATAATCATATCCTGGATAAGTGAGATTAATATCTTTTAATTGCTGATGATCCTCCCACATTTTTTTTAAATAGGTAAGGAATTAATTCCCTCTCTAGTTTATCTAGGATCTCATTGTCATAATTAGTGAGGTGATAGAACATTATTGGGATGTTTTTTCAAGATAAATCTTTCAATATTTCCATATTTTATTCCTCTTCGTCAGATATACATGCCTCTACCTTTCCAAACCACATAAATTCTACTAGGGGTCACCTGGTAACTAGGGTGAAGTGTTACTAGTAGTTGATGGGGAACTATATATGGTTGACCCCAATTTTTCAATTACCTATCTATAAAAATGGGTATGAGTTTCAGTCACCTACTTATATGGAGGTGTATGGTAAATGGTGTGATTTCCTAGTCCATGGTAGAAATCACCATGGTGAGGTTGAACACAACAGATATTATAAGTGTAGTCCATGGGATTTATCCCCACACTACCACGAGGAGGACTATCATGGTAATGACCATGTTATTCTTCAGTTTAAGAGTCTTAGACCCTTTGGGATATTTAGAATGTGTCTCAAACAACCTTGAGGACATTATAACTGAGATGATTTGGGATATGATCCTCATTACTTGTCATTGTAGGAATATACCAACCTACCATTTGGTATTGTGCTGGGATATGAGATTAATGTTTGATGTATGTTGAAATATATAGATAACTCTTTATTAATATGAGATTATGATCCAACAATGAGATTATTTTTTATTATTTCAATGAGATTCATTATTGTTGGATGGAAAATGAACCTACATGTGGGTGGCTTCTAGAATATTTTAGTCCATCCTAGTTGAAGTGGGGATATGATTCCAGTTCAAATATGCATTTCCCATCGTAGCATGCCAATGGACCTCTAGAATGAGATAAGGGAAATTAACATCCTAGTTTATAGATTTTAAAGGATATTGGTTTAGTCATTCATTGGTATAAATAGGGATATGAGCCTAGCATCCATAATAAAAATGAATATGCAAAGTAGATTTATTGGTAAGAATATGATCATGCACCGAGGAATTTACTGCTCTCACTTAGTGATCCCCAGTCAGAATAGAGATATTATAATGACCATAAGACTTTGGAGTATGTTGTTTGAACTTTTTAATAATAATTTGTACATGTCCCAAGGCATGTGTCACTCTCACTTAGTGAGCCTCAGTCAGAACAAGGATATGAAACCGATCCTGATTCTTTAGAGTATGTCACTAGTATTTTTTGATAGTAATATGAGATTATCCTGAGGCATGTATCTCTCTCACATGGTGATCTTGAGTTATAATGATGATATGATCCCAATATTAATCTTTTGGAGAATATCATCAGAATTTTATTATGAGAATGTGAACCTGTATGAAGGAATGTTCCATTCACACTTACTAAGCCCCAATTGGAATGGGAATATGATCTTGGTCTAATTGATTATCCATTACAGAAATATTCCAATAATCCTTTGAGATAGGAAAACATAATGTGTGCTTTCTTCAAAGTAACCACTTGTTTATGATGATCAGAGTGTTGTGTTTCCTTGGCTCTAGTAATAGGGATATATTTTTGCCCTTGTATATGTACTCGTGATGAAATATGTCGGTGGAGTTATTAATCTATTTTTAAGATGTAAAGTCATTTTTAGAATGTCTGAACAATAATTTAATCATTCACATTTTTGTCTACAATATACCTCGGAATATGTCTTCAATTGGAATGTAGATATAAGACCACTTTTATCCTCCTTGTGCCATCAGAATATGCTGATGGAATTCATGCATGGGTGTAGGGATATATTCCTACATCATTATTTCTTAAGAACATTAATGCATACTTTCTCTAAGTGATATGGTATATGGGACTACCCATTGGATACCACCAGAATATGCCAGCAGGATTTATCAATGGACGTGGGGATATGAGACCACTTCCAATTTTCCAGAGCTTTCTACAAATGATGTGTCTTCCTTGGTCCATGTGTATAGTTTTCAGAGTGGAAATGTTTCAAGTGGTTCCCTTAGTAGGAAACTGAAGGGAGTCTAAGGGTTGGTGTGGGAAATAGAGCTTGAAAGTATCCCTCCTCAATGGATCCTAAACTAGAAGGGATCTAGAGAAAACTCCTTGATCCACCTTCATTAGGCATGAAAGGTGGTGATTATTGTTCTCGAGGGATAGTCTTTTATTGTGTTTGGAAGTGGAAACACCTACCACTATATTTACTACAAATTCCTTTGGATGATGTAGACTCATCAGTTTCAATGTTAAGAGACCCTTTCATGTACCCTCAAGGGTTGGGATTGTACCATGTTAGTGGTATTACTATGATATTGTAATTTCCAACCAATGCTGAAGGTGTTGGGTGGGTGAGGTCATTCATAATCCCATAGGGTTTTCATCCATGTTTTATTTTCTAGAATATTCACTGGATGCAAATAGGATGTTTGGTCATCTGTTTTTTGTGATACCATTATTTGCAATCATGAAGACAATAAGTAACAAGGTCTCTAACCAATGCATTATTATTTCCATGATACCTTCTCAAGAAGATAGATATGCACAAGTAACAAAACTGTTCTTTCTTATTCTTGGCCTATCCATTCTACTCACTTGGACAAGAAAATGTGAGGATGGACTTATTTCAATAGAACCCCGGTTATATTTTTTTCAACTGGTCATTTTACTATTTTATAAATTCATAGCGGGTTCCCCATTTTTTGTGTAGGGTATGAAACCCAAATTTCCCTATGATTAGTAATCTGGCCTATTTTTTATTTTAGAGATTCATGTCAGGTTCGCCATTGTTGTTTCAAGGTAAATTGAACATCTTGCATGGTATAAATAAAATGGTTTTAAAAGACCTAGATAGTCAATTATTTTTATCCTTTAAATAATATATTATATTTAAATTCTTTCATGTAGGGTTCACTACTTTTTGATTCATGGGAAAGGGTGTGTTTGGATATTTCAGATGATTAATTGTGATGAGGGTTGAATGTGCTTCAAAATATGTCACATCAGGTTTTCCATGTTTTCCTTTCATTGAGTCTCCCAATACTTCCCTCGTCTATAACTGAGTTTGGACCAACTTTCCAAGGGTAGGTGTCCATTTAGGGTTTCATATCCAATGAAACTTAGGGACTCACTTTGTTAGAGAGGATGAGAGTTCAGGATCATCACACCCTTTTGGGGGATATTTTTTCTACTCTGAGACTCTCTTATATATTTCAGATATGTTTAAGAATCTATTCATAATCCAAAAATGGGTCTGATTTCTCTAACAAAATGATCAATTGTTGAATAATTACATATATAAAAGGGGATCTATTAATGATTCATTATTTATGTATTCAATGTTATCCATCCATTTCCCATTAATGCGTAGCTACATATATATTGAATACATATAACCAGGCACTCTAGAATTTACTATCATATAAGGAGGTAGTTCATATTCCAAGGATGGTATAGGGCCTCATCCTTAAACATTACATAATCTTTAGTTAAATAAATAATTTACATCGAAGATCTTTTCAAGTTTATAGATTTAGATAAATAGGCCATAAGTCATACATAAAAACTCAAATATCACAATGTTGACACTTATACTCACTATTCATTTTTTCATAACACAAAAAAAAAGTTTAAAAGAAACATCGTTTTGTTTCATGTTTAAACTTCATAACTTTTCCTCAATCTTATCCTTCACTCTATACATCATTAAATCAAATGTGAAACATTTAAAAACATGGGATGAGCATAAAAATATCAGTAAGTAATACAAAAGTAAGGGAAACCGTTAACCTGGTGAAAACATGTAAATCATGAATACTTTATCAAAAAGTATTACGTTTCACCTTTATGAAGTAGTAAATACACTTCACTGAATATAATCTCATTACTTAAAATTTTTTGTAATAAAAATATTACCATAAATACAATAGAAATAACATATAACATATAATGATAACTTGGGAAATAATCATACTTAAATAGAATAACCATATGGTCGACATCCACACATATCACTAAATGGAATAGCTAGACAACTGACTTCCATACCCAATGAATCAGTGGTTATAACATGACCACCCTTCTAGGTTTATCATGTAACCACCCATAATTGGTTTATCATGTAAAAACATGTCTTTGGATTATCACATAACCAGTCATCAACTGTCCAAGTGCTATTATATAATAATAACACCTAAAGGATTGAAATTTTCAGTATTTCACTCATAAAATTCCATTTTCAATCATAAGAAATATTTTCAAGATATTGAAATATTCAATCCATTTCCAAAATCGTTTAAAACATTTAATAAAGATACTTTTGAATCCAAGTGTCACATACCACTTTGAAACTTTTGAAAGAAATTCATATTTAAAAACATTCATGTATATATAAATAAATTCATAAAACTATTTTGAAATCATGTACTTTAAATATAAGGTTTTATAATAATTAATCTTTAAAACATTTAAAACGATTTTTTAGTTAAAAAGTGCCTTACCACATGAGAAACACATGAATAAAAATAATTAAGAAATAACATAAAATTTAAATTTAAATATTTGGAGAATGTACTAATTCATGATATAACATGTTAACAAGGTTTTATATACATACTATAGGATAATAAATGTGCAAAATATCAATATATTCCTTAATGGAGTGAGATTAAGATGAAGTCCCTTACAAAGATCATATCATTAGATTAAGCATAAATCAATGACAAAATTATGTGTGAGAAATATAAATATACTCAATATAATTTGATATTCAGTCTAAAACAATCATTTGAAGTTTATACATATTCTTGAAAAAACAAAACCAATTACAAGGATGTTTAACTCAATGAATGGAAATTGAGTTAAGATTTCTCTTACCTTGAGTTCGACTTGCCTCGTAAATTATTAATATTCCTTAATAATAAAAATAGGTTAATTTAAAATTTATTGATAAAATTTTTAAATTTTATTATTATTTTTATATCACTTATTACCATGTTATAAAAATTAGATAACTATCTATGTTTATATTGGATGTTTTGTTGGTATTCGGTACTTGAGTAAAAAATTAACTTGTTTTGTTGTAAATTGTCTATGTGGTAAAAATTCCATCATCTTCAGAATAGTATTAATGGTTTAAATATAATATATATATAGTATATATTTATTTATTTATTTATAATAATCCTTAATATTTTTAGATAAGAAATGAAATGCACCGTTCATGGAGACGGTAGGTCGTACGTACGCATGAACGCTACTTTCATTTCATTGTTATATTAAAAGAATAATAATTAAATGATATAAATTTATATTATAATACCATTATTATATTAATGTCATATATGTATCATAGTTTTAATAAAACAATCCTTTTTATGTTTCATGTATAGTGGGAACGAGTCATATCGCTTTGAGGGGGCGGTAGTCTACCCTTCCTGAAACAAAATTATCATATTTACACAACATGAAACATATAAAGCTATGTAATAAATAAAAATTAATTAATAATAGATACAATATAAATAATATATATATATCATATGTTAAAAATATTTTCTATTATAATGTCCACCATGAGAGGTGGTAGGGGAAAATTGAACACTCATCGTTTCGTGAGGCTGTAGTTCACCGTACAGAGAAACCGTATGTTTGTTACCCATTAAAGAGTTGTGTGTGTAAGTATAGATAAAAAACATACTATAAATACAATTTATTATATTTATTATACTTTTTTTGTTATGTAATAATATAATAATAATATTTTAGTGAGTGTAATGGAAATGAAACTAAAAAAACGTGACAGAAAGTTTGACCTCTTAATTAGGTAACTTCTTTTGGTTTATACGTAATGTATTCCTTGGGAGGATTTTTACCCTAAGTTATGATTTTATGATGAGGTTAGGGATTCTAGGAAAATTTTTGGGCAGGTATTAGACGAACCAAAGGGTTATTTAAGTGTGAGTATTAGAGAAGAGAGAGCATCTTTTTATAGGAGAGGGAAGGGGCACCCTTGGAAACTCTTAATTATTAAATTAATATAAATAAATTTTAAAATAAAAATGGATATAAATTGAGGACATTCAAAGATAATATGAGGATAGGTTGAAATCCCCTCATCCAACAATTTCTATACATGTGTTGATTTTATGTTAAACCTTATCTTTTTGGTATACCCTTAATTATTCTGTTTTAATTTTATTTGTAGTAACATTTTAATAATTATTAGGCTATTAATTTTACTTATATGGGGTAAATTTCCCATAATTGTAAAATTAATGAATATTTTCTCCTTATAAAAGTCACTTTGTGAATTTAAAAGTTTTTTAGGATTTTTAAATAATTTTATAAATTGTTATTTCTATTAAAGATCAATTTTGTCAACTTTTAAACTATTCATTTTATTCAATTTAAATAAAATTTAAAAACAGAGATAACTTAGAAAAGATTAAAAAAATAGTCTTATAAAATGTCATATTCTCATATAAAAGTTATGGATGAGATAAATTCTGTAAAACAATATTTATTTTAATATTTATAATATTATTTATTTGATTCCTTAATTAATAAAGCAATCACTACATCATCATTTTTTAATGGTTTGGGTCGAAGCCTCATTTTATTATTTAAAGAAAAGACCTCTTAAGACTGGGTAGAGGGAGACCCATTACACAGCTTGAATTCCCATGCTCAAGTGGCCTAAATACAAGGCTTGAAAGCCCTTTTTTGGCCCAAAGGGTCCCTCGGTGAACAGTACTGCTACAGTACTCGTGCAGCTACAGTTCCTCCACCGCTAAAGTGTCGTTGCTGCTACATTAACCTAGAAATTATTCCCTGACTGAATTTGATCCTAGGTATTTTTGATTCCATGAAATATCATGTACCACTAGGGTACAGGCTCGTTTTCACTACATCATTATTGTGTCATAATTAAATTAAACTATTTAATATCTAAAAATTATAAATAAAATACCATGATGTAGTAAACCTTTTTATATCACTTATTAATAGTTTTAGTCTAAGATATAACATATATAAACCCATGATAAAAAAAATTAATAGGAATTTTTTATGTTTATAACATATTTACCTTTATTTTAAAATAAAAGTTATTAGTGTCATAATCACACCCAAATTGATTCCAAAGGCCAAGGTTTTATCTCAGGGGTATTATTGGTCTTCCATATCTCATAAAATAGGATTAGGACAAGTTTTATTGTAGTTTTATGTTATTATAATATTATTTTTAACCATATTTACCTGAATTTCCCTTTAATCGTGGTAAATAAAAATGATTTCTAAAGTCACTATTCATCATTTCCATAAATAAAAGGGACTTATTTATATAATTGGAAAATTATGATTATTAATATGGAATCCATTTTTTAAAATTTGAAAAAAAATTCTGTAGTAATTAATTTAAAATTAATTCCCATTGTCAAAAAGAAAAAAAGAGTTTTTTTAAAAGTAAATATTATCAGAATATTAACTTGTCTTTATATCAAATTTCAATATGAAATTAACACAAATTTCCAAAATTTGATTAAATGATAAAAAATTAATCTAATTACCCTTTAAACCCAATTAAAATTATAATCTAACTATATAAAAAATTAGATGAAAAGTTAGTTTTGAATTAAAATGTTGTATTTTTTACTATTCATTAAAATGTGAATTTTATCATAAAAATAATAAAAATTCCACCAAAGTACATTTTTATGTCCCACTTCCAAATAAGATGTTTATTTTGTCAAATAAAACTTATAAATGTTTCAAAAACCATATTTAAAATCAGTTCTCTATCAAACAACGGTAAAAATGCCTTTTTGAAAAATACTTCTTTTATGCTTAAAATTGATTTTGTTCTTATATATTTTCTGGAAAACTTATAATGTGAATATTAAACATATCATTGGTTTTATATTTTATTAATATAATCCACAAGGAGTGATATGATTTTATAAACATAATTATTATCATTTAAATAGGTTTTCATAAAAACACATCCTTTATATTCAATTGGTTTTTATTTATATTTCTAATAAATTTGGTAACCAATGAATCATTATATAATCATATGTAAACCATATTTTCATAATTTAGTTAATACAGTTCATTCTCTTCATTCTAATGGAAAGCTTATAATGGTAAAATTTAAATAATAATATTTAGTTGTTCGTTTAAGTTTGATGTAGGGTATCATGTACGCTATTGAACATAGTGTTTTGTTTCTTAAAACTTAGGATGTTAAAAATGGGATTTAACCTTTATGAGGAATCCTAAGTATTATATTTATAACATAATTCAAATCCCATGTAGTTCGTTCAAAAATTTTAGTTTAACTTCCTGTCGAAAGGATGTATATGGGGTAAGTTAGGCACTGAGTATTGATTTCAAGCCTCCGTGGAGGCAGCCTATGTATCCTTGTTAGGGAAGGAATCAGATTCATCGTGGTTCAATAATTTCCTTGGGACTTTTCCTAAGGTAGAGGTATTTATATAGGGGTATTAAAAACATGCCATTATTAGGGTATTACCTACTAATTTTTCCTTGTATTGTAGAGATCTATGATACTAATGATATGAAAATTGAAAATCCCTATTCCCTCATGATCCCTATTCAGTGTGAGAAACAAGGGATAGAAAGTAATAAGTCTCACTGAATATGGATGTGAGAATTATGTGTTAGTACATCCCTTTGGATGTTTTATGTGGATCCCAGGCCTTTGTATGGTGTCCTGTGTATCCTGGTTATGGAAAGAATTAGACTCATTGTAGCTCAGTTGTATTCTCAATCTATTGTTGGATAGGGAAGAATGATAATCCCATGGGATAGATTAGGTCCTGATGGTTGGAATGGTAGAGGAATATTGGTAACTACATCATAGTAGAAACCCATTTTATCAAGACCCTTAGTAAGGCATCATATATATCCTGGATATGGTAGAAATTAGAGTCATCGTAGTTCAGTTTTATTGGGGAATACACACTGAGGTTTTGCCTCCCAATCTGTTGATGAATGAGAAATAATGACTAGCCAATGAGAGAGATTGGGTCCCGATGGTTGTAATGCAAGAGACATGCAATGAATTACACTAAGTCATATTTCTATTTCATATGTGTCTTTAATATGGTGTCCTATGTGTCCTGATTTTTGTAGTAATCATATTTCTCAAAGTTTAGTTTTATTGGGGCTTACACAATGAGGTTTCCATTAAATATCCACTTGCACGAGGTTATCATGTCCCGAGAATCCTACCTGATATGACTTGGTTTCCTATCATACATGTTTATATTATCCTCCTAACATGTCTAATTTTCTATATGGAATGCATGTGGTTGTTTGTATAACATGTCTGAGGAAGTTTAGACATGTCCTTGTTGTAACATCCCCAAATGATAAAGGGTTAAATGGCTAAATGATATGACTCATGTCAACAAGGTGCACCTTCCTTTTCAAGAGCCTGTCTGATTAGAACTCCACAGTTAAGCGTGCTTGGCCTGGAGTAGTGATCATGATGGGTGACCTTCTGGGAAGTTTCTCTGGGTGTGTGCGAGTGAGGACAAAGAACACTAGAAAGGACATGTGTTGGCCTATGGGGACTATCATTAGTCATATGACCCGTTCAGGCATGTGGGTGGACCCTGGGGTGGGCCCCACGTGTGTGCGGGGGCAACTGGTGGTACCTGGTAGGCCAGGACTCGACGATCATGTTAAGGCGGGGTGTCTGTGCTGTCACTGGGACCCGGTTGTCACATTTGGTATCAGAGGAGAAACCCAGCCTTAAGTGCGATGCACTGCTTGTGTTGAGATGTAGGGCCCACAATGAGGACGTAGTGCTCTAAAGGGGGGGTGATTGTAACATCCTCAAATGATAAAGGGTTAAATGGATAAATGATATGAATCATGTCAACAAGGTGCACCTTCCATTTCGGGAGCATGTCCTATCATTAGTCATATGACCCGTTCAGGCATGTGGGTGGACCCTGGGGTGGGCCCCACATGTGTGCGGGGGCAACTGGTGGTACCTAGTAGGCCAGGACTCGACGACCTTGTTAAGGAGGGGTGTTTGTGCTGTCACCGGGACCCGGTTGTCACACTTGTTACCTAGCATACATACCTGAAGACAATCTCGTGATCCCGTTGACTCATCTAAAGGACATTGCATAACCTAAATGACACATCTAGATGGAATTAAATGATCAAGTATGACATATATATACTGTGATGTTATTGTAAATATGGTACAACCATATTGAGTATTCTATCCACCCTTTGAATAACATGTCACCATACGTGCGTACGTACGGCTTACCGTCTCCACGTCGTGGTGTAATTGTTATTCAATATATTATTATTTGGATGGGTATAATAATGATGTGTAACTCATGTAAATAATAAATATAACATGTTAATGATTCTGTATATATGATATACCGTCCATTTATATATTATTTTAATATCAAAAGAATGATATTGTCGCTCATGCGTACGTACGGACTACCGTCTCCACGAACGCGATGAGATTCATTCTCCATCGTATCCATTCAAGTATAATTATCATTTGATGATTTAAAAATGATGTTTAAGGACTTGATATCATTCTGTATATGAAAAATATACAACCTATCCATGACAAACATGGATTATGTAACAAAACATATAAAAGAAAACGAGTAACTTAACACCCGAAACAACGATAATTCAAAGATATCATTAACAAATCAATGTTAAAAGATCATATATGATATCATGTTAATATATATGATTCTTGTATAATTTAATAACAATTATTTCACCATTATATAGGAGGTTAACCTACCCCAACCAAGGAAAATTACAAGGTAAGGGTTATTTCACAATCTCTTCTTTATTCGAGGTTGTTTATACGTAATAATCTACTGGGATCTCTTTATCATCCACATCCATGTTTCTTAAAAATGTATTTCAAAACATTTTTACTATTCACAAGAATATGGGTTAAAGTCATTTATATCCTTTTTTGACTTTTTATAAGAGGTTTATAAAGGAATCTTTCCGTCATTTTCCAAAAAAGGTTCTTTTTAACCTTTTCGACAAAATTAAGGTAAGAATGTTTTTTTAACTTATATGGTGGGTGCGGCTATTTTCCGCCGTTATAAAATCGTCAAAGCTTCCCTTACAAGATTATAAGAATATTTTCAAATTAAATGATTTATTTTATATGGATCTTAAATGATTTCAAAATAAAAGAGATATTTCTCTAAAAAGAGTTTTGATTTCATCTATGTCAACATCCTTTGTTGGATTTTACGCTTATGTGAAGTTTATTTATTATGATACAAAACTTATATTTTGTATTAAAGGTTTTGTGATATGTTTGACTATGGATGTTCTATTTTTATACCATTCATGGTTTATGGTGAAAGTATTGACATTTCGTATGCTAGTTTTAATACAAATGTTTATGTTATGTTTAAACCTTTTCATATGGGAATGCATTGGACTTAATATGTGACGGGTGGAGCCCGCTATAGCTCCTCGATGCATAGGTAGGTCTCATGAGACAAACTAGTGTCTTGGCACAAGGTCTTGGCAAAATCTTATTTGTAGTCTTGTCACGAGGCCTTGGCTATGTGGTTATGATAGTCTGGCATTATGCATTCTAACATTATGAAAGTGGTTATTGATTTTGCATGTGATTATTCAATTAGTAGAATATCCATGTGAATAAGTAAATGGCATTATTTCATTTTATTTATGCCATACCACGTTGAATGTTCAAGTTTGAAAGGATTTTGTTTTAGTTATACATTGCCTTAAATGTTTATTCTTATTTATGAAAGTTTCCGCTATATTTTTATCCTTACTGGGCATTTGAGCTCACCCCTTTTCTATGTTTTATTTTTCCCAGGAAGTGAAAAAGTAAATTATGAATGACCTGCAGGGATATTATGTGGGGATATGAGTATGGATTATGGAGACAATATGTTGTTGTAGTAGTTTTTCATTTTACGATGTAATGTAAGACTTATGAATATATCTAGAGTTTCCAAGTCTACTAAACCAATCGGTCTTTCCAGATTTGATCTTTCTTGTGATCATGCCAATGTTATGTAATAATGCACCGACTCTGGGTAACTAGGGTCAGGGCATTACATTTTGTGTGCTGGTATTTATAAAAACTAATGCTGAAAATTCATTTTCTACATCAATTTATTTGTAAAACCGACATATAAAACCAAGACCATATCATTTTTGGTGTTAGTTTTGGAAATTTTATGATGAAAAGATTATTTTTTACATTTCCTTTATAGACGTTGGTTAAAAATAAATATAAAAAATTCAAAAAAATTGACTTGAAATCCAGTTTTTTCACTAGTGTTGGCATTCTTAAACAATGTAGACCAATATAATACCCCTTTAAGTACATTTTGGGAAATCATTTCACTTCCATGATGACCTCCCCATGGTGCGGAGTGACAACACTCCAAAATAAGTAGCATTTCTTCATATGGAACACACCTCTTTAGTATTTGATCTACAAACCATCTAAAAATTAATCCTTTGATTATTTAAATAATATATAGGAATGACACTTCCTACCTAGAAATTAGAAAAATAATCATACCAAGAATATTTCTTGACAAAAACATCTATGACATTCTCATCATGTAAAGAAGAATTAATCTCTCTGGGGTCTTCACATTGGGTACTATGAAACCTGGATAAATGATCTGAAATAACATTTTCCTCCCTTGTATATCCTATATTTATAAATAAAATTACTACATTAAAATTTCTATATAATCCACATTGGTTTTCTTAATTGTTGGGAATGAAAGTATTTCTATGGATAACAAACTATGGAAACTATGACTTTGGAACCCAAAAGGTACTTCCTAGACATATCTATATCATAAAAAATTGCCAAAATGTCATTCTCTGTAGTGGTGTAAAACCATTGAGCATCATCTAATATCTTGTTATCATAATACTCCACTTAAAATTTTCAATATCTCATTTTTCCTAAAACAACTCCTACTGCCAATTCACTATTACCATGTATAAGTTCAACTAGAAGTTTCAAATAAGGTGTTATGATTATGGGTGATGAATGTATATTTTCCTTATCACATTAAAATATTTGATAAATTTTATTCAGATACAAATGATGTGTCTTTATCTAGTATTGAACATAGGGTTTTTAAAAATTTTGATATTGCTTTGATAAACCTCTTATAAAAACTTTCATGCCAAGGAAAATTTCTAATACCTTTGAAATTAATAGTATGGGAAACATTTAAATGACTTCATTCATAGAATTTTCAACCTTTAAACCCCTATTAGACACATTATGTCTTCATACTATTCATTCAATGACCATATATTGGAATATATCCTAGTTTAGAACTAATTTGGTCACTAGGTATCTTTCTATAAAAATTAAAGATTCTATAAACAAATCTCAGAATTGATTACCAGAATTGATAAATCATCCATAAAAACCTCAATGATTCTTTCAATCATTCCTAAAAGTTTTTTCATCATGAACCTTTTAATGTCGTCTAGGGAACTACACAAATTAAAGGGAATTGTTAGATTAGAAAATTTTCAAAATAGCAATGTAAAATTGGTCTTCTCTAGATCTTATAGGGCTATAACAATTTTTTTGTAACCATAATAGCCATCCAAAAAACTGAAAAATTCATTCCTAGATATTATTTCAAGAATTTAATCAAGAAATGTAATGAGAAAATGATATTTTCTAATAACTCAATTTAGCATCCTAAAATCTATACAAATCCTCCATTTATTCCCTTCATGAACTAAATTTTATCATTATTTTCATGGGTTACTATAGTGAATCCTCCGTTGTTTGTTACCAATAATATTGGACTCACCTAAGAACTATAAAAATTGGGGTATATAATTCTATCATCTAAAATCGTAATTACCTCTTCTCTCACAAATTTTTTCAAGTTTGGTTTCAATCTCCTTCTACATTTAACTCTTGGTTTGTGGTCCCCTTGTGTTGTAATCTTACAAGTGATAAATAAAGGGAAAATTTGTATGATGTTAGTTATTGACCAATAAATTGTAGTTTTGTATTTATGGAGAACATCTTGTACATTTTCCACTTTACCTCCATCCATCTTAGTAGATATTATGATATTCAGTTTTGAGTTTTCAACTAAAAATGAGAATTTCAAGTGTGTTGGGAGTGGTTTAACCTCCCTAACGGGTGCCTCTTCACTGTAAGGGACACTCTAGGTATAGGTAGGTCTAATATCTTCAATATATTTCATAACATGATTTTTTAAACTATACATATTTTGAATTTATAAATTATATTTTAGTTTTTCTTTATTGTTATCCAAGATGGATATCCTACTCTCATGAATTTCAATATCATATTACAAAAAATCTATCAAATAAAATTCAAAATTTAATTTAATAAATATCCCTCAATCATATCAAATTGCTCAAAATTATATTTATAATGGGAATTAGTATTAAGTTGCATAATAAACATGATAATATATAGAAAAATAATTTCATATTCTTGGAAACATTCTAGATCAGGATTAATCCACTATCTAGATTTGGAAAATTACCCAAATCTTTATTCTTAACACTTTCAAAATGTTGGGAAAATTTATTTTCAATATCTACATGAGTTTCTTCAACTGCGTATTTTCATTTAAATTTATTCTAGTTATTTTAATGAGTTCTCAAATTCTAGTATATCAACTCTGGATCAATTATCACCATATTTTGGTTCTTTCATATTTTTAAACACTTGAAACTCTTATTCATTTCTCACAAAACATTAAAAAACTTTATTTTCCCATATTGATCATAGATCATCTTGTGGCAAAGAAGTTCCTATCAAGAATGATGGGAACCTTTTGATCACCCTCCATGTTTAGAATAAGAATATTTATAGGTAAAAATAGTATACCAACACTAACTAGTAAGTCATTGACTCTCTAAATGGGATGAGTGTAATATTTTTTTTCTAATAGTAGAATTATAGTGGTGGGTTTCAAATCTCATAATAATAACTCTTGGTTTAATGAAAATGGGATATGGTTAATTCTCACCCTAAGATCATAAAGAAAATACAATAGATATATTTTCACTATGTTTTTGGGAATACCAAGGCCCCCTATATCATTATGTGTTGGTGTAATCTTCTTTTGAGGGATAGAACTGCACTTTTCAGTGAGGCTGTAAGTCACAAACTATTCTAAATTTATATTGTTCAAAACAATTATAATTAGTGATTTCATATATAGTGTAATTTAAATTAATGTTTTTATGAATGGACTGTTCACTTGGACATCATTGAATAGCCTAAGTAATTGAATCAAATAATTTTTCTTATTAATTATTTAAACCATTGATGAAAAGGGATTGATAGGGAAATATTACTATGAGCTGAAGGACTTTACTCAAATTCCTCTATAATATTTGATTTAACTTTATTCATTTTAATTTTAGATTATTTTTCATTTTGATTTTCAACTTGATCATATTTATTCTATTTTTTATAGAATTGCTTTCAACAATTCAACATTGAGAGTTTCTCATATTTGAGTATCCAAATTCCTTTATAATTTTTTTAGCAACCCTTATAGTCAAATATTATATTCTATTTATTTTTTTAAACACTCCTAGTAAAAATATCTATGGAAATCTCCCTATGATTCATTTTTTTTTACAATGTATATTACCTTTTTCTCTTAAACCAAATTCAATAGACAATAGACCCATTTTCAGTTCTAAATTATGTATTCTAGAATCACATTGGGCCTTATCAGAATCAGGCTGAGATTTTTATAAACCATGTTTTCCCATCAACTATTGAATAATCCCTTTAACACCATCTTGATAATTGGAGTTTCATCAATTTTTTTATTATGAAATTATGTTGTTTGAAGATTTTGAAAACCAATGGCAGGACATTGTTTTCTAATCCTTCTTTGTTATTACCAGTATAAGTTGGGGTGGTTCTTATATCCTGGATTGTAATTTTCTAAAAATCATTCATCTCTAACTTTTATCATTCGAATATATCTAGAAAAAAATTCAACTTCTTGTCTTAGGGTTGTCATGTAAATGTTTTTACATCAATAACTTTAGTTTCCAAACATTCCATGCTATTGAAACGGTTTTCTAAGACTTTGATCCTAATATTGACAGCCAACGTGATTAAAAGTTTTTTTGAAATTTGGATTCATTAGGGTCCAGAGTTGGTCTTTTATTTCATAAAATTGAATATTTATTTCAAGTGTTAGACCAATTCATTCCTTACTCAATTCACTATTCTTCTACATAATTCTTTATGTTTTGAATTAAGATTCAAGTAATGAAAATTTACATAAACTCTTAGTCAATTTTGACATGTAATTTCTTCTAGCATATTCGTCAACAAAGTTTTGACCAGTAGGTGATAGACCTTCATAGAAAGAATATATGAGTAGCTGGAAATGTATTTCATGGTGAAATAAGTCTGTTAAAATTATCCCTATATTAATTAAAGTCATATCCATCCTCTTGATGGAAGTTAGTCAACTTGTTTCTCAATTCACCCTTAAGTCTCCTAAGATAAAATTTCATCAAAATGATTTATAATTTTTTTCCGAAGATTAAAATATGGTTTTCTCTAGGGATACAAACTAATTACTTGCATTTACAATTAAATATATTGGGAAGACTCCCATTTTTACTTCATTCTCACTCATCCCTTATAGTGGTATTTGTTGCACTATATCATAAAAATACCCAATGAAGGATAAGAAGTCCTCATTAATCATTCTAATGAATGAGGTAGCAGTAAAAGGTAAGATTTATTCATTTAAAAGTTTGAGGCTCTAGGTGTAATTATAATGGAAGAGAGATTACTTGAAACTTAACGGAGTTGTTACACTATCATCCTAGTTCATTAAACATTTTCATGTATTATTTCTAGTGAATTATCAACAGCATCTATTTATCTCTCTCAAGTTTTCTATTTTAGATTTTTCTTTTCTAATAGAACATTAAGGTTTTCTCAATTTTAGGTTTTATAGGATATAGATTGTTAGACATAGATCTAGCGTACTTTCACTAAAAATTATATCAGCAGCACACTGAAGATATATATTTTTTTATTTAATTTTTATTTTTTTATATTTATTTATATTTCCTAGTTTTCTGATATTTTTTGTGTGTTTTTGGTTTCCTTTAATATTTTTTTAATTTTCTGGACACATGAAGCCTTCTCCAAATATGGTGCCAAAAATTTTCTAGAAAACATCATTTATCTTGCTCAAATTAAATTCCTAAAACTACAAGATAGTGGTGAGTAGGGTATCATATCCATAGGGAATGAGAAGGTAGTTTAGGTCCAAGAAAATTAAAATAAATATTTAAAAAATGAACAAAAACCTGTATGAATTAATTATCATGATGATCATGAACCTTTATGAAGAAACAAATGAGTGGTTTTGAAGATTTTTTAAAATATTAAATAAATGTGAAAATGGTGATTGAGTAATGGTTGAAGAGGAATTAATCGCTAAAGATGTTTAGATTGTCTTGTAAATGTCTTTCCTATTTTTGAAGTTTAAATTGAGTTAACATTAGAAAAAATAAACTCAAAATATCATTTGAGATTACTGACTAGAAATTGGATGATTCTATAGTTCATCACTTACAAAACACATTTAACTGGTAAAAATATAAAAGTCAATTGAAATTTAGAAATGATCACATAAATAGGATTAAAATACAAAATAGAACAATATAACTACCCTGAAACAAAATTTATCCAAAAGTCGTTATTAAATTCAATAATGGAAAACTAAAATTCATGATCAAAGAAAAAAGAAGAATATCTCAAGTATCCAATTGATTTCTAGCTTCTAATGTTCCATATATCCTTGATCTTCTCTATCTCTTGTAGTCTCACAAATTTTCTTGAATAATGTTACTATCTCAAAAACTCTATCCTTGGTCCCCCATTTATCTTATTTCTTTAATAAAAAAACTTTACCCATTCGAATTACACGCTCACCATAACATCTTGAAAACCTCCTTCCTTAAATTTCATATAGAATGACTTTATTGTACATCTCCAACCTAATACACATTATTAATGATCCCCCCATAATTTTTTCCCCACATAAATGGGATTTCTTTAAATACATCATAAAATTTTAATAGGTTTATGTACTAAAAAAATAAAATCTACCCAACCCTTCTTGGATTGAATTATTCAAAATATTCCATAACTTTCGAAAATATTCAAAAGTTTTTCCAAAAATTGTGTTCCTTCTAAAAATTATTTTGGGTGAATCATTAAATTTTAAACAAACACATGACATGTACATGTGAATTATTCTTCCCAAGACCTTTGTAAGCGTTGAATATTTATTGGAAAATAGATGAAAAGCCACCTTATCTTATCCTAACAGAATCATTCCTTGATTTTACTCCATTAATTTTGAATTGGTGTACCATATTTTATTCAGGTAATCCTCATCAAAGCATCAAATTTGGATGAGATTCAATACAAAGTCCCATATCAAAAATCTTCACCATTTATCCAGATTAAAGGAGTCATCTAGTTGTGTCATCCTAGAGATCGAAGTCCTTTATTTTAGGACATTACCAACTTCATTAGATTTTATCAATTACATTTTCACTATATTATACTAAATTTTTAAATACAATAAAAACACTAATTTATAAAAATTTATGATTATTTTTATGTGAAAATATATCTTTTTCAGTAAAAATAACTTAATAGATGATTTAAAGTATTTATGTAAGGGTAAAATCCAAATTAAAACCTTGGAATATTTTATGGAATAATCTTTGAGTTAGAAGGTTAGTTAGTTCAATATTTCAAGGTTTATAGAGTCTCAAATCAAACAAAATAAAAATATTTAATATATTATATTAAAGTTATGTGATTTTATAAAAATTATTGAATATCTCCCAAATGATGCATCATGTGAGAAATCTAATACCACTATTAGGTCTGTGATGAGGGTTTTACCCTAGGTGAAACATAAAATTTTTACTCTTTGGAAGTTTTATAATATCGCACTCAAGGATAAGTTACTTATTATTTTATCATATTATTTTTCCAAAAAAAATTATATCCCAAAAGGTGCATTGTATGGGAAATATGTGAACACTATTAGGTCCATAAAATTGGTTTGGCCCTAGGTAAGACATAAATTTTATGAAAATTAGGTTTTTGGAAACATTGAATGTGATTATACCTATTAATAATTAATTAAATTATTATTCCGATTTTAATTAATTAAAATTAATTTAAGTAAAAAATAATTCATCGTATTCAATGTTTTAATGTGAATACCACCATTGATAATGCCACATAAATCTACAAGAGTCAAAATACAATGGTTTTTACCAATTTAAAATATACAACACTATTAATGGATAAATTTAGACAATTCCATTAACTTTACACTGAAATTGGGATTAAATATAAATTTTTTATTTTTTATATTTCAAATAGTTAGTGATGGAAATGATGTGAGATATTTAATGATTATTATTATTATTATTGGTGTTGTTGTAATTATTGTTATTATTAAATTAGGAAAGATTATATTTTTGTGTAGTAAATTAAATAATATATATATGATAAATATATATATATATACATGTTTGGGTGTATATATGGTTGTGTATATAAACATATATTGTGTATATATGCATTAAATATATATATATATATATACCTGTTTACATATAGATGTTTATATATATATTGTGTATATATATAATGTTTATATATGGTTCAAATATATATATATATATATGCAGGTGTATATATATATATCTTAGGGTATATATATAATGTGTATACATATGGGTAACTTTTAATATATATTAAATAAATGGTTTAAATATATTTAAAAATGGGAATTGAAACCACATATTGTTTAGGGGGAATAATAGATAAAAAATATGAGAAACATGGTTTTTTATAAGAATGAAATAAATAACTAGGTAACTGATTTATGAAATAATTAATGCTGGAAAGTAAAAAACAATGTGTATAAATAAGTGGGTGATTTTGGGTGGTGGGCATGGGGACTCATCCCACTCTAACTCCTCCCCCACTCTTATTGTTTTATTATTATTATTATTATTTTTATTTTATTTTATTACTCTCAACCAAACTTTAATATTCAATATCCTTTACGATATTTATTGGAATTACGCACTATGAATGTTTTTTTATTCAAATTGATGGGTAGAACTTTAATCCCAAGTTTTTTCTAAAGGAATAAAAGTTTGTTTATCATATTTAAATAATTAGTTATTTTACATGATTTAAAAATAATAACTCATATTATCAAATAATAATTATCAATAATTATCAATATATAATTTCAATAAATTATCGAAGGATAATTTATAGAAAAAAATTAGCAAAAGAAAATCACATCTTTTATCAATAATTAATTTGTAATAAATTATCAGTTTATAATTATGTAATTGTTAAATAAAATTATATGGTTTTCTTAAAGAATAATTATAAGGCATATCACATGTGTTCTTGAATTAATTTAAATATATAAATTATCAAATATGGTTTTATAATTATTCTTGAGAAGAATATTGTGAGCTCATGCTTTGGACTAAGATGATAATTTATAAAGTATCTAGGTGAGAGAGAGTAGTATTTCATGTGATATTTCAATTATTTTTTAAATGAAACATATGGTTTTAGATTTAGGAACCCTTAACATACGATTTTATTTTCTAGCTAGTGTTTGAACATAGTTTGAGTGACAAAAACATTGACAAACCATTCATTGATTTGATGGCTTTGAGGTAGGTAGTTCCTTACCTTTTTGGGATCTCCTTATAAATGTTTCCATGGTTTGATTATCCGGTTATCAAATTTTATATCCATTTTTTATTTTTGATTTCTTGTGGTTGTGTACGTATCACATGACACTATATGACCTTGCTCTATGGTAATTTTTGTGGTAGATAGATTCCATGTTGATGTTTTATTCACATGTTGTATTTATGATGATGCTATATTTTCTGATGATGTGTAACTTTATATATGTGTATTCTTTTGTGTGCTTTGATATGATGTCATTGTTTCCTTGAAATATGTCTGGTATATGTTGTGTTTTTGTTTCTTGTGCATGGTACCTATGAGACAAGTGGACCAGTCATCGCTCAGTAGACTTAGAGGGGGAACGTGTTCAGACACTACATGGGACATGATGATGAGATCGAGATGGATGATGGGACATGATGTGCTAGTGTTCCCTGACCTGGAGGCATGATGATCATGAGTGATCAGACTTGCATGTGAGGATCATGGATCATGAAGATCCTGCTGGATCATACCTATATGGAAACAGTGGGGCATGATGGTCTATGTGATCTAACATGGAAATAGAATTGTGGAATGATGTCATAGTGTGGCTTGACCTAGATGCATGGGGCCTACACGGATATCAAGAATCTTGAGTCTGTCTCTAATTTTGATACATTTACATGATTGTTCCAATTTTTTCCATCCAGGATCTGAAGTAGGTAAGTCCATAGTTTTTTGTAGGATTGGTTAGCGCACAACCAATCTTTTTGGGATTATATATTTATGCTTATTATACATTTATCATTGTTATGGAATACACAATTATACATGATCGTATTAGGTTAATGACGCAATGGTGGTGTCCTGGTAAGTCTTATTCTCACACCCCAATTGATAATATTGATTTTCTTGTAAATTTCATGAGGGATCCAGTAAAGGGAAAGGTACCTATAGTGGATAGATGAGCATAGAATCATAGAGATAGTAGAAAACCCAGATAGAGTCTGGAGTACCCAATGTTTATTTATTTACTACTACTACTACTTAATACACCAGTTTTAATTTTTAATATGGGGGATTCATTATTTGTATGAAATGTATTCCATATTTATCTTTCTATATGTTTTACTCTGACTATTTATCATATTTTTTATTATTGATTATTGATCCTATGAAAATATACTAATGGTGTAGTCTCCCTCACTGATAAACTCAAACCCTTGCTACTAATAGGTAGCCTCTTTTATATAGGGAGGCATGCATGAGGTTATCTGACCATCCGGATCAGAACTGGTGGTTCAGGTCTGGATGTTACAAAATGGAATCAGAGTATCATGACTCACTAACTTGTTTCTTCTCTTTTCTTGGTTTGGGATAGGGTAAATAGGATAAAGGATATTGGGATTCATGTAGGGGAGGTATAATAGTGTATGTCCAGCACTACATAGGGGACATTTGAGTCTCTATAATGTGGGTAATTTATGATTAACTATTAATATTGATTAAACTAACCTTCAGTGATGAACAAGATGTTGATATATGTTTTTTAATATATACATGCATCATGAATAAGCACATAGGTTCAAATTCCATATATATAACTATTGTTATGTATCATAATAGTTCTTTAATTAAATGCCATATTTTTCATTTTCTATTCAGGATAGTTTCCTTGTTTGATATATTTGTTGACATGCTATGTAATATATATTTATTAGCTTTAATTAATTGAATTGACCATGTTGTGTGTTAGTATATATATGAAGACTCTGACTAACATGTAGGGATGAATACAAGGGTTAGTGTTAGGATGGGTATACCTTGGGTTGAGGGTATACTTCTAGAGAAGACTTTGTGTGATCCCATAGATTGGTTAGGTCTTGTTATGTTCATAATTTTTGTAATGTTTATAGAATATTTCACCTCATATATGTTAGGATATACTAAAAACAAATCATAATGATTCTGATCAAGTTTTTGTACCTTCCCCTGTGGTACGTTCAGTAGGCCCACTCTACCCGAGAGTCCTTCGACTATAGTCTATGGTCAACTATGCTAGAGACTTCAAGATTCTATATTTTTTATAATTTTATGGAGTTGTTCGACCATGGGATTTTAAAGACTAGATATTCATCATCAAGGATTTTTTGGATCTCATTGATATAGGAGAGGTATGGAAGGTATACCTGGAAACTTTCATGCTACTAAGACCTTCCAAGAGGTGGTGGGGTGTGGTGAAACATTTAGGAAAATAAAAAGGTTTGACTTGGAAAATATTCAAAAACATTTTCTTCAAATATTTCATTTCGGGTATACTGAATCCTTATTATACCCATGAACTCCAAAAACTTTGGTATAGTATAACAGATGTTATTTTCCATGATACATGACTCACAAGTCTACTTTGAATTTCCCTAATGGATAATAAATTATAGAAGGGGGAAGAGTATTAGGACTCCTCTTAGTTTCCAATATACATTCATTTAATACTTATAGAAGAAGGAATCAAAAGTATAAGGTTTTTCATCGATGTGGTGGTTGATGTCAAGGAAAGATAATGGGCTTGATAACACCTCTTTTGAATGAAAGAGGTATATTGTTCTTCAACTATGAGGAGATTAGTAATTATCAAAAGTTTTCCCATAAATTCATAGCCAGTGTCGATGATGTAGAGAGACATGACATCTTCTATAGTTTTTTAACAGATCAATGAGGGTAGGCTTCTACAAAGGATTGAGGTATAAATAGTTAGGGGACCATGGATTTGGTCAGGGTCCATAGCAGTACTCCTAGAAGATTGGGGCTCAGAAGATTCATAGAAAAGGCCATAGATATGAGGTAGATCATGACTATTTAATATATCAAGCACCAATAAATGGTGACAAGAAACATTTTGTTGTACTGGGAACAATATTGAACTCATATTTTTGATATTTTTAATTGTTTAATACTAGATAATTCCATACATCTATGAGATATTTCCTTACTTGACTTACCTGTATATTTATTTTCCCCTAAATTAAAATTTATCTTATACATCATGGAACGATGACATGAAACCATAGTATATGAGAGAGTAGTAGTCAGTGTTTCCATTAGTTAGAGACTGATGATGTAATTCCATATCACAAGGTACAAGGGACATCACAAAAAGACTAGTGATGGGGTTACCCAGGACCCCAAGGAGTCATGATGTAGTCTTGGTATTTTTAAATTATCTAATGATGTTTACTCACTTCTTTCCAATCAAAGAGACTCACCCAGGGGAGGAACTGAGAAATATCTATGTTTGAGAAACCATACACATTCATGGAGTTACCTTGATCATTTTTTTGGAATAGAAAAGAATGTATTACATCACGCTTTTAGTAATTCCTGTAAAAGACCAAGGTAATTAGCTGATATTGATCACAGCGTACCACTCTCAAATTGATCAATAGTCTAAGCAGACTATACACATATTGGATGATATTCTTCGATCTCCCATGCCAGACTTTGGTGGAGCATGGGATGATCACCTAGACTTGATTTATTTCACATAAAATAATAGTTACCAATACTTGATACACATGAAAACTTATGAGGATATTTATGGGAGGTCATGTTTCTCACCACTTTGCTGGTATGAGGTGGCTGAGGTAGTGGTTGTTGCCCCCATTTTGGTTCAGGAGTCCTTCATAAGAGTGAATATGATTAAAAAGAGGTTGATAACTACTCAAAGAAGATAGAGATCATATAATGACCATATGAGGAGACATTCAGTGTTCATAATGGGTGATAAAGCTTTTCTTATGCATGAATCCTTGATTGGGGAACTTATTCCTGAGAGAGAAAGGAAATTTATCACCTTGTATTATTAGACCCTTTTAGATCATTGAACAGGTGGGGACACTGGAATACTATTTGGACTTTCCCCCTTATTATTGTGACATGAATGATGTGTTCCATGTTTCTCAACTTTGGAGGTACATGCTTGTTCCTATGCATGTTATGGATTGTGAGGATGTTGAGTAATAATCTAATTCATCTTATGAGGAGTGTCTAGTGTGGAATATAGACCTTAGTTAGGAAGTCCTATTAGTAAAAAATGGTTCCACTAGTCTAGATTTAGTGATTAGATGGATGAATCTAGAAGGATATATGAGATTAAAATTCTAAATTTCAATATTAGTGGCCTAAGTTTTTCGAGAAAACCCACTAGAGATACTTCTCCAGGACAAGAATTCATTAGAGGGGGAATTTTAATATCATAAATTTTACCCTCATGGATAATAACTTATGATTATTTTTACGTGAAAATATTTTTTTTAATAAAAATAACTTAATATATGATTTAAAGTCTTTTCATATGGGTTAAATCCCAATTAACACCTTAGAATATTCTATGAAATATTTTTTAGTTGGGTGTTGAGTTTGTGTGAGATTTTGTGATCTGTAGAGTCTCAGTGTGGATGGAATAAAAATATTAAATATATTATATACACTCATGGTATTTTACCAAAATAATTAAATATATCAAAAATAGTACATATTAAAAGAAATTAGATACCACTATTAGGTCTATGATTAGTGTATTACCCTAGGCGTGATGTAACCTTTGTGTGTGTTGGGAATTTGGTAAGATCACACCTAAGGATAAGTTACTTTATATTTTTATTATACTATTTTTCAAAAATAATTGATTATATCCCAACCATTGCATCGTATGAGAAATTTGTGACCATAGTTAGGTCCAATATGTGGGGTTTACCTAGGTCAGATATAACTTATATGCACATCAGGTTTTTGGAAACATCATTCCTAATAATACATTCTAATATTTATTTATATAATTGTTATGATTTTTAATAATTAAAATTCTTTTATTTAAAATTTATGTCATATTCTTCAAGGTTTAAATGTAGAGACCACCATTAATGATATTGAGTTAATCAAAAGTCATTAAAATATAATGTTTTTAACTGAAATTAACTTTACATTGAATCATGGATTAAACATACATTTTCAATTTTTTTTAATTTAAAATTGTTAATAATGGAAATGATGTGAGATATTTAATAATAATAATTATTAATGTTATTGAAATTGTTTTATTAAATTGGGAAAAGGAATATCTATGTATGGAAAATAGAATTATATATATATACATGTGAAGGTGTATAAACTGATGTGTGTGTATATAATATTTATTTATGGGTTATATATATATGGGTGTATATATATGTGTGTAGGGGTATATAAATAAGTTATATACATATGAGTGACTTTTAATACATATTAAATTGATGGTTTTAAAATATTTAAAAGAGGAAATTAACACATGATATTTAAGTGGAATGACAGAAAAAAAATATGAGGTGCATGGGTTTTTAAGAGATGGAAAGAAATAATTAGGTAATTAATTTATGAAATAATTAATGAAGGAAAGAGAATATATATATAAGAGGGTGATTTTGAGTGGTACGCATGGTGACTCATACCACTCTCACACATCCATCTCTCTCACTCTTTTATTATTATTATTATTTTATTTTATTTTATCACTTTCTCTCGAACTTCTAAATTCAATATATTTTGCAATAATGATCAGAATTATGTGTCATTAGTGTCGTTGGATTCATATCAATGAGTAGAAATTTAATCCCATGTTTTTTTCTGAATGCATAAAGGTATTTTATTCAGATTTAAACTAATCCTTCTTTTCAATGTTTTAAATATAATAACATTTATTATTGAATAATTATTATCAAGAATTATCAAGAGACACTTTCACTAAATTATCAAAGGATAATTTATTTAAAAAATTGTAAAAATAAAATCAATCCTTTTTTCAATAGATAATTTGTAAGAAATTATAAATTTATAATTATTTAATTGTTGAAGATAATAATATGGTTTTATTGATGAATAATTATAATAAATCCTACATGTTTTTCTAAATTAGTTTAGAGATGTAAATTATGAAATGTGGTTTTATAATTATTCATGAGGATAATATTTTCAGTTTATTATTTGGTGTAAAGGATAATTTTGAAATTATCTAAGAGAGATAGAGAGAGTATTATCGCATGTGATATTTTAATTATTTTTGAAATAAAATATATGTTTTTGTTTTGAGGAATCCTTGATGTGTGGTTATATTTTATAGCTATTGTGTGAACTGAAATGGGTGAAAACACCTTCAATGGACCTGTCTTTAACATCAGAAACTTTAAGGTAAGAAGTTCCTTACCTTATTTGGATATCATTATAATTGTTTCCATGGTATGATTATATTGTTGGAATATTTTATATCCATGTTTGACTTTTGATTTCTTATGGGTGTGTGCATAGCATGTGACACCACATGACCTTTCTATTTAAGAATTATTGAGATAATGAGATTCAATGTTGATTTTTGATTCACATGTTGTATTTATGATTATTGAAATATTTTATCATGATATGTGCCTTGGTACATGCACCATGATTTATGTTATTTTATGGGTGTCTTAGATATGATTTCATCATTTCCTTGATATATGTCTTTTATATATTATGTTGTTATTTATTGTGCATGGTACCTATGAGATAGGTGGACCTATTGTGGTTGTGTATCCCTAGAGGGGGATCATATTTAGACACTAAATGTGACTTGATGATGATATAAGGATAGATGACATGGCATGATAGTCTAGTGTGGCCTGACCTAGGGGCATGAAAATCATGAGTGATCAGACCCATATGTGTTGACTTTAGGGAATGGTGATCATGAGTGAACAGACCTGTGTGGAAATAGTGGGGCATGATGGTCCATATAATCTAACCTAGAGGAAACACTCGGTTAAGATAGAATTTTTTATCTTTACATGGTGGCCTGTGGATTTTATGGCTATCGAGCATCTTGAGGATGTCTCTAGTGTTTAGAAATTTCCATGATTGTTCCAATGTCTTCTGATATGGAGACAAAATAGGTACAACTAAGGGTTTGTGGTAGCTTGGTTGGAACATGAACACTTGTTTTTGGATTATATTTGTTTTCCTGTTAAAAATTGATCATTATTATGAAATACAATATTATACTTTAGAATATAAAATTAAGGATGCTTTGGTGGTGCCCTGTTGAGTCTTTTATTCACACCCTACTCAGGCATTTCGATGCGCTTGTAGATTTCATGAGGGGTCTAGTGAAGGAAAAGGGAAGTAAGGTGGGTAGCTTAGGAGAGGGGTGTGGATCTATTAGAATATAGGGATGGACTCTAAAGGTCCCACAGTTTATTTATTTACTTCAACTATTTTGTATTACATTTTTTACTCCCCACTATGGGAGATGCATTATTTTTATGAAATGTATTCCATCATTAGCTTTCCACATATTTTACATTGATTATTTTATATTTTATTTATTGTTTATTATTGATCCTATGACATGATACTGAAGGTATAGTCTCCCCACTGATGGACTCGGATACTCACTGCTAGTCGGTAGCCTCTTGCATATGGGGAGGCAACATGAGGTCATTTGACATTCCAGCATAGAACTAGTGGTTGGGGTGGTGATGTTACATCCACCTTACAATTATTACACTCATTAAAAAAAATAGCTGAACATGTAGCATGCCAAAAAGTCCATCCCGGTAACCACAACATCAAAAAAACTCAAAGTCCCCTAAATTTTCAATTAAACACCTATATCCAAATAAAAACCCGATAATCCAAAATCTCTTTATCTTTGTTTTAATGACTGACTTGTCAATTAACCTCAACATAACATAAAGAGAAATCAATAATTTTTCAAAGATTAGGTAAAAATAATAGGTTCTGGAATATGTTGGCATTAAACCACTCTTAGGGTAGTGAGCTTAGAGCCTTATCAGATAGGTATCACCCTACTCGGTGATAACTGCAAGTAGTTGTAATAACGATTTATAGAGGTGACATATAAAATGATAGTATGGTTGGTTATAAAAAGGTTGGTCTTATCAATAGGATCAAGTAATGAACTTTTGGAATTTTCCATTTCTTCCTCTTTAGAAGGTCAATATTTGTTGTCATCCACATTATATTGATTTGGGTTATCTCGCATCGAGTGGTAGAGGTGCGATTTCATCATGGTTTGATGTCAGTAACTAGATTTCTAATTAACTTTAAGGGGTTCAGTTTTTAGCAGTGAAATCAATCACATCCTTCTTTTTCAACCATTTTCAATGTGATGGTGAGGATGGACCTACTCCATTCAGGGGTTGGTGATCAATGGTGTGGAACCAACTTCTTATTCATGTACAAAAATATCAGTAGAGAAAATCAGGTCATCTCCCTTCCAGTTTCCATAGGTGACATGAAAGAGATCAAATATTGACAATATGGTTGCTATGGTGGTTTAGTTATTTCATATAGAAAAGCACAATAGCATAGGTCCTCTCAATATCAATTTCAGACGCACCTTGCTCATATGTCGGGCATTCAATAGTGGTAGTGTGGTTGTTCCTGATAGCCTATGGTGGGTTAAAGTAGCCATAGAAAGAGCTCATGGTATGGATGCCTACTGTGAGAGGGGGAAGTATAGTTTCCCATTATATCTCATAATATGGATAAATTAGAGGATCATAATAGGTTTTGTACACACATAGTAACTTAATTTGACATGGTCAGTTGAAAATAAAAGGTATGGTAGGTTTAGTAGCCTCACATTCAATTCAACATTTCATTCATAATATGTTCTGTTCTTCTTTACGGTAGGTATGTATGGTTAGTATAGTGAGCATCACCTATATCATGTCGTCTCTTGGTATGATCAATATGGGGATTCTTCATTCCTTTTCCTAAAATATAATTAATAAAAGGATTCAAAATAATATTATATAAAATTAAAATAAAAATAAATTTAAAATTTTAAAAATAAACAAAATAATTAATAAATTTATTTAATACTAAAATGTAAAAACATTTATTATTAATTATTTTGAAATAAAAATGAATAAATTATTACAAAAATTAAAGAATAACATTCAATATTTTATTTTTTTATTTTTAAGAAAACATCAATTGAATATAAAATAATAGAAAGTCTATGAATAATTATCAAATAGTTGCACATGTATATTTGGAGAGAAAATCCATGATTCCTGAGAAATTTATTGAAGAAAAAGAAATAAAAAACAAAATTTTTTAAGAATTCAATGGTAAAAAATGTCAAACATAATAAAACCAGACTAAAAGGCCCCTTCCAATAGAAAAACAACATATCTTTCATCTCCTTCGTAGCATCTATCAATAAAGGATTCCATTCACATCTGCAAAAACCACTCAACGTAGTCTTTATAGAATCAAAACAAAGATACAATCCTCTTGCGCCTTCCCTTCCCAAAAAATGAGAAATCAAATAGAAAAACATAACGCTTCAAACCCACTATCAAATGATTCGAAAAAAATCATCAAACCAAACTCCATATCCAAAGTGTCATGCTAGAGTATCTGCACCCAAAAACCCCCTAGGGAAACATAAATCAAAGACTTATTGAAGCAATATATTCATGCCCAAGTGAGGGTCATGTGATCTAAATTCATACAAAAGTTAAAAATATTCCCAATACTAGATTCCATTTATTTCTAGATTTAGATATATGTGTTAAAACTAATTAGGCCATATTTATACATCTTAAGTGTCCATTCATCTTACTCATCCAACCATTTATAAATGACATCATTTTTCTAAACCTAAAAAGGAATAGATCATTTCAACTTTTCTTAATTTTCTTCCCTCGATAGTAGTGGAAATATTCTATATCCCACATCAGTGGATCTTGTCACCATAGTTTTCTTCAAGTGTGAGTAATCTTTCCATGGATTCATAGTTGTTAGAGGATATATCCCACTATCATCCTATAAATTTTTACCTTTCGAACCACTTTAACATAATAAAGACTCCACCTTATCCATGCACTCATCAAGTTCATACACCTTGGTTTCATCATTTGATTGTACCAATTGAGAACTAGGATTTTTATTTTTATTATCATCTTCATTGGTGTCATAATCTGATTCCACTAATTTAACACAAGGATCGTGATTTTTTTCATCATCTTCATCCCCCGCAACATTATACAGGCCTTCTAAATGATCATATATCTTAGAATTGCTTGGTCCATCTAAAATTTCATTACTAGGGGAATAAGTCTTCCACTTTTCATCCTAATCTTGACAGTCATTATAGGATTTCAAAGTAGAGCCACTTGAATTTCCAACATCAATCCTCCCATCATTCCTAATTTCACCCAAACTCTAATGTTGCCCATTTTACCATCAATTTCAAGAAATTTATTTCTTTTATTTATCTATAACCTATATTTCTTCCTAAAATCCATCTCTTGAAGGCCACACATATTGAAAAATACACAAATAACATAATTATTCCTTCAAAAAGTCATATCATCATGTCTAATATTTTTTCAATCATTAAAAAAATAAGGAATATTCTTATAAATAAATTAAAATTAATATGATCATCATCAGTAAACAGAACCACCTATATAACTAGCATTGAATCTATATGAACTAATATCCAAGCATAATTTCCAAATATGGAGTTACTAATTTACCTATCCATTCTAATAGGGATTCCAACTGATGATGTAATATCTTTCAGAATCATAACATTACAATAAAACCAAATAAATCTAAAAAATCTAACCCAATCCCAAGCCAACATGCTTTCAAATTTAAAAGGTTTGAAAAAAGAGTCTCATTTTTGAATAATTAACATAGATGGTTACATCATACTCTACCTGATGCACCAATTCCTTCTCTTAAGATTATCATAAGGGAAGATAATATGAAAGTAGCCTCATGCTATCATAGTATTAATCTAGTTATAAAAACCTAGGCTAAATAAATTCTCTTAAAAATCTTGTCAAATTTCCATGACCTCACACCCTTCAGAAGAAGAACCTGATAAATAATAAATTTCTTATGATAATCAATTCTCTGATAAATGGCCATATTATTCACAGTAACATGTGATGTGTTCCCTTTTTTGGAAATATTTTGCATTTTGATATCCTTATCTGAATAAAAATATTTTTCATCAAAAAAACCTAAATACCATGAATATTCCTTCATCGGTTTGAAACACCTTGAGAACATCTTGTAGTGTCCAATGACCTTATAAAACTGATGTGGAAAGACGAGTGAAATAAAAGCCACATCATATTTAAAGGTCAAAGACTCCCATATTTATAAAATTTTGAGTGTAAGACATTTTAAGGTCCAAAATCCACCAATAAATGTATTTTGGATATTTCCATGAGTGATTTAGAATATTTTCCTTTTACTTTCCACATTACTCAGGTGTACTTTTACATAAGTAACTTTTATTCCCACATATGTTAATTAATTAAAATTATCTCAATTAATATTGAAATTAAAAACTAATTTGAGTACCATATCCTATATTTGATATTATTTTTATAAAATAAAATTAATAAGATTAATAGTTCTTTAAAAAAATTAACAATCCTAATGCTTAAGACTATTTTTGAGACAATAATTTATTTAAAGCCTAAAAATATGTGTGAGTTAAAATTATAAATGTAAATGATTTTTAAGACCTAAATTGATTTAATGTTAATCAAAATAATGTTATGTGACATTATAATGAAACCAAACCCTATTTAAAAAAAATCTTAATAAATTAAAATAAAATACATAAAATAGTTTTCTTTACTAAAGTAATTGTTTACTTTAGTTCAAAAATGTTGTTCATGGATTTTCTAAGATTAAATAATATTTTAAAATTAAATAATGTTATTCATTAACTTAAAATTTTATCAGTTAAATGTTTTTATAAGCTTATAGGTTGCTGATAAATATTTATTAAGTCCTGAAAATTTTAATTTTTTAAAAAACATCATTTTTGACTAAAATTATATTTTTATAAAATGATCTAAGATTCATAGATTGTCAATTTTGATATTATAAAATAAATAATATATATAATTTTATTTAACTAAATTTTTAAAAATTATATATTTAACATTTAATAGAAAATATAAAATATTTAGATAAACTAATTTTATTTAAAAATAACCATCTTAAACATTAAGTGTTTCTAATATTATTTCATACGAATTTTCTAATTTAAATAATTTCAATATTTTTTCATATATTTATTTCCAACTTTTCATCATAATTATATTTTTATGTTGATTATTTTAATTTGCTAATTTATCATGACCTTCATTTTAGTTTGTCTGATTACTTTTGTAGAACTCATAATTATTTAATAGAATATATTTATATATACTAAAATCATATGATGATACAATGGATTTTATGATTTCTCCCACCATTTTTAAAGAAGTTGTTTTTGGAATAGTTCGGTTTTAAAGTGATGGATCATTGTAGATAAATAGGGGTGGAAAAATATAGTTAATTGATGATTAATTAAAGGATGTTGATGCCTTATATAGTTCTGATCCACGATAAAATTTATTTATTGTCAGAAAATTATGTGACATGGGATTAAAACATAATTTAATTCAAAGAGGATATAATATCATAATAATTTATGGAAATTTTTTAATTCAATTGTAGACAAATATTTGGAACTTTTTTCCGGTGTACAAAAGAAATAATACATTTTCTATAAAATAAAGGGGGATAATATAAACCTTCATAAGAGGTTTGTCACATTCTTCAATATATCATGGAGAATTTATCAATGATTACAGTTGATATTGATATTCCTTAATTGAAGAAAAAGAGAAAAAAATAAATGGGATTCATTCTTGATTAAAAAATATTAAGAAACATCTATAATACGATAAACAATTTAGAAGAAAATATATAGAATTTGGTCCATGTTAATATATGTGGTTCAATAGATAAGTCCATAATGTAAAGAGATAATTATTTCATGTTATTTATCAATTAAAATAGTTCTATGGGTAGGGTTGTGTTTTTTATTCTATAGTTTTGATGTATTGAGCTACATCAAAAGATTCAAAGTAAGGGTAGAGAATGAAAATATAAACATAATGAAGAAAATATATTTGAAAAAAAATAATTGAATACATTAAAATTGAGGATGAATAATTTCTAGGAAAATGTGGAATAATGCATGATATATTAGTTATAAGGAATCATAAAGGAATAGAGTTGGGTAATAGAGGTATCATATAATAGTAAAAATTTCCATGAAATTTTTTATTGAAAGTGTCAACTCTTACCACCATTATAGATAAGCTATGTAGTTGAAAATATAAAATTATACTTTAGTATTTTTATATATAAAAGAAAAGATAAGGCCATAAAAATATAGCATTATAGGAAACCTCTCTGGAACATATCAGTGTTTTTAGTAGTAACTATTTTATTCAATATAAATATAGAAATAAGGTGATTTTTGTATAAATATTAGATTAATATATATTATTAGGCCACTCATCAAATAGTAAGTCTTATAAATGATTTAATAAAAGGGTTAACATTGTTTTTTCAAATTATTAAGGTGAGGATTTTATAAAATTAAGACATAAAAAATAATGGACATTATTTTCAAAATGATTTGTATGATGAAGAAGAATAAGAAGTGGACACTAAAAAAATTTCATGTCCTCCAAATGATAATGACTCTAGAATTAAATTATAGGATTATAATTGTGAAAAATTATGTTATTATATGACTCAAATATAGAAAAGGTGATTTGAAACTATCCATGAAAAACTTAATGGATAAAACTAACATGAATAATGATGAAGAGAATGTGATGAAGGGGGGAAATACCCAATTATCTAATATTTATCCAACATTATTCAAATAATAATCTTGTGTAAAATCCCTCAGTAAAGATATGGATAAAATTAAATGAAGAGAACATTATAGCCTATTGGAACACTAATACATCATAATATTATTAGTATAAGGTGATTCTTTATAAACAAGTTTTATTAACAATGAGGATTAGTCAGTAAAAAATTGAGTCTAGTATGAAAATATAAACTTATATTGAGTGAGATGATATTGAGGAATAATTTTCTCTTGTGTTAAGGAGATATTCAATAAGGAATTTCATGAATGTGGTAGTTTAGAGGATATTTAGATTCTTTCAAATATTTAATAACATGGAACACCAAAATGGAGTCCTAAAAAAATAATGAAACATTTTAACATTTATTATTTGTTATCCATAATAACGATTTAATGGATATTAAGTTGAAAAATTATTTATATAACCTAAGTAAAGAACCTCATTTATGTTATTAATGGTTGGATACATTTATATGAAAGTATGTGATCAAGATATGATGGGTTAATCACAACATTTATGAGAATTAATATGATTTATAGAATTTAATGGTGATACATCATGTGGATAATATCATACTTTTCATATATAACTACAATTAATTTAAAAATTTACTAAATATGATGAATTAAAAGTTTAAGAACACAATTATAGGATAGAAAAATAATTTATAGGGTTACATGTTCATAAATATATTGGTTAAACATTTACTTCACATGTGAAATATCAAAGTGATCTTCCAAATATAGTTAGAATATAATATTTAAAAATGGTTTAAAAGATTATAGTGGTTATAACTAAAAAACGAAAACATAACATTAAAAATTATGTATACTCAATAATAAATCAATAAATTATTTAAAGTAAAGTATTTCTCACTTTGGTAAGTCTAGATATATTCATTACATTATTCATGGAATCATGATTTCAGATTTGTTCAACTAAAAAACATATTTTAATAATAATGGGTATATTGTGGTACATTCAAGCTATGTTCAAATTTTCTTCTAATTTTAATGTAAGATATATATTTTTTTGGCATATTTTGATATAGATTTGGCTAAAGATAGTGTGGATTTAAAATCCAAAAGTGTTTTATTAACTATAATTAGAATAAATATTATTCAAAGAATATATAAGAATTATGATTAAACATATTTATTCACACTATGGTGGTAATATATTCCAGCCACCAAGTAATTTTCCCAATTTATATGGATAAATAAACAATACAAAAATCATAGAGAAGTTATTCAATAATCGATGTTGATTATATGTGAAAATAATATTTAATTTGAGTAAAAAAACTAGTATAATACTCTCACACAAAACATATCACAATATACTACCACAAAATAAAATGAAGGTGGGGAAAAGAATTTTTAAATTCAATTTTATTAGGAATCACCATTAATTGGTGGTTATCTTCTTTAACCACCGGTAAAAAATTCATTCATCAAGCATAAGTTGATCCTCAAAGTATAATTGATTTTCTCTGTCTAGAGTGGTTTTAAAAACCCCTATCCCCAGTATACATAATGTTTTATAAATATATTCCTTGTATTAGAGGTTTTTATATTTATTTTTAGTGTCAGATATTATGGGATAGACAATCAAATTGAATTATAAAGAAAGAACAAAAGTTTACAAAGAAAATAATGAAAATATTATAGAAATCATCCTATTATATTATTTTCTACATTGATATATAACTCACAGAGGATTTAGAAAATTTATTTATACATTATTTTTTTATTGGAACTATATAAATATTGTTAATGTTTATATATGATCAAAAAATGAAAAGGTAATAATATTTGAATATTAATGTTAGAGGAGAATAACTGCATGTTTAATGATACACACTATTGGGGATCATATATGGATTCATAATAAATAAAAAATGGCCAATTATTTCAAATATTTTGTATAATATTTTATTTTTTTAACAAACCTCTATTAATGCCAATTGATAATTTATATTTTTTTCTTTGTTATTTCTTTAAATATTAGTGTGTAGCTTGGTGAAGGAAGAGCTAACAAAGGAATGGTGAGACTAGTTGTGCTATGTGTGATTGGGACGAAGTAACATATATGAGTCATAGGTGTTTCAAAATATATTTCGATCAAGAGTAATTTCAGATAGAAATGATAATGCTTTCCATGTCATGGTAGACAAAATAACTGAGAATTTAAAGTGTCATAATATTAACTAATTAGTGAGTTAGATTTACTTTATTATTTGGTGAAAATAATCCAAACTAAATGATACAAAGAGTGATATATAACTGTTTCTTCCTCTGATTGCATCAGAATATAGTATATTTCGAGTAAAATTGGAGAATAAATAGATATTTTTAAATAGAATTAAAATATATTCACTAAGTTTTATAAAGAATTTTGTGGATAAGGACTATATTGAAACATGGATGTAATTAGGTCTACACCATAGTGGAATACATATTATGATAAAACATCTCTAAAAAAATTAGAAGACCCAAAATAGGAATTTTAAATGTTGTCATGAAATTTATTATTGTTTCATTAAAACAATATACTTTATAATCCTCATATATTTATAGAAGAAGTAAAAAATATCAGGATTTCTATAATTGAATGAAAAATAAGTAGGAATGAATACAGAGATCTTATTTAAAAAAAATCATTGGAGAAGCAATATGTTATGGAAATTAGAGTCCCTTTTCTTGGTTAGTCTAATATAGATCTTGAAATGGGTATTTAGATTTTAGGACACATTGTAGAGTGTGAGGATCTTGATGATAAAACTAGATGTGGTGATTTTGAACACTTTTAAAAAATTTGGGGTTATGGAATGAACATGATCATATGAAATAATATTTACTTATAAATGTATACTTTAAAATGATCCATAGGATTAATTTTAAATAATCATAATTTCAATGTTGAAAATCTATTGTATACAATTTCAATTTCAAATATCATGTCTAAAAAATGAGCCTGATGGATTGAACAAATATTAGAGAAATAATATTGATATAATATGTAGAATATAGTAAATAGTCATAAAATTAGAAGTGTTTGAGATATAAGGTAGTTTATTTACTTTTATATCTATATTTGAAGGGTTCATTGTGGTTGTATTCAATATCATTAAATATTTGGTTTAAATTTTAATAGTTTCTAAACATATCAATACTGATTAGGAAGTGGAAATCCTATCAATACCTAGATCACCCATGTAAATTTTTCATTACCTCCTATTTTATAATCATTGTTAATTTAACTTGAGATTCAAAACTATATTTTCTTTAACCATCTTAGAACTTAGTTATTATAATACAGGAATAAATGGATGACATTAAATGTGAAATGATATTATCTTAAATTTTATAATAACCATAATGTGTGGTATTGATTATTTTTCATATCAATATATCATTAATTATTTATCTATGGTTATATCCTAGTATGGGTAAACCAAGTAAATTATTTTTTCCCATTCATATCAATTTCATTATTTTTTTATTCATGGTTATACAATCAGTGTGACAGAACTGAATTAAATTTTCAAACACAAAGGCAATATCTATTTTAATTTGATATAAGATGAAAATAGAATATTTATAATTCACCCCACCTCCTATTAGGGTGAATTTTTGGTACTCAATTTATATTACCTACATAATCAAGAAATAATCAATCCATTGCATTATGAGTTCACCACTTAAGAATAAGATAATATAATTTTTATCCCAATATACCTATCATAATACTTTTCACCCGACTAACCAAATAATCACACAACTCCAATGTATTATTATCATGATTGAAGAATAGATAAATTGTTCAATATCCTCAAGATATATCCAAACATATATATCAATCACTCAAATTCATAAATTTCATGTGATAATAAACAATAAAATCAAATCAAAATAAACCTTTTGGAAAAAATTCAAAATAAATTTTATTTCAATAACATAGTTTTCAAAAACCATTTCCAAAAAATTAATTTTCAAATCAGAAATTAGATCGCACATGTCATGAAGTCATACCTGTAGAATATGATACTTGTATGCACATTATATTACACCCTAAGAAAATAGTAAAATAATAAAATCTTAAATAATTACCATACCATGGTAATGATTCTAAATTAAATTAGTGAATAATGATAATATGACATTACTAATAACATGGAAATTCACATAATAGGTTTTACTAAAGAATAAGCCTAATATTTTTTCAAAGATCCAACTAATCATGTATCCAATTACCGAGTTTCAGGTAAATTATAGAATAAAAAAATGTTTTTATTCTATTTATATGACTTTTTAAATGGTATAATTGATATATAAATGAGTTAGGTCCCTACATATCCTCTTTTATTCCTACATGTATTCTTGGGGTTGCCGACTATCGACGAGGGTCTAATATTAACAATTTGAAGATTATACTCTCAATATAAAAAGAAACTGATAGAAATGAAAAAATAATAGAAAAACATTATTTTATTATAATTTAAAAATATAAATAATATATATATTTGGTTCTTATGGGTATAATTACATTCCAACACACACATCGCACACACATAGGCCGTAAAGGTAGGTCATATCCCCCCAAGAGATAACCCACCCAACTGAATTCCTAGTGGGCATGATGCCTATTAAAATCCTCACTTAAACAATTATATAATATTATAATAATATTTCGATATTCAACTATAAACATGTCTATTATCATTCATAATCCCCTTATTTATCCAAAATACCCTTGTTATAATGCTTTCTGATTAATTAAAATAATAAAATTCAAAAGAAAATTTATGGGATTCCAACCCCAATTTCATAGTTTATCGTATAATATTTATCTCTCCATACTATAATTAATCATTAAATATAACCATATAGTATCTTTTTAATTATAGTCTGTTAAATTTATACAATTGTAATATTTATTAGTTTTTATCATCTTTTTTAAACTTTCAAAAATAATTTATTCACCCGTGGTAGTTTTACACTACCTATAAAAATTATTATACATTATATTTCACTTATTAAATTCCTTGATAATACATAAAATAAATTTAATGATTTTATATATCATTAATAATCAAATTATTTATAATGGATGACTCTAAAAAAATAAAAATTGAAAGTGCCCAGTCAAGATAATTACAACACTGAGAGGGGGATGGGGCAAATCAGTAATACTTTTTCTTTTATGTTTCCTTGAAAATGAAACAACCTTCACCCCCTGTAAAATATTTCATTCTGTGCTAAAAACGATTCAAAAACACATTCATAGGAACATAAGCATTTACAATGTTAACTATTAAATAAGAATAGTTATGTCCTTGGTATGGTTTGGAAATGACTTAATACCACACAATCTACTAGAAAAAGATACCTATGAATACAATGAGTATGATATGCCTTTTCACTCATGTATCACTTTGAATAAAATCCAATAGTTTTTATGCATCCTCTTAGAAAAAATAGGGTAATATAAAGTTTGTGTAACAATGCATGTTACATATTATTCTTTTAAACTTAAACAAATTTATTCTTTGAAAAAAATCTTCAATTTCCTACCTAGAAACTAGTAAGAACTTCAAGGACTTGGATATATAATTTCATCTAATGGTCAAGTTTGATTAGCCCATTATGATTCTTCCACATTAATTATTCCAATATGATTTCCCAATACAATGGATAAAACTCTAATAGAATATGATCAAGACAATTAAGAACTCATTCATCATTCATGAAGTCCCAATACAGAAATCTTGATTTGATTATACAGACCGATATAGTGAACAGCTGAATATGATAAAAATCAGAATACAATAGACAAATAAATATGGTGATCTTTGAATACGATGATCAGCTAAAAAATGTTTAAATCTATTCTCTTCTCCTTCTACTTCAATTTGGTATGATTTATTCAGGAACATAACTTGGGAAAAATCTTCTTCTCTCCCTTAAACATTGTAGCTTATATCTCTACCACTTAACAACACACCTTTCTTTGGTCATTAGATAAGTACGATGTATTTATCCCCTTTTATAGTTGACCTATGAGTTGTTTTGGAATAAATCCCCAAAAACATTCATGCTCAACCAGATTCACAAAAAATATCAATTTACCTTGAATTTAGGGTGAATTTATGACTTCAACAACACTTCTAAATTCTTTTCAAATCTTCTCAATGAATTATACTTTTCACCAGAATTTATTTTCAGATGCTAGTCTGATTCTGATTAATTTCTTTCAAACCATTTAGATTTGTTCATTACAGTCAGTAGTATGAATCGTTATCAACTCAAATATAATGAATATTAATCCAATTAAGGAAAGAAAAAATCTTATTTTAATTTCATGATCCCCCTTGAAAAAACATATAGTCATATTCTTCAACTCTTCTCTTGATCCACTTGATAAAATCATTTGAAAACAAATTAGAGTTTATGTATCTCTTCTGTAACCCATCACCTTCAATCACAAAGATTTGACATCTTTTGGATTTTGGTCTAACTGAAAACTCGTACCTTCAGTTTCTCACATTTGTTACAAATATCCTCATCCTTTAAATTCCAAACTCTTCCTTCGATAGATCATTCAACCATCTTAAATGGTTGAATACCTTGTGGATCAGACTCTATCATTATAATTTTCATTGGACCAAACTCAATTCCCTTTCCTTCAGACATAAATAAAATTCTTCCTTTAAAGAATATGATGGTAGGTTGAATACAATGGACATATTTAGTAGCTTTAACTCTATAAACTCTTTTCTTTCACAAACTTCATCCGGTATCATGTATTCTTCCATGACTTTGAATAAATTTGAGAATAACTTCATCATCGTCAGTCTTTCAATGGAAAGTATTATAACTTCCCAATAAATTCCTTTCTTTCCTTCTCAACATAAATATGATTGACATGAACATAATTGGCATGAATACGATTTAAATAAATATGATATCCAACACCATTTTCTATTTCCATCCAGATATGATCAATATAAATATGATTTTAATACATACAATTGTTCAGATTATGATTAGGCTAAATACGATCTTCTGTTCATGAATACAATCTTCATCATTATTTTCTCCACCTTTTTTTCATCAATATTGTATCATAATTTTTCGTCTTACTCGTCATTTATGAAAGATACAAGATCATCAAATAATCATCGCATTTATATCATATTCATATACAATATTATTCTTCTCATTATGATAAAACCATTTAGACCAGATTAAGAGTCAATCTAATGACTCTTTACTTCCAAAAATATTCTTCCTCAACATAATTGACATTTCTTCCAGTCAGTTTCTCCTGAATACGATGGACCTTTCCAAGTATTGTGAGTCTTATTATCTGAATAAAATGTCTAGTTTGAATTTCAAAAAATAAATAGTGAGTTTATTTCTCCTTTAATCATAAATATCCTTTATTCCTTCTTAAACGTAATTGACAATAAAATACAACACCTTGAATACGATCATCCTTATCATACTGGTCCTAATAATCTCACCTTTATATTTTTTGTTCCCCAAGATTCATAAATCATTGAACATTTTATCCTTAATAAATGGATTATATATCAAAAATTCTAAGACTAAATGAGATAACTCATTATAGGAAACAAGAATTATTAATAGAAAACCCATGTTTCCCATATAAGTGATTAGGAAAACTTTATCAACTTTTATTTTCTTTAATATTTCTTCCTCATCTTCTCACCTTTATTGTAATACAAAACTTTTTTTTCCTACAAACAATCCAAAAAACATTTATAATATTTCACACATTTAAAATTTTGAATTCATATCTTAACCGCAACTCCCCCCTTTTTACATGATATCAAAATGATAGATTTATGAAACAATACAATTATCCCCCTTGAAACCACTCTCCAAAGTTAAGATGATAGAGGGTACAAAAACACATTCTGTACCCCTGATGAGAAATAGGTTGAACACCTATGTTCAACCTCAATTTAGGAAAGGATTCTTATTTTTGAGGTTTTGTAAAAATTACTGCACATTTATCTCTTGTTGAAACATACTCCAGCTTCAATTCATTCTTCTAGACATGTTCTTTGATGAAATGATATTTCATATCAATATGTTTTTAATGAGAGTGTTGAACCAAATTATTTGAGATATTTATTGCACTTTTATTATTACAACCCAAGAGAAAGGGCAACTTCACTTAAACAAGTAATTATTCTAATTGAGTTTTCATCTACATAAGTTCAGTAGCGTCTCGAGTGGAAGCAACATACTCAGCTCAACCCATACTCAGAGTTACTGAATTCTATTTCTTTGAATTACAACTAACCCAATTATTTTCCATAAAGAATACTTCACCATATGTGGATATTCTATCATCAACACTTCTTATCCAATCAGCATCAGAATACCCAAAAAATCAATAATATTTGAGTTTTCGTACCTTATTCTACATTTTTTTGTGCATTTGATGTATCTGAGAATTATTTTTTAACAAGTAAATTTGATTTTTTTAGAGAACTTTAAAATCTTACACATAAGGTAACAGTGTTAGGACCAAGATGAAGATGAAGGTGTCTATTTTCATATGTTGTCTTATGTTGTCAAGGAATGTTTTTGAAGAAATAAAATCACCTCACTTTGTATTTGGTGATTGTTTAAAAAAATAATTGGACTCGTTTTTTCAGAAATATTAGAATCACTTTATCCGTCGTAATGATAAAAATAAATGGTTTTGATTAGAATCACCTTGGGATTGAAATGGAATAATATCTTAATGATGAATTGGTTGTGATCAGACTCAACTCGATTCCATAATGAAAGTGAGAATATCTTTCTAGAAGTAAATGTTCATTAGATCCACCTTGGATTCAATGTAAAAGTAGTGATTGTTTTTATAATTAATTATATTAGACATGTATCCTTTTTAAATATGGAGATTCTTTTCTATTTTTGAGTTCTCATAAATCATAAGTTCATTGGAGAAATTATGATTCAATATTTATGAGAAAATAGAATAAAAAGATTATGCTGATTGGAAAGGAATTGTACTCAGAATAATTGTATCTATGTGGAGGATAAGGAAAAAAAACTTGATCTGATGTAGCATTAGATCATTCAATAGAATCATATTAAACTTTTCATACCCAGGATGATCATACTCAGGATCAATAAGAGAAAGATCTTACCCAGTATGATCATACCAAAAAAGATTGTATCAGAAATTATCATGCTACAAAAGATCATACTCTGGATAATCATACTCAATCCAAGTTCAAATAATTTTTTTCATTTCAATTTATTTTAAACTAGGTCAAAATAAGTGGAAAATAATATGTTTGGTATCTCAACTAGGTTAAAATTAAAAGTGAAGAAATGAAGCAAGTGATGTGTATTTCAATAGGGTCAAGATCCTTTACATCCGAGTTGAATTATTTTATATATCTAATTGGGTCAAGAGACGAAGTGAATAATTAAAATTGGTTTAAAATCATAGTTTTTTGGATGTTCTATTAAGGGGGAGATCAACATTCAAAAAAATGATTATATTTAGTATTTAGAAGTGATGTCTACTTCTTCATACATTGGTTTTAAATTGATATAGATCTTTGTATTAAAGAAATCAAATTAATAAAAATCGGACTCATGTATTGAAATCAAATTGGAAATTTAAATGAAAGTATAAAGTGGAAGTGAATATTTTAGAAGAATCGATAATCTTAGAGAATTATTGATGAAGTCAAAATTTACCCAATATTTTAAGGGAAATTAACATTATGGTGAACTTGATTAAGTGGGAAATTATTTTGGATTCCTGCCAAATCATCCTAAGGGTCACCAATAAAAGGAGAAAAGTATGTTGTATTTTTATGAAGACCAATGTACTGTTCATGAGAGAGAATTTCTGAGATTTAGAGAGAAGAATAAGTTTCTATATTCACTTGTGTTGAAGATGTTCTGACATATTAATGTGAAAGAGAAGAGACAAGATCACAACATTGTATTCAACTAATTATCATACTCAGTGTTTATTTTACATTTTTTATTACCATATGCATCTTTTCAATCATATTTATTTGATCATTATATCTATCTGGATTAATCATATTAGGATTTTTTTACTGGGTATTTCTAGGATTAGGAGGAAGAGGTTTTGATTTTTATTGATCATACTCAGACCATTCTTTATCCTTTTGTATTGAGAAATTGGAATGAGAAGGATCATTTTAGGAAAATCATATTATTAATACTCATTCTAGGGAGAATTGTATAGAAAGGATCATACTCAGATGAATCAAACTAGAAAAATCATACCCATAAAAATCAGACTAGGTTTTTCTTAATAAATTCTAGGGAGTTCTTACAAACATCTTGGTAATAAATTGAAGATTTTTTTTAATTGAATACATTTTTAAAATTTTAAAAGAAGAACATGTACCATGTTTTTTTACATAATCATTTTAACTACCCTATTTGTGCTAAGAGGGTACACACACACTATTGGAATTGTTTACATAGTGCTACACGAGTGAAAGGGTGCATCCTACTAATTATAATACAAGGATTTTTTTAAGTGGATTGTATCTTATTGGATTACATCCAAGCCATACCAATGAAGTATCTATTCTTATTGAATAGTGAACCTTGTAAATACTTGTGTTTCTTTGGATGTTCCGTTAAATTGTTTTCAATAGGGAATTGAATATTTAATAGGATGTGAAAGTTGTTTCAAGGAAAGAAATGAAAAATTATTATTGATTCACCCCCTCCCCCTCTCAGTGATACAATCATCCTAATAGGGAACTTTTAAGTGGTATCAGAGCATGGGTTCCCTTTGCTTATTCTTTTCTGGTAGAAAATTTAAATTGTTTGAATAGTAAAGGTATTTCAGTTTTCAATGGAAATAATTATCATATCTATAAATATATAATTTCTCCTTATATTGTGTCTATTCGATATGATTTTCTTGAAGCTATAATATATGGGTTTCCACCTATTAATTTTAAAGATCCTATAATATCTATTGATAAGAAGAATATGGATAATTATGTAAGGGATAATATTGATATATTATCATCACTTTTTAAAAGTGAATTCTTAAGGGTGAAAGGTGTTTTAATAGCAAAAGGTATATGGGATAAATTGAGAAACATATAGGAAGGAAATACAAAAGTAAAGAATGAAAAACATCAAATATGGAGATTAACGTATGAAGACTTGAAGATGGGTGAGTATGAATTTGTTGGGGACTTCTTTACTAGGGTAAATTACATTGTGAGTATTATCAGATGTCTAGGTGAAAAGTTAAATTATTCCACAATTATTGAAAAGAAATTGAGAATCATTCCTGATAAGTTTGATGTAAAAGTTTCTTCATTTGAAGATAGAGATCCTGAAACATTGTCTCTCGATGATTTTACTAGCACACTCGTCACTAATGAAATAAGAAGGGAGAAAGCTATGAAATGAAAAACAAAAGTAGATAGAGAAATTACTTTTAAGGTTGGTAAGAAATAAAAAATAATAATATTCCTATTGAAGATGATCCTAGTGATTCTGACTCTGAAAATTAAGTATATAAAAATATTGATTATATTTTATCCTTGTTTACTAAAAATGTGAAAAGCGGTATAAGTAAATACAAAGGGAAACTTCTCTAGAAATGTTTTGAATGTAGAGGTGTGGGTCACATTGTGGCTAATTTTCCTTGAATAAGGAAAGAAGAGGATAGTGATAAAGAAGGAATAAATCCATGAAAAACATGGAAGAAACAAGGAGACAAAGTAAAATTGAATTCAACGGGAAAGGAAAAAAATTTCTTCAAATCAAAAAAAAATAAGTTTCTTATATAATGATAAAGAATAAGAATGTAGTAATGCTGAATCCATTAAAATGGTTGAGGATGGTATTAAAAATACCTTTTTATAATAGTGAATGATGAAGAAATAGGATGTAGTAGTTCTGAATAAGAAGAAACTCAACTTGGAATGGATTTGAAATAATAATTGAAACAATTCCTGGGAAAGACTAGAAGATGTGAAAAGTAAAACAGAAGGTTGAAAGATTAATGTTCTTCGACAATGAATCAAGAATTTTTTACAAATGAGGAAGTGAATTTGAAAAAATAGATTAAAGATTTGAATAAATATATTTAGGAATAAAAGAACTGTAATGATCATTTGGAATTAAAGCTAAAGGAAAAAAAGAAGAGGAGTTAGAACTTGTACAACAAAAACTTTCCAAAGCTGGAAAATGAAATAAAAGATTAAAAAACTCTATTTATTAAGTTTGTGAAAGTAATGAAAAGGAGAAACTGGATAAATATTAAAAAAATCTACATTAAAAGTTTTAGAAGAAATATGTAATTGTTTCTGAAAAGAAGAAAGCTGGAAAAATTATGTATGTGGTCAAGACCAAAAAAGTTAGGAATTCATAAGTATCAAGGAACCCTGAGTCCAAAAAAAATAATGAAATAATCTGAATTTGGAAAAGTGTAAAATACTTCTATTTTTTATAATGAATAAAAGAAATTGAGGACTCATATTGAAAATATAAATCTTGGTGGTTAGAAAAATTAAAGGAAGAAGGGGGCTGAGAAACATATTGACAGTTCAAATAAATATGGAATTTTCAAAGGAAAATACTCTTTAAATGGATATTACTGGTATTTTGGTGGATTCATACATAAAAAAATTATGTGTTGGTTTAACCTAGAACATTTATATTATCCCATAGTTTATGGAATGAAAAGAATGAGGGGGAGTTAATATCCTCAAATAAATAATTCTGAAATAATTGTTTTTAAGACACCTGAAAAGATCGAAGTAAAGATTGGAAATTGGTTCCAACCCTTGAAAAATATTTGTGAAAGATGATAAAAATCTATACACCTTATAAAAGGATGTATTGTTTTGTCGCCGGAAATAAAATGTTTCTTTACTACTCTCACAAGCCAGGAGAGAAAAAATAAAATAAATGAGAAAAATCTCTTATTGTTGAAACTGAATTAAAAGCAATAAAAGGAGAAATAACTTGGATTCTTGATAGTGGGTTTCTTCTCATATAATAGGATATTTTAAATTATTGAAGAATATGAAATCCTTTATAGAAAGAATAGTGACATTTTTCAATGATTAATACTTAAAAATAAAAGGTCTTGGATTATCCATCGTTGGAAATAAAATATGAAATCCAAGAAAAGATTGTATATTAATGGGATAAAACACAATCTGTTAAGTGTTTCACAATTGTGTGATGTGGGTAACAAAGTTATCTTCAAAAAATATGGGTTTTTTGTGAAAAGTGATGAATATGGAAATATTGTTACAAGAGTCTAATATATAAAAGGAAACTTTTTTCAGGTTGGGGAAAAACAAAAATATTATTACATGAGTATCGTGGAAGAAAAAAAATTGTGGAATAAAAGGATTATACACTTGTGTCAGAGAAACATGAGCAAGTTATCTAAAATATATAGTGTTTGAGACATTTCTAATTTTATAAGAAGAAGATATTGGTGTTGCACTATTTTTCATAAAGGAAAGATTACAAATATTGTTCATAATAAAATTGAGATTCTTTCAAGAAAACCCCGGGATATGGTTCATTCTTACATTTGTGGTCCAATGATCAAACAATCAACCAATAGAGACAAGTAAATCAACACTTTCATTGATGATTTTACTCGCATTACTAGTGTTATGTATATGAAAAATAAATCATAAGCATTGAAAATTTTTAAGGGTTTTTGAAGGATGGATGAGAAAGAATATGAGTATTTAGTGAAGAAGTTGAGAACAAAAAATTATGGTGAAAATAGAAGTGAATAATTTGAACATTATCTTGAGAAGTATGGAATTTTTAATGAGTTCAGTTCCCCATACACTCCTCAACAAAATGGGGTTGCTGAAATAAATAATAGAAACTTAGTGGAGATGGGAAGAACTATGTTACTTGAGCATGGTGTTTCTAATTAATTTTAGAGGAAATCCATGAGTACTATTGTTTATATCCAGAACCATTATTTCTATATGACTCAATCATATATGACTACATATGAATTTTTTATGGAAAACTATGAGTTTGAAACCCTTAAGAGTTTTCATGAGTCCATTCATTATAAATAAGAAAGGTAAAAACTTTGGAAAGTTTGAGAAGATAAATGAAGATGGATTTTTTATTATCTATGATCTACAAGGAAGAGTATATAGATGTTTTAAAAAATAAATGGGAATAATTTTTTATTCAATTGATGTGAATTTAATTGAAAGATGCAAGAAAGAAAAACAAGATCAAGCATAAAAATAAGTTGATCAAGTTGAATAAAATAATTATAATTAGGATATAGACAATTTCTTTCCTAATCAGGAACAAGAATCATACTCAACTATTTCAAGTGGTGAAGAAGATATTTGAAAATCTCATACAAGGATGAGGAACTATGTAGAAGACTATAATATAATTGGTGATAAACATCAGATGGTTCAAATAATAATAATAACAAATCATATTACACACACTTCTTTGTATTCAAAAGTGGAGAAGAATGATGTGAAATAAGATTTTATGTATCCATAATGGGTTCAGTCCATGAATGAACAGTTGTATCAAATTGAAAATAATGATACATGGGAACTCTTACCCAGTCCTTTAAACAAAAAAATCATTGTCATAAAGTGGTTTTTCTGGAACAAGCTAAATGAATAAGATAAAGTGATATGAAACAAATAAAGATTGACATGAAAAGTGTATTCACAAATTGAAGGTATTGAATTTGATTAAACCTTTTCCCAGTGGTAAAACTTGAAATAATCGGAATATTTCTTATCATTACTGCGCAACGAGGATATAATATCTTTTAAATAGATGTTAAATCTACTTTCCTAAATGGTGATCTTGAAGAGGAAGTTTATATTGAATAAACCTTTTAGATTTGTTGTTAGAAAAGATGAAAGTTATGTGTATAGATTGAGAAAAGATTTTTTTAGCCTAAAGCAAGCTCCAAGGGAATTTTATTATAAATTGGATACATGGGTAAGGAATAAAAATTTCAAGAAAGGAAGAGTGGGTAACAATATTTACATCAGAAAAAATCAAGAGTATTCCCTCATAGTGATTGTTTATTTTGATGAAATTATATTTGCTGGGAATGATGAAATAAGTTGTGAAACGTTTTCTAAGTATATAAACAAGGTATTTAAAATTTCCATTTTTTGGTAAATGAAATACTTTTTTAGGTTAAAAATAAACTAAAGTAAGGAATATATTTTTATTTCTTAAGAAAATTATGCTAAGGAACATATTAAGAGTGTTAGCATAGAAAACTAAAAACTATGTTTCCAGACCAATATCAGTGAGAAAAAAGTTTTCTAAAGTTAGAGAAGGAAAAAAAGTTGATCAGAAACCATTTTGAATGTTGATTGGAAGTTTTTTTTTTACTACCTCAAGACCTAACATTGTTTATGTTGTTATCATATGTGAAATATTCAGAGTGCTCCAAAATAATCACATTTACTTTCTAGAAAAATAATTATCAGATACATAAAGGTTCAGTATAATTTGGAATCATATATGGTAGCTCAGATAGTATTGATTTATTTGGGTATTCATATGCTAATTGGGAAGGAAATGTTGATGATAGAAGATCCATATTATAAAACCTAGATTTTTTTGAAATATTTTTTTTAAATACTTTTAATACTTTATTATCTAGCATTTCATTCAATCATGAGTTTAAGAGAACCATGATACTACCTTAGTATAAAATTACAATTTTAACCTAGTCGTTATGTTAGCGGGAATAAATATAACTAACTTATGAAAATGTAGAGTGAAGTAATACACTATAAATTATTTATGAAATATCTAAATCAATTATATAATTTTAATTTTGTATTAATAAATTTAGTGAATTACAATTGGTAAACTAAATTAATTAAATATATATGTTATATAATTAATAAAATATTATTGATACTCATCCAATAGATATTTTTGTCATAGGGTATGAATAAACCCAATTTGATGTATAAAATACCTATATTTTTTAAAAAGGTTAATTTTCCACCTTTTAATGGAAAACCCCATTTAAATTAATATTTAGAAACATTAATAATTTTTATATGAAAAAACATGATATTTTTAAGCGAGATATAAAAATTTACTTTCGATGAAATTTTAATATTTTTCTGATAACTTTCAAATTTTGACAAATAGTATAAATACACTAAATTATATTTGAAAACAACTTTTTTCATAGAAATAACTTATATTTTTTAATTATAATATTGAATGTTTTTAATGTATAAATATAATATATTTTGTCATTCAATACAATTTATGTCGTTATCATTAATTTTACACTGAATTCAAATGTAAAACATTTCAATCTTTTGCAATGTCATAACTATTAAAAATCATTCTCTCTTTTTGGAAATGGGATTAATATTATACTTATTACCAAAACCTATGTATTTGAAATTATGAAAAATATATTCTATATTTTTAACTATTAGGTCTAAATTATGAAAATAGATTTGTTTTATTTTTGGGCATTATGAATAGTAACTTCAGTAATTTTTATTAATACAGTAAAAGGATAAATCAGGTAATTAAGGGTAAGAATAATATTATAAAATTACCCTAACACTTGTATTAATATTATTAGATGATTTTTTTTACCTAAATCATCCTGGGGTTGTAATGGTTTCATTTTTAAGACACTTTGATTATATTAGGACATTTGATTTATTTTTATTTAAAGAAAAGTTAAATATGTCCCACTGAAATTTTTAAAACTAAATCATTTTTTGACATAAGTTTATAAATAAGATAAATTTTATTATAAATACTAATTTTAAAACTAAATTTTTATTCTTTATCATCATATTTTATTTAAAATTTTTTAGGAAATAAATAATCACCTTAAGGACGTATACTTTGATGATATAAAAATTAATTAATTGATAAGAAATCAATAAAATAATTTTTATTAAAATTATATTAATCATAAAATTACCCAAAAACTTGACCAAATATTATTTTTTTCATTATATCTCAACAATAACCATCTAAGGATCGATTTAGTGGCCATTTGGATCCTTATAGAAGACATTGTGACACTTATATTATTTTATTTAAAGTGATGTTAAATTTTTCACATTCATAATTTAATAAGTACATCATTTTAAATATTGGATTTTATAAAAGATAAATTCTCCTATAGATATTATTATTAAATATATAATATTTATCTTCATCATAGTATTTTATTTTTAATTTTTATGCAAAAAATAAATATAAATAATTACACCAAATTTATATATTAATTATTTTGTTAATAGAGATGACAAATAAATGTTATCACAAATATTAAAATAAATATAATTTGGAATAATTAATATGTATAAATAATTTAATAGATGTAAATTATCTCTTATAAATATAAAAAATAGTTTTTTTAAGTTAACTTTTTATCTTAATATTTTTTAAAATCAATGAATTGAATAGTGTCAAAATTGACACTATTGATTGTTTATCAAAATAATAAATTATTAAATTATTTTAAATCATAAAACATTTTTTAAAAATACATAATAATTCTTATATGGTCTAAAATGTTCTAAGGTATTTATTTATGGTCTAATTGACTTCCAATAAGTAAATATTTTCCCTTTTAATATTTAAATATGTGTTACACTAGTTAAAAAGAAAATAGAATAACTAAGTGTTAATGAAAATGATAAGATTTAAATTGAAAGAAAAAACTTGCCTAAAATATATTTGTTAACAATATTAAAACCCTATATCATATCATATTCTAAAGTGGGACATTTTATAGGTTTTTATATGGGGTTTTATTTTATTATAAATTAATTTTTTTCGAGATCCCAAAAATTCCCCTCACCTCAATTATAAAAGGGAACCTCCTCCCTCACATATTAACATCACTTTGATATTTTAAGCTTGTTTATAACATTCCCATTTCCATTATAAAATTACATAGATACATTTTAGAGGTTCTTTTATTCTTGAAAGACCAACTCTAGTGCTCTAAGAGGAGATTAACAGGAAGCTCGTCAAAGAAGAGGTAATCTCCTCAACCGATTCTTTCAAACTTATTTCTTATTATACTTCCTCTTCATGAGTTGTTTCATTAAAAAGTAATAAACCCATTATAAATTATATAATTAAATGTTGTTATTGTTATGGAACAACAATATTCGGCTTTCTATTCATCCTACAAAAAAATTTACCACATGTGTATACGTACGACTTACCATCTCCACGCCCTGGTGTAATCTGTTTTTTCACCACCACCTTACTTGGATGGGTATAATAATAGAAATAATAAATATATATTATTATAATAATATGATATTGATTATTAAATATTATACATCATTCACTAAAATACTATTCAACAATTATGGGAATGATATCATCGCTCGTACGTACGTACGACCTACCATCTCTACAATACTATGTGATTCAATCTACATGATATTCATTAAAGAATGATTATATAAATTTATATAATGAATAAATATGACATATATAATTTTAATAGAATTTTTTAATGATATAACCACGACCTATAAAGGACAACCGGAACTTATTCGAAAAAATATGCCAAAGAGAATGAAGTAGTTAATACCTAAATAACAAGAAATAATGAAATTTTTTTAACAAATATATGATAATATGATCATATATGATATCATAAAAATTAATATTATTATAAAATAATTCAATGATATTATTTAAATTATTATATAGGACTTTCGGATGCATAAAAAGAAAATTATACCAAAGGTAAGGCATAATTTCACAATCTCATTATTATCCGAGACTGTTTATGCATAAGTATTTAAAGAGGTATATTTATCATCCATGTAAAGACCCATAAATTTCAATGAAATTTTTTTCTTAATTTTTTTTTTAGATTTTAAGAGTACGTAATTTCTGACGGTTCCTGATTTCGAGGACCGGTGTGCCCGGAATCAATTTCCGAAGTTTAGATCGGATACGTTCAGTGAATGAACGAGCAGTTTTTTCTATCTTTTGAACCAGTGCCCGGAATCAAAATCTGAGGACGCCTATGAAACCACAGAGGTGGTATTTTCTTAAGAGGAACCTTTCCGAAGGTGCTTTTTCTCGGGAGGAGTTGTTAAAAATTGAGGATTAAATGTGTAGTAAATAAAATTTGTAGAACAAATTTTACTTCTAAACTAAGTGGTTTTATCCTAAGTATGGGAGTTGGGGTGGGACCCACTAGATCCTAACTTCTCTTGTTAGGATATTTTTGAGGTAGGGCCCACAAGATCCACACCCCTTAAAATTCCTTTAACTCCTCTAACCCCTCTTAAAGTTGCCAACTCCCCATTAATTTGTAACTCTCCCCTCTCTCCTCTTTAATCATGCTAACACACTTAATCAATTAAGTGAGTTATGTGTTTGAATTTTAAAATTAAAATTCTTGGCATGTTATAATAAAATAAGAGTAATTCTTATTTTATTTGGGGTTTTAGGATTGTTGTGTGGAGACATTGGGGGAGAGAGCTCTTTTCTCTGGAAGAACTTCATCTTTCACATCGAAGAACGCCAAGAACACTGGTGAAAACCTCGGCTTCTTTCTTCTCGACGTTGACGAAGCGACGCTGTCTTTTAGCAGAAATATCAATGGAAAAATGAAATCATCTCCATCCTCTGTCAAGCGATCAACCTTCATGAATTTAGGTAGGGGTTAAGTTCAATTTTATTTAATTAAAATTACACTTTGTTTGTCGTGGATAATTCTCGTTCTTTTGGTCGCATGTTATCGACTTAACGGGAGGAGATCAGACTGCACAAACACAGCCAATCCTCCTCCCCTTTCTTTGTTGATCCTCATTGAACTTGCGACGAAGGCAGCGCGGTTCCGAGGCACCGCGTGGGAATGGAAAGGACCGTGGCTACAGCGGGCCACGACGGAGGTGCGTGGCGCCGTCGCGCCGCTCTAGTGAGACCGTAGGGGGTCGCCGCCAGGAGCGGGCCGTGGCATAAAGTCACGGCGATGTCACGCCGTGACGGAGAACCAAGGTACAGCGGCCGGAGCGGGCCGCGGTGGAGGGGCACGGCATCGTTGCGCCGCGCCGGACGGACGGAAGCTGCGGCCTAAGGCTGCGGCGGTTCAGCAGGAGGCGGCTGGGCTCGGTAGGCCGCCGGCACACCCTGAAGGTGGGACCCCTGTGGGCCCCGTGTGGCTCAACTGGCCGGCCATAATGGTCGTCTATTACCTAGTAAAACCGGGGGGTGAAACCCCCGTCCAACAAGCAGTGCATACCCCAATGGGTCCGTCGTTCGGTTCCAAGGGGGTGGCGCCCCCCTTCGCACCCCACGGTCGGCTCCGAGCCGGGCCACATGGCCGTGCCCAGTCGCGGGTCACTGGGCCGCGATGGCTGGGCCTGGCCACGTCCAACTAGGCCGGACCCGAACCCGGGTCGGGTCGACCCGGTTCGGGCCGACCCAGGGGGTATTGGGTCGGGTCAGACCGGGCCCTAACCCCCTATTTTTCAAACAGATCCATTCTAACACCCATATCTTGGGCTACGGACCTCCGATCGATGCACCATCATTTGCGTTGGGATCCTTGGATCGAGGCAGTCGTTTTGGTAAATTATACTCAAGGTTTCAGAGAACTTTGGGTATGGCCGGGTTGGTTTGAACACGAAACCAACCGGGCCCTCGCAGCGGAAATGCTTATAACTTGAGCTCCGGATATCTGATTGACGTGACGTCAAATTTTTTGGATTCCTATTAGTGAGAAGGTTCTTTTTTCTTACTCCTCTTGAGTTTTGGATTCACCTGGAGTACAGTCGGGTTGGTTTTAGCTTAAAAACCAATCGGGCCCCTGTAACGGAAAATCCAATAACTCTCAGATCGGGCGTCCAATTGACGCGCCGTCTGTCGCGTTGAGTTCCTATTAACGTGACAGAACTTTGTGATACATCAACTATGGACTTCATGAGAGTTGATTTATCAACCCCTTGGCTAGTGGAGCGGACCCTCCCAGAATCGAGCGTGCTGTGTGCGGGAACCCTAGAGCTGGCTGCGACTGCGATGATGATGACGACTGTACTTTGGTCCTACGTGGGTTCGTCAGAGAGAATGACTGTAGTTGGATCCTACGTGGGTTTGACAGTGAGGATGATTGTACTTGGATCCTACGTGGGTTTGGCAATGATGGTTACTGTACTTGGATCCTACGTGGGTTCGGCAGCGACGACGTCTGTACTTGGATCCTATGTGGGTTCGGTAGAGGATATGACTCAGAGGCTACATCAATCATCTCCATCCCTCATCTTGAGTAGGATACCTATGTGAGATAAGACTTTAATTTAAATCATTATCATCTATGTGATTTTCATGCTTTTCTGTGTGGACTGGGTTGTACTTCGGCTCGTGTGTTGGAGCCGAACAAGAATTGATGACTTAGGTATATGTATGGGCATATACCTAAGTAGAGTTGGTTGATACTTCATGATTGTATATTTTCGTTATGGTTTATCCTTAGTGGATTATGAGAGACCTTCGAGAGTCTTGGGTTTCCTACATAATATCATATACTCACCCCTACACGGGCTATGCCCGCACTACGTTGTGTTGGTTGCAGACAACGGACAGCACTGATCGTGGTTGAGGCTTGTGGAGCAGGATGGTACCCGGAGGTGGAATATTTGGCGGAACGTACATGGAGCGGACAGACAGACCTGAGAAGCCGACGAGACTATCTGTACCCACCCTTCAGGTGGGAATTTTAGAGGATGACTTGGTGGTTGTTGATTTACTTTTCTGCTGCTGTTTTTTCTTTTCAGTTGTACTGTACTTTCTGTTGGGTTTGTATTCTGGCCCATTTACTTTCCAGCACTTACATTTGTACTCAGTTTACTTATTGTTTACTTAAACTTGCGTACTCTGTAGTGTTTTTTTCTTATATAAAGGCAATGTCTTCCCTTTTATATGGATTTACGCCTTTGGTGCTGGTCGCCATCCCCTGGCCTATGGAAGGCGGGCTTGGGGTAGTCATGACACAGGCCCCGAGGACGGGTCGTGACAAATTGGTATCAAAGGATTCGGTTCTACCATAGAACTCAAGACTCTGATAATTTCTTCTATATGAATCAATAGTGTTAAGGGTATTGAGTGTGGTTATCAGTATACAGAGTTCAGTGTTGTTGCGGAGGCCGACGTATCCGTACACCAGGACCTTGACTTCTGATTTCCGACTCAATTCACAAAAACATTGCTTTCATGTGTGTTTTGAAAGTTTTTTTTGTGATTACTTTGTGTAAACTCACCAGGTATACTGTATTCACTGTGGCGCACCTGTTTCTTTTCAGGATGGCCCCACGATAGCAGCCAGCTAGTGTTCCGAGCTTTGTGCGAGATGGCACCCACCGAGCGACGAGGCCTCAGTGTAGGGCCCCATTACATCAGAGCCACATGTGGTACCTCTACCCGCCGACCCACCAATGCCACCAGCCCCAGCAGCTGAGAGTGCATGTTGCCTGAGTGCACTACACGAGTTTCAACATCATAGACCGCCCAGGTTCCGCGGGGAGATGGACCCTCATGCAGCCAAGGATTGGATGGAGGCTGTCGTTCGAGTCTTCAGATTTGTAGGGACACCAGTAGACCTCATGGTGATCCTTGCAGCAAGTCTCCTGCACGTGGAAGTAGGTAGATGGTGGAGCCTGATGCTCCAGGTTCATGACGATGCATCTCTCCTTTGGTCAGACTTCGAGAGCCTTTTCCGCTCGGAGCTCATCCCAGCCACCCTCTGTGCGGTGCACATCCAGGAGTTACTACAGCTACATCAGGGTAGTATGACAGTAGCCCAGTACTCAGTGAGATTTACCGACCTCTCACGCTACTCCACGGACATGGTATGGGACCCATTCTTCTGGGTCCAGACCTTTGAGCAGGGACTGAGTCATGAGATTAGGGCATCGATGATCTCCCTCATCATTCTGATGCATGCAGAAGTACTGGAGCGAGCCCTTATTGTTGAGAGCTTTCTTGTTGAGCCTACACCAGCAGCGAGACCTACCACAGGGCAGCACGTAGAAGAATATTTCATAGCTGGTAGTCAACGGATGTCACAAGGGTTCAAGCGGACCAGACCATCAGGTGGACAACCTTAGGACACTGGTTCAGATGTGCGGGGCACACATAGTAGATCCAATAATTGGAGAGGTAGACAATGCTATGCATGCGGAGGGTAGGGCCATATGGCTCATGACTACTCGACCCGCCATGCAGAGAAGCAGTAGACGGTTGAGGGTCCACCCGGGTAGAGGCAGAGGTTCGACCGTGGCGGTCCGCAAGGAGTAGGCAGACGAGGCCGAGGAGCTGTCTGAGCAGTGGGTGGTGGGCGACACTTCGAGGCTCTACCACCACTATGAGGAGGTCCACCCCGACCACAGGGAGCCGGCGGATAAAGACTGGCTCAGCTTCAGGCAGTGGAGGCCTACGACCACGGCGCACCTGAGATGATTTGAGGTACTATCTGTGTCTACTCCACCCTTGCTGCAGTTCTTATAGACACAGGAGAGAGTCATTTTTTCATTGTCACTGCCCTTGTTCAGAGCATGGATATTCCGACGGAGCCATTGGCTCTATCTTTATGGCTAGAGACTCCTACGAGAGCAGACTCGACGATTACGCACTAGTGCCAGTAGTGTGAGCTTAATCTAGGAGGTGAGAGCTTTGGTTGGGATCTTCTTGTAGTGGCTTCGAGGCCTTATGACATCATCTTGGGAATGGATTGGTTATCTACGGTCCATGCTCATATCGACTGTATTAGGCGCAAGGTGCGGTGTGTCCGCACTGATGGAAGCAGGTTCACCTTCACCAGCGAGAAGGGAGCCTTTACAGCATAGGATGGACTCACACAGAGGAGAGGACAGTCAATCACTCATTAGTTGGCTAGTCTCAACCTAGGAGTAGTTGATGTGCGGAGTCCGAGTTTTCCTATTGTGGTGGATCAGTATGCAGACGTTTTTCCTGATGACGTTCCAGGACTACCTCCTCACAGAGAAATAGACTTTTATATTGACTTGTACCCCGGGACAGCCCCAATATCCACTCTAGCATATCGGATGGCTCTCGCTGAGCTTCGATAGCTACGTGTATAGCTGGAGGACTTGCAGGGAAAGGTATTCATCTGACCTAGTGTTTCACCCATGGCTTCCCCGATTTTGTTCGCCAAGAAGGCGGACGAGAGCTTACGACTGTGTGTCGACTACCATCACCTGAACCAGGTGACCGTGAAGAACAATTATCCACTTCCGAGGATTGATGACCTCTTCGATCATCTCAAGGGAGAATGATGGCTCTCGAAGATAGACCTCAGGTCAGGCTATCATCAGCTCAGAGTTCGAGACAAGGATGTGCAGAAGACGACCTTCAGGTGTCGGTATGGCCACTATGAGTTCTTGGTTATTCCTTTTGGCATAACCAATGCCCCATAAGTGTTCATGAGTCTCATGAATATGATATTCCAGCCTTACCTCGATCGATTTTTCATAGTCTTCATCGATAACATATTGATTTACTCGACTACTAAGGAGGAGCATGCCTACCACTTGCGGGTTGTACTGGACGCACTCCGAGAGCACCATCCTTATGGTAATCTCTCGAAGTGTTAGTTCTAGATTCGAGAGGTCCACTTCTTAGGACACGTCATCTCTAAGGCGGGAGTTGCAGTGGATCCAGTGAAGATAAAGGTAGTTCTAGCTTGGGAGTCACCCAAGAGCATGACGGAGGTGCGTAGTTTCCTAGGTTTGGCTGGGTACTATCAGAGATTTGTTCCAGACTTCTCCAGAGATGCAGTACCGGTCTCATCTTTGATGAAGAAGTGGAAACCCTTCGTGTAGTCAGATAGATGTCAGCAGAGCTTCCAGGAGCTGAGACAGAGATTGACCACTACACCCATCTTGAGGATACCAGAGGAGGGTGTAGGGTACGTAGTTTACTGCGATGCATCAGGGACCAGACTCGGGTGTGTCCTGATGAATGAGCGGGTAGTGATCACTTATGGATCACGACAGTTGAGGAAACACTATCAGAACTATGCTACTCATGACCTGGAGTTAGCAGCAGTGGTCTTCTCCTTGAATATGTGGCATCACTATCTGATGGGAAAGAACTTTACAGTCTACTCTGACCACCAGAGTCTTAGGTATATTTTCTCATAGAAGGACCTGAACCTGGGATAGTGGAGATGGATCAAGTTCCTCTAGGACTATGACTTTGAGATAGTATATACTCCTGGGAAGGGGAACATAGTAGCTGATGCTCTCAACAGGAGGTCGGGCATTCAGCTACTTGGAGATGCGACGGAGCGGCTAGCCGCGTTGTAGATATACATCATGGATAGAGATGGAGAAGCCTTTCTACAGTCACTCACAGTTAGTCCTCCACTACTTCAGTGGGTCAGAGAGGCACAGTGTGGGGACGTTGACTGTGAGACGTGACGTGCACAGATATCCTCAATACGGGAACCTGATGTATATTATGTAGGAGGAGAGCACATCATCCTTTTCAGGGGATGTACAATGGTACCAGCTACATTACGGGAGGAGGTTCTGAGGGAGTTATACACTTCCCCTCTAGCGGTACATCCTGTAGTAGTGAAGATGTATCAGGACCTCAAACAACAACACTAGTGGCCAGGTATGAAGAAGGTTGTGGAAGAGTTCGTTTCACAATGACTCACCTTCCAGCAGGTGAAGGTGAAGCACCAGGTACCAGTAGGCTTGGTACTTCCCTTAGAGGTCCCAGAGTGGAACTGGGAGAGGATATCTATGGATTTCGTGATAGGGCTTCCACGTACTTCTAGAGTTCATGAATCCATTTGGGTGATTTTCGACCGACTCACCAAGTCGTCCCACTTCTTACCCATCAGAGAGTACGGCTCAGTGAAGATCTTGGGACGCCTCTACATTCAGGAGATCGTATGGCTTCATGGTGTGCCATCGACTATCATCTTCGATCGAGATGCTCGCTTTACTTCCTGGCTTTGGAATGGGTTGCAGGAGGAATTTGGGACGCAGCTACGCCTGAGCACCGCCTTTCACCCTCAGACAGATGGTCAGATGGAGAGGACTATTCAGACTCTTGAGCACATGCTCCATGCATGTGTCCTCGACTTTGGTCGCAGATGGGAGGATCTGATACCTTTGGTTCAGTTTTCTTACAACAATAGCTACCACTCCACCATTAGGATGGAACCATATGAGGCACTGTACGGCCGACCTTGCAGATCACCTTTGTGCTGGACAGACCCTGGGGAGTCAGCACTAGTAGGGCCAGAGATGGTCTAGGCCATGACAGAGAAGGTTTAGATCATCCAGGAGTGGATGGAGACTGCTCAGAGCTGGTAGAAGTCCTATGCTGACAGGAGGCGGAGACCACTAGAGTTCGAGGATGGCGACCACGTTTTCTTACGGGTCTCACCTCAGCGTGGATTACAGAGATTTGGCTGGGGCGACAAGTTATCTCTGTGCTTCATCGGACCATTCCAGGTCCTCAGTAGGATAGGCAAGGTGGCTTATCGCCTGGCTCTTCCACCTCTGTTGCACCGGGTGCACAACGTCTTCCATGTATCTCAGCTGAGGAGATACATGCATGACCTGATGCATATCATTGATCATGGGGAGATGGAAATCGATGACGGGGCGACTTTTGTGGAGGTCCTAGTGGAGATCGAGGATCGATAGTATTGGGTCCTATGTGGACGGTCGATTCCTCTAGTGCGCATCAGGTGGCAGCACAGGAACCTCCAGGAGAGCACATGGGAGCGGGAGGCCCAGATGAGTGCTCAGTACCCTCATTTGTTTCCCTAGTTTTGTGATTTATCTTTACAGGGAAGTAAATTCTTGAGGTGGGAGTAATGTAAAGACCCGTAAATTTCAAGGAAATTTTTTTCTTATTTTCTTTGGTATTTTACGAGTACGCAATTTCTGACAGCACCTGATTCTGAGGCCCGGTGTGCCCGAAATCAATTTATGAATTTTATCTCTGATACGTTCAGTGGATGAATGTGTGGGTTTTCCTATCTTTTGAACCAGTGCTCGGAATTGAAATCTGAGGGCACCGATGAAACAGCAGTGGTTGTATTTTCTTAAGAGGACCTTTTCCGAAGGTGTGTTTGCTCGGGAGGAGTTGTTAAAAATTGAGGATTAAGTGTGAAGTAAATAAAAATTTTGGAACAAATTTTACTTCTAACCTAAGTTGTTTTATCCTAAGTATGGTAGTTTGGGTGGGACCCACTAGATCCTAACTCCTCTTATTAGGATATTTGTGATGTGGGGCCCACACAAGCCCCACCCCTTCAAATTCCTTTAACTCCTCTAACCCCTCTTAAAGTTGGCAACTCCCCATTAATTTGTAACTCTCCCCTCTCTCCTCTTTAATCATGCCAACACACTTAATCAATTAAGTGAGTTATGTGTTTGAATTTTAAAATTGAAATTCTTGGTATTTTATAATAAAATAAGAGTAAGTCTTATTTTATTTGGTGTTTTGGGATTGTTGTGTGGAGACATTGGGGGAGAGAGCTCTTTTCTCTAGAAGAACTTCATCTTCCTAATCGAAGAATTCCATGAACTCTGATGCCAACCTCGGCTTCTTTCTTCTCGATGTTGACGAAGCGATGTCGTCTTTCCGTGGCAACATCAAAAAAACAACGAAAGCATCTCCATCCTCCGTCAAGTAATCAACCTTCTTGAATTGAGTTAGGGGTTAAGTTAAATTTTATTTAATTAAAATTGTGCTTTGTTTGTCGTTGAGAATTCTTGTTCTTTTGGCCGCTTGTTATCGACTTAACGGGAGGATATCAGACAGCACAAGCACGGTCGATCCTCCTCCCCTTTTTTATGATCCTCGTTGAACTTGCAGTGAAGGCAGAGTAGTGCCGATGCACCACATGGGAACGGAAAGGACCGCGGCCGGAGTGGGCTGCGGTGGAGGTGCGCGGCACCATCGTGGCGCGCCGGTGAGACCAAAGAGGTCTGAGGCCCAGAGCAGGCCACGGCCGGAGCGGGTCACGGCAGAAGGGCGCGGTTCCATCGTGCCACGCCGGACGGACGGAAGCTGCAGCGGTTAACCAAAAGGTGGCCGGGCTCGGCCGGCCGCCAGCACACCCTGGAGGTGGGACCCCTGGGGGTCCCACATGTCTCAACCGGAAGTCCATAATGGCCTGCTGTTACCCAGGAAAACCGAGGGTTGAAACCCTCGGCCAGTAAGCAGGGCGGACCCCACTAGGTTTGTTGTTCGGTTCCAAGGGGGAGGCGCCCCCCTTCGCACCCTGCGGCCGGCTCCGAGCCGAGCCGCATGGCCGCACCCAGCGACGGGCCACCGGGACGCGCCCCGCTGCGGGTCGGGCCATGTTCGTCAGGCCGGACTGTTCCCAACTAGGTCGTTCCTAGACCCGGGTCAGGTCTACCAGGGGGTATTGGGCCAGGTCGAACTGGGCCCAAACCCCCTATTTTTCGGAGAGATCCGTTCTAATGCCCATAAATTGGGCTACGGACCTCTGATCGATACAACATCAGTTCCGTTGGGATCCTTGGATTGAGACGGCCGTTTCAGTATATTACAACCAAGGTTTCGGAGAACATTGGGTACATCCAGGTTGGTTCGAACACGAAACCAACCGGGCCTTCGGAACAGAAACACTTATAACTTGATCTTTGGACGTCCGATTGACATGTCGTCGACTTTGTTGGATTCCTATTATTGAGGAGGTTCTTTTGGCTTACTCTTATCGGGGTTTCAATACAATTGGAGTACGGTAGGGTTGGTTTTATCATAAAAACCATCTGGGCCCTTGGAACGGAAAAGCCAATAACTCTCAGACCGGGCGTCCGATTGACGCGCCGTCAGTCGAGTTGATTTTGTATTGATGTGATAGAACTTTGCGATACATAAAATCTGTACTTTGTGACAGTTGATGTATCCACCCCTTGGCTCATGGATCAGACCCTCCCGGAATCGAGCGTGCTGTGTTCGGGAACCCTAGAGCTGGCTGCGACTGTGACGACGATGATGATTGTACTTGGATCCTACGTGGGTTCGGCAGCGAGGACGACTGTACTTGGATCCTATGTCGGTTTTCCAGCGATGGTTACTGTACTTGGATCCTACATGGGTTCGGCAGCGATGACGTTTGTACTTTTATCCTACGTGGGTTCGGAAGAGGAGATGATTCAACGGCTACATAAATCATCTCCACCCCTCTTCGTGAGTAGTATACCTGTGTGAGATGAGTCTTGACTTTCAATAATTATCATCGATGTGATTTTCATTCTTTCCTGTGTGGACTGGGTTGTACTTGGGCTCATGTGTTGAAGCCGAACTGGAATTGATGACTTAGGTATTTGTATGGACATATACCTAAGTAGAGTTGGTTGATACTTCCTGATTGTATATTTACTTTGTAGTTTATCCTTCGTGGATTCTGGGAGACCTTCGAGAGTCTCGAGGTCCCTACTGAGTATCATATAATCACCCCTGCATGGGCTATGCCAGCACTACGTTGTGTTGGTTGCAGACGAAGGATATCGCTGATCGTGGTTGAGGCTTGTGGAGCAGGACGGTACCCGTAGGTGGACTATTAGGTGAGATGTACACAGAGCGGATAGACGAACCCTTGGAGCCGATGAGACTATCTGTACCCACCCTTCAGGTGGGAATTCTAGAGGATGACTTGGTGGTTTCTGATTTAATTTACTATTGTTGTTCGTTCTTTTCAGTTGTACTGTACTTTCTGTTGGGTTTGTATTCTATCTCATTTACATTCCAGCACTTACTTTTGTACTCAATTTACTTAGTGTTTACTTCATCTTGCATACTCTGTGGTGTTTTTTTCTTATATAAAGTCAATGTCTTCCCTTTTATCAGGATTTACGACCTTGGTGCTAGTCGCCAGTTCCTGGCCTATGGAAGGCGGGCTTGGGGTAGTCACGACACGGGCCCCGAGGACGGGTCGTGAAAATCCATGTCTATATTTCCTAAATATGTAATATTATTTCTATTATTATACAATTTTTTTAATTCAATTTTACCCATTGGTGAGTTTTTATTAAACTATATGAAATAAATCTTTTGTCATTATTCGATACAAGGTACTTTTTTACTTATCCAAAAAAAGTATGAGAAGAATGTTTTTTTAACTTATACGGCATGAACATATTTTTATGTCTTATTAATTCCTTATATCCATGAATCTTATTCAAAATGATTTCAACTTTACTTTCAAATAAATTATTTTCTTTTAAAGTTGTGTGGCATTTTGAGAAAAGAAAATTTTTTTGAAGAAAAAAATATATTTTCCTTTAGAATTAATTTCAAGTGTTATATCAAAATTATTTTCCATTTAAGATGTGATTATTTAATAGGTTTATGTTTTAAGAATTATATACTTATTGTTCCTATGATTTTATTGTGTTTATGAAGGAATTATATTTATGAAATCCATTTGTTTTACATGGATTATGATATGATGTTTATAGAAATCCATTTTATTCCTTAAGTTAGGATGAATGATTTATGTTATTGTGGCACATAAAATAATTATTTCATTATGATATTGGTAGGACATATATCTTCTTCAAATTAATTGGGTAAAGATTTATATCTCTTGAGATAAATAGGGTTATAATGGGAAATGATCTCAGTTCAATAATACAGGGATGGAATGAGGAGTGAACTCGATTCAGTACTGGTCTTTTTCCACTATGATGGTCTTTGAATCGATCCTTGACTAATATTAAATTTATTTATATTCTTATTTATATTCCACAAAACTTCATGTCTTATGTTATGACTTTTTGGATTATGTTCATTGATTCTTATAAACTTTCAGGATTTATCCCATGGCATGATATCACAATATTTCATATACAGGATAAGATTTTAAAATGTTATGTTCTTATGTATTATGATTATGATATGACTGATATCTCCCTTTTTTATCATTACTAAGAAACTTAGATCACCTTTTAATATATTTCTTTTCCCTAGGTCATGAATAATAGTATTATGTAAGATATGTCAAAAGGGGTATAGTTATAATGAAATAAGTGGGAAACAGTGATGATGTCTTATGAACTAGTTGTTTATGTTGCCTAGTTCTTAAATACACTATACCTATATGGTCATATCATATATTTTTTATATTTTTTAATTAATATTATTCATATTTTAAGTAATATCAATATATGTACAGTATGGGTCGTTATAGTTGGTATCAGAGGAAAATTCTAGTTTACCTTTGGAATATAGGACGAGAAAACCTTAGTAAGAACTTAAAGGATATGTCAAACTATAGGTTGCATTCCTAGTATTTTAGAAATGATCATGAATAACCTAGGATAAAACCTCAAGTGTCCTAAATTTAAAATTTTATTCTTGATTATGTGGTATTTTCATTAAGATTAGTGTTTCTCACACTGTGCTTCTTGGTTTTAGTTAATTTCTAGATCCTGAAGGAACCATATTAATGTTGGATGTGATGGGAAATGTAATCATTGTTCTCTTGAGCAACCAGATGTTATCGTAGATAGAATAAAAAATCTTATAGTTATTCGCACACAACTTTCTCAAGCTATGAATCATGCAGGACTTCCAAATGAACAAAATAGGGAACAACATTCTATTGAGTCCTTCATGAAGAAATTTCCACCTTCTTTATGTGGTTCTTATGATCCACTGGTGAATGAAAAATCAATCAGTACCACTGAAAAGATATTTTCAGTTCTCCAATGTTTAGAACATGATAAATCCATCTTAATAGTCTATCATTTGGAAGGTGAAGTTGATCAATGGTGGGACCTTATCAAGAATACGAGGCAAAGAGATGAAATTGAATCCATTGAATGGGACAAGTTCAAGAACTTATTTTTCAATAAGTAATTTCCTCATATTCTTTGAATAAATATGGAGAAGGATTTCCCTGAACGTATACAAGAGGATGATGAATCTGTTGGTACCTGTGAAGCAAATTTTACAAGACTTGCAAGGTACACTTATAGAATTATTATCCAACCTGAGAGTAAAATTGATCAATTCTTTAGTGGATTAAAACCAAGTCTCAAAAAGTAATTATCTATAAGGGACTTCAATAGCTCAAAATAAATCATTTGATGTTCTCTCAATGTTGATATAGAGATTGGAGTATCCCATCAGTTATATTGGTTTGATAAGAAGAGAAAAATGGAATTCAAGAGAAAATCTAATGAACGTACTAAAAATAATATGACTATTACCTTATGCTCAAAGTGTGGAAATAAATGAGGATAAAATTGACTTAAAGTGAATAGTAAATGTTTTAATTGTGTAAAATACGGTCATCATGCATTTAAATACTGAAGAGATGGGAAAACATGTCTAATAATAAGAATAGATAAAAGGATAAAAAAAATGAACCTCATACACTTTAATGTTACAAGTGAAATGAAATGGATCATTATTCAAATTAATTCCCTAATCAAAGTTTCATTGATAATGATCTATGTTAGCAAACTATTAAGGTAAAATACAAAGTCATACCACATGCGATCACTACTAGTGATGTGGACTATGATAATGAAGTGTTGAAAGGTACACTTACCATCCACCCTAAAGTATCAAATGTTTTATTTAATTTTTTTCCACCCACTCTTTAATTTTAGAATAATTTTCTAAGGTTATAACCATATTACCTCAACAATTAGATATTTATTTATCTATCACAACTCCTAATGGTACAATGGTCACATAAAAAGTTTATAATTCTTCTTTCGTTGAATTTTTTGGGAACGTGATTCCCAAAAATCATGTAATACATCCTATAGTTGAATTTAATGTGATTCTTGGCATGGGTTGGCTTTATATATATATATATCTCATATCAATTTCCAAGGAAGGGAAGTCACATTTCATATTCTATATAAATATATCATCATCAATAGATGCAAGGATAAATAAAAACTTCCAATATAAATTTCTTCCATCTTATGAGTCTTGATCCCTATAAATGAATCTTATATATCTCAAATGATTAGGGAGAAACTCACAATTAATAATACATCCATTGTACGATAGATTAATGATTTTGTTCCGGAAGAATTACCAAGTCATCCACCAAATCGTGAAGTTGAGTTTTTAATCTAACTCATATCGGGTGTTATTCCTATTTCAAATACACCTTAAATAATAGACCCAATTGAGTTGTAGTAATTGAATAAGAAACTTCAATATAATCTTGAAGAGGGATTCATACTCCCTAGTTCATCACCTTGGGTAGCACCAATTCTATTTGTTAAGAAGAAATATGGACCAATGAGACTCTGTATTGATTATTGAGAAATTAACTAGATCACTATAAAAAAATATCATATTCCCCACATTTATGACATATTCAACCAACTATGTTGAGATCAATACTTTTCCAAGATTGATCTTCATCTACGATATCATTAATTAAGGGTTAAGAAGGAGGATATACCAAAGACGGAATTCTGTTCAAGGTATGGACACTATGAATTTATATTGATGCCTTTTGGTCTTACTAATTCCCCATTTATCTTCATAGATCTAAGGAATAGAGTCCTTAGAGAAAATCAGGACCAGTTTGTTGTAGTCTTTATAGAATACATTATTTTCTATTCAAAAATAAAATAATATCATGAATATCATTTGAGAATTGTACTAACGACCCTAAGAAAGGATAGGATATATGAAAAAATTACCAAGTGTTAATTTTGGCTTTAGAAAGTTTTATTTTTTGGTCACATAATCTCAATAGATGGGATATCTATGGATCCAAAAAAATAGAAGTTACTGAAAGTTGGATGAGACCAAAAAATTTAACTGACATCTGAAGATTTCTAGGTTTGGTTGGATATTATTGAAGATTTTTGAAATATGTTTCATGATTATCTAATCCACTCACTATGTTGACTCAGAAAGGAGTTAAGTTCATGGGGACAGAGGAATGTGAAGAGAATTTCAAAGAGCTTAAAAGAAGTTTACCCAATGCACTTGTGCTCACACTTCCCTGTAGTAGAGAAAGGTTTTTGATCTATAGTGATTCATCCAAGAAGGGGTTAGGTTTTTTTATCATGAAAAATGATATAGTGATAGCTTATTCCTAATTATAATTGAAAATTTGTGATCAAAATTACCCAACTCATTATTTGATGTTAGTTTTTGTAATATTTTCACTAAAGATATAGAGGGATTATATTCATGTTGAAAGGTGTGATATCTATACTGATCATAAAATTTTAAATTATATTTTCATATAAAAGAATATGAATATGCATCGAAGAATATGGTTGGAGTTTATCAAAGATTACAACTGCTCAAAACATTACCACCCTGTGAAAGAGAATAATGTGGTAGATGCTTTGAGTCGAAAGGGACATGCTAGCCTATCCATGATTAGGATTAAAAAAGATCCAATATTTATGGATTTGAAATTTATGGATCTATAAATTTTAAAGTAAGGGTAGAAATCTTATATTTCTAAATTGAATGTTCAATAATATATAAAAGTGAAGACTAAGGAGGCATAGAAGAAAGATGTAGAGCTATAAAAAAAGGTGATAAATTTTCCTGAATTCAAACATGATTATAATGAAATAATAATTTTCATAAATTGGGTTTTTATTCCTCACATAACTAATTTAAAGAAGGTTCTATAAGATGAGGCTCATAGATCTTCATTCTCTATTCATCTTGGAAAAAAAGATATACAGCGACCTGAAAGTGTATTTTTTATGGGATGGTAGGAAAATAGATATTGCTGAATATGTCTTTCAATCCTTGGTTTGTCAGAAAGTTAAGGCTGAGAGATTGAATTCTTAGGGGATTTTACAACCATTACCCACACTAGTACAAAAACCTTTTTTTACTTCATTTTTTTAGCTGTTTAATATCGGTTTTGTGGCGACATTATTGTGAACGGTTTTAAAAATATGACTTTTTACATTGGTTATTTAATAAACTACATTAAAAATGGTTTTTTATTGTTTTTAACATTGGTTTAAAAAAAAATTGAAATACCATCTGGAAATTATGTTAAAAATCCATTTTTTATGTCGATTTTTAAAAAACAGACATTAAAAGTCATTTTTTACATTGGTTTTTTAAAAACCAACATTAAAAGTCATTTTTAATGTTTGTTTTTAAATAAAAGATGAAAACAATTTACCATATCTTAGATAATTTCATAATATTTGATTTGACAGGTCGTAGAGCTCAAACGGTGTTACGGATCAAAAGTTATGACCATTAAAAGTCTGATATTTGTTTCAAGGAAAGATCAAATGAACCAAATGTAGCTTCATCTTTGAATGAATTTTAGAATCTAAAGGAGGATTTGTATTTTTAACATGATATCAAGAATTATACGTCATTATAATAAAATAAGAATAATTAAATGGTATATCAATTAAGAAAACTACTCATAAAAAATTTTAATCATGGAAAAATAATTACAAATACCTTGATGACATCGTGGAAAAAAGAAATAGTAGATTCACATGGATGATTAAACAAGTCAAGTCATTGGAACGAAGGTGTTTGAATGAAATTATCATTAAATTGTATATCAATTAAGAAAAAAAATAATAAAACCCATAAATCATGGACAAATAATTAAAAATACCTTGAAGAGCTCGTAGAACGAAGAAATAATTGATTCACGTTGAAGATAAAATGAGTCGAGTTGGGGGAAGAATATGGTTGAAAGAAATGATTTTTAAATTAGGATATGTGTATAATTAAAAAATATAATTGAGATGATAAAATAAAGTAAGGTATTAAAAATTTTAGGTGGAAGTTGAAAATTTCAATGTCGCGATGTAAAAAATTAAAATTTCGCGTTGGTGGGATATTAAAATTATCTATCATGTCAGTTTTATGATAACTGTCATGAAAAGATATTAAAAGTTTTGCAGATTTTTCACATATTTTATATAATGAATGACATGAAAAATAAATTTTCCTCACTCTTTCATGTCGTCTATTAAATAACAGACGTGAAATATCAATTTTCATAACTTTTTCATGTTCGTTATTTAATAACCAAAGTTAAAAGGTATTTTTCACATATTATATTTAATAACTGACATGAAGAAAGTCTAAAAACATGTAGATAATTTCCCCAAATTCTATTTGATAGGTCACAGAGCTCAAACAAAGTTACAGATCAAATGTTATGGCCTTCAGAAATTGATTTTCCCTAAGAATTCATTTAGAGATGATCAACTTTCGATAACCTTAACTTTTGATCTGTAACTATGTTTGAGCTATGTGACCTTTCAAATCTAAGATTTAGAAATGAACTAAATATTTATAAATAAATCATATCGGTTTTTAAATAACTTACATGAAAAATACATTTTAACTTCTATTATTAAATAACTAACGTGAAAAGGTCATGGAAATATATTTTTCACGTTGTTTATTTAGAACCGACATGACAATGTCAAGAAAATAGATTTTTCATGTCGGTAATTATACAACCGATGTGAAAAAATAGTGGAAATAGATTTTTCACATCGTTTCTTATATAACTGATGTTAAAAATCATAAAAAATAGATTTTCACATCAGTTATATAATAATCGATGAGAGAAATCAATTTTTATAAATTTTCATGTCGGTTCTAAAAAACCGACGTGAAAAAAGGAGAAGTTAAAAATAGTTTTTTTATTAGTTCCATACCCAAATAGAAATGGGAAAACATTACTATGGACTTTATCATCAGACATCCCAAAACATCTAATGGCCATAATGCTATATGGGTTATAGTTTATCTCCATATGAAGTTGGCACGCTTCATTTCTATTAAATAAAATTCCTATCTTGATCATCTTTTTGGGATATATATAAATGAAGTGGTAATTTTTCATGGAGTACTACATTATATTATATCTAATTAGGATCTAAGGTCTACCTCAAAGTTTTGGAGAAGTCTTTAGCAGGCTCTTGATACAGAGTTAAGTTTCTGCATTACTTATCAACCATAGATAGATGGTTAGTCTGAGAAGAAAATTCAAACTCTATAAAACATTTTGAGAGCTTTCTCTATGGATTTCAAAGGTTTTTTGGATCAAAAACTACCTTTTATGGAATTTTCTTATAACAATAGCTATCACTCAAGTATCTAGATGGATCCTTATGAAGCCCTCTATCGAAAAAAGTTAATAACTCTAACTTTATAGGATGAAGTTTGGGAAATAAATATATTAGGACTTGATCTTGATGATTAAATGGAAGAAAAGGTCAGATCTATTCAACAACACATAAGTGCAGCACATATTCAAAAAAGAAGTTATGCTAACAACCAAAGAAAATTCCTAGTGTTTGAATTGGGTGATAAGGTGTTTCTATGAATATCTCCCTAGAAGAGAGTAATGAGATTTGAAAATAAGGGAAAGATAAGCCCTAGGAATATCTATTCTTTTGAAATTTTGTATTGTGTTGGGAAGGTAGCTTACCAATTGGTGCTTCCACCAAATATCTCTCAAGTTCATGATGTGTTACATATATCTCTACTAAGAAAGTACATACCAGATCCTTCACATGTACAAAACTCATAATTCATACCATTGTATAAAGATCTCTCTTATGAAGAACAACTGAGAGAGACTCTGGATCATAGTGCAAAATGTCTTCGAAACATGACCACTCGCTTGGTTAATGTTTTGTGGAAGAACCGCCAATTTGGGAAAGCTAAATGGGAACTTGAGGATATGATGAGGGAGACATATACTAATCTATTTGTATCCTAGTGATGAATTTTGAGGGTGAAACATAGTTTAATAGGGTATAATATAACACCCATATGTTTTTATGAAATATTTTCTTTAAAAAATTTAATTCTTCAATACCTTGTATTGCATGCAATCGTGAGTTTAAGAGAACTTCAAGATGCTATTAGTATAGTATGACCATTTTAAACTAGACATTTGGTTAGCATGAATAAATATAACTAACTTATAAAAATTTATGGTGAAGTCATTCGCTACCAATTATTTATGAAAAATATAAATCAATTATATATTTTTATTTTTGTATTAATAAATCGAGTGAATTACTATTATTAAACAAAATTTATGAAATATATATGTTATATACTTAATAAAAAAATTGATATTCATCCAATAGATATTTTTTTCATAGGGAACGAATAACCCTATTTGATGTATAAAAACCTATATTTTTTCAAAAGTGTAATTTTTCACCTTTTAATGGAGAACCCATTTTAAATTATGATTTTGATATATTAAAAAAATTTATATGAAAAAATTAACATGTTCTTTGGAAGTGAGATATAAAAATTTACTTTGGATGAAATTTTAATATTTTTCTAACAACTTTCAAATTTTGATGAATAGTAAAAAAAATACAGTAAATTTTAATTGAAAGCAATTTTTTTCATTGAAATAATTTATATGGTTAAATTATAATATTGAACTTTTTTAATATATGGATATAATATATTTTTATCATTAAATATAATTTATGTCATTAGTATTAATTTTTACATTGAATTCAGATTTAAAAACATTTCAATCTTTTGTAATGTCTTAACTTTTAAAACTCATTCTCTCTTTCTAAAAAAGATATTAATTTTAAATTAATTCCTAAAACATATGTCTTTTTAATTTTTAAAAATTGATTCTATATTTTAAATTAATAGTTCTAAATTATTCAAATACCTTTACTTTATTTTTGGGCATTATAAATTTTAACTTTGGTAACTTTAATTAATACGGTAAAAAGGTAAACTGTGGAATTAAGGTTAATAATAACATTATAAAATTACCCTAAAACTTATCTTAATATCATTGTACAATTTTTTTTACCTAAATATTCTTTTGGTTGAAATGTTTTCCTTTGGAAGAAACTTGGATGAGATTAGGACATTTAATGTATTTTTATTTAAAGAAAAGTTAAATATGTCTCACTGAAATTTTAATAACTAAATAAATTTTGTGTATAAGGTTATACAAGAGATAAATTAGATTATAAATTCTCATTTAAAAACATTCTTTATCATGTTATTTTATTTGTAATTTTTTAGAAAATAAATAATTACCTTAAAGACTTATACTTAGATGATGTAAAAATTAATTAATTGATAAGAAATCAATATCACAATTTTTACTAAATTTATAATAATCATAAAATTATCCAAACACTTCAATAAATATTATTGGAAAAGTATATCTCAACCATAACCATATAATGGTCATGTTAGTGACCATTTGGAGTCTTATAGAAGATATTGTGACACTTATATTATTTTATTTAAAGTGATATTAAAGTTGTCACATTCATAATTTAATAAGTATAAAATTTTAAATATTTGATTTTCTAAAAGATAAATTCGACTAAAAATATTATTATAAAATATAGAAGATTTATCTTCATCATAGTAATTTTTTTAAATTTTTATTCAACAAATAAGTATGTTAAATAATTACCCAAAATTGATATAGTAATTATTTTGTTAATAGATATAACAAATAAATGTTATTAAAAATATTAAAATAAATATAATTTGGGATAATTAATATGTCTAATGAATTTTTTAGAATACTTTATCCTCTTATAAATATAATAAAATAGTTTTTTTGAAGTTAACTTTTTATCTTAATATATTTAAGAAATAATGAATTGAATTTAGTTAAAATTGACACTATTGATTGTTTAAAAAAATAATGTTTTTTTAAATTATTTAAAAATAATAAAAACTTTTTAAAAAATATATAATAATTATTATATGGTCCAAATTGTTCTTATTTATTTATTTACATCCTAATTTATATCAAATAAGTAAATATGTCACCCCTTTAATATTGAAATATTTGTTTCCCTGGTTAAAAATTAAATTGAATAACTAAGTGTTAATGAAAATGATAAGGTATAAATTGATAGAAAAACTTGTATAAAATATATTGGTTGATGATATTACAACCCTATATCATCATATCTTTGAAATTGGTACATTTTGGAGGTGTTTTAGGGGATTTTAAATTATTATATATTAATATTTTTGTAGATCTCAAAAATTCCCCTCACCTCAATTATAAAAGAGAACCTCCTCTCTCACCTATTCACTTCACTTTAATCATTAAATATCATCCATCCCCTGACCTATTCCATTCTCAACATCCCTAATTACATTCTAGTGGTTCTAGTCTTCTTCAATGATTAACTCTAGTTCTCTAAGAGTAGATTTAAAGGAAGCACATTGAAGAAGAGGTAATCTCCTCTACTGATTCTTTGAAACTTCTTTCTTCTTCTAATTCCTTTTCAGGATTTGTTTCATTATAAAGTAATAAATTCAGTGTAAATTATATACTGAAATTTTATTATGATTATTTAATAACAATATTCCACTTTATATCCATCCTGTGAAAAACAAAATCACTATGAGTGCATACGTTCGGCTTACCATCTCCACGCCATAGTGTAATGTATTTTTCACCAACACATTACTTGGATGGGTATAATGGTTGAAATAATAAATATATATTATTATTATAACATTATATTAATTCTAAAATATTATACATCATTCACTTAAGTACGATTCAATAATTATGGGAATGATATCATCACTCGTGCGTACATACGGTCTACCGTCTCCACAATGTGATGTGTTTCATTCTATATGATCTTCATTAAAGAATGGTTATATAAATGTATAGAATTAATAAATATGATATATTTAATTTTAATAACAGTTTTTAATGATATAACTATAACCTATGATGGAGAACCAGAACTTATTTGACAAAACGTGCATAAGAAAATTAGGCAATGAATATGCAAATAACAAGTAGTAATGAAATGTTATAAACAAATGGAAGATAATATGATCATATATGATATGAAAAAAAATGAATATGAGTCTAAAATAAGTCAATAACGTTATTTAAATTATTATACAAAAGGTTCAGATGCATACAAAGGAAATCAAACCAAAGGTAATTGATAATTTCGTAATCTCATTATTATCCGAGATTGATTATGCATAACTATTTAATGGGGTCTATTTATCATCCATGTCCATGATTCCTAAATATGTAATATTATTTGAATTCTTTTAAAATTTTATGTCAATTTTACCCATTGGGGAATATTTATTAAAGAGTATGAAAGGAATCCTTTTTCATTATTCAATACAAGGTACTTTTTAACTTTTCCAAAAAAAGTATGAGGAGAATATTTTTTTAACTTATACAGCATGAATAAATTTTTATGTTTTCATAATGACTTATTTCCATAATACTTACTCTACATGATTTCAAATTTATTTTCATATAAATTATTTTCTTTTATAATTCCACGGAATTTTTAGAAAAGAAATCATTTTTAAAGAAGAAATGATATTTTCATCATGAATTAATTTCAAGTGTTATATCAAAATTATTTTCCATCTAAGAAGGAATTGTTTGGGTTTTTTTATTTAAATGTGTTTTTGAAAAAAATTTATAGAAAAGGGATATGGTTTCAACTATTTTTATAAATGGGTTTGGAGTTGCGTGAACCTAGTTCATGCATCTTCGGTGCTGAGAGATGCATGAATGGGGTTCACGCATCTTTTGCAGACCTGATAAAAGTTGTGTGAACCCCGTTCACACATTTTCCCTTGCCAGGAAGCATGAACATGGTTTATGCATCCTTTTAAAACTTTATGAAGGATGTGTGAACCCTATTCATGAATCCTACAGAAAGATTTAATTTTTTTTTATTTTTAAAATTTTATTTTGTTTTTTGTTTTTCTTGTTTATATTTATATATATATATATATTTATTTATTTATTTATAACAAAATATATTAACAGAATTTACCTGCTATTTAGTATCCAATAGTACTATTATTATAATAGTCTGGATTCTGACAGAAACCCTCACCTAGGGCTCTCTTTTATAAGTGGTTTTTCTCTAAAAAACATTTTGCATTTCCTATGTGGGATTTAAGTTCCCCCTTTTCTACATAGAACATTCTGCATTTTTGATGTGGGATTCTGTTTCAAGTACATGAATTTAAAAGATTATAAAATACAAACTATAAACCAATATAAATGAAACTTAAAATATGAATTAAACATATAAGAAATAGTTGAAAATTAAAATAATTCCATAATAAATGTTGATGAATAGTAATTTATAAGCTTTCAAAACCACCAACTTGAAACTTAAAAATATTTCAATTACATGGCTTTGAAAGACTATAAGATACAAACTATAAGACCAATATAAATGAAAAATAAAATATTGACTAAACATACAAGAAATAGTTGAAAATAAAAAGAATTTTATAAAAATATTTGATAAAAAATAATTTATAAGCTTTCAAAACCACCAAATTGAAACATAAAATGCGTCAAGTATGTTTCTTTGAAAGATTATAAAATAAAAACTATAAGAAAAATATGAATGAAACTTAAAATATAGATTAAAAATATAATAAATAGTTAAAAAAATCATTAAAAAATGTTGATGAAAAATAATTTATAAGCTTTCAAAACCACCAACTTGAAACTTAAAAATGTTTACATGGCTTTGAAATCCTATTAAATAAAAACTATAAAACTAATATAAATGAAAATTAAAATACGGATTAAACATATAAGAAATAGTTAATAATTAATTATTAAATTAGTAATATAATTAACAATTAGTTAATAATTAATATAATTATTTATTATTTAATACTAATATATAATAATTAATTAGTTAATTAGTAATATAATTATATAATTATTAATTATTTAATTAGTAATATAATTATTAATTGATAATTAATTTGTTAATTAGTAATATAATTATTAATTATAATTATTAATTATAATTATTAATTATAATTATTAATTATAATTATTAATTATATTTATTAATTATTAATTATTAATTATATAATAATTAATTAGTTAATTTGTAATATAATTATTAATTATATTTATTAATTATTTATTATATAATAATTAATCGGTTAATTAGTAATACATTTATTAACTATAATTATTTATTATTTATTACATAATAATTAATTACTTAATTTGTAATATAATTACTAATTATAAAATAAATAAAATATTAATTAGTATTATTATTAGTAAGTATAATTATTCATTATAATTATTAATTATTAATTATTAATTATTAATTATATAATAACTAAATAATTAATTAGTAATATAATTAGTAATTATATAATAATAAATTAGTTAAGTAGTAATATCATTATTAATTATAATTAGTAATATTATTATTAATTATAATTATTAGTTATTAATTATATAACAATTATTTAGTTAATTAGTAATATAATTATTAATTATAATTATTAATTACTAATATACAATAATTAATTAGTTAATTAGTAATAAAATTATATAATAATTAATTATTTAATTAGTAATATAAGTATTAATTGTACAATAATTAATTAATAATATAATTATTATTTATAATTATTTATTATATTTATTATTTATTAATTATATACTAATTAATTAGATAAAAAGTAATATAATTTTTTATTTTAATTATTAATATAATTACTAATTAGAATTATTAATTATTAATTATATAATAATTAATTAGTTAATTAGTAATGTAATTATAAGTTATAATTATTAATTATAAAATAATTAATTAGTTAATTAGTAATATAATTATTAATTATATAATAAATAATTAGTAATATAATTATTAATTATATAATAAATAATTAGTAAATTAGTAATATAATTATTAATTATAGTAAGTAATATTATTATTAATTATAATTTATATTATAATTAAAAATTATAAAGAGTAATTAGAAATTATAATTAGTAATTATTAATTATATAATAATTAATTATTTAATTTCTAATATAATTATTAATTATTAAAAATTAATTATATAATAATTGATTAGTTAATTAGTAATATAATTATTAATTATAATTTTATTTATTAATTTTTAGTTATTAATTATATAATAATTAATTATTTAATTAGTAATATAATTAATTGTTGTATAATTAATAATTAAAATTATAATTAAATTTTATGTTACTAATTAACTAATTAATTATTTTATAATTAATAATTATATTACAAATTAACTAATTAATTAATATATAATTAATTATTAATAATTAATAACTAATAATTATAATGAATCATTATAATTATTTATTATGTTACTAATTTACTAATTAACTTATGAATTATTATATAATTAATAATTATATTACAAATTAAATACTTAATTATTATATAATTAATTATTATATTACTAATTAACTAATTAATTATAATACAATTTATAATTATATTACTAATTAAATAATTAATTATTTTATAATTAATTATTATATTACTAATTAATTATTATATAATTCATATTGATTTAACTAATTAAATAATAATTATATAATTATTAATTATATTACTAATTAACTAATTAAATATTAACTATTTCTTATATGGTTAATCCATGTTTTAATTTTCATTTATATTGGTCTTATAGTTTTGATTTTATAGGCTTTCAAAGCCACGTACTTTAAACATTTTTGAGTTTCAAGTTGGTGGATTTGAAAGCTTATAAATTATTTTTCATCAACATTTTTTACAAAATTATTTTTTATTTTCAATTATTTCTTATATGTTTACTCCATATTTTAAGTTTGATTCATATTGGTCTTATAGTTTTTATTTTTTAGTCTTTCAAAGATATGTACTTGAAACATTTTTATGTTTCAAGTTGGAGGTTTTGAAATCTTATTAATTATTATACATAAGGGTGTCCATGGGTCGGGTTGGGTCGGGTCTGAGGTGTTTTTAAACCCGACTCCACAAAAAATAGGCTGGGGTCGAGTCGGGTGGGGTCATAGCCATTTTTTCCCTAGACCCGACCCCACCCAAGTCATATCACATCAGGTTGGGTTGATCGGGTCGATGAGTTGATTATGTTATATATAAAAATGCCACCTCCCCAGATTATTATCCAATCGTCGCCTGCCTCCTTCACATTCTCCTTCTCACAGCTTGATTACTTCTTCCCTTGATGCCCATTGAGGGTTCAAAATGGGTTATCTCCTTTATACCAAGAAGATCGTGATCCCATTCATTAGTGTGCTTTGTTAGTTGTGATCTCCTCCTGATAATTTTGTTTTGATCTCAAGATTCCACCCATGACATTTTAATCTTAGGTCTCCGCCCTTGTTCTTCATCAATGCTGGTTTGGCCAGCTTCATTGGGGAAAAGGTATGCATTGGAGAATCTACTCCTCTATGGCAGTGCTTGATTTTTTCCTTTAGTGACCTCAGGCAGATGTTGACATTTGATTCGAGATTTCATTGAACATGCAAGAGACACAGGGAAATAATGATCGGTTTGTAGGATTCAGCGCTTTTTCATCCTCACCACGCTAGGAGGACCTCGGCAATGAACGAATCGAACCCAAAAGGAGGAAGTCGGTGGAAATATCAGTAGTGGAATTCCTATTTTTCTCATCTGTAGGTTTTATGTGGTGGATTTTGGGTCATGTATGGCAGTTGTGGTGGAGATGTAGGTGGAGGCAAATGAGGTGTGCAGGTTTGCAGTGGTCACACTGTGTGACGAAGGTAGTGGAGGCAGAAATGCGCCACATGGAGGCTTAAATAAGGAGGATGACACGAGAGTGGGGACGACGACTGGTGGTGGTGTGAGGCAGTGTGTGGGTCCATGAGATATGTAAGGGGTAGTGATGGTTTGCTTGGGTTGGGTTGGGTAATTTTTCTCTCAACCCATGACCCGACCCAAACCGGTCATGGGTCAACTTGAAATGACCTAACCTGTGAATATGTAACCTTAAACCTGACCCAACCCGACCTAACCAACTCAGGTTGGGTCAGGTAGGTCGGTTCGGGCCGGGTCTGGACACCCCTAATTATTCATCAACCCTTTTTATGAAATTCTTTTTATTTTCAACTATTTCTTATATGTTTAATCCATCTTATAAGTTTCATTTATATTGGTCTTATAGTTTGTATTTTATAGTCTTTCAAAGACACATACTTGAAATAAAATCCCCCATCGGAAAGGTAGAGTGTTCTGTATAGGAAAGGGAGAACCTGAATCCCACATGAAAAGTACATAATGATTTCCCATGCTTTCTCTCTTATAAAAGGGAGTTCTGGGTGAGGGTTTCTATCATAATCTAGACTGTTGTAATGGAAGTATTTCTGGATATTAAATATTAGATAAATTATGCTGAAATTTTTTATTTCGTTTATATATATATATATAAACAAAACAAAACAAAAAATAAAAATAATTTTTTAAAAAAATAGTAAAAAAATAAAAAGTTTTTGTAGGATGTATGAACCCCATTCACACATACTTCATAAACTTCATGAAGGATGAATGAACAAGTTTCACGCATCTTTCAGTGCGCCTATTATGGGTGAATCTCGTTCATGCATCTTACCAGGATTGGTGATGTGTGAACGGGGTTCATGCATCTCCAGACCCATTTTAAAAAATAATTGTAACCGTATCTCTTTTGGATAAATTTATTTTTCAAAAAACCCTAATTATTTAATAGGGTTATGTCTCAAGTGTAATATCCTTATTTTTCCTATGATTTGATTGTATTTTTTAAGGAATTATATTTATGAAATACATTTTTTTACATGGATTATGTTATGATATTTAAAGAAATACATTTTATTCCTTGGGTTATGATTAATGATTTATGTTATTAGGGAACACGTAAGAATGATTTCATTATGATATGGGTTGGACCTATATCTATCTCTAATTCATTAGGTAAATATTTATATCTCATGAGATAGACATGACTGGAATGTGAAATGATCTTGGTTCAGTAATACAGGTCAGGAACGAGGATTAAAATCAGTTCAATAATGGACTTTGTCCACTATGATGGTCTTTTCAATGAGTCTTGAATAATATAAAATGGTTTTCTATATTTATGTGTATTCCAAAAAACTTTTTGTCTTATGTTATGAATTTTTGGATTACATTAATTGATTCTTATGAACTTTCATGGTTTATCCCATGGCATGATATCCTGATCTTTCATATGCTGGATAAGATTATAAAATTTTATATTCTTATATCTTATGATTATGATATTAATGATATCTCCCTTTTTACTCTTAATGAGAATCTGATCTCACCCTTTCCTATGTTTCTTTTCCCCTGGTCATGAAGAAGTGTATTAAGTAAGATATGTCAAAAAGGGGGTCTACTTATGATGAAATAAGTGGGAGACAATGAATATATCTTATGAACCAGTTTTTTATGTTTCATAGTTTCTAAAGAAAATATACCTATACGGTTCTATTGTGGATTTTTTATATTTTGTAATGAATATTCATCAACTTTGAAGTAATATAAATGTATGTAAATTATGGTTTGTTATACACATATGGGGGGTATTCTTTCTGGGAAAGAATTGTGTTAGTTGGCATTCAAAGAAACAGAATTCAGTAACTCTCAGTATGGATAAAGCTAAGTATATTGCTGCTACTCAAGACACTACTCAACTTATGTGGATGAAAAATAAATTAGAAGATTTACTTTTTTAATTAAATTTACCCTTGCTATTCAGTTGTGAAAATAAAATCATAATCAATCTCACCAGGAATCCTATTTAACATTCTTGTTCAAAACATATTGATATCAAATATCATTTCATCAAAGAGAATGTGGAGAAGAATGAATTGAAGTGGTAATATGTTCCAACATTAGAACAATTTTCTAATATATTCACAAAACTGTTATCGAAGGGATCATTTTCTAAATTGATGTTGAACATGGGTGTCCAACCTCTTTATATTCAAGGTTGAGCTATCTGTTTCTGTCTCCTATCTCATATTACCTTTGGATAGTGTTGTTAAGGGGGATAATCTATTTTTTCATAAATCTATCCATTTGATGTATGAAAAAAGGGGGAGTTGTTGGTAAGCTGTGAATTCAGCACTATTTTGTGATTGAACTATTATAACTATTTATTGGAGTGGTTGTATAAAAATAAACTATTTTTGTCTTCCTTTAAGGATGAAGAAAAGCTGAGGTTGAAGAAGAGATGAAAAAGTAAAAAGAAAAACGTTGTTGTAATCACTAATTTTGGACATTATGGTTTTGATGTTAATGATTCTTATTTCCTATAATGAGTTATCACACTAAGGATTTAAATTATTGATAAGTAATCCATTTCTTAAGGAAACAAAGTTTAGTGATTTATGAAACTTGGTTGAGAACAAAATCAAAAATGGGAGATTGTTAGGACCAAGCTGAAGATGATGGTGTTTGTTTTCAAATGTTGTGTTTTGTTGTAATGTAAAGTTTTTGAAGAAATGAAATCACCTAACTTTGTATTTGGTGATTATTTTAAAAAAATAATCAAACTCATGTTTTCTGAAAAATTGTACTAACTTTTTCTATCATAATGATAAGAAGGAATGGTTTGGTCAGACTCTCCTTGGGACCATAATGGAATAAGATCATAATAAGTAATTGGTTGTGATCGGACTCACCTTGGGTCTAGAATGAAAGTGAGAACATCTTGCTGGAAGTAAATAGTCATAAGATTCACCTTGGATCTGGTGTGGAAGAAGTGATTGTTTTTATGGGTAATTGGATTTAACATGTATCCTTTTTAAATATTATGATTCTTTTATATTTTTTAATTCTCATAAATCATTTTTTTATTCGATAAATTATGATGAAATGTTGAAGTAAAAAGAGAAGAATGAGATGTTTCTGATTGAAAAGGGATTGTACCCATATTAATCATATCGAGGTGTAAGAGAAGGAAAATAAGATACCGATCTAATATAGAATTTGATCAATCATCATAAGCATAATAAAAGTTTCATACCCAGTATGATTTTACTCAGGATCAGGAAGAGAAAGATCATTCCCAATATGATTGTACTGAAAAAGATCATATCCAGAATGATCGTACTCGGAAAGATCATACTCTAGACAATCGTACTTTGGCTAGGTTGAAAGAAAGTTGTTCTCTTTTCAAGTTACTTTTAATTTGTTTAAGAGAAGAGGAATATAAAAAGTTATGTATCTCAAATGGGTCAAGATAAAAAGTAAAGAAATGAAGGAGGTGATGTGTATTTCAGTTGGTTCAAGAGACTTTGAATCAGAGTTGAATTATTTTATATATCCAACTGGGTCAAGAGAATAAGTGAAGAAGTAAAGTTTTTTTAAAATTAGATTTTGTTATATTTTTCATTAAAGGGAAAATCGACATTCAAAAGAATGATCATATTTAGCATTCATAAGTGATATCTATTTTTTCATACATTTTTTTCAATTTATACAAAACTTTATATTGAAGAAATTGGATTGAGAAAAATAACACTCATGTATTGAAATAAAACTAGCAATTGAAATGAAATTATGAAGAAAAAGTGAAGATTGTAGAATAATTGAGAAGCTTTGAGAAGAATTGAATAAGTCAAAATTCACCTGATATTTTAGGGGAAATTGAGATTCAGGTGAATTTTATTAAGTGTGAAAATTTATGGGATTCCCTCCAAATCATCCCAAGGGTCACCTATAAAAGGTGAAAAGTACATTGTACTTTTCTGATGACCAATTTACTATTCATGAGAGAGAATCTATGAGTTTTAGAGAGAAGAATAAGTTTTCTTATTAACTTTATTTGAAGAAGTTTTGATGGATTGAAGTGAAATAGAAGAGATAAGATCATAATGTTGCATACATATGATTATTGTACTTAGTGTTTATCGTACTCAGTTGATTACTATATTCATCTTTTCAATCGTATTTGGTTGATCATCATATCCAACAGGATTAATCGGATCAGCATTTCCATACTGGGGATTTCTGGGATGAGGAGCAAGAGGTTTTGATTTGTCTTGATCGTACTCAGATATTGATGAATCCTTTTGTATTGAGAAACTGGACCATGAAGGATTGTACTAGGAAAAATTTATTCAGAATAATTTTACTGAGGAGAATCCTATTGAAAGGATCGTACTCAAAGGAATCGGACTAGGAAATGATACCCAGGAAAATCAGACTGAGTATTTTTTAACAAAGCCCTCGGAGTTCTTACCCGCTTTTTAGTAAGAAAGTGAATATTTTTTTTCAATTGAATACATTTGTGAAAGTTGAAAATAAACACATGTAACATGTTTTGTTACCTAATCATTTGAATTAACCTATTTTTTCTAAGAGGGTGCACACACACTATTAGAATTTTTTACATATTGCTACACGAGTGAAAGGGTACATCCTACTCATTATAATCCATGGATTATTTTAAACTATATTGTGTGGTATTAGATTACTTCCAAACCATACCAAAGACATAGCTATTATAATTGAATAGTTAACCATGTAAATACTTGTGTTCCTTTGGATGAGTGGTTGAATTGTTTTTAGTAGGTTATTGAATATTTAATAGGAGATGAATGTTATTTCAAGGAAACATAATTTAAAAAGTATCCTTGATTCACCCCTCCCCCTCTCAGTGATACAATCATCCTGACTGGGTACTTTCAAACAACATAAACAATGTCAGGTCTTGAGGCATTCAAGTAAATAAACTTTCAACTAGATTTCTAAATTCTTTCTGACCAACTTCCTTACCTTCTCCAAATTTACACAACTTGTTTCCCATTGATATTGGTGTGAAAATTGGTTTTGAATTACTCATTCAAATCTTCTTAAGAAGTTCTTAGAATACTTTTCTTGGGAAATAAATATATGTTCCTTATTTTTTAAAATTCTTTACCTAAGAAAGTAATTAATTTCCCCATGTGTGTACATTTCAAATACCTTTTATATCTCTTCATAAAATCTTTTATAACTTTTTTTATCATTCTAATCAAAGAGAATATCATCAACATAAAAAAAATTACAATGAGGGAATAATCTTGACTTTCTTTGATGTAAAGTTTTTATCCACTCTTCCTTTATTAAAACTTATATTCATTAAGCATATATCTAATTTGGAATACCATGCCCTAAAAGCCTATTCTATCCCATACAAATCATCTTTTAATCTACGCACATAACTTTTCTCTTTTCTAAAAAAAAATCCACAATGTTTTTCAATGCAAACTTCCTCATCAAGATCACCATTCAAGAATACGAATTTAACATCCATTTGAAAGATCTTTTAACCTCATTATGAAAAAATAGTAATAAATATTCTAATATTTTTTAATATTGAAACTAGATAAAATGTTTCATCAAAATAAATACCTTTAATTTTTGAATACCCTTTTCAATCCAATCATTCTTTATTTAATATCACTTTACCTTATTCATTCAACATATTCCAGAAACCCCACTTTGTATCAACAATGTTTTTGTTTTCTAGCTTGGGTATGAGTTCCCATGTATTATTCTTTTCAATCTGATCCAACTCTTCACTAATGGCTTGAACCCATTTTGCATACTCAGAGGCCTATTTTACATCATTCAGCTCGACTCTTGACTACAAAGAAGTATGTGCAAAGGCCTTTGTTTTTCTTCTTGTTTAAACCTTATGATGTTAATCACCAATTATATTTTGATCTTCCAATTGTTTCATCAACCTCAGATTAAATTTAAAATTATATTCCTCATCATTATAAATAGTTGAGTTTGGTTCTTCTTCTTGAGTAGGATTACAATTTAATGTATTCTTATCAAAGTTTTTATCATACCTTTCCTACTCAACTTCTTTGTCAGTCTGAATAAGTTTGTATTCTTAGGATTGTTTAATGAATTTCAAATAAATTAAATAAAAAATTATTCTTGTTTCTTTGTTGAAGCATATGTATCCACTTTCTTTTGTAGCATATCTAAGAAATATTCTATATTCACCTTTCTTCTAAAACATTCCAAAGTTTCCCCATTTCTTTTTTATAATTCATGGACTCCCAAAAACTCTTACATGTTTAAAACTTTGAGTTTTTTCATAAAAGAATTCATATGGATTAATATGAGAGCTTGGTCTATATAAAAATTGGTTTTGAATATACAAAATAGTACTCATGGATTGCCTCCAATAGTAATGTGAAAGACTATGTTCATGTAACATAGTTCTTCCCATTTCCACCAAAGTTCTATTATTTCTTTCAGTAACCCATTTTGTTGAGGTGTTTATGGGGAACCATACTCATTCCTTATTCCATGATTCTTGATATAACATTAAAATTATTCACTTCTGTATTCACCATCATTATCAATTATCAACTTCTTTACTGAATACTCACATTATTTCTCAGCTTTCATTCTGAAACTTTTATACATTTTCAAAGCATATGGATTACTTTTCATATACATAACACAAGTAATGTGGGTAAAATCATCAATGATATTAATGAATTAATTATATATTTTTTTTATTTTTTTTATCATCATCCCATAAATATCGGAATGAATCAGCTCTAGGGGATGTTTTGAAAAAATATCAAATTTCTCATGCATTAAATGTGTAATCTTTCCTTTCTAGAAAATAGTGAAATCTTAATATCTTCTTCGTGGAAAATTAGAAATGTATTAAACACTATATTTCTTTGAAAAATTTTGCTTATTTCTTTGATACATGGGTCCCAAAAGTTTATTCCACAATTTATTATCTTCCACCATACTCAAGAAAGAAGAGTTTTTTATTTCAACAATTTGAAAAAAATATTACCTTTTTAGGTTGGACTCTTATAACTATCTTTCAATTTTCTTCACTTTTCAAAAAAAATACGTCTTTTTTAAAGATAAATTTGTTTCCCCCATCTAAAAATTGTGAAACGTTTAGAAAATTGTGCTTCAACCCATCAATATACAAAGCTTTATTGTATTTTTTCTTTTCTTTCCCAATGATCGATGACCTAATACCTTTCATATTCAAGTATTAATAATTTAAAAATATCATTTTTACTCCTTTAAATTATTTCAAATTCATTAACAATTTTGAATTTATTTCAATATAGGATGAACAACCACTATCAAGAATCTAGTTTCATTCTCCTTTTGTAGCTATAAAGGTAGTTTCAACAACAAAATATTTTTCTTCTTCTTTTTCTTTTTTTACTTTCAGCATTTGAGAATTTTTATGAAACTTTTGTTGTACTCGTAACAAAAAAAGAAATCCTTTTTCAATATTTCTAGGTTTCTAAAACCTTTAGAGAATAGTTTCTAGTGTTTGGAAATTATTTTCAATCTTTACTCTAACCTTCCCAGGTTTCTTCAAAATGACTTTATCAGCCTTCTTTATTTCACCAGATTGACTCCCCTCAAACTATTCCTTCCATATCCTTTGAAAAATAGTAATGTTTCTGGTTGAACCAACACATATTTTCCATGTGTATGAATCCACAATAATATCAGTAATATCCATATAAATAGTATTTTCCTTTCAAACATCCATACTGATTGTAATTGTGAAAAAGTTTTTTAGTAACCTTAATGTCTTTATTTTATGAACCACCAACCTTTCAGTTATAAATTAGAGTCTTCCTTTTCTTTTCAACCTTAATATAATCCGAAGTATTTGAAATAATTTTGAACCCATATAAAACATTATCAGACTCTGTGTATTTTAAAACTTCTGAATTCTTCACTTTTTCAATCTTGTCCACATACATATCTTTCCTAGATTTCTTCCTCATATAAACACTTCCATCCTTATTCTCAACCTTACAAGGTAACTTTTGTTAATAATTCTTGGGTTTCTTAATGTGATAACTTTCACAAAATTCATAGATAGAGTTTTGGAAACTTGTATCTTTCTCTTCAGCTTTAGAAAGTTTTTTTCTTGAAAAGTTATAACTCTTATTCTTTTTCATTCATCCTCACTTTTAGATTCTAGTTACAATTATTTTAATCCTCAAGATATTTCTTCAAATTGTTAATTTATTTCATCAAATTCACCGTATTATCAGTAAAAATTATTGATTTCTTATTCATGAAAATTAATATTCTAAATTTTTTTATTTCTTTTCAATCCTTATAATCTTCTTCCGACATTCTTTCAACTCTTATTTCAAATGAAATTCATGTTGATTTTCTTCTTCTTTAGAAATACTGCTTCTAAATTATTCATCATTCACTGTTACAGTAAACATATTCTTAACACCATACTCAATAGAATTTCCATATTTAGGATCAATGACTTATTATTCTTTATCTTTAGATAATAAAATTATTATTTTGGATTTGAACAATTTTATTTCATTCCCTGTGGAATAAGATTTTTTTATCTCCCTATTTCTTCAACAATATTCTTGGATTTCTTTCTTCTTCATAACTGTATTATTCTTTCTTTCTTTGAGTACAATTAGCTATAAAGTTTCCAATGGATCCGCATTAAAAGAATTCAAGGTAATTTTCCCTTTTTTATTTCCTTGTACCTCTTTTAATATTTTTAGAAAACAAGGATAAAATATCTTCAATATTTTTACATACCTCTTTTTCAAAATCGGATTCACCAGCTTCATCTTCAATAAGAATCTTCTCTGATTTTTCTTTATTAGTATCCTTGAAATACATTTCTCTATAAAATTTTGTTTTGATTTTCATATTTTTTTCCCTTATCATTTCATAAGTGATGGCAATGTTATGCTAATCATCTAGTGATAATGTTTCAGGATCTCTTTCTTCTAATGAAGAAACTTTTTCATCTAACTTGCCGAGAAGGATTATCAAGATCTTTTCAAAAGTAATATAATCTTTTAAATTTTTACCAAGACATATAATAGCGCTAATAATTTCATTCACCCTAGTAATCAGGTCCCCAAAATATTCATACACACCCATCTTCAAGTATTCAAACTTTAATCTATGGATTTGTAATTTTTTCCTCTTCACTTTTTTATTTCCTTCATATATGTTTTTAAATTTATCTAATATACCTTGGTTGTGGAAACATGTTTTACCATTAGTAATTCACTTATAGAAATTGATGATAATAAAGCATTCTTATCCCTTCTATTATTCTCAAGATTCTTCTTATCAATAGATGTAAGAGGAAATTTATAATCAATAGGAGGAAACCCATTTGTTGCATAAATAATAACATCATATCCTATATACATAATATAAAGAAACATTCTATATTTCCAGACAAGATAATTATTTCCCTCAAAAACTAGAATACCTTTATAATTCACATAGTTGAGTTTTTTCATATAATTTTCTTAAAAACATTATTAAATAATAAGAAAAGGAAACCTGGATTTGATACCAATTGAAAGTTCCCAGTTAGGATAATTGTATCACTAAGAGGGGTATGGGTGAATTAGTGATAATATTATTTTATGTTTCCTTAAAAATGAAACAGCCTTCACCTCCTGTTAATGATTTCATTTCCTATTGAAAACAATTCAAAAACACATCCACAAGAACACAAGTATTTACTTGGTTAACAATTCAATAATAATAGCTAAATCTTTGGTATGGTTTGGAAATTATCCAATACCACACAATCCACTAGAAAACAATCCCTTGGAATAAAATGAGTAGGATATTTCCTTTCACTCATGTAGCAATTTGATGACAATACAATAGTGTGTGTGAATCCTATTTGCAAAAATAGGGTAACATATATTTTTTTGTAATAATACATGTTACATTTTCTTCATTTCAACTTCTAAAAATTTATTCTTTGAAAAAAAAATCTTCAATTTCCTACCCATAAGCTAGTATAAACTTCAAAGACTTTGATATATATTTCAAACTAATTATCAAGTCTGATCGACCCAGTGTAATTCTTCCACTCCAATTATTCCAATTTTATTTCCCAATGTGATGGATATAACTATGATAGAATATGATTGATATAATTTATAACTTATTCTTCCTTAGTCTAGAAATCCCAATACAGAAATCCTGATCTGATTATCTAGAATGATAAAGTGAATAGAAGAATAAGAAGACAAGAAGAATATGATATACAGTTGAATATGATGATCACTAAATATGATGATTAGTTTAACAACATTGAAATATTGTCTCTTATCCTTACACTTTAATCTAGAAATACTTATTTAAGAAATTAAATCATGAAAATTCTTTTTCTCTCCCTTAAAATTAATAGATTCTCCTTATACATATGAACAGTTCACCTGCCATCAGTTGTTAGAGAAGTACGATGTACTTATCCATTTTTATAAGTGACCTATGAGTGGTTTTGGTGGGAATCCCAAAAATATTCTCACTCTAACAAATTCACCAAAATCATATTTTCCCTTGAATTTGGGGTGAATTTATGACTTCTTAAATGATTCTCAATTCTTCTTTAATCTTCTCTACAAATTATACTTTTCTTTAGACTATCTTTTCAAATGCCAACCTGATTGTATTTTTTTTCTATCAACCCATTCCAATTTTTTCAATATGATTAGTAGGATAAATTAGTGTCAACTCAGTTATGATGAATCTTGATCCAATTGAGAAAACAAAAAATATTCTTGGAATCTCATGCTACCCCTTGACAAAACATCCAACCCTATCCTTTAACTCTTCTCTTGATCTACAAGATAAATGAATTCGAAAACAAATCAAAGTCCAGTTATCTCTTATATAACCCATCATATTCACTCACTGAGGTTTTATATCTTTTGGATTTTTGTCTGAATAAAAACTAATACCTTTAGTTCCTCACATTTATCATAGATCTCCCAAACCTTCAAATTCCAAACTCTTTCTAGGAAAAATCATTCAACCATCTTAAAAGATTGACTATATTGTTGATCGGTCTCAGTAATTACTATTTTCATCGGCTTCAACACAATTCCTTATCCATCCGACATAATACAACTATTTATTTCATGAATATGATGGTAGTCTGAATATGATGGTCTGGTTTAGCAACTTCAACTATAGAAACTCTTTTATTTCTCAAAATTTAACTTGTATCATGACTTCCTTCATGACTTTGAATACATTTGAGAATCGCTTCAACATCATCAATATTATAATGGAAAGTATTGTAACATACCAATAAATTTATTTCTTTCCTTCTCAACCTTAATATGATTGACATGAATACAATTGGAATGAATATGATCATACTAAATATGATCTCTACCACCCTTTTATTTTTTCATCCAGATCTGATCAGTATGAATACGATTAGCCTGGATACGATTGATCATATTACGATCAGGATGAATATGATCTCTAATTCCTGATTAAAATCATCATCATTACTGCCTTCATCTTTATTTCATCAATCTTTTATCACATGTTTTCAGCATACTCGTGATTTATGATAAGTCCAACATCAGAAAATCATCATCAAATTTATATCCTAGTCATAAAAACTCTGATTCTTCTCATTACAATCAATCCATTCATACTAGATTCATATTGAATAAACTGACTCTTTACTTCTAGAAAGATTATTCCACAATAAAATTGACCTTTCTTCCATCCATATTTTCTTAAATATGATGGAACTTTTCAGGTATTTTGTGTCCAATTATTTGAATATGATTTCTAGTCTGAATTTCAACAAATACAAAGTGATGTGATTTTTCATCTCTTCTTAAACATCCATTATTCTTTTGTAAAGATCATTGAAAACAAAATAAAACACCTTGAATATTATCATCCTTATTGTCTTGGCCCTAAAAAAATCTCCCGATGAAAATGAAATTAAAACTAACTAATCATAATCATCTTTTAAAATATAAAAAAATTATTATTTTTTATACATAAATTTTATTATTATATATGGATATACTAAACTATATTATATTTTGAATTTTATGAACCACATAAAATTTAAATTATATAGATTTTTTAATTAATGGGTGGTGTCCATTGACTGTTACTATGAGATTGATGGAGTTTTAGAATAATGAACTAAACAACATGAAAGTGATTAGTACACAAAACATTAATTTGATTAAAGAATATAAAAGATAAAAAATGAATCATATATGTTTACATAAACATTAATAATTTTCAGGAATTTATAATTTATAATGGTAATAGAAAAATTAATGGTTTATAATATAATCTAAAGAAGTTGGTACTTGAGGTAATGATTTATTCTTATTCTTTTATATTCTTGATGTATTAATATCTCTCAGCCTTTATCACTCTCTTTAATCATATATATATATATATAATTTGATTTTATTATTTCCTTTACTCTTCCTTTTCCGTAAAATATCTCAATACAAGAATACCAAAAAAATTCTTTTCATTATTCACATAATTCTACCCATGTAAGTATTCTATGGGGAGATTTATAACTTTATATCTATTTTAAATAAATTATAATTATGTTTTTCTAAAATATTATTCATTATATTGTGGACTAAATAATTTTATTATATCTTAATAATAAATTTTAATAATATCATTTGATATATTAACTCCCTTTTTCATTGACCAAATGATTCAATATTGGACTAAGACTTTTTAAATCACTACGTAAAGGTGACCCAAGATAACCATACTTAAATAATACATTTGTACCGTTGTTTAAACATTACATGAAAAAGGAGTATCAAAACCTAAGGATCTAAAGGTTTTGTGGCTTAGATACAAATATCATAAAAACACATATTTCACATGCTATATACATTTATCTAAAATTTAAATCAACTATTAGACATTTCATGAGAGATAATTCTCTTCAAAACCTAGGTAATGGAAAACATAAGAAGGGGTGATATCTAATTCTTTGTATGAGATAACAAAAAAAAGGATATAATCATTATATCATAACCATATAGAAAAACATATAAAATAAAAAATATTTTATTTAAAAGATATAAATAAATAATTTTAAACCATAAGCATGAAATAAAAACATAACATATCAAATGATAACATTATTTCCATGGAATTATAAAATAAAACCTAAATCATATAACATGTTCCATGGAATGAAGGAAAGAAAATTGAATAATTAAAACCTTTAGATTTATTATCTTTTTGAAATTTATTACCTACTAACCTATTCACTCATAAAATGTTGAGTATATCTAAACTATATATCACCCATCATTTTTGAACCTAGGTACTTTGTAACCCATTCAAAAAACATTTATATCTTTGGAAAAATAAAACATTACCCAATGAATTGGAGGGAGATATAGGTCTCACCCATCTCATAATACATATATTTTTGTGAAACTTTGAAACAATCATCACATCATAAAATAACCCATATAAATAAAAATGGTCTATATTACATTTCCAAGTCATCACATAGAGAACACATGGAAATAAAATGGGTTTCATAAATCAACCAATTATTATCCCGAATTAAATAACTTGATTTAATAACTAGATCACCTAAAAATTAGATAATAAAATAATAACATGTGGTGAAACATTTAACATAATATTCACTAGAGTTTAAAAAAACAAAATCAAGAAAAAAATATTTTAGAAATAATTTTGTGTTGTTCATTTTTAAATTCATAGTTATGAGTCACTTTTCAAAAACAATATTTTTTTAAGAAAAAAATGATTTCATAGAAATTGAATAGGTTTATAGATGAATTTTTTTCCTTATATTTAAAAATATAATATCTTTTCAAAGGTAATGTCTTGTAAAAACAAAGTTATAGTAAGAAATTGTAAAACTCAAATAAATAAGTTTGAGATACCAAGTCCCTTACCTAAAAACTTGATTTCCAAAAATATTCTTTAACCCCATTTATCATAAATATTAACATAATAATTACCTATTTGATAACCTTATTCATATTAATTTATATTTATAATCTTTATTAATAATAATTTTATTCATGTATAAGAGTTTTGTAATTTATTTTCAATGTTAGTTGTGAATAACATAAATAGTTTGTGCATGATTTATGAAGCGGATATCATTACCCATTCCTTGATACCAAATTAACAATTAATATAAATTTAAATATATTCTAATATATATAACTTATATGTATTTTTATGTTTCTCATTCTATTTTATAAGTATTTTAGTTACACTACTTGAATATTTATTCAGTGTTGGCTTATTTATGTGAATTGAGTGAACAAAAAATATAATTTAATAATAATTAAAATAAAAAATATAATATTTCAAAATACATATAAAATTAATAATTTTATTGTTTTATAATAATGTTATTATTTTTAATATTACCATAGACATCCATAATCTAATTTTAAATAATAATTCAGGTAGGTGGTTAAACTAACCCAAACATGAACACACTTTAACTTGATTTATGATTATTATTTATAATGTGTTTATTTCTAAATAATATCATTATAATAGAATATTATTGATTTTATTTTTATTTTTTTGTGATGGTGAACTAGAAGTTATGATTTTTTTATAAATAAGGAAAAATTAAAAGGAAAAAAGAAAAAAATATTCTTCATGGAGGCGGTAGTCCTTGCACACGCACGATTAATACACCTTTAATTTATAAGTGGATGGAAATGAATAAATAATGCTATTAATATTAATATAAAAACATATAATTGTGAAAATTATACTAAATTAGTCATATTATTATTATGTTAATATATTTTTACGAGTTCTGTTAATAAGAAAAACATAAATATGGGACAATACATATGCTAGAGACTTTATTTTTTCATGGAAGTCCCCTTGAATTTGAAGGTCCTAGGATAACAATGATTGACCAGGGGTTATTTTAGTTGTATAGGGCTCTATATATGGTTTAATTTCATATTTATAATGGATAATTTTATGAAATTATTTATCATGATGGGGTGGAATTATCCCCATTTATAAGTAAAAGGAAGGGTAGTTTTGGAAACACCCTTTACCTATTTAGTTATATCTTTATATTATTATTTGATAAAGAATCCAAAAATTAGAAGTTATGAAATTTGGTACATGGTTAGGTATAAAAATCCTCCCATATACTCATTTTTTAGGTATCCTTGAGTGATTTAAGATTTATTCCTTTTACTTTTGTTTTTACCCAAGTGTACTTTTACCAATATAAATTTTATTTTTAACACTGATTTTGAATTAAAGTGACCAAAAATAAGATTTTTATTGTCACCTTATATAATTATTATAATAATAAATATAAATATAATTTTATCAAAAAAAATTCTATGTTTAATAAATTCTTATTTCGAGATAAACGTACTTAACGCATAAAAACAATTTTTAGGAAAATTGTTTTTTTAGGCATATAATTTTTTTCTGAGATAAATTTATTATTGTTAATGATTATTATAACATATATTGACTTAGTATAACCCAAAATATGGTTATGTAAAATTAAAACCAATGAATTTCCAAATTTTTATCAAAATATCATTTAATTAATTGAAAAGGATAAAAATAATTTCTTTTTTATATTAATGTAACATTTTTATTTAGTTCTGAAAATTTTTAGAATAGGTTCTATATTTATGCACAATATTTAAATATGGATAATTTTAAAACTTAATTTCATATATTATTTCATTAATGGTTTTGAAATATTCTAGTTTATTCTTACATGGTGATAAAATCATGGAAATTATAGTTTTCATAAATTCTACATTTTTCAACTAAAAGCCAACCATTTTAGAAAATGATAAAAATTTAATAATAAGTAATATTTGATAAGATGAATTGAAAATTGAGAATTAATTTATCTAATTAAAATTAAAAAAAATTAAAAAAAAAATTAATGAAATATAAATATATATAAATACTTCTATTGAAAATTCTTTTTTCAGCATTAATTCATATTAATTATTTATCTTATATAGGTAATGATTTTTAATAAATTATCATAATAGGTTAATTACTAATGATATTCATATATGTGTTGGTTCTTCAATATAGGGTGTTTTATGAGAGACAATTTATCCACCATTGTGTTATTATTATTTTTACAAGATCAAAAATGTCAGGTCGTTACATTCTACCACTCTTAAAATAATATCATCCTTGAAATTTCATTATATGGGAGAAAAAAAGTGATTGTAGTTTTCTATCATTTGGGACAAATATTTTCAAATATCATCCTCAAAATAATTTTCTATCCATAGAACCATTACAAGATTATTGGACTTGTTTTATGGAACCTTATCACTTCGATCAAGAATTTTCATCAGTTCTCTTCATATGAGAGATCATGTTACAATTTCACGTCATCTGAGCTTCTCACGAGTAAAGGGTCTAGTATAAACATTCAAAAAAGTGATACATGGAACACATAATGTGCTTGGGAGAGGTGTGGAATACTACTAAGGGATATTCTAGTCCCAACACAATCAAGGATCTCAAAGGGCCTAGTTTACCTAGGTCTTAGAATCCCTTTTATCTTAAATCAAATAACCATCTTCCGTAATGATATTCTAAGGACACCATGTCACCAAATTAAATATCATGATCACATAAATTATTATATTCATAACACTTTTGTCTATATTTTTCATCTTTTATGTGATGTTGAATAGTTTAAACCTTCTCCATCATTTCCTAGACAAGGTCAGGACCTATCAATATCCTATCTCCAACTTCATCCCAACAAGTTGGAGTCCTATATCACATCCAATATAGAGCCTCATATATTTCTATCTGAATTATAGAATGGGAACTATTTTTATATGATAACTCTACAAGGAGAAGGTGTTGGTCCCCACATCCTTTTAAATACATAAACAATGATTTCAACGTATCCCCTAGAGTTTGAATTATCCTCTCTGATTGGTCATCTACTAAGAATAATATGTTGTGTTAAAGAATAGTTATATCTCAAAATACATGTGATTAATTCAGTAGAACCATAATATTACCCTCAAATAATGATTAGATATAGTGGATAGTGGTACTCCAAAAATCCTCACCACTTATATTTTGTATATATTGACAGGTTTTTCAATGTAAAAATCTTATTGGATGGAAATAAAAATTGGTTACTTTGTATGAAAATCAAATAAAAACCAAATAAAATTACACACGGTATTTGTTTTGGTGATTCCATCAATTAATTCCATGGTGATGTTTCACCATTTCTATATCAGTATAGGTAATGGTTAAAACATACCCTTAGTCATTTTTTATTCAGGTGTAACTTTCTGGAATACCAAGCATTGAGATACAAATTCTAAGATCTATCCCTTCATATTATCCCACTAAATGTTTTGTTTTATATATATATGCATCTTCATATTTGTTGGATTTATAGAAATATGTGAGTTATATATATCATCCAAAAGTTCCTTCTTTACTTCTAAATTTAATGGGACACATATCTGAGTTTCAATCCCTTTAAATATGTCTTTATCAAAATTAAAATCTAGAATATTCGCTAAATTTTTCTATATCACTACATCATATTTATAGTCTTCACCGAGCATTATGTGAATGGAATATTGATAAATATTTTCATAAATTTAAGTTTTATCATCCCCATTATTACTTAAATATTCATCATCTTCAAATCCATTAGTATTTAGTCTTTTTAATTACTCATAATGGATAAAGTATCATAGTCTTTCCTAATCAGAGAAACAACCAACTTATTTTTCTTCCTAGGGTTTTAATGCATTGAGAAGTCGTAATATTTAATCAACTACAACCATATCATTTGGAACATATTCAATTACTTATGTGTGAATATATATTTCTTGTTCATGTCATTAATATGCATATCGCACTTTTCCTAATATAGATAATTTCATTAAATCATCAATGCAATGATCACTACTGCCAACTCTAAATCACATGGTAGGTAATTTTTCTAGTGAGTTTTTAATTACTGTTAACCATAAGAAGTAAATTTTTCAATATACGTGAGGATGCAACCAAAACCATTTTTCAAAGAATCATCATATATTATAAACCATTCCCCATTACTGGGTTATATAAATAAAGGGGAAACGAAAAACATTTTCTTCATTTACTTAAAACATTATTTGTATTCTCCTATCCAAAGGAACATTATTCCCTTTTGTGTCAGCGTGCTTATTGGATTTGATTTCTATGAAAAAATTATCAAAATTATTCAATAATATAATGAAAACTCATGAAAAATATAGATATCAATTATCGTTGTTAGTTGGGGTCATTTATTTATAGAATTCATATTTGATTGATCTACTAATATACTCTTTCATGTAATTACATGAAACAATAGTGACCCATTTTTTATCTATAATTAAAATTTGATAAATTTGGTATACAAATTCTCTTTTCTCAAGGTATTTAAAAAAAATTATAATAATTTACATGAAATTAATTTCAAATTGAGTGTATAAGAATATAATTTATAAAGATAACCAAAAATTGATGAAATTAATCTCTAAATAATCTATTCTTTAGATCCATCAAGATATAATAAAAATTGTAAGTAAAAAAGTGGATCACTATAATTTCATAGTTTCCATACATCGTATGGAATGTTGTCTTCAAAGTACTATCCTTTTTAACCCTTAAATGTTGGTATCTAGATCGAAAGTGAATCTTTCATAAGTACTAACATCCTCATATATAATTGGATAGATCCTTGATACTGGTTATAGGATACTTATTTTTTATCATGATTTTATTAACTCGTTATAATAAATACAAAGACACATAGATCAATCCTTATTTTTAATAAAGATAACTATTTCACCCCATGATGAACAACTGGGGAATATAAAACCCTTATCCAAATTATCATGTAGTTTCTTCTTTATCTCCTCTAGTTCAATGGGATCCATTATATATAGAATTTTTGGGATATTCAATAATATAGGGATGGGTTTTATTGATAATTGAGAATATCATTCTTGGAGAAGACCGTGAAATTCATCAAGCAAAGCATTAACATGTTCCTTCATAATAATAATGTTATCGATGTTAATTTCCTCCTTAATAATATTTTCTAGGAACGCCATGTTTCTTTATATCAAGACCCATATTTTAAAATTAAATTATAAATATGGTTCAAGGTCTTCTTTTTATTGAAACATAAAAATTAGATGATTTGGGTTATGCATATATATTTCCCTCTAAAAGAAATTAATATTCATATTATATATAGAAATCCAATCCATATAAAGAATTTTTATAAATTCAACCATATTGAGAATAACTAGATGTAATGGAAGTATTTATACCTAAATCTTTAATGGAGAATATTTGTACACCTTATTTGTATTTTTCATGTCAGGAGGTGTTTTCATAGATAAATCAATATTCAATGTTTCAATTAGTGAAATTATATTCTTATCAAACATATAATATATAATAGGATGTGAATAACTATAATCAAATAAGATATTAATGGTTATAGAGTATAGAATGTGTGTACCTTTCACTACTTCATTATTATGGTCTGCCTCTATAGTAGTGATTACATATTCCATCCCTTCTTCCCTTGGTATATGAGGATGATGCGATCTACTCACTACATTAACTAGAGTTTTATGGAATTTATTAATATAATTTACATACTCCAAGAACTTTAATCATTGAAGAGTGGGTGTATAATCAGCTAGGGACCTATTCTCCTCAGTGCTTTTATTCATCCAATTTCAATTTTTTTGAAATTCATGAGTTAAGTGGCCTCATTTACCCACTTATAAAACATCCTAAAAACCTTAAGGTAATATTTCACATGTATCCTCCCATAAATTTTACATATAGGTAGTTTAAAATTATTACCCCATGATACTTTTCATTAAGGATTCATTGATTCCCCATCTCTCTCTTCCTTTCTCTACAATCACATGGTTCTCTATTTTACATTTCAACCTTTAACACACATTGAACAACTTCCTCATAACTTCCAAAATTCCTAAATCCTAAATACTTTTCAAGATTGGATTTTATGATATCAAATAATATAGAAACTTTATTTTTAGGTTTGGAGATATACATTGAAGCATACCATGTGATCATTTTGATGTTTTATTTATAAAATCTAATAGACTCATCTTCATTTTGTTTCAATTATAATAATTTTAATTCCATATTTATGAAATGAGTCTGAAGGAATTAATTAATAAATAATAATCCCTTCAAATCCTCCCACTTCATAGAATCTAATTCCTCCCCAATAATTGAATTCATAAATATATTTCACTATTAGTTAACCTCACTTTCTAGATGATGGATAAAAAATGACCTTCTCATTATCCAATAATTGATTGATAGAAAATATCATTTACATAATATTAATCCATTTCATAAAATTCAATGGTTTTTAAGAAAATTCAAATGATGGTGGTGATTAATGCACAAAAGATTTAATAATAAGAAGATCCTTTCATGGTATTTTTGAAAGAACAACATTATTCATGTTATTATTCATAACATGATATTGTCCAGTGACCATTTCCATGATATTTTCCATTAAATTTCCTATTTAATTTATATAATCACCACATTTTATATTTATTCCATAATTATTTCGATTCATTATTTCTCTATCCATATCATTGATTGTAACGTCTCAGATTCGGGTGCCACAAAATGGGTGCCCCGAACCCGATTAGTCAAATGACCTCAAGAGAATTTCCCTAAATATTAGAGGTTGTTGACTAGAAGCGAGGGACTAGGACTGATAGTGGGGAAACTATTCCCTCATTTGTCAAAGTTTAGCACAGTGGAAAACAAATATAAACATACAAAAGTGGAAGTAGTAAACAATATAAACCTTAAATGGACAACGGAACTGAAGTAAAAGATAACCAACAGTCATATATATGATGATGCAACATGTCTCTAATTATAAAAAAGTATCCAAAATAGGATACACTGAAATATAATATAATACATCACAAGGTACAAAGTACACCAAAACAAAACCAAAGCAGTGCAATATGAACTCAGCAGCATCACATGCCAAAGCTCGGTCCAATGCCCTCTTACTCCTCTACAAAAATCATGTACCTGTGTAGGGACCCTTTCCCTTATCAACACCTGCAATAATATAATCTATTTGGACCCAAGACATGACCCAAACAGGGTGTTAGAAATAAATCCCAGTAGGCAACCACCAAAGGCCAGTGCCCAACTATCAGTGAAAAAGTGCAACAGTAGTGTAAAATAATGAAATGCAGTAAACTAGGAAGTACTCAAAAGTAACCATTCCTACCAGTTATATTGACAATTTAATAATTATTTAACAATTCAATATAATTGAATTCCGAGTTTTCCCGAGACTCGGCCTCAGCTGACAATCTTCTATACAATGCCACAGCAGAAACCACAACAGGCTATCTAATAGGTAAAAGATAATAATAACAACAAGAATGTGCTTTAGCTTGGCTGGTGCAACCTCAGAATTAACCACAATGAATATTCTAAGTAAACATTGTCCTAAAAAATGAAAATATTTACCCTCAGGAAAGTAGAAATGAAACCCTCAGGTGACTACCCTTAAGCATAATGAATATTTCCCTCAGGCATACAAGATATTTCCCTTAGGCATAAGAAACATTGCCCTCAGGCTAAAAAGAACCTTGCACTCAGGCTAAATAGACACTTCCCCCATGCATTCCATATGAAAAGCAAGTAACCAGGCCAATCCCAATGCATAAGCAAGCAGTTTATACATTTCCTCTCAAAAAAACTCAAAACATGCTATAATCACGGCATACCCACGGGTATCCTGGACAAATGGCTAAACAAGGGAAACGCACCCTCAGGGTGCCCCTAGATCAAAGCAATGATCTCAAATATTATTTTATACTTATTCATTAGATTACCTATCCAATTCTAGGTATCTAAACAGTCAATGTCTCATCCATACAACACCCCAAACATGGGCGCGTGGCCCAATGGTACACAAAATCAACTCAAAAGTTGGAATTAAACACAAGACCTCCTATCTTGATCTCCTCTGATCGATATACATGAAAGATGCCTCCCGAAACAACCATGAACGATATATATATGAGATGAATGATTACCCATTAAAACCAAAATAACTTCCATTAGGGAAAGAATTGGAAGGAAATATTCAAGAAGAAGGAAGACCTTACCCACACCGTTCAAATGAGATCGACGGCAGAATAATCGGAGTCTCAGTGAGTGATCAGGAGCTCCTCCAATTCTCGACCTCCTCTCTTGTAGATCCTGGTGATTCCTTTTCCTCCTCTGCTGAATGAGGAGGCTACTACCTGTTTTTAATGAAAAAACATAACTACACGGCGTGTACTTCCCAAGTACACGGCATGTACTATTATTTTTAACTGTTCCTTTGGCGGTTACTTTCCACCGCCTCATTTTTCATCTGCCGACTAGTTACACGGAATGTACTACTAAGTACACGGTGTGTACTATCATTCCTCTGGTGGATACTTCCACCACCTTATTGTTCACCTGCCTACTGATTACATGGAATGTATTACTAAGTACACGGAGTGTAGTTGGTTTTTACACCCTTAATCACCGACAAGCCTACATGCCCTGTATTCTTATCCCACCCATCCAAAGTATACGGCGTGTGTACAAAATTACATCTAATGTACCCATAAATTTGGGATTTTTCCCACATTACACTTATTTTCTCAAAAACACTAAAGGAAAAGGAAAAGAAGAATCATGTACCACAAGAATAAGAACTAGGTTCTTAAAAACTTCCCTCCTTAAAGAAATTCATCCACAAATTTCCCTTACAGGGGTGGTGAAGATAAATCTGAGAACAATTCTATCCACTGAGCATGTGCATCAGTCTCCCGCTTCCAGGTTTTTTCCTTCACTCGGCCATGCTGTTATAGCACCCGTATGAGAGGAACTGACCAGCCTCAGAGAACCTTCATGCTCCTATCAACAATACAAATCAGATGCTACTCAAAGGATACATCAACCTGAAGTTCAACATCCTCGGGTTGAAAAACATGAGACTGGTCTAAGTGATAATGGCACAGTTGAGATGCGTGGAAGATGTTGTGCATGTCCCGGTACCTCTGTGGTAACTGCAACCGATATGCAACTGGCCCGACTCTCTCCAGAATCTCAAACGGTCCTACATATCTCGGTGAATGTTTAACCTGTCTCCTGATCTGCCTATGTCCCAACCTCGATGAAACACACAGGAAAACCTGATTCCCTACCATGAACTCCAAGGGTTGTGTGTGGTGATCAACATAAGATTTCTGACGAGACTGTGCAGTAGCCATTTGCTTCTGAATCAACTAGACCTGCTCTGAAGTCTCCTACATGAGATGTGGTCCCAGTAAAGCTTCGTCACCTGCCTCCAACACAGCTTAAGGGTGATTGGAAAGGCCTACCATATAAAGCCTTGTAAGGTTCTATCTCAATAGTTTCCAGAAAACTATTATTGTAGGAAAACTCAACCAGGGGTATGTGCTTCTCCCAAGAGCCCTCAAAGTCCAAGACGCATGCACACACCATGTCCCCTAGCACTTGTATTGTATGCTCTAACTGGACATCGGTCTGAGGATGATAAGATGTACTCAGAAGCACCTATGTACCCAGTGCCCTCTGAAAACTCTACCAAAAACAAGATGTAAAATGGACATCCCTATCTGAAACGATAGAACGAGGGGCCCCATGAAGACGTACTACCTCTCGGATATAAAACTTTCCAAGCTCATCAACACTGAAGGTCTACTTGATTGGAAAAAAGTGATCTACCTTCATAAGTCTGTCCACAAAAACCCGTACAGCATCACTACCTCAAGGTGATCTCGACAACCTGGTCACGAAGTCCATTGTGAAATCATCCATTTTCCACTCCGGAATGGGTAACTGTTGTAATAGTCCAGCTGGCCTATGATACTCCACCTTCACCTGCTGACAGGTGGAACATCTCGTAACAAAACCAACTACCTCTATTTTCATACCCAGCCAGAAATACTGATGTCTCAAGTCACGGTACATTTTGGTAACTCCAGGATGCACTGCCCAAGATGAAGCATGAGATTCTCACATCAACTCCTTGCGTATATCACCTATAACCCACACTCATCCATGGATACACAGTACCTTGTCATCACATATTGTCCAACCAAGAGGATGGTCCTCAATTGCCACTGAATCCCGTATAACTAGGCCTTTTGAATCTGATATCTATCTCATCCTCACTCTATCCAGGAGGGTAGAAGTCACAGCTAAGGATGAGATATAGGCTCTCCACTGAATACTGTGCACCTCCAAATGCATCTCAGAGAACAAAGCCATAAGCTACCACTCACTACTGGCCTCTTGCACTGCATGTATCTGAGTCCTCCTACTCAGTGCATCAGCTACTACGTTACCCTTACCAGGTGTATAGGCAATCTCAATGTCAAAGGAATGAAGGTATTCAACCCACCTTCTCTGTCTCAAATTTAAGTCACGTTGGGTAAATATTTATTTAAGACATTTGTGGTCCGTAAACACCACAAAATGTTCTCCCAATAGATAATGTCTCCAATAGTGTAATTCATGAACAACTACAGCCAACTCGAGATCATGCGTCGGGTAATTCCTCTCATGTGGCCTAAACTGCCGAGACCCGTACGCAACTACTCGATCGACCTACATCAACACTACTCTCATACCAATACCTGATGCATCACAGTGAACTGTATAGTTCTTCCCTTATTCTGTAAGTATCAGGACTGGTGTTGATGTTCACCTTCCCTTCAGCTCTTGAATGGATGTCTTACAAGCTTCTGACCAAACTAACTTCATACCCTTCTTATTCAAACCCATCAATGGAGCTTCTAAGTGAGATAAGTCCTATATAAAAATCCTGTAGTAACCATCCAGCCCCAAGAAACTCCGTATTTCAAACACATTCTTAGGCTGATACAAGGAAACTACTACTCTCACTTTCTATGGGTATACCGAAACTCCTGCCTCTGAGATAATATGACCCAGGATGTGAATCCGGTCCATCCAAAAGTGGCACTTTGAGAGCATAGAATATAACTGATGTTCTATCAGTATACTCAAAACGATCGCAAGATGTGTGGCATGGTCGTGTCGAGTGTGATAGTACAGTAAGATATCATCCACAAAGACCACCATGAAAGAATCCAAGTATGGATGGAACACTCAGTTAATCAGATCCATGAAAACTATCGGTTCATTTGTGAGTCGGAACAGCATGAAAAAGTACTCATATAAACCATATCTGCTCCGAAAGGCTGTAAGAGCTATGTACGCTGGTCTAATGCATAGATGATGATATCTGGATCTCAATTAAATCTTCAAGAACACTCAATCTCCTTGAATTTGATCAAAAAGATCATTAATCCTCGGTAAGGGATATCGGTTCTTGACCATCAACTGGTTCATCTTCTGATAATCCACACAAAGTCTGAGGGTACCTTCTTCCTTCTTTGCAAACATGATAGGTGAACCCCAAGGTGAAGTACTGGATCAGATGAAACCATTTTCTTGCAACTCCTCCAATTGCCTCTTTAGCTCCTGCAATTCTATTGTATTCATCCTATAAGGAGGAATGGACACTGGTTCCACTCCTCACACAAGATCAATAAAGAAATCCACCACTTGCTTTGGAGGTAGACCTGAAAATTCATTCAGGAAGACATCCCTGAAATGATTAACCCCTGGAGTGAAATCCTTCTGACATTTTCAACGGTCATCCAGATATAAACTCGCAATCTAGGCTGTCACTCCACCTCACCCACGATACTCGGGTCCATCTCGGCTCGCCATGACATCCCATTCTCCCTTGTATAGAAACTCTCCTCCCTTTGGTGACGTGAAACTAACCCTACAATGATAGAAATCTACAAAGGCTCAAAAGGGTACCAACCATTCCATCCTGAGAATGAAATCATAGGCTATCATCTCTAAGACAAATAGGTCCCATAGAAAGTTCCACCCACCAACCTCTAGGAGGAACTTCTTGCACTGATGCACACCTTCCATTCTAATTCACAACGGAGTGTCTCACGTCATTATATCAGAAGAAGAAGAAACACAGAGCCCAAGGCTATCCACAATGGGCATAGATATAAATCTATGTGTAGCACCAGTATCGAAAAGTAAATAGGATAAAACAGAAGAAACTAGAATAGTACCTCTAATAGTGGAAGGTTTGGGATCCTGCTCATGTTAGGTCAGTTGCACTACATATTCCTACCCAATGTTGCGGCCTTGCGACACAGCCTGGCTACCCTGAGCTGACTCGCCCTACTGTCTCTGAGACCCTGGTGTTAGGATACCACATCCACGACCACCACCTTAGCCTGAACGTCATGAAATATTCTAATTCCCTGACTGGTAAGAACTTTTTGGCCATACTCCTGCACATGGAGTCTGCACAAAAGCCCTCTCACTAGTCACTGGTGGAAACACCCTACAAAAATGTTGAAGATGTACCATCTTGCTACAATCTCGGCACTCCACTAGGTCACGTGGACACTGAGGTCTCTTGTCCCCTCTTTACCACACTGTTAGCACATTACCTGGCCACCTGAAGAATTATTCTGGCTAGTACTACCACCGTGAGAGAAATTCATCTGCCTCTTCCTCTTATCGGTAGAAATAGTACCACAGACCAGTGATGAACTGCCCTGGTCCACACCACTAGCTTCCTGTAGGTTCTGCTCAGTAATCAATGCCTGTTTCACAATAGCATGCACTGTAGGCAACCAGAAAACATTCATTATCACTCGGATTTCATATCAAATACTATCCACAAAGCATTTATCCCTCAACATCTCCTCACCCACCAGAACAGGTGCAAAACGCTATAGCTCAGTGAAGAGGGAAAAATATTCCATCACTTACATTTCTCCCTACTACATATTCATGAAATCCTGAGCTCTATATTCCCTTAGCATCTCTGGAAAGAAAAATTCATAAAATACTGCCTGAAAATCTTCCCACTCCATATCTTGGCGATGCTCAGTCTGGGTGGGAACATCACACCATCTCTTGGCGGAATCACGTAGCATGTAAGTACCGATCTTGACCCTCCTCCCAGGAGGTGTCTCCAGATGCTCGAAGATCATCTACATAGAAACCATCCATGACTCTTATACATGTGGTCCGCCATCCCATGAAAACATAGGCAGATGAAGCTGCTGGAATATACATGTCATCTCTTCCATAGATAGCAACTGGTGGTGCTCCCTAGAAGGTCTGTATGAACTGCATGAAGCCTTCACGGAACTGCGCATCCACACCTACGCCCGATGTAATGGCTGGTGCCGCATCTGGCACTACTGTAGGATCCATCAGTAGCTCATGGCCTACAGTTTTTAGAGTATAATCCTCACCAATCCCTTGGAGAATAACTCGTGGTCATCTCAGCGGCATGACTCTACAGGTTCAAACACACGCCTTCGATTAAGATCATCATGGACTAAGAACTGGAAGCGTAAGAAGGGAAAAAGAGAAAGAAAACATGAAGGTTTTATAAAAAAAGACTACACGGCATGTATAATAACTACACGACATGTTCCCTTCAGTCTTTCACATGGGCAAGTACTTCTTCAAGAACTGGTCATGTAACACCCTAAACACATGGGGTCTTTTCCTTACACCTGATGTGTACTTGAATTTTATTCCCTTGTCCGAGTCCTTATACACGGCTAAGCCACACGGTCCTAGTTAGAACAATACTACATGGTGTGTTTTTTCTAGACACGGCGTGTACTAGAGAAGCTTTATAGACTCATGTTGTTCGTGACACCAACGGAGACACGACTCACACTACACATCGTGTTCCAGAAGGACACGACGTGTACTTGAAAAGATAACACTGACCTATGTTGTTATCTACATGGACGAATCCCAATATTATGCTACACGGCATGTTCAGCATTGACACGGCGTGTATAAGCTAATATTTATCTGTTCGTGCTATTAGTTACATGGGTGGACCTTGGGTCACGATGACACGGCGTGGAAAAATAGTACATGGTGTGTTCCCACAAGATTTTTCCTATCTTGTGTTTCTTCCCTAGGTACACGGTGTGTTACACCCACACACAGCGTGCACACCACCCTATTTCCCCAACCACACGGCCAAGTCCACATGGTCTCTCACCGGTCAAGACTACACGGTGTGTCTCATAGGTATATGGGATGTACTAGGTAAAATCTATAAGACCTGTTTTCCCTCTCACATAGTGGGTTACACGGCCTTATACTACACGGCATTTACATATAAATACACGGCGTGTACTTAAATTTTTTTTTCATTTATTCCGGAAAATAAACACGGCATGTGTTCAAAACTACACGGTGTGTATTCTGGGTTTTTTCAGATAGTAAGCCTCAAAAACTACTCTAGAGTCCCTTTTCTTTAATTTCAGGTGTCGGTATGCAAAATTTCGATCCGTGGGGGCCCATACTCCCCAAGAACCAAATTTTAACACTTGACCTTTCACATTATAGTAAAAAACGCAACAAAAGGCTGGATCAAGATCCACCAAATTCCAGTCCAAGAGAGCCCATACTTCTTAGGAACCAAAGTATAGTGTCCATAAACCCAACCGTAACATATACCAATACCTTATCAATAGTAGTTTTATCTATCAAGGTACTTATCACAACAACATGCATTTTCTAGCACAATACCTATCACAACAACATGGAATTTCTAATACACCTACATGGCATGGAAACTATGCATGACATGTGATTCTAACATGTTCCTAAATGATTCATGAGATGGCATACTCTCATCTCATCAGGTTACAACTAAATAGAACCCAAGTATAAAGATATAAATAGCACACCACAAGTGCATCACCCAACGGTGAAAAGAAAATCAATTGTAATAATCATAAACAGAAAATCACAATTTAATTCAAGGAAATCCAGCCTTTACCTGTACATGGGTTAACTACTCCCGGGCACAGTTTATTACTGAATCCCTTAATAATTTGTCTCTTTCCATTGTCTCCTAATAATAAAATATCCTAGAGAAAAAAATTCCCTCTGATACCACTTTGTAACATCCCGGATCCGGGTGCCACACAACGGGTGTCCCGAACCCAGTTGGTCACATGACCTCAACCAAATTTCCACAAAATCCAGAGGCTACCAACTAAGAACGAGGGCCTAGTAATGATAGTGTGGAAACTATTCCCTCATTTTTCAAAGTGTAGTGCAGTGGAAAAAAAATATAAACATACAAAAGTGGAAGCAGTAAACAATATAAACTTGAAATGGACAATGGAACTGAAGTAAAAGATAACCAACAGTCGTATATATGATGATGCAACATGTATCTAATTCTAGGAAAGAATCCAAAACAAGATACACTACAATCTAATATAATACAGCACAAGGTACGAAGTACAGCAAAACAAAACCAAATCATTTCAATAGGAACTCAGCAACATCGCAAGCCTAATCTCATTCCCATGCTCTCCTACTCCTCTGAAAAAATCATGTACATGGGTAGGGACCCTTGCCCTTATCAACACCTACAGCAATATAATCTATTTGGGCCCAAGACATGACCCAAATAGGGTGTGAGGAATAAATCCCAGTAGGTAACCACCAAAGGCCCATTCCCAACTGTTAGTGAAAAAGTGAAACAGTAGTGTGCAATAATGAAATGTGGTAAACTAGGAAGTACTCAAAAGTAACCATTCCTACCAGTAATATTTCCAATTTAATAATTATTTAACAATTCAGTATAATTTAATTCTGGTTTTTCTTGAGACTCTGACTCGGTCGATGATCTCTTATACAGTGCCACAGCTGAAACCACAACATGCTATATAATAGGTAAAAGATAATAATAATACCAAGCCTAGGCTTTATCTTGGTAGGTAAAACATAAGAAATTGCCACTATGAATATTCAAAGTAAACATTGTCCTCAGACATGCAAATCCATACCCTTAGGCAAGAAGAAATGAATCCCTCTGGTGACTGCCCTCAGGCATAAATAATATTTCCCTTAGGCATAGGAGATATTTCCCTCAAGCACGGAAGCTACTACCCTCAGGAATAAGAAACGTTGCCCCCAACATAAACAAAACTTTTCCCTTAGGCTAAACAAACACTGCCCTTAGGCATTCCATAGGAAAAGCAGGTAATTGGGACAAGCCTAATGCATAAGAAAGTAGTTTATACATTTCCTCTCAAGAAAAATCCAAAAATTCTATAATCATATCATACCCATGGGTATCCTAGCCAAACTACTAAATAAGGGAAATGCACCCTCGGGGTGGCCCTAGATCAAAGCAACAATCTCAAACAGCATTTTATATTTATTTATTAGATTACCTATGCAATTCTAGGTATCTAAACAGCCAAAGTCTCAGCCATAAGACACCCCAAACATGGACGTGTGGCACAACGGTACACAAAATCAACTCGACGGTTGGAATTAAACACAGGACCACCTACCTAGATCTCCTCTGATCGATATATGTGAAAGGCCCCTCCCAAAACGACCAAGAACGACGTAGATATAAGATTGATGATTACCTATTCAAACATAAATAACATCCCTTAGGGAAGGAATTTGAAGGAAATATTCAAGAAGAAGGAAGACCTTACCAGTGCGGTTCAAACGAGATTTACGGTGGAAGAATCAGAGTCTCTGTGAGCGATCAAGAGCTCCTCCAAGTCTCGACCTCCTCTCCCGTAGCTCCTAGTGAGTCCTCTGACTCCTCTACTAAATGAGGAGGCTAATGCCTATTTTTAATGAAAAAACATAACTACACAGCATGTACTTCTCAACTACACGGCATGTACTATTCTTTATAACTATTCCTATGGTGGTTACTTTCCATTGCCTCACTGTTCATCTACCGACTAGTTACAAAGCATGTACTGCTAAGTACACGGCATGTACTATCATTCCTCTGGCGGCTAATTCCACCACCTTAGTGTTCACCTGCTGACTGATTACACAACATGTATTACTAAGTACACGGCGTGTAGTTTTTTTTACACCCCTAATCGCCGACAAGCCTACACGCCCTGTATTCTCATCTGACCCAGCCAAAGTACATGGTGTGTGTAAAAAAGTACACAGTCTGTACCTATAAATTTGGGATTTTTCCCACATTACCCTTATTTTCTCAAAACCACTTAAGGAAAAGGAAAATAAGAAACTCGTACGTCAAGAATAAGAACCGAGTTCTCACATTGATAGAGTAAAGTCCATGGTTAGAATACATAAAATAGTAAATTTATAAATCATAAAATTTTGATCATAGAATAAATAAATCAAAAAATAATGACTATAGTATTCCTTTACAACTCCCTAGGATTCAATCTAGGTTATCAATGATTATCTCTCTATTATCTTTTCATTGACCATTATAGTTAACATGATAACCAAATCCTTTATAATGGTTCATAAGAAAAATGTGAATTAACCTAATCATATAACTCAAGAGTGTCTATCCATGTGTGTAGTCTTAGGCCACCCATCATTCATCAAAGTGATAAATGATTAAAATCCTAGAAAACCCTTTATGGGGTGATTACCCTTAGGTATATTTGTGACATAGATTCATACACATTCTAATATCCAAACAGGGATATATTTTTTTGGAGAATCACATAATCCATATATTAAAAAACTTATTAGCATAATCACTAAAAATAATTCTTATGGTTATTTCTAATGTTTTCCCATCCTAATCCCCAAAATAACTAAAGAATTATCTAATAATAACTATTTCTACCCATACTAAAGAACAATAAATAATAAATTAAAACCATTATTTAATCATTACATACACAAATAGTGTAAATTAATAATCTATCTTATGACATCTCTATTCCATTATGTTTTGAAGATCACTAACACTTTTTCCTTAAATATTATTTTATTTCTCTAAGGAAATTTATTTCCTTAATCATTAACATGTTTTCCTATGTTATGCTCAATGTTCTTTATCTAACCTTAACCATATTTTTCTTAAGACTGAATTTCCTTAAGAATAATCAGTTCCTTATCTAAAATCTCATAACCATACATTTCTTTAATACTGATTCCATATATCTTAATAATCTGAGTCCCACTATTTTTAGACTATGATTCTATCTATTTTCAAACTCCAAGTTTCATATAAATCAGATTCCAATTTCTCAGAATATTAGAATCTGATTTCTTTTGAAATTAGACTATGGTTTCTCCTGAAATAAAACTCTGAATTCTTCTAAGATTAGAATTTTATTTCTTATGAAATAAGACTCCAATTTTTTCTAAAATTAGAATCTTATTTTTCCTGAAATTAGAATCTAATTTCTTTAGAAATAAGACTCTGATTTCTTCTGAAATTAGACTCTGATTTCTTCAAAGATAAGACTCTGAATTCTTCATAAATAAGATAAATAATTCCTCAAATTCAGATTTTATTTCTTATTATATTTAGAATTATATTATTCATTCTTGTAAATGTTACTTATTTTTCTTTAATATATTGTTCCAACTTTATTGAATTCTAGTTTACTTAAGTTTAATAAACTTAGGAATGTTTTCTTATATGAAACGATGTCATATAATTTGTTTCTAACTAATTGTTGGCTAAGTGACACATTTAAAGGTCCCTCAAAGATTTAAGGAAAAATAAAATTGTTGGAGGAGAAGCTTTCCATTGGGAATTTCACCTATAAATACCAAATCATTTGAACAAGACAAAAATACAACACACATCTAGAGATTACAGGATGTGATTCTATGAATATATTTCTAGAGAGAGACTCTCATTCTTTGTGTGATCTATGAACATCTTTTTCAGTCGTGAACAACTTGTTCCACCTAGTTCTACTCTAATTGTTTCTGGGTACAATCGAGGGAATCCGATGATAGGAAGATAGAAGTTCTAACTATAATAATGTTTGAGGGATTATTAGGATAGAATAAAGAGGTGTTGATGACCTTAAAGATCAAGGTATTGTGGGAATAGCAAGACAGATTCTGATATTCTTATCAAGGGCTTACCCTAGTATTGGTAAGATATACTTTCTTGAATGTATAAATCATGATAATTTTATCAAAGGTTATTGGATACCTTTCTATTTGGGTTGAAAGATTCATTGTTACTTGTTCCATTTACAGGTTTGTTTTTCTGCTATTTTAAGTTACCGTTTGAAAGTATAAATTTAGTATACTTTCTTATACATGTACTTACTCTTGTAAATTAGATTATATACACTTTAAGGTAGAATATTTATTTAATATAAACATTCTTAATTTTATTTAAGATAAATTTTCTTAAGTTTCTTTAAAATAAACATGTTTAAGTTTTGGTTCTTTATAATTAGACCTAGTCCATTCCAATTATACATGTGTTTAATAAATAAAGAGTGTTTGTGAATTCACCTTGTTTAAATTTGTTAAAAATATATTTTCTTAAGGTTAAAAACCAATGTTTTTAAACTTTAAATTAACCCCCCCCCCCCCCCCCTTGTATTTTATCATTTACATATCCTATTTTGATCCTAAAATTGGAATCATAGTAGGTATATGAAATACTTATACTTACATATAAGTTTTATTGATCAACTTTTCTTACACAACTTTAATTGATCATGTTTTTTTCCATAAGAATTTATAATCTATTTTTTTATAAACTCTTTTTACTAATCCTTTTTGTGGAAAAAAAATTCAGTTGTATTTTCTTAATGAATGGCAGGAATGAACGTTTGTTATATAGAAAAGTTAAATCCTACTAGACCACCAATTATTGATGGTGATGACTTGAATATTGGTGATATAGAATGAAGACTTTTTTTTATTAACACTAGAGTAGAAAACTTTTTAATGCTCACTGGAGATTACAAGATACCGAAAAACGATGTTAGAACATTCACAATTCAAGAAAAAAAAAATTAAACTACAAGGTACACAATACTCTTTTATTTTCTATGACTAAGAATATCTATAGTAAAATATCCTCTTGTGAAGCTACCAATAGTATCCGGATGAAACTTGAGGTTACACACTTTGGGACTTTAAAAGTGATAGAAATAATAAAAGCTATGTTAAGAGTTGAATACCATGGTTTTATATTTCTTTCTGGAAAACCTATTTTCAAAGTGAAACAAAGATTTATGACTATCATCAATAGTATTAAATCTATGGGATAAAAAGGACTTGATGATTAAATACTTGTAGTCATGATAATTGATATTATACACAATGTGTGGGAATATAAAATAACGACTATTGATGAAAATAGGAATGTTTCAAACATTGATCTTGATGAGTTATTTGGAACTCTTTTTCAACATGAAACAATAATAAAGAGATATAAATAAGTTAATAAGAAGAATCATGGTAATGGAAGTATTTATTTCACTACTTCATCTAAATCCAAGACTACAGAAAGGGTAACTAGGTCTAAAGCAAATAAAGCTAATGTTATATCTGAATCAAGTGACATTGATCAGTCTGATAATAAACTAAACAATCTTTCTCAAAGGATGAACAAGATTGTAGGAAAAAATATTTCAAGTAAAAATATAAGAAGAAAGATAGAAAGGATAAGAAAGTCTCTAAAGAAACTTTTTATGAATGCAAAAGGGCTAGAAATATCAGACCAGGTTGTTCTATGCTCAAGAAAAATGACAGGGAGGATAACCATTGTGAAATGAACAAAAAAAGTACTACAAATATAAGGCTAAGAAATTCATGAGGGATAATGAATCTTGGAGTGCTAGTGGTGGTGAATCATTATATGAATCCTAGGAATATTAATATTCTAGTCAAAATAATATTAGTCTTATAGTCAGAATTCCTATTGAAAATCATTTTCTCATGGATAAGGTACACAATGCTGAATCTTTAACCAATATTTATTTAAATGCTAATTTTACTAATGAAGAATATTATGAATCTTCAGATGAATAATTTTCCCTATCATAAGATAATAATTTACCTTAATTTCAATAAGTCTCTAGATTTTCTAAATTACTTGAGAGTGAAAACTATAAGATAAAAAAGAAGTTAGAGAAATAAAATTCTAGAATATTTATTTTATTAAAATAAGTATTAGATATTTCAAAATATCTTGATAAAAAAATCATTAAGTTAGAAAATGTTTCCAAAAAAACTTAAAGAAGTTAATTCTGAGAAGGATAAACTTTCTAAGGATCTTGAAAATATTATTACTAAGAAAAATGTTTTAAATAATAACTTAAACTCTAAGACTAATGACTATGAGGATACGAATTTAGTCATTAGACTAAAATCTAAAATATTTTCCTTAAAGAAACATTTATAAAATTTTACTTTAGGAAGAAAAGAATTTGATAAAATGTATTCACAACTTCTTCCTCTTAAGAATAGTTCAAGATTTAGTTATACTCATTCAATAAAATATCTTAGTCACAATTATTTTGTTCTCCAAAGTGCTCCTTTTTGCACTAAGTGTTGATGTGGTGGACATTGGTAGAAAAATAGTTCTTTAAATAAAATTCAATCCTTAGGTTTTCATAAAGCGTACTTTTCTAAGAAAATGTGGATACCCAATATTTTACTTTCTATCAATTCCAGATCCAAAAAAGTTTAGATTCGAAAAGTCTAACTATTTTAATTTTAGGAAAATAAAGGAAGTGCCAATAACAATACATGGTAAATGGATAGTTCATGTTCCTGGAACATAACTGGTAACAAAAAATTATTTTAAAAGATTATCATGAGAAAAGGAGGAAAAGTAACTTTTAGAGATAATGCTCATGGAGAAATTGTAGGTATAGGTAAGTTTGTTCTTATTGGAGAATCATTGATTTCGAATGTTTTATTTTTTAAATGTCTTAATAACAAACTTATAAGAATAATATAATTATGTGATTAAGGTTACCTTGTAAATTTTAGGAATGATAAATTTCTAGTACACAATTCCTAGGAAGAGTTTACCCTCTCTTAACATAGACATGATAATTTTTATACACTGAACATATAAGACCTTAAAAACCAATACCAACATTGCTTTAATGAAATGGAAGATCAATCTTGGTTATGGGATAGAAGACTAAAACATTATAACCTTATGAACTTATGAAAAATCTCAAAGAAAAGACTTGTTAAAGATCTACCAAAGCTTAGATTTTATTCCTAAAATTTTGTGATACTTTTCAATATATAAAGCAACATAATTCAATATTTAAATCAATTAGTGAAGCCTCAACTTATATTTCATTATAGCTAATCCATATAGATCTTTTTGGTACAACACAAACTAGAAGCATTGGAAGAATATACTATGTATTTTTTTTAGTTGATGATTACACTAGATTTACTTTCGTCTATTCTCTAGAAAAGAAATATAATGCCTTTTTTATTTTAAATTTTTTTCAACCAAAGTTAAAAATGATAAAAATCTTACATTATTAACTATTTTTAGTGATCATGGGTGTGAATTTGAAAATTCAAATTTTGAAGCTTTTGAAGTAATAAAATAATTACACATAACTTCTCAACTCCTAGAACTCTTGAAATAGAATTCTTCAAGAGATAACTAGAACCATGTTGAGTGAATATTCTATTTCTAAACATTTATGGGTTGAATCTATAAGTACTTCTTGTTTTACTATAAATTTTGTTTTAATCAGACATTTTCTTAATAAAACAGCTTATCAATTATGGACTGGTCAAAAACCTAAGGTTTATTTCTTCAAAGTATTTGGATGAAATGTATTCATCTTGAATACTACAGATAACTTTTATAAATTCTCACCCATATCCAATGAAGTAATTTTCTTAGGTTATTCCACTACTTCTAAGGCTTATAGAGTTTTTAACAAAAAATCAAATACTGTTGAAGAAACATCACAAGTTAAATTTGATGAAACTGGTCCTTTTGTTTTTAAACAAACCTAACCTATATATTCGGATATGTTTTCAAAAAAAGATTATAAACCTTTGATAGAAGATTATTTTAATAATGAAAATACTCAAGAAAATGTTTCTGAATTATTTACCCCAGAATATTTTCTACCTTATGTTGATGAATAGGTTTTACAAAACCCAAATCAGTTGTTTCTTAAGAATAATTCCAGTGATAGTATCATTAGTGATGTAAATAAACTTGTAAGGACTAGAAGTTATTTATGAAATGAATTATAACATCTATCATTTAATTCCCAATTATAACATAAAAACACTAATGAGTCTTTAGGTGATTATGATTGGATTAAAGTTATACAAGATGAATTAAATTAATTTGAAAGGAACAAAGTTTGTACATTGGTTGAAAGAACTAAAGAAACATCTGTAATTAGAGTGAGGTGGGTATTCAGAAATAAATGTGATGAAAATGGAATCATTATAAGGAATAAATAAATATTAGTTGCTAAAGTCTATAATCAACAAGAAGTAATAAACAATGAAGAAACATAGGCTCCTACAGGTATAATTGAATCTATTCTTATACTACTGGACTTTGCAATATTTTACAATTTTAAACATTTTCAAATGGATGTAAAGTGTTCTTTATTTAACAGATATGTTCAAGAGGAAGTTTATATTGAACAAACTTCTAGTTTTGAAGACACAAAACATCATGAACATGTTTTAAAACATACCAAAGCATTATATGGACTTAAACAAGCCCCTAGAGTCTAGTATGATAGAATTATATGATTTTTGTTACAAAACAATTATGTTAAGGGAATTTCTAATCAAAACCTTTTTATAAAGAAAGATAATAAAAATGTTTTGTTTTTTCAAATTTATTTTGATGACATTATATTCGGATTAAATCAACAATCCTTAACTGATTCATTTGAGAATCTTATGAAATATGAGTTTGAAATGAGTATAATGGGTGAGTTAACATTTTTCCATGGTTTTAAAATTTCTCAAAAATAAGAGAGAAATTATATATCTCAACTTAAGTATATTAAAGATCTTATTAAGAATTATGGATAATAAAACATTAAAATTATAAGTACTCCAATCGGTACCTCAAACTCTCTTGATATTGATGAAGTTGGGAAACCAGTAGATCAAAAATATTTTAGAGGTATGATAGAAAGTTTATTATACTTAATAGCTAGTCATCTAGACATGATGTTTTCAGTATGATTATGTGAAAGATATCAATATAATCCAAAATAATACCATTTAAAATCAATGAAAATAATTTTTATCTATTTAAAGGGAACCATGGATTTAGGAATTTTTTATTCTTTTGGAATTGATTTTATTTTAAAAAAAATTCAAAAGCAAAATTTGTTCGATTTAGAATGGATATGAAAAGTACATCAAGAACTTGTCATTTATTATGAGATTCATTAGTTTCTAGGGAATTTAAGAAGCAACACTCAGTATTACTTTCCACTACTGAAGCAGAATATATTGCAGTTGGATGTTGTGTGCTCATATTTTTTGGATGCAACACACACTCATAGAATATGGCATGTGATTTACCATAAAATTGATAATGTTTGATAATACAAGTGTCATTTACCGAAGAAAAACCCCTTAACATCACTCTCATGAAAATCACATAGATATTAGGAATCACTTTCTTATGAATTGCGCACTTAAAAAAATATTAATTTACAATTTATCAAAATGCAAGACCAACTTGCTGACATTTTTACAAAATCTTTACCCTTTCATAGATTTTAATACATTAAACAAAAGTTAAGAGTGATAACTGTAAGGTAATCATCTATATTAACTTTTTTTTGAAACCTATCTCCTTACATTAAGATAATCCTTTTCATAATGTGTGTACATATATTTACTCTTTTATATTTCCTTAAAAAAATCAGATATTAATTTTTTTATTAATAAATTTTTTTGGAACCTAAACTTTTTTCCCATAATAAAATTTTTCGAAACCTAAAAATTTTATTTCCTTAATAAAATTTTCAGAATTTAAAAATTTTCTTTCCCTAATAAAAAATTCTAGACCCTATGTTCTTCAACACGATCCTTATCAATATTGAAAATTCTTTCTAAGTAATCTAAAAGGTATGTTTCCTTACTTAAAATCTTCATAATTTAGTTTTTTTACATGTTTGTATTTCTATCTTGTTTTAAGATAACTTTATCTGATTCACTTTCCTTAAATCGGATTTTTCCTTAAAACCTAAAAACATTGGAATCTATAAATCCTTATTCAGTATTAATATCAACTGTCATATCAAATCAAGATAATCTTAACCATTGGATCTATCTGAGAATTAAAACCATCATTGTGAATCCTATTTAAAGGAACCTCGTGTTCATCTCCCACATCGGTTCTCTTGTCCTTTTTCATAGAATCTTTTCCCTTCATTAAGTGTGTCATTCTGTTTTCCTTGTTTCCTTACATTCTGAATGTCTCTTGAAATTTCTCCTAAGACTCTGATGCAGTCTTGGTCCAACAAGGAACCAAAGGATTGGTTAATATTTCAAGAAAGGTTAGTGGATCAAATTTTTTTGTGAAGTATAATTCTTTGATTATAAATATTATCAAGTTGAATGAATGTTAAAGCATTTGTGTTGCTAAGGAAAATAATCGAGACCAATTATTCATAGACCTTCTAGTGGAACTTTATGATTTAGTTTATTTATATGAACAAGGATGAAAATAGATGTTCTAGTTTAGAGACTATGGGAAGTTGTATTCTTTATCTTTCAACAAGGATGCAATTGTTCTTTACATTCTGTATGAAGGTGAGTAAATTCACCACTCACATAGTTTCCCTGATAAGGAAGGCTCTTTTGAGAAGGTAAAGGCAATAGAGTTACTTGGGATGAAGAATGTCGAGAAACCCAAAATTTATCATCTCTCAACTAACCATAGGTTGGTATCTTTGTGAATGCAAGGTTTACTTATTCCAATAAAGGGTGATAAGGATTCACTCAAGATTTGTGATATCTTTCTCTTGGATTTCTTGGTGAACCAAAGCAAGTTAAATCTGGTGAATTAAATTATTCTGAAAATCAAAAACATTAAGAATGGAATCATAATGTCTCAAATATTAATGTATTTGGTGAGCATATTTAATATTATATTCTTTTGTTTAGAATCTTCCAAGATCCACTGCACCTTAAAGGATAAGAATATCAAGATTATGTTACTCAGTGAAGATATGCTAAGAAGGTTAAAAATAGAATTAAATATTGAATATAAAGAGTGTTATGATCTTATTTATAAGGATAATCATCCTGAATCAAATAAATGTGATGTTTATGACCCTTATAAGAAAATAAAATCTTAGGATCTAGATGCCTAGCCAATATAACACATTCTAGAAACCAAATCAAAACCCCCTAAACCGAAGAAGAAAAATATGTTTTTTGATGAAGTAATCTCTAAGTGGAGGGATTAGAATAAAAATAGAAAGGATGGTGATCCTATTTTTGGACTTGACCCTATTGAGGATAAGGATTTGAATCTTGTTGAAGCTAAAAATTTCAAGAAATAAGCAAATGAGAAGAAAAAGAAAGAAAAGGAATCGGAGGATCAAGTTTTTTAGTCTCTGTTAAAACTTGTTGAGAAAGCATCAGAAAAAATTCAGGTATCGAAATCCATTCTAAAGGATTCTTCATTTCCATAATAGATTGTTCAAGAAGAATAAATTCAACAATTAGAATAAGAAGAAGAAATTGAAGACTTGATTAGAATGGTGGAAGAGTATCATGAAGAGAAGAGACCTTCTGGTAAACTTTCTATAAGAACTTCCCAAGATTCATCCACCAAAATTTCTTTTGAAAAGAATAAGGAAACCTCTAAATAGGAGGAAGTTAAAAAGGTCCATTCCAATGAATAAAGAAAAAATAATGATGATATTGCTCAGGAAGATGAAGAAGATGTTAATGTTGAAGAATAATAACATGACGTAGCCAATGTAGTTGAAAATATTGTTTTAAAAATAAATTTAGTCTTTCTTGATACACCATAGAAATATGTAGTTGGATAATTTAAGTCAAAGAATGTTTAAGAGGTTAAAGACACTCTTCTAGAGAAATACGCTTCATATTCCGAATCATTATCGTCCATGGGACATGACTTTGTGGTGAATTCTTTGAATAAACTTGATTCAATATCATTCTCACCCAACATTGAATCTCATTTTCAGCTTATTCAATAGTCAATCAACTTGATGTTGGATTCCAAAAAGAAATTAATAAAAAAATTAATAAATCAATAAATTGATTTCAAAAACTTCATAATCAACTATCAAGATCATATTAAATCTTGAAAACTGATTACAACTTGGTCGAAGTCATTAGGTGATGATCATAGTCTTATTCGTGATTATATAGATTTATTCAAATATGCCATTAACAAATTTGATGATAAGTCCAAGAATCTTTCTAAACGGATGAATAAAGAGAAATCTAATCGGATCCAAGAAGACAAAGATATAAAGGTGAAGCTTAACTTCTTTGATATTAACCAAAAGAGAGAAATGAATACCAAAGATCAGTTAGCAGATAAAGTTAATTACAAGAATAAATAATCAAGTCTCAATAATAAAGGATTTAGACTCTCAAAAAAAAGATCCAAGAGCAAAAAGAATTACTCAAGAAGTACCAAGAAAATAATAAGGAGATAAATAAGATGGAGGCCATTCTCAATAAGTTTCTTCCAGAGAAGAAGAAAGAAAATTGATTATCTTAAAGTTGTTATATTTTTTTGTACTAAAATATTTAGTTCAATGTTAATGAAATCTCTTTGTTATACTTTATTTCATATGCATTTTTTATAACCTTTCATATACCAAATTGTTTTCGCCTCCATTCCTTTTTGAAAAAAAGGGGGGGAAAGCTTAAAAATAATATCATATTAAGGGGTAGACTACTCAAAAAAAGAATTTTCTTATGAAAGGGGGTACTTAATCTTAAATAAAACTTTCTTAATAAAAGGAAATTATTTTTCAAGACAATTTCTTAAAACAAATAATATGATCCTTAAGGTAACAAAATCTAAACAGGGGTTATTCGTAGTCACTAAGCCAAAAATATAAGGGAGATAAATTTTTATTTTATGTTTTCTAAACATAATATTCTTTTCTCGAAAAGTGGTTTGTGATTTCCAAAAAGGGGGATATTGTTATGTAAATAATTTATCGTATGACTTCTTCATTCCTTTAGGTTTTGAAAATCACAAACACTTTTTCCTTAAATATTATTTCCTATCTCTAAGGAAATTTATTTTCTTAACCCTAAACAGGTTTTTATATGTTATGCTTAATTTTCCTTATCTAAGCATAACCACATTTTTCTTAAGACCAATTTTTTTTAATAATAATAAAATCCTTATCTAAAATCTTAGAACTATACTTTTCTTTAATACTGATTCCATATGTCTTAAAGTGTCGCTATTTTTAGACTCTGATTCTATCTATTTTCAGAATATATTTTTTCACAGAAATTAGAGTCCGATTTGGACTCTGATTTCTCCAAAAATCATACTCTAATTTATTCTAAAATCAGACTCTAATTTCTTCTGAAATCAGACTTTGATTTATCCTGAAATTAGACTCTAGTTTCTTCTGAAATCAGACTCTGATTTCTTCAAAAATCAAACTCCTATTTATCTGAAATCAGACTCTTATTTATTCTAAAATCAGACTCTGAATTATTTAGAAATCAGATTCTTGGTTCTTCAAAAATAATATTCTGAATTCCTCAAAATTCAGACTCCGTTTCTCATTATATATATAATTGGATTATTTGTACTTGTTAATGTTACTTATTTTTCTTTAAGATTTTGTTTCAACCTTATATTATTCTAGTTTACCTAAGTTTCTTAAACTTAAGAATGTTTTCTTACATGAAATAATTTTTTAAAATTAGTCTTTAATAAAATATTGGTTGATTGACACGTGTACAGGTCCCTTTGATATTTAAGGAAAAATATGACCATTGGTGGAGGACCTGACTGTTGGGATTTTCTTCTATAAATACCCAGTTATTTGAATGATCCAAAAATAGACACACATCTAGAGATTACATGTTGTGATGTTGTGAATATATTTCAAAATAGAGAGACTCTCATTATTTGTATGATATGTGAACATCTTGTTTAGCCGTGAACAACTTCTTCATCCTAGTGAAACTATGATTGTTGTTGTGTACAATTGAGGGCTTCCAAGGATTGAAAGAAAAATGATATAACTACCTTAAATTTCAAGGTCTTCTAAGGATAAAAAGATAGATGTTTTTATCACCTTAAAGATCTATGTCTTATAGGAATAGCAATACAGATTCTAATATTCTTATCAAGGTCTTACCCTGGTGTGGGTAAGATATTCTTCTTGAAAGTATAAATCAATGGAATTTTATCCAAGGTTGTTGGATACCCTTCTCTTTGGGTTAAAAGATTCATTGTTACTTGTTCCTTTTTCAATTTTGTTTTTTCTACTTTTTAAGTTACATTTAGAAAGTATAACTTACTTATACTTTCTTGTACTTGTAATTACTCTTGTATATTATATCCTATATGATTTAAGGTATAATATTTCTTTAATAAGAACTTGATTATTTTTATTTAAGATACACTTTTTTAAGTTTCTTTAAAATAAACTTGTTTAAGTTTAGGTTCTTTATTATTGGACCTGGTCCCTTCCAATTATCCCTTTGTTAAAGAACTAAAAGGGTTTGTAAATTCACCTTATTTAACTTTGTTAAACATAGATCTTCTTAGGGTTAAAAATTAATGTTTTTAAACTTACAATTCACCCCCTCTTATATTTGATCATCTACATATCCTACTTTGATCCTACAAATAGTTGAATAACCCAAGAACCTACATGTTTAGTGTCTTGGAGACCAATAACATAAAAACACTTATTTCACTTTCTATGAAAAATTATCCATAATCTATTCCAACTCATTGACATTCTGTGATACATAATCCTCTTTAAACCCTGGGAAGGGAAAAATATAAGAATGGGTGATCTGAAACACTCAATAAGTTATATAATAACAAAGAAAATAATGTTTATATCATAATCATATGTAAATTTATCCACAAGGAAAAATATATGATTAAAAGAATGTAAATCAATAATTTTTAACCGTAAGCATGAAATATAGACTTAACATCTCAAATTATAATACTTTTATCATTGAATGAGAAAATAAAACCTAAAGTATATAACATGAGACATGGAATATAGGAAATAAAATTGTGCAATCAGGCTCATAGTATTTCTTATTATTACAAAACTATCTACTCACTAACCCATTCACTCATAAAATTGTGATTTGAGCTAGACACCATCACTCTCATCCTTTGTGAACTTATATACTTTCTAAACCATTCACATAAAGTTTCTATATCATGAGATATAAGCCTTTACCCAATGCATTAGAGCGAGATATAATTGTCAACCTTATTATAATATATGTATTTTTGTGATACTTGAAAAAACTAACACATCATAATATTTCCCATATAAATAAAAATGTGTTCCATGAAATTTCAAAATAATAACATAAGAAACCCATGGAAATAAAATCGGATTCATAAAACATGCAAAAAATATATGAATTAAATAGATTGATAATTAAAATATGATAACCCAAAATAATCATATAATAGAATAATAAAATAGGGTGAAAAATGAAACATAATCTCTATTTGACGTAGATCATTATTGAGGGAAATAAAAACAGAATCCCAATTAGTTATTTTTTTAAATATTTTTTTCATCATTTTAAAAAACATATTTAAAAGTATCTTTTCAAAAAAATTAATTTGATTTTAATAAAAATGAAAATAGAACATTTCATGGAAATTTAATTTTTTTGAAAATATTTTTTCAACAAAATTAAAAAAGTGAGAATCACTTAAAAAGGAATATCTTGGTAAAATGAAGTCGAAATAAGAAACTGTATAACTCAAAGAAGGGAGTTTGAGTTACAAAGTCCCTTACCTTGACCATTGATTTGCACATAAGTAAATTCACCTCCTGCATCATAGAGATAAATATATTAATTACCTATTTTAGAAATTTATTCACATTCATTTCCATTTATACACATCATTAATAACAATTCCCTTTATGTATTAGATTATTATAATCTCTTTTTAACATCAGGTATTAATAACTTAAATTTTTTTCACATGATCTATAAATATGATATATTTACCCATTCTTTGATTCCAAGTTCATAATTAATATATCATTTAATATACTATAATATATAACTTATAGTTATTTTTCGTTTAGTCATACCGTTAAATAATTTATTTAGTTATGTTGTGTTAAAATTGAATCAATGTTCTCTTATATAATCGATTTGAGAGAATAGCAAGTATAATATATATATTCATAATTTCATATTTATAGGAACGTATATTGTAACATCCTTGATCTAGGAGCCACTAATCTGGTGCCCCGAGCTTGGTCTCCACATGACCTCAAGCGCACATCCCCGTATGCTAGAGGATTTCAACTAGCAGTGAGGGTCTAATAGGCCATGTGGGGACACTATTCCCTAATTTATATATTAATCCATAGAAGATAACACTAGTACAAGAATGACCTTTAGCGGCCGCAAAAATTTGTCGCTAAAGGCCTATAGCGGCCGCCAAACGGCGGCCGCTTTTGCCCCGTCGCTGTTACTATCAGCGGCCGCCATTTGGCGGACGCTGTAGGCAAGCCGAGATGGGCTTTAGCGGATTCCAATTGGCAGCCACTATAGCCCAGACAAATAGCGTCCCCAAATGGCGGCCGCTATAGGTCTCCTTGAAAAACCTATAGCGTCCGCCATATGGCGGCCGCTATTAAATTTTAATTTTTTTTTAAAAAAATTCAATTATACATTAATATACAAAATAAATCCCGACTGTCATCTTCCAAGCTCCGCATCCATAATCACATATAACTGCATAACAAAATTTAATAACAAACTTAGTACGGAATAAAACCTAGAAAACAAATATTTAACTTCAAACTTACTGTAACAGATCTAAAGTATTTGATTTTCAAAATAATATTCATAAATTTGATTACGGTTTTATAAATTTAAAATCAATAATTCTATTGTTCTAATTGGATTGTTGTCCTGTGATTTCAGGTCAATCCAATGTCGTCCGCTAAGTGTTTGACCGTTCGACACCAATTTTGGCCGTTTATGACACCAGAACGGCGTTCCCGGTCACCGCAGGCACACGGCACGTCCGATTGACGTGTAGTCTGCTCGACCACATCACAATTCACTCACCCTTTTATTTCGTCCGATTTCAGGCCATTCGGATATCGTTCGGCCAGTTTTGACCCCCCCCCCCCCCCCCCACGCGCGTTTATCAAGCGCGCGCAATGCTTAAAAAACGCATAATGAGCCTTACCGCACAGACCACACGTCCGATTGATGTTCCGTCTACACGTGCATGTCGTGAATAATAATTGAATTGTTGTCCTGTGATTTCAGGTCAATCCGATGTCGTCCGCTAAGAGTTTGACCGTTAGACGCCAGTTTTGACCGTTTATGGCACCAGAACGGTTTTCCCAGTCACCGAGGGCACACGACACGTCCGATTGACGTTCCGTCTACTCAACCACATCACAATTCACTCACCCTTTTATGTCGTCTGATTTCAGGCAATTCGGACATCGTTCAGCCAGTTTGGACCCCCCCCCCCCCACGCGCGTTTATCAAGCACGTGCAACGCTTAAAGAACACATAATGAGCACCACCGCGCAGACCGCACGTCCAATTGACGTGTCGTCTGCACATGCACGTCGCGAATAATAATTGGATTGTTTTCCTGTGATTTCAGGTCAATCTGATGTCGTCCGCTAAAAGTTTGACCATTAGACGCCAGTTTTGGCCGTTTATGACACCAGAACGGCGTTCCCGGTCACCACGGGCACACGGCACATCCGATTGATGTGCCGTCTACTCGAACACATCAAAATTCACTCACCCTTTGATTTCGTCCAATTTCAGGCCATTCAGACATCATTCGGACAGTTTGGGACCCCCCCACGCGCATTTATCAAGCGCGCGCAACGCTTAAAGAACGCATAATGAGCCCTACCGTGCAGACCACACATCCGATTGACGTTCCATCTACACGTACACGTCGTGAATAATAATTTTATTGTTTTCCTGTGATTTCAGGCCAATCTGATGTCGTCCGCTATGAGTTTTACCGTTAGACGCCCGTTTTGGCCGTTTATGACACCAGAACGGCGTTCCCAGTCACCGCGGGCACACAGCACATCTGATTGATGTGCCGTCTGCTCGACCACATCACAATTCATTCACCCTTTTACGTCGTCCGATTTCAGGCCATTCGGACATCGTTCGGCCAGTTTGGGACCCCCCACGTGCGTTTATCAAGCGCGTGCAATGCTTAAAGAACGCATAATGAGCCCTACCGCACAGACCGCATGTCCGATTGACGTACCGTCTGTGCGTTCACGTCGCAAATAATAATTTTATTGTTTTCCTGTGATTTCAGGTCAATCTGATGTCGTCCTCTATGAGTTTGACAGTTAGACGCCGGTTTTGGCCGTTTATGACACCAGAACGGTGTTCCCGGTCACCGCGGGCACATGGCACGTCCGATTGACTTGTCGTCTTCTCGACCACATCACAATTCACTCACACTTTGATGAAGTCATATTTCAGGCCATTCGGACATCGTTCGGCTAGTTTGGGACCCCCACGCGGGTTTATCAAGCGCGCGCAACGCTTAAAGAACGCATAATGAGCCCTACCGCGCAGACCGCATGTCCGATTGACGTTTCGTCTGTTCGTGCACGTCACGAATAATAATTGTATTGTTTTCCTATGATTTCAGGTCAATCTGATGTCGTCTGCTAAGAGTTTGACCGTTAGACGCCAATTTTGGCCGTTTATGACACCAAAACGGTGTTCCCGGTCACCGCGGGCACACGGCACATCCGATTGACGTGTCATCTTCTCAACCACTTCACAATTCACTCACCCTTTGATGTCGTCCGATTTCAGGCCATTCAGACATCGTTCGGCCAGTCTGGGACCCCCCCCCCCCACGCGTGTTTATCAACCGCGCGCAACACTTAAAGAACGCATAATGAGCCCTACCGTGCAGACCGCACGTCCGATTGACGTGCCGTCTCCGCGTGCACGTCGCGAATAATAATTTTATTGTTGTCCTGTGATTTCAGGTCTATTTGATGTCGTCCGCTAAGAGTTTGACCGTTAGACGCCAGTTTTGGCCGTTTATGACACCAGAACGGCGTTCCTGGTCACCGAGGGCACACGGCATGTCCAATTGACGTGCTGTCTACTTGACCACATCACAATTCACTAACCCTTTTATGTCGTCTGATTTCAGGCCATTCAGACATCATTCGGCCAGTTTGGGACCCCCCCCCCCCCACGCGTTTATCAAGCACGTGCAACGCTTAAAGAACGCATAATGAGCCCAACCACGCAGACCGCACGTCTGATTGACGTGTTGTATGTGCGTGCACATTGAGAATAATAATTTTATTGTTGTCCTACGATTTCAGGTCAATCTGATGTTGTCCTCTATGAGTTTGACCGTTAGCCGCCAGTTTTGGCCGTTTATGACACCAGAACGGCGTTCCCAGTCACCGCGGGCACACGGCACGTCCGATTGACGTGCCCTCTGCTCGAAAACATCACAATTCACTCACCCTTTGATTTTGTCTGATTTCTGGCCATTCGGACATCGTTCGGGCCAGTTTAGGACCTCCACGCGCGTTTATCAAGCGCGCGCAACGCTTAAAGAATGCATAATGAGCCCTACCACGCAGACCACACGTCCGATTGATGCGCCGTCTACGCGTGCACGTCGCGAATAATAATTTTATTGTTGTCCTGTGATTTCAGGTCAATCCGATGTCTTCCGCTATGATTTTGACCGTTAGACGCCCGTTTTTCACCGTTTTTGACACCAGAACGGCGTTCCCGGTCACCGCGGGCACACGACACGTCCGATTGACGTGTCGTCTTCTCGACCATATCAAAATTTACGCACCCTTTGATGTCGTCCGATTTCAGGCCATTTGGACATCGTTCGGCCAGTTTGGGACCCCCCCACGTGCTTTTATCAAGCGTGTGCAACGCTTAAAGAACGCATAATGAGACATACCGCGCGGACCGCACGTGCGATTGACGTGACGTCTGCGCGTGCACGTCGAAAAAAATAATTTAATTGTTTTCCTGTGATTTTAGGTCAATCCAATGTTGTCTTCTATGAGTTTGACCATTAGACGCCAGTTTTGGCCGTTTATGACACCAGAACGGCGTTCCCGGTCACCGCGGGCACACAGCACGTCCGATTGACGTTTCATCTGCTCGACCACATTACAATTCACTCACCCTTTGATTTCGTCCGATTTGAGTCCATTCGGACATCGTTCGGCCAGTTTGGGACCCCCCCCCCCCCCCCCACGTGCGTTTATCAAGCGCGCGCAACGCTTAAAGAACGCATAATGAGCCCTACCGCGCAGACCGCACGTCCGATTGATGTGTCATTTGCGCGTTCACGTCTCGAATAATAATATTATTGTTGTACTGTGATTTCAGGTCAATCCGATGTCGTCCGCTATGATTTTGACCGTTAGACGCCCGTTTTGGCCGTTTATGACACCAGAACGGCGTTCCCAGTCACCGCAGGCACACTGCACATCCGATTGACGTGTCGTCTACTCGACCACATCACAATTCACTCATCCTTTGATGTCGTCCGATTTCAGGCCATTCGGACATCATTCGTCCAGTTTTGGACCCCCCCCCCCCACGCGCGTTTATCAAGCACGCGCAACGCTTAAAGAACGCATAATGATCCCTACCGCGCAGACTGCACGTCTAATTGACGTGCCGTCTATGCGTTCACGTCGCGAATAATAATTTTATTGTTGTCCTGTGATTTCAGGTCAATCCGATGTCGTCCGCTATGAGTTTGACCGTTAGACGCCGGTTTTGGCCGTTTTTGACACCAGAACGGCGTTCCCCGGTCACCGCCGGGCACACGGCACGTCCGATTGATGTGCCGTCTGCTCGACCACATCACAATTCACTCACCATTTGATGTCATCTGATTTCAGGCCATTCGGACATTGTTTGTCCAGTTTGGACCCCCCCCCCCCCCCCCACGTGCGTTTATCAAGCGCGCGCAACGCTTAAAGAATGCATAATGAGCCCTACCGCGCATACCACACGTCCGATTGATGTTCCTTCTGTGCGTGCACGTCGCGAATAATAATTGGATTGTTTTCCTGTGATTTTAGGTCAATCCGATGTCGTCTTCTATGAGTTTGACCGTTAGACGCCCATTTTGGCCGTTTATGACACCCGAACGGCGTTCCCGGTCACCGCGGGCACACGGCACGTTTGATTGATGTGACGTCTGCTCGAACACATCATAATTCACTCACCCTTTGATGTCGTCCAATTTCAGGCCATTCAGACATCGTTCGGCCATTTTGGGACCCCCCCACGAGCGTTTATCAAGCGTGTGACGCACGCCTGTCATGGGGCGTGGCAAAACAATATTTTATTTACCTAAGTATAGTATAGCAGTTGATCCTAGGTAGTCTCCCAAAGAGGAGTGCACACAAAACAAGGTTGTCACTTTTTGTTGGTTTTCTTAAAAAGATTGGTTTTAACAAATTTGAATGACTTTGAGAGAAACAAACAACAGAAATTGATTGATTTTAACAAATTATAAAGACGGTGATCGGATTGGGTTCGGCTAGACTTAGTGTTGTGCCATCATGGTTTCCAAATTTTATCTCTTCTTCTTCCTTAAATTGGTAAGAGAGAGATTTATCTACCGAGTCCTCTCTCTCCCTTAGTCAGATAAATGTGATGAGAATTTTCCTTTCTAAAACCTTAGATTGGTCTATCCTCCTTCCAATGTGTTTAGGGTTGTATATGGTCTTTTGATTAATTAGAGCAATCCCAGACCTGGAATTGTTGTTCCCTAATAAACCAAGATTTCAACATACAATCCTACACACGTGCTTGACAACCGTCGAGCAATCACCACCCAACCCTAATCATGTGCCACCGTATACAGATTAGAATTGGGTGGAGGGAGATGTGATCATCGACCAAAGAAAATTATAATTTCAGAATAAAAACCTTAACACAACCACATTCGGAATTTAATACTGAATTATGAATTGAAACCAGAAGAAGAAAGAAGAACAAATTTTATTCATTTCAAGCACAAAAACTCAAACACAACACATAGGTCCAGCCTCCCCTCTTTCCGATCACTCAAATGAAATTACCCCTCCATGGATGGGGTAAGAGAGATAATGTGGGAGAGGAGAGACATTTTAAAATAAAATAAATAAAATAAAAAGCTGAGAAGTTCTTCTCCTGTGTGCCCGAGAAGGAATGGGGTGGAGAATGGGATGTATTGAGGGGGAGGAGCTCTCCTCCTTTTATAGGCAGAATTCGACCCCCGAAAGATGGAGCGTTTTAGCCCCCCTTAATGACCTCTTCACGCGTTCCTCTCTTCATTAATGTTGTGTACAATTGTCTGGTACGTGTCCCCTCAAAATATCAGCGGATTTGGACAGGTATTCCGAGAGTTATCGCCAATGTCCTCTGACAATTTATTCTGTCCAGTCTGAATCATCAAACCGAAAACACCGTTTTGTACTGAATTAATGTCCCTGAACACGGCCATTTATGGCTTGGCCTCCTTAATGAAACTTGTTCCAAATATTCGTATCCGTCTATCCACAAAATATAAGCTCCATTAAAGTCGTTTTGAGCAAGTTATGGATATTTCACTGAACCATATTTTTTCTGGATGAAATTTCTAGGAAGCTTCCTTGGTGTTCCTGAATAATCTTCAACTTCATTGAATTGTTTGGACCTCAAGATGGTCGAATCCGATCCTGGTCCAGAAGACAAAGTTGAAGAAAATTAAATTAGGATTCTAAATAAATTATAATCATAAAATTTGGATTTATATTTTTTTTGTAAATGACCAAAATACCCCTGTAGTGAAAATCTGTCCAAAATGCAGAATTTGGTCATTTTTGCATTTAAAATTAAAATACTTCTTAAATCCAAAATTGTAACATATAAGCTCAAAATGTTATCTTGGGATGTCTAAAACAATAGAAATGCATTAAAAAATGTGTAAATTATAAGCCCTGTCAATTCCCCCACACTTAAATCATGCTTGTCCTCAAGCATAAAATCTCAACATGGAATTCAAAGGGCACTAATGTCACCAATATTTAAATTTCAAATGAAATAAAATCAAATGATTTTCAATGTCCAATCAAATTTTCCAGTTCCACAAAAATACCAATTTAATTTCCCATTTTTCAAAGAAACAATCAATTCATGCATTTTACTTTTCCCCTTTGAAAAATAATGAAGCTTCTCCTTTCATTCATTCAAGCTTCTCAATTTATTATTATTAAACATGCCAAATCATGACCTACCTCACTTTTGAATATTTTCTCTCATCACTCATGATACAATTAATAGTGTAGTTATGCTCATATCATGAGAACATTCTCCTTACCCATTGGCTTGTAAAGTAACTACTTTCTCCACTTTGTAAAGACAAAACACACATAAAATCATGAGGACTTGCAATAAAGGTTCAAATGATTCTGTGGCTTAGGGTTGGTGGGTAAATGATTGAAATAATTTAAGGCCAGAAGTAGGAGGTTTGACTCTTATGTACAATTCATGATTAATCAAGTGAAAACACAAGATGAACCTCACTCAAATCCCCTTGAAATGTGAATCACAACACCACTCCCCTTTCAATGACATGGGTCATGAGTCAATAAATGATTACAAAGAATGATATCATCCAAGTTCTCCCTGTTTTTTTTTGTGAAGCTCCAGAAAGGCACAGCTTTATTTTTTTTGTAAAGCTCCAGAAAGGCACAACTTTATTTTGAATTTTTTTTTGAAGAACCGGATGAAATGAAAGAAGCATAATGAAATGATGACTAATGCCCAATTTTCTAATAATACATTGCCCAAATTGATGACGCACACATTACACCACCGAAAAATGATACATATCCCAAGGAACGCACACGAAAGGCCCTTCCCCCACACTCAAACTTGAAATAACCATGCAAAAATACTAAAAGTGCGGGTAGGTAAGGAAAAATTGGATTGTAATGTGGCTTAAACCTATAAGTAAATTCATGGAATCTAAGGGCTTACGAAGGATAAATGTAAAGTTTGGTCTTAGGATAAAATTTGGCTAGCCAATGAGATGCCTCAATCATTTTAAATGTGGTTTTGTACAGTCATAGCTTTGACAAGTTTCAATACAAGTTCTAGCAGGTGGCACACCCCAAGATCACTCAAGAAATATGCTAAAGATAAAATAGGAATCATTTGGTCTAGAAATCCTCTCAGGAATGAGAATATGATATTGGACAATCACTCATGGCATGATTAATAATAACAAATTAATTCACATGAATTTCAAAAATTCAAAGAATGAAAAATGGAAGGGAAATTTCATTTACATGAATCAATTAATTACCTTAAATCATGAGTCCTTATTTCAATATCCTTGCTTCACTTTAATCATCCAATTATCCATTTTAATCATTCAATCTCATTAACATTGAAATTTAAAACCTGGCATCACAAGATTCCTAAGAAACTCATGTCTCCTAGATAAGTTGAGTAAAACATTAATTCAAGTGTGGGTATGCAATTCTTATCATTAAAGGTTAAAACATGTTTTGGACAAAAAATTTAAGGAGTTTAAAATTTAAAATTTAAAAATGAACTCCCTTTTGAAATAAAGATTTAGTCCCCTTTAACAAATTTTTGGGGCTTCCTTCTTCCATCATGATCCTACAAAAGAAAATTTCAAAATTAAGAACAAGTATCATGTCATTAAAGCTCAAAATGATAAGGAGGAAAGGGATGAATGCTAAAATACTTCTAAGCAATGAAATTGAAATCTAAATTCCTATAAATCAAGGGATAGGTCTTGGTACGATCCCCCAAGTGGGCCCTGAATTTTTACTACCTCCAGTGGGCAGTACCAGCTGTTATCCAAAGTCTGATGGTGGATGTAGATTCTTTGATTTGAACCACCACATGTGGCTTTTCCCAGATTGTGCTTCATTTTCCTTGTTGAGGAGGAATCCATGTATAGAGTACACCAGATCCACCCCCTTTGCAATGTGGTATAGCTTGCATGGCGGGGGTAGGATGAAGTATGGATCCTCCTCCACTTCGGTTTCTACTTGTGCAACGTTTTCTTCAAAATCCAGTGGTTGCTTCAGATTTGCTGCATGAAAAGAATAATCAAAGGGAGATTCAACATTTAAATTTGAAATATTAATTTCAAAATCTTCCCTTTTAAGGTAGGTAGCTTTTAGATTTTGTTCTTCATGCATAGCCACTTGTATCTCTTCATGGACTTCCTCAAGTAGATGATCAATATCTTTAGGGAGCTCCAGGTGTTTTTCAACAGGTGCATATTCTTTTTCATCTTCTTTTAAGGAAATGTAAGGATTGACAAAATCTGAAAATTTAAAATTATAAGGAGTGATGCTCAAATCAGATTGAATAAAATCAGAAAAGGTAGAGTTCATGGAAGGATCATCTCTCGGAGTTGGGTCTGGTTCAATCTCTTCTTCATTTGAAATCACATCTTGGAGTTGAGTAGTAGAAGATATAGGTAGGTAGTCAGGCTCCACTATATCTTGGATCTCCATTGAAAAATCAGGGATGACTAATGGGGGATCTTCTTGGACCTTGGATACTTCATAAAATTCGGGAAAGTAATGGGAGAACTCATCTAGCTTTCGTGCCATCGCTTCAAAAACATCTTCGTTCATGTCCTCCCTTAGCCCATCTATGAATTCTTTGAATGTTTTCTCATCATTATTTGTTTTCCAAAATAACCTCACCTGTCTAACAATAGAAGAAACACCATCCTCTGTGGAAAAGGTCGATTCAATAATTGGTTCATTTATTGGTGGGTAATTGTTCCATGAATTAAAGAAATAGTCATTTGAAAACAACATGGAAAGTGTGTTTTTTTTAATTTGGAAAAAAGTCAAATATTTACAATTTGATTGTGGCACTGCCTCCCCAGCAACGGCGCCAAGTTTGACGCATGCTTGTCGTGGGGCATGGAAAAACAATATTTTATTTACCTAAGTATAGTATAGTAGTTGATCCTAGGTAGTCTCCCGAAGAGGAGTGCACACAAAACAAGGTTGTCACTTTTTGTTGGTTTTCTTAAAAAGATTGGTTTTAACAAATTTGAATGACTATGAGAGAAACAAACAACAGAAATTGATTGATTTTAACAAATTATAAAGACGGTGATCGGATTGGGTTCGGCTAGACATAGTGTTGTTCCATCATGGTTTCCAAATTTTATCTCTTCTTCTTCCTTAAACTGGTAAGAGAGAGATTTATCTACCGAGTCCTCTCTCTCCCTTAGTCAGATAAATGTGATGAGAATTTTGTTTTCTAAAACCTTAGATTGGTCTATCCTCCTTCCAATGTGTTTAGGGTTGTATATGGTCTCTTGATTAATTAGAGCAATCCCAGACCTGGAATTGTTGTTCCCTAATAAACCAAGATTTCAACATACAATCCTACACACGTGCTTGACAACCGTCGAGCAATCACCACCCAACCCTAATCATGTGCCACCGTATACAGATTAGAATTGGGTGGAGGGAGATGTGATCATCGACCAAAGCAATTTATAATTTCAGAATAAAAACCTTAACACAACCGCATTCGGAATTTAATACCGAATTATGAATTGAAACCAGAAGAAGAAAGAAGAACAAATTTTATTCATTTCAAGCACAAAAACTCAAACACAACACATAGGTCCAGCCTCCCCTCTTTCCGATCACTCAAATGAAATTAACCCTCCATGGATGGGGTAAGAGAGATAATGTGGGAGAGCAGAGACATTTTAAAATAAAATAAATAAAAGAAAAAGCTGAGAAGTTCTTCTCTTGGGTGCCCGAGAAGGAATGGGGTGGAGAATGGGATGTATTGAGGGGGAGGAGCTCTCCTCCTTTTATAGGCAGAATTCGACCCCCGAAAGATGGAGCGTTTTATCCCCCATTAATGACCTCTTCACGCGTTCCTCCATTCATGAATGTTGTGCACAATTGTCTTGTACGTGTCCCCTCAAAATATTAGCGGATTTGGACAGGTATTCCGAGAGTTATGGCCAATTTCCTCTGAAAATGTATTCTGTCCAGTCAGAATCATCAAACCGAAAACACCGTTTTGTACTGAATTAATGTCCCTGAACACGGCCATTTATGGCGTGGCCTCCTTAATGAAACTTGTTCAAAATCTTCATATCCGTCTATACACAAAATATCAGCTCCATTAAAGTTGTTTTGAGGGAGTTATGGATATTTCACTGAACCATCTTTTTTCTGGATGAAATTTCTAGGAAGCTTCCTTGGTGTTCCTGAATAATCTTCAACTTCATTGAATTGTTTGAACCTCAAGATGGTCGAATCTGATCCTGGTACAGAAGACAAAGTTGAAGAAAATTAAATTAGGATTCTAAATAAATTATAATCATAAAATTTGGATTTATATTTTTTTGTAAATGACCAAAATACCCCTGTAGTGAAAATCTGTCCAAAATGCAGAATTTGGTCATTTTTGCATTTAAACATAAAATACTTCTTAAATCCAAAATTGTAACATATAAGCTCAAAATGTTATCTTGGGATGTTTAAAACAATAGAAATGCATTAAAAAATGTGTAAATTTTAAGCCCTGTCAGCGCGCGCAACGCTTAAAGAACGTATAATGAGCCCTACCGCGCAGACCGCACGTCTGATTGATGTGAAGTCTATGCGTGCATGTCGAAAATAATAATTGGATTGTTTTTCTATGATTTCAGGTCAATCCGATGTCGTCCTCTACGAGTTTGGCCGTTAGACGTCCGTTTTGGCCGTTTATGACACCAGAACGGCGTTCCCTGTCACCGCGGGCACACAGCACATACGATTGATGTGTCGTCTACTCGAACACATCACAATTCACTCAACCTTTGATTTCGTCCTATTTCAGTCCATTCGGACATCGTTCGGACAGTTTGGGACCCCCCCACGCGCATTTATCAAGCGCACGCAACGCTTAAAGAACGCATAATGAGCCCTACTGCGCAGACCGCATGTCCGATTGATGTGACGTCTACGCGTGCACATCGCGAATAATAATTGGATTGCTTTCCTATGATTTCAGGTCAATCCGATGTTGTCCGCTATGAGTTTGACCATTAGACGCCCGTTTTGGCCGTTTATGACACCAGAACGGCGTTCCCGGTCACCGCGGGCACACGGCACGTCTGATTGACGTGTTGTCTACTCGAACACATCACAATTCACTCAAACTTTGATGTCGTCCTATTTCAGGCCATTCGGACATCATTCGGCCAGTTTGGGACCCCCCCACGCGCGTTTATCAAGCGCGCGCAATGCTTAAAAAACGCATAATGAGCCCTACCGTGCAGACTGCACGTCCGATTGACATTCTGTCTGTGCGTGCACGTCGCAAATAATAATTGGATTGTTGTCCTATGATTTCAGGTCAATCTGATGTTGTCCGCTATGAGTTTGACCGTTAGATGCCCGTTTTGGCCGTTTATGACACCAGAACGGCGTTCCCCGTCACCGCGGGCACACGACACGTCCGATTGACGTGTCGTCTGCGCGTGCACATCACAATTCACTCACCCTAAAAGGATACAAATATTCAAAGAGTTCTTGGGCTTTTCCCAAGAAACAACTGTCTGGAGTTTCTCTCCATCCACTGACACACATTCCTCTAAAATTATTTGACCCAATAACTATACCTATATAATCAATACAAAACTGACATATATATAGCTTGACGTATAGTCAATAAGTGTAATCTGTATGATTTCAAGATGTTGGGTATGATCATAATCACTCTTGGAGTGCACGAAGATACCATCCAAAAATATTAAAACAAACTAATCTAGGTAAAAAATAAAATTTTATTCATCAAGGATATAAAAAATTATAAAGAATTCATCAAGACAAATGAAATTACCTCATGAATGGGGTTCATTCTCATCTGGATCACCAATATCACTGTGATGTCCAGAAAATGTATTTGGAGCCTACAATATATATCAATATTATGTATCTTAAACATATCAATAAAATTCAATTTGAGTATGGTTTGTTTTATTGTTTACCTGTGGCGCCACTTGTTGCGTCATCATTTCATCGATACGTGATGACATCTGTGACAACCTCTCCTCATACTCTGCATGTAACTGCTGAAATTGTGAATCAAAATTGCGCTGCATATCTTGAATGGAAGCATCTATCTCAGTCTATGTGCACATCCCTGACTCTCTGCATGCACTCATCACATCTGCTCTAACAACTGCACGTCGTGGGACACCGCCGCCATAAGTCAAAGAATAACCATGACCGTTACGCCCCACGACACGGTGAAATATTTCATCTCTACGCACAGTACTACGACATTGCTCCTCTGGAAACTCTGCTAACTGAGCATCAAACTGAGCCTGTATCATATAATGAATCAATGAACAAATATTCATAATTTATATAAAATAAAAATACATTTATTAATTAGTAAATAATTTTCTTACTATAACACCTGCAACATCGGGATCACCCGCCCTACGAGTCCTCATCCATATGGACATCCGATCGATTGGCTCACCGCGTTGGTGTAACTATAATAAAGGGGTTCACCATATTATACTACAATATTTTTAAAATATGAATGAAATAGTGAATTCTGAACTTACATTATGTCTGAGCTGTGACACATGTCGAGTGCCAAGTCTGGAACGTGTGGCCTGCATCACCCGATTATGTGAATGACGAGCAGACTCGGTCTATATTCAATGTATTTACTTAATAGACATTTGAAAAATTAGTCATTTATAGATTAAAAGTAATAAATCTTACCATCGCTGCCTCACTCGACCAAAACGAAACCAAATCCTACCACTGCGCAGGAAGATTTCCCGGAGGGACGCACTGTAGAATGTCTGGAACACCCGCAAATGGTGTCCAGTGATCTCTCTTCACCCTTGACTTGTAATCCTTCCATAATTTTCTGCATTTCGACATACAAACAGCCCGAAACTCATTTGTACAGGATGTCAAATTATCCTATTAAAAATATTGTCAGTAAATGGGACAATAATAATAACAATATCATGAAAAATTAAACATTGAATTTACCTGAACCTCCCTCCATAATCTGACCATCGTATCCGGAGGGAAATAACTCCAGTCACGAGTCGTTAGAGGTAATTTGTGTGAGTCTCGTATCATATTCCAAAACTGACGACTCAGTGCAGTAGCACCATCTCTAACTGGATGAAATGTGTCGTCAAATAACACATCCAATCGGGCTCCAGAGATCCAGGATCGAACCCCTCTACCAGGACCCCTTGCGTCTGCTGGAAGAAGTAGTAGATCCTGATAAACATAAATTCATAATTCAATTACAAAATAAATTAATGATTAGAAATAGTTAGGGAAATATAAACAGAAAATTGAAATCAATTAATTTAGAAAAATGAAAACATACATACCAACAACATCAGGTGAACCACTGTGACCACCCTGTGACATACCTGCATTAAAAGAAATTATAGTTAAATCAAGAAATTTTTATACATATATAACTGATGAATATTTTTACAAATAATAACTAGGAATATAATTACAATTTCCACTAATCATGAAAGTCTATCGTATCTCCTTCAACCGTCTCTCTGGTCCATTGTATATCTTCATCTCGTACAGCTACTGTTGTTTGGTCAAGTGTTTGATCGGGAAATGCGACAACTTTAGGTTGCTCTTGGTCAATCAGAAAACCCCCTCTTCTAGAAATTTTCACCACAACTTTCCAATCAGAATCAATGCCGACAAAGTAAACTTGTTCTTCCTGCGATGTCAGTATGATGGGCTCATTGCTAACCCGGTCATCTTTATATAGCATATTGTTAAAGTTTACTAATGTAAATTGGAAGTTATCAACTTTCGTTCCACGAACTGGATCGACCCAATCACACCTTAACAATATGTGTTTTAAGCCATGATCATAAATAACCTCAATGACATCTCTCAACAATCCATAATAATAACCCGCACCAACAAAAGAACAACCAATGCCACTATTTTGTGTGGCTCGGTTCATGTAAACATCGCTAATACGAAATCGGAATCCGTTAGCATCCAAAGACTTTTAGCGACGAGCTGTAATAAATGGACCATCAGCTAGTTGGTTGAGTTCTTCGCTCACATGCTGGGTTAAATCACGTAACTTTTAAATCTGCAAATTTCACATATATAGTTTAATGGATAAAAGATTGTGAAAATACAACTTAGTTGTGCTATAAAAATATTAAATCAATTATACGTACATGATTCTTGAACCACTCATGAAATGTGTTGAAATGATGTTTTTGGATTTGATACTCATTTGCACGGGGCCTTTCACGTTTCAACTCAGCGATATGCATCCTAAATCACAACACAATATAAGGTAAGCAATAAAATAAATATATAAACAAAATAAACATCAACTATGAAACTTACTATATCAATGGAATAACTGATGGAGTGTTGAACAACACATATTGATGAGCTTGAACTCACTCATCGTTCCGCATATCAAATGTTATTCCTTCTTCAATTGGACCCTCGTCAGTCTGGGACAGTTTATCTATCTTTGTTTCAACCTCATCAATATATGAAGCACAGAAATTAGTACACTCATCCATTAAATATCCCTTGGAAATTGATGCTTCTGGACGAGCTTTGTTGCGTACATAGCGTTTCAATGTATTTAAGTATCGCTCTATTGGATACATCCACCTGAATTGCACGGAACTGCCATCAATGACTTCACCAGTTAAATGCATGGTCAAGTGAACCATGACATCAAAAAAAGACGGCGGAAAGAGTTTTTCTAGGTGACATAGTGAAAGAACTATGTTATCCTGTATCTTTTTCAAATCACTCATGCGATGATTCCTAGAACAGAGCTGTCTGAAAAAATTAGAAACTATAATCAACGGCTCAACAACCTAGGAAGGTAAGCAATCACAAATTGCTATAGGAATTAACTATTGAAGAAGAATATGATTATCATGACTTTTCAAACCCTGTAATGTCATGCTCATCATATTCACGCGCTTCGAAATATTAGATAAATAACCATCTGGCACCTTAACAGTCTTCAAAATTGATAGAAATGTTTGTTTCTCTTTTTTACTCATTGTGTACTGTGCAACAGGCATGTATGCCCGATTACCTTCACCCAGTTGTAAATGTAAATGTTGTCTCAATCCCATTTCTTACAAATCACGTCGAGCATTAGCACTGTCCTTTGATTTCCCCTTGACGCCTAAAATGGTGCACAAAATATTATCACATACATTTTTTTCAATGTGCATCACATCTAAATTATTCCTTAAAATATTATATTTCCAATAAGGCAATTCAAAAAAAATACTTCGTTTCTTCCAATTATGACTTCGCTGTCTATTTGCAGCAGGAATAGAAGGCAATGCAGAAACCAATAAATCTTGAAAATCATACATTGTACGGATGTTTTATTCATCAAGTTGTGAACAAATTTCAACCCCAGACAGTATTTGTGGTGATGGGTCAAACTCTCTATTCCCATCAAACGATACACAGTCTTTTCTGAACCTGTGCAATGGAGGAAGAAAGCGTCTGTGACCAAGATATTCCCACTTTCTACAATATTTAAGCCATATAGATTTCTTACTCTTATTACAACAAGGGAAAGCAAATTCTCCTTTTGTACTCCAACTTGATAAGTTAGCATACGCTGGGAAATCATTAATTGTCCATAACAAAGCGGCCCGAAGTCTAAACATTTCATTTGCTGCCGAGTCAAAAGTCATTACACCATCGGCCCAAAATTCTTTTAGCTCATCAATCAAAGGTTGCATATAAACATCAATTTTATCACCAGGTCCTCTCGGTCTATCAATTAGAATTGACAGTAACAAAAAAGGTTGCTTCATACATACCCATGGGGGAATGTTGTATGGAACCAACACCACTGGCCATGTACTATGTGTCGCACCAACCATGGACCTAAATGGGTTAAAACCATCTGCTGCCAAACCCAGTCGAATATTACGATCATCTCGGGAAAAGTCTGGGTTTCTCTAATCAAACTCTTTCCATGCCAATGAATCTGTCGGGTGAGTTAATTTATCAACCTCTTTCTTTCTCTCTGAATTCCAAGTCATCAATTTAGCAATTTTAGTAGACAATAAGAATCTCTTCAGTCTCGGTTTCAGTGGGAAATAACGCATCTGTTTAGTGGAAACTTGTTTCCCTTGATTCAAGACTCTCCCAGGAAGAATCTGACTACCTTGATTAATCTCATTGGTCTTCCACCTGGATGTATATCAAACAGTACAATTATTTAATTGCGCATTCTCTTTTCTGAACAACATACAATTATTGCGACATGCATCAATTGTATCATATGTAAAACCAATATCATCGATTAACTTGCGAGTTTGATAGAATGACTCTAGAATCTTCGCTCCAACAGGGAGTACCTTCTTCAATAATACCAACAACATGTCGAATGAGGTGTCTGACCACTGGTTCAAGGCCTTCAGGTGTAACAATTCAACGATGAACGATAGTTTACTAAATTTAGTGCATCCAGGATATAATTCAATATGCGCATCATCAAGAATTTCAAAGAATTTCAATGCTTCTCCATCTGCAGAAGAATGAGGATTACTCAATCCAACGTCGTCATTTACGACATTACTGTCTTCAGATTGAAACTGACGCATCATATCATTCAGCATTATGTTCATCGAATCAACTGTTCCCGAATCAACATTCATATGAATATTTTCTGAGAAATGACATGAAACAGAATCTTCTCCATGACGTGTCCATGTCTTATAGTTTTTCAAAAACTCATTCAAAAAAAATGTTCTCTACCACTATCTCATTTGAAGAGATATCTATTTGCACATTTTATTCATGGAAAACTAATCATATCGCTTGGAAATTTGATGGTGAAATCCATAAATCGCTTAATTCGCTCATAATATTGAGCTGAAAATATATCTTGCATATCAATCCAACTCCTATCCATATCTGTATTTAATAGAAATAAAAAGTGAAATATCTTATTTAAATTCTAAAAAAACACATATCATTAGAATTTAAAAACCAAATTTTGATAAAAAAACATTACCTGAGGAGGACTCGACCGTGGGTAATGGGTTCTGACTCGATTGCGGATCCATGAAGGCGCAGTGAATTGACGACAGAGGTTCAATGGCCGGACTCGAAAGGAGCGGAACCGTTAGACTGCGTGGAGGGTTCTACACGGCGGGGCACAATGGACCGGAAGGGTCCAACGGAGGCAGGAGGACTTGCCGGAGGGATGCAATGGGGCCGTGAGGGGATGGCGGCGGGGGGGCTATCCAAATGTGCAGCACGGGTAGGGGTGGGGGTTGCTGGGTCATGGGGGTGTCGGGGTGTCGGGGTCACGGGGGCGCAGCACGGAGGCAAGGCGGTGGGGGTCGCCGGGGTGTAGCGCGGGCAGGGGGTGTCGGGGTCACGGGGGCGCACCATGGAGGCAAGGCAGTGGGGGTTGCTGGTGGCGCAGCACGGAGGCAAGGGGGTGGGGATCGCCGGGAGGTCGCTGGAAGTTCGGGGGTGCACGGAGGTCACCAGGAGGTCGCCGGGAGGTCGGGGTCGCCGGGAGGTCGGGGTGGGGGTCACCGGGAGGTCGGGGTCGTCGGGAGGTCTCCAGGAGGTCACCGGCAGCACAGAGGCAAGGGGGTAGGGTCAAGAGGTCACACCAAGGGTTACCGAGGTCGCCAGGAGGTCGGGGGTCGGGGTCGACGGGGGTCGGGGTCGCCAGCGGAGTCGGGGTCGTCGGGGGTCGGGGAGGGTCGTCGGGGGTCGGGGAGGGTCGCCGGTGGTCGGGGAGGGTCGTCTGGGGTCGGGGAGGGTGGTCGGGGGTCGAGGTCGGGGAGGGTCGTCGGGGGTCGGGGTCGAGGTCGCGGGGTCGGGGAAGGGGGGGTCGCGGGGTCGGGGAGCGGAGGGAGGGGAGGGAGGGAAAATTAGGTGTTTTTAGGAAAAATTGCAGCGGCCGCTGTTGATGGTATTAGCGGCCGCCAAATGGCAGCCGCTATAGATGCCCCACCTCCAAAACCAGATTTTCTAGTAGTGTAATAATTTAAATAGAGAAAAAAATGGGAAATAATCAATAACATGCATAAATAATCAATTCCCAAAACTAGGTACAACTATATACAATCATAAATATGTCATGATATTCCATAGTGCTAAGTGAACAAAACAAAAATAAGGAAAAAAATATAATCCCCAAAATGGTCCAGACACCAAGTCTGGAACCTCACCCATACATGTCCCATGCCCAACTCAACTCCCTAGTAGAGGGCCCTTTCCCTTGTCCTGACCTTCAAGCATGAAATCTACTTGGGTACCCAATGGTGGCTTGATCAGGGTGTGAGTATAACTCAGTACTCTACCACCAACGGTGTCTAAAAAATATCACATAGTGTAGATAGTGCATGAAAATGATAATAATGGAAATATTAAGGTAAACTATTCAATAAGACATTCTAGACTATGCTCATTTAATTTATACTACCTTTGAATCCAGGTTCACAACTTAGACATTTCATGGTTTAATCTACCTTTTTCATGTGTTTAATGGATTATCCATATTCAATGTTCTCAAGCATATGGGAAAAAATCAATCCATATCTCACTAGGAATCACATTATAACAATCTCATAATCCTCACCTCGAAGCCTTAGTCTGGGTGGAATGCAACTATTAGGGGAATTAAACTTCATCTCCTTCCCTAACTCATGCATTTAGGGGCAGATCTATAACCCCTGTCCAACTCAACCAATGGGTGTAGAACCTCATATTGATACCCCACTCAACCAAGCCATGTGCACATGCTTATTTATCATTCACCACAATTAACCATATCACAACAAGCACAACCAATATCATTTTCAATATCACAATAATATCAATTAATGGGAATTTAACATTTTTCCTCAATCCATTAACACATTCATCATTTATATCACTTAACCCTTGGGTCCCATTTTCTATTTTTTATTCCTAACTCACTAATAATATTCAAGAATAAACATAATTCCTTATCATATTTCCATTATTCCATTTAAACCCATTTAAAATCCAACCAAACAAACCCTTAGACTTTAATCACATTATACCCAACTATCCATAACCCTTATAACATATAACATTAACCAATGAACACATTCGTTAAGACTCTATATCAACATGAATCCATTTCACACCCTATGTTTTTGTTAGCCATTTAGGAGGTTCGACACACCCCATGGGTGGCCCTAAAATTGTTCACATCATTCTCCATGTATCCCATGGGGATCATGAGGGTTTCATTAGGTTTTTTAGACACCCAATACATCACATCATGTCAAAGGCACTAAGAAATCATCAAAAGAGGGGAAAAAAATAAAAACCATATATGCAAAAATCTATAAAAAAACCAAGGGATATAACTTGTAGACTACCTACCTTAAATCCATTGGTGAACACACTCTCAACTAAAGCCTTAGACCGTGATTCAACCACCCTTTGAATCCTTACCCTAAATCTCACCGAAAAAGTAGGGTTTGAGAGACTCGGATGGAGATGGGGATAAAATATAAACCTTAAACAATAAAAAGAAGCAAGGAGGGTTTTAACCTTACACGAATCTTCAATCTGAAAATTTCAGTGCACCAAACAGCCTAGGATTGAAGGAGAGTCATGTCTTGAAAGATCTTGTAAACTTGGACCATCACTAGGGTTGATGGTGGAAGAAAGGGGAGAAATCCCAAGTTGGGACTTAAAATCCTGTAATGGTATTTTTGTAATTTTTAAAAGTTTCCAAGCCATATAGTTTACCCGCACAATTTTTCAAACTATGTGCCAACCGTGTGAAGGCTAGTGCTCGCACACCCTTCTCTCGCATGGATTTCTAGACTGTGTGAAAACGGTGTGGATTTCTACTGCCTGCATGGTATCCCCTCGCACGGTTTTCCAAACTGTGCGGATTTCTCCAAAATCCCCTTTCCCCCTTTTTCATGTCCTGAACCCTCAGAACACCCCTGATCCTTATTAATGTCTTTGTAAAACACATAATTAACCAAAAACATGGACTTAAACTGAATCATAAACATGAAAATACCTTACGGAGAAATCTGAGATCTTACAACCTCCCCACCTTATAACGGCCCATCCTCGATCCGCTCTTCTCGAGCTTCATAGGGTTTTAAAAACAAAGAGGTCGGACCACTAGTCCTGCATATCCAACTCCTACTCCCACATTTATTTCTAAACATTTACATGTTGGCATATAATAAGAATTAAGGGAATGACCTTACCCCATAAAAATTTCTCACTATAATCCACAATACAAATCAGGTGCTCTTCAAAGGACGCATCAACCTCATGCTCGAAATCCTTAGAATTTATCACATGAGATGGATTAGGATGATACTAACAGAGTTTGGAAACATGGAAAACATCATTAATCCCACTATTCCACTATGGAAGATCTAATCGGTAAGTCACTGGACTAATCCTTTCAACAGTCTAAAATGGCCACACATATCTAGGCACCAACTTTTCCTTCTTCTAAATTCAATAGTGGACCAACCTTGGTGACACAAAAAGAAACAAAATATCACCCACCATGAACTCTAGAGGTCCACGATGTCTATCCACAAAATAATTCTACCGAATCTACTTTGTCGCCATACGCTTTTGAATCCAACAAACCTTCTCCGACATCTCCTATACAAGACTCGATCCTAATAGCTCAGACTCCCTAGCCTCTAACCAACACAACAGAGATCTACATGGTCTCCCATATAGTTCCTCAAAAGGTTCCATCTAAAATATATCCTGAAAGCTATTGTTGTAAGAAAACTGAACAAGTGACAAGTGATTTTTCCAAAAACCACCGAAATCTAGAACACATGCTCTCAACATGTCCTCTAATACCTAAATTGTATGCTCTAACTTCCCATCAGTCTGTGGGTGGTAGGTCAGACTCAAAAACACCTAGGTATCAAGTTCCTTCTATAGTCCCCTCCAGAAGCTCTAGGTGAAATGTGGATCATGATCTAAAACTACGGTTCACGGCACGCCATGCAACCATACTATTTCTCAAACATACAATTCCCCCAACTGGTCAACTGTGTAGGTCTCCTGAATCGACATGAAATGGGCCACTTTGGTCAGCCGATCTTCCACCACCCAAATTGAATCATTATTTTAAGGGTTACTTGGAAGACCCACCACAATGTCCATCATGACATCATTCCACTTCCACTCTAGGATAGGAAATGACTGCAACAACCCACCTAGATGCTGATGTTAAGCCTTCACCTACTGACAGGTAATTCATTGAACCAAAAAACTCACAACTTCTTTCTTTATTCTCGACCACCAAAACTACCTGTGAAGATCACGGTACATCTTAGTCAAGCCCGGATTCACTTACCACTTCGATGCATGGAACTCACGCATTAACTCCTCCCATACATTTATTGGCACCACAACACGACCATGAACATAAGAAACTCCATTGAAACTAAAAGTCCAAACAGAAGGTGACTCCACACCTTTAAGTCTTTACTTTATATCCAAACACTTCGGATCCACCAGCATAATCTCTTTAACTTGGCTCAAAAGTGTAGACTAAAATTCCATATATGTAAGGTTTATCTTCTCGTGCCCATCTTGTACCTCCAAAGGCATCTCAATAAATAGGGCCATCATCACCCACTCTAGATTGGATTCATGAACTAGATGATTTTGAGTCTTTCAGCTCATAGAATCGGCGACCCTATTCCCTTTCCCTAGCATGTACACCAACTCACAATCAAAGGACTACAGGTACTCAACACACCGACACAACTGACTCAGAAATGATGCATCCTAGAAAGTGCAACTCATCAATCCAAAACTGTTATTTTGATAGCTTGGAATAAATCATATGATCTCTTAGTGTACTCAAGAAAATGTCAATATGTTTCACATGATCGTCAAGATTTTTGGAGTACAAAAAGATGTCATCAATGAAGACAACTAAAAACTTATCTAGATATGGGTCGAATACCCAGTTGATCAAGTCCATGAACACCACTGGTGCATTGGTCAATCCAAACAGAATCACCAAAAATTCATACAACCTATATCTACATCGGAAAGCTTTCTGGGGTTTGTCATAAGGTATCACTATCAACTGATGGTATCTTGATCTCAAATCAATCTTAGAAAATACTTAGTCACCTATAAGCTAATGAAACAGTTCATCAATTCTAGGAAGATGGTATCGGTTCTTAACTATCATATGGATTAGCTTCCTATAATCGACACATAGACTCAGTGATCCATAAGCCTATTTATAAAAAAACACTAAAGATACCCAAGGTGATGTATTAGGAAATATAAACCCCTTATGCTCCAATTTTTGTAACTGAAACTTCAGTTCTTGGAGCACTGATGGCGCCATACATTAGGGTGGAATGGAAACTGGCTCTACTCCTAGAAAAAATTCAGTCATAAACTAAACATATCTCTTGGGTGGTAACCCCAAGAATTCCTCAGAAAACACATCCTAAAAATGTCCCACAATAAAAGGGAATAATGACTGCACATTCTCCCCATCATCCATCATATGGTATGCCACGTGGGTTGTGTGTTCTGCCAACTACTGGTGTAGCGGCTCTGCATAGCCTGCTTGAGTATCCCACTAACCATAAAGGATATAAGTTCTCACATAGATATATTTGAATGTTACCCAACATCAATAACAGTAGATATATGCTTGATATAACACCAACCGGTCCATCCCCAAAATTAGGTCAAAACATGAAATCTCTAGGAAAAACAGATCCCACAAAAAATGATACCCACCAACCTCTAGAGCACAACCCTTACACTGCCTAATGTCCTCAACTTGTACCCCTAACAAAGTATCAAGTGACATTACCCCCACATGAAGTCTCTATGGTTAAGCCCAATAGAACTACGAACTACGTAAAAATAAAGGAATTTGTAGCACCTGTATCAAAAAATCACTAGCTAGTGTGGATGCTACAAGAATCATACATCAAACAGTAGACAGTCCTGCCTCACCACCTTCAGGGGTAGCCTGAACTGCATGGAGATGGGCTGCACCTTTACCATGGGCTTCAACCTAAGTACCCTACACTGCACTGTTATGTTGGAAAGTATGATCTCACCCCAAAGTTCCACATCCACCACCTCTATCAGTACAACCTGTGGAGCTCCATATGACTACCTGATACGGGATAAACGACCCCCTGCCTACACTCATCATCTACCTCTGACCTCCATCATTCCCTGACTATCATGGGTTCCTCAAGAACCTCTACATGTGGCCTAAACTACTATACGCTCAGCACTAAACTAGTTAGAGGGGACACTAGTCAATTTTTTGCCCTGGACTGCCACACTAATAACAGAAGACCTGGTCTCCACCCTGAGAATTTGACCCCCTCTTCTAACTACTTTGTACGCTCTCACATTGTTGAAAATTTCCAAAATGATGCTTCCTACTATCAAAAGTCACACCAATTTATTGCCCAACTGGCGCCAAATGCTCACTACCTAAATCTCCCTTCAGGTTCCCCTCCAAGATAAGGGCTTAATCCCCCACTTCAATAAAAATTTTAAGATGAAAGATATTCACCTGAAATCTAATCTCATGTCTCATCTCTTTTTGGAAGCATTTCTCCATGGCTTCCTCGTCTCCTATCAACGTCAGAATGAAGAACCTAAAATCAGTGAAATAACTAGCATAGTCCATCACCAATATTGTCCCCTGAGTCAACCTCTTAAAATCTATATCCTTGTTTTACCTCAAGGTTTCTGGGTAGAAGTTCTCAAGAAACTTCTCTATAAAATCTTTCCACATCATTCCTTCTGCCTGCTCCATTTGGACCATGATGTCCCACCAACGTTTTGCCTAACCCCTTAGCATATAGGCTGCGAACTTGACTCACTTATCAATAGGGGTCTCTAGAGGGCCATGAATAGTTTGGATGGACTCTATCCAGAACTCTTATGCTTCTGGATCACCCTCTCTGGTAAAGTTCAGAGGGTGATGTAGTTGAATATCCCTGGTTTGTTCAAACATACTCGGTGCAACCCACCCTAAGTCTCATTCCATCATCTACATAAAATGAGTGAAGTTCTCATGGAACTTCTCTTCCTATTTTCCTGGATCGCCACATTCTCTTGCTCAACTACAAGAGGAGAATTCTCAGCAACATCCTCATGTCACCCAACCAGTACACGTCTTCAAGGTGGAATTTCTCTACACTGCCAAGCATGAGCTTTAGAACACAACCATAAAACTTTTATGAGAAGGAAAGAGATATAAGTATGTTCATCTCTTTCCATAACCGAACTAGTTCGCATACACTTCCCAAAAGAGAACAATCACAACCGCATCACTAAACTTGGCCATCTCCCCTAAGGCCATGTCTAACATAGTATCTAATTTACATGGTTACAAGACTTATCTTTTACACCCTTAAAAAACCATTCCCATATCCCAATTTACTCTTACAACATGTTAATCCACTAATACTTCATTAGTAGACACCATTTTCTAATTACTACTTAACCTTTTAACTTTCCTTTTTACCCATTCATACCACCCCATTTGGCACAATTTCATTACTTTTAATAAAACATATGCATCCTAAACTTTATATCTCGCACACCCATCTCGTGTGTGTGCCTATCATGATACATGCTACTTACCTACAGAGGTTCCTAGAATGATATATGAATGCACAACCTCGTAACTTTCTGGCCATGAGAGAAATATCACAAAACTGTTAAATAACATAACGAGTGCATCACCCAATGGTGAAGTATCATCAAATATGACAACACACAACAAGAACAACAATCCCCTCCTAGGGTGACTTGGGTTGTCTCCCGTACATGGGTTAGCTACTCTCAAGAATTATCTCATTACCAGGGACCGACACATTCCTAACCTCCTTTCAACCATCTCCAAATATTAAGAAAGAAAAAATAACTCCTCTGATACAACTTTGTAACATCCCTGACATGGGAGACACTAATCCAGTGCCCCAATCTGGGTTACCACATGACCTCAAGCGCACCTCCGCGTACTCTAGAGGTTTTTGACTAGCATCAAGGATCTAATAGGTCATGTGGGAAGACTATACCCTCATTACAAGAGTAAGACACATAAGATAACAATTTAAATAGAAGAAACAGTAGGCCACAATCAATAACATGCATGAAAAATCAATTCCCAAAACTGGGTACAACCATAAATATGTCATGATATTATTCCATAGTTCCAAGTAAACAAAACCCAAAAGAAGAAAAATAGCTTAATCCCCAAAATGGTCTAGAATCAAAGTATGTAACCTCACCCATACATGTCCCATGCCTAATTGAAATCCCTAGAATAGGGCCCTTGCACTTGTCCTGACCTACAATCATGAAATCTGATCAGGAATCCAATGTCGGCTTGAGCAGGGTGTGAGTATAACTCAGTAGGCCACCACCAATAATGTCTACAAAATATCTCACAAATTATATAGTGCATGAAAATGATAATAATATAAAAATAAAGTTAAATAGTTCAATAGGACATTCTAGACTATGCTCATTTAATTTATACTACCTTTGAATCCAGGATCACTACTTAGACATTTCATGGTTTAATATAACTTTTTTAAGTGTTAAATGTATTAGTAATAATAAATGTTCTCAAGCATATGGGAATAAAACTAATCCATATCTCACTTTGCATCACGTTATAAAAATCTCATAATCCTCACCCTAAAGCCTCGGTCTGGGTGGAATTCAACCGTTAGAGGAATAGAACTCAGTCCCCTTACCGAACCTGTGCATTTAGGGGCGGAGCTAGAACCTCAGTTCAACTCAACCCATGTTCATAGAACCTCAAGTCGATACCCCACTCAACCAAGCCATGTGTACATGTTTATTTATCATTCACCACAATTAACCATATCAAAACAAGCATAGCCAATATCATTTTCAACATCAAAACAATATCAGTAAATAGTAATTTATCATTTTTCCTCGATCCATTAACACATTCATCATTTATATCACTTAACCCTTTAGTCTCATTTCCCATTTCTTATGCCTAAATCACTAATCATATTCAAGTTTAAACATAATTCCTTATCATATTTACATTATTCCCTTTAAACCCATTTAAAATCTAACCAAACAAAGCCTTATACTTTAATCACATTAGACCCAACAATCCATAACCCTTGTAAACTATTACATTAACAAATTAACACATTCATTAAGGATATATATCAATATAAATCCATTTTATACCCTATGTTCCCATTATCCATTCAGGAGGTTTGTTACACCCCATGTGTGGCCCTAAAATAGGTCACATCATTCTTCATGCATCCCATGGGGATCATGAGGTTTTCATTAGGTTGTTTAGATAGACAATAAATCACATCATGTTAAAGGTACTAAGAACTTATCAAAATAGGGTAATAATAAAAACTCTACATGTAAAAATCTACACAAAAACCAAGGGATATAACTTGTAGACCACCTACCTTGAATATATTGGTGAACACACTCTCAAACGAAGCTTTAGTTCCTGATTCAACCACCCTTTGAATCCTTACCCTAAATCTCATCGAAAAATTAGGGTTTGGGAGACTCGGATGGATATGGGGATGAAATAGAAACCCTAAACAAGAAATTGAAGCAATGAGGGGTTTATCCTTACCTGGATCTTAAATCTAAAACGGAAGGTGCTCCAAACATCATAGGATTTAAGGAGAATCACCTCTTGGATGATCTTGGAATCATGGCTTGTCACTAGGGTTGAAGGAGGAAGGAGGAGAAATATTGAGTTGGAACTTAAAATCCTATAATGGCATTTTTTTAATTTTTTTAATTTTTCCAGTCTACATGGTTTGTTAAACCATTCGCAAACTGTGCAGAGTCTACTGCCAACATTTACTTCTCTCGCATGATTTTCTAGACCGTGTGCAAACCGTGCAGATTGTTACTACTTGCATGGTCTCCCCTCACACCGTTTTCCAAACCATGCACAAACTGTGCGCAAACCATGCAGATTTCCTAGAAAGACCATTTTCCCCCTTTTCATTTCTTGAACCCCTGAAACACCCCTGATCCTTTTCAAGGACTTGGAAAAACACTTAATTAACCTAAAACAGGGAATTAAACTAAAACATAAACAAGAAAATACATTACAGAGAAATTCAAGATCTTATATATACCAATCTAGATTTTATTATTAAACTATAATAATATTAATTTTTTACATTCCTATATTCATCCATATTTATATTTTAAATCATCATTCATATAGGTAGTTAAACCAATGAAAACATTCACACACTTTAAATCGATAAATGATTATGATTAAGGAGGTGTTTCATTTGAAATTATATCATTATAATAGAATAATAATGATATTATTTTTATTATTTTGTGATTTTGATCCAAATTTTAAGATTTTTGGTTAACAAATTAAAAACTAGATGAAAAAAAAGAATGATTCTTCATAAATGAAGTCAGTGGACACATATGTTTAACGTTCCTTTGATTTTCTAAGTGGATAAAAATAAATTTTTAAGGCCTATAAAATTAATATTATGAAAAATAAGTATGATATTTATTCTTAACTAAAAACATTAATATGGTGATATGACATTTGGAAGATTATGATTAAGAAGAAAAGATTAAGAAGGATATAATACTTTTGTCGAATAAATTATTTTCCCTTATAAGTTCCCTTTAATATGAGGGGATTAGGATAACTATTAGTGAATTGGAGATTTTTTTATTGGAATAGGGTTGTTTTGAGGTTGAAATTTTATATTTACAAAGGGGTAATTTGAAGTAAAGGGTGTATTATAAAGTGGTGGAATTTCCCCTTTTTATAAGTGAAGGGAAACATAGTTTTAGAAGTATATTTTACTTATTTACTTATATCTTTTCGTTATTCATAGTAAAATACTCTAGTTATTAAAAGGTATTTATTTTGGGACATGTTGAGGTCAATAAATCCTCCCACACAGTCATTTTGGAGGTATCTCTGAGTCATTTAAGTGTTTTCCTTTTACTTTTGATTTTACCCTAGTAAACTTTTACATTGATAACATTTATTTTACCATTTGAAGTTAATTAGAATGTAATCAAATAAATATTATATTATCACCTAATTTTATAATTATAATACTAATTAAGAAAATAATTTTATTTGATAATGTAACTATTGTTAATAAATCTTACTTTCAAAATTAGTGTACTTAACACATAAAAAAAATTTAAAACTTATTTTTTTAAGAATAAAATTTATGTGTGGGATACAATTATTATTTTTAATAATTATTTTTAAATTTATTGGTTTATTATAAACCTAAATTAGTTTATGTAACTTTTAAATCAAGTCATAAATGATTTTTTTTACAAACTATTACTTAATTAAAATAAAATTACAAAAACATTTTTTTGTTATATTAATGTAACATTTTTCTTTAGTTCAAAGAATGTTTAGAATACATTTTATATGTACACAGAAAATCTAAAAATGAAAAATTGTATTCCTTATTTTCAAATTTTATTACTATAATGTTTTTAAAATCTTTTATTTTATGCTAAATAAAGATAAAAAACATATAAATTACAATTATACTAAATAATGTATTTTTCAATAAAAAATGAACCTTTTTAGAGAGAAAATAATAAGTAAATTTAGATATTAAGAATTAAAAAATGTGTTTTATTTTATCTAATTAAAATTATAAAATTATAAAATTTATATTTTAACGAAATATATATATATATATATAACTGATTTTGGTGAAAATATACTTTTTAGAATTTACTCATATTAACTATTTATATATATGAATTAATGATTTTTAATATATTACCATAGATGGATAATTAAAAAAATTATAATATGTTTCAAATTATTAATTTCAAGAGTTTTGTTATATAAAAGTTTTCAAACATTTTATTAATATTATTTTAATAGAACTAAAATCCTGATTCGTTATAATGTAACCCATTTCTTTCTCATATGTTCATTCCATGTTTAAGAATAATGTATTTCATTCAAGTGTGGAACTCATAAAAATGAAATATTATGATGCAATAGAAGGGACTAAATAAATAATATATTTTTAATAATTACCATTCTCTAATGACATCCTGAGTCATATTACATGCTTCTATGTTATGGTTTAAGATACTACATTTTATTAACTCAATATAATTTTTAATGGATCTTGTAATATTTAATCTAATAATTGTCCTATTTTACACCCATACAAAGATTTTAGGATCACAAATTCTTTTATGTATGCCCCCAAATTATCTAATTATATTATATGAGTATAGTGAGATGTAATATCTTTATATAATGATATAAATAAAATATTACATAGTTATTTTTAATATATCTATTTTATAATCCTAATTTCTCCAACATATTGTAACTCAATATATCTTGGATTATTTGTAGATATTTATTTAAAATATGATTTTATAATATATAAATTATATAACATAAATTATAAAAATACATCATAATGTATTTTCAAGGGATATGACAAGTAATTTATGAAATATGTTATTTCATTCAGTTCTTATTAATGATGTAGAAAACATAATAAAAAATATTCAAGGATTGGATTCATAAATATGGTCTTAATATAAATACTTATATGTGGGAAATTATTCATGGAATAGAAATAAAAAAAGAATATCCCCAAATGGAAGAATGAGAAATGTAAGTAAAAATCATTTTTATGAGCTATAAATAAAATTTTGGTGATTGTATTTTAGTAAGGGAATAATTCAACCATTCTATCACAATATAAAATAATTAATTATGGGAAATAAGTTAACCAGATGCTTAGTCATCCTCTCTATGTTCTATAAAAGTGATCATGTTATATTCCATGCATGGTCCCACATGAATCGTCTTTGAAATTATAGTATTTTATCTAGTTCTATTTAATACACTAGACCATCACTTCAAGATCTAATGGGAAAAAACATATTATTTATATAAATTCATTGATATAATTAGATCTAACCCACACATAACCTATAAGGCCCCAGCCTTAAACCTTACTTAATATTGAAATAAATGAATAATTCACATTGAGGATCTTTTCAGGTTTAGAGTTTTAGAGAATTAGGACATAACTATTACATCTCAAAAGATTACAAAGTTGACACTTCTACTAAGTTTCCATAAAATAAAAACTCTTAAAAAGAAACATGTCTAGTTCCATGTTTTAGATAGCATGAATTTCCTTTGATCCAATCCATGACCCTATTCCACATTAAGTCCTGTGAAAAACATTTCAAAAAAACTTGGGGTGAGCATAAAAATCTCCGTAAGGGATACACAATGAATGAAAACTGTTATTTTTTCAAAACAACAATTAAACCATGTATACTTTATCAAAGTAATACTTTTCACCTTTATGAAGTAGTAAAAACTCTTCACTAAAATAAAAGATCATTACTTACCCTTTTGTAACCAAAATATTACCATAATACCCATATAAAGATCACATAACAAATATAGGTAACTTGGGACATAAACATACTTAAATGGAATAATCATACGGTTGACTTCCACACATATCACTTAATGGAATAGCCATACGGCCAACTTCCATACCCAATGCATTGGAGGTTATAACGTAACCACCCGTCCTGGTATTCAATGCACCACCTGTCATATGGTTTATCACATAACCACCCATCAAATGTCCAAGTACCATTATAAAATCATAAGACATAAAACAAATATAATGGAAAGAAAACATTTCCACACTTTGATCACAATGTATAACTTAAATATATTGACATAACAAATCCATTATAAAAACCATTTTCAATACCAAAATACATAAAAGAGTATATGGTATTTATTTCATTTTAAAAACATTACGGCTTGTTGAGGAAGCCAAAGACCAAATAATACTCACGGTGGCGGAAAAGGCCATTATCACCGCGTACGTTAAAAGAAACATTCCTTTTTGTCGTTTTGTAAAACGCTTAGTAGAACAAGATTCCTTTTATATAAAATTAAAATTCAAAGGGGTTTATACACCATATAAAAGAAAGTCTTTTATTAGAACAATATATGCCTCAATGAAAGGAGATTGAGACGAAGTCCCTTACCTCGGGTCTGACTTGACCTGATAGTTCTTTAAAGTCATGAATAATAAACTTGAGTTAATTTCTACTTGCTTAAGAACCTTATTGAAGTTCATTATTACTTTTATATCACTTATTATTATGTTATAAACATTATTTAATCATTTAAGTTAATAATTTTTGTTTTGTCGATATTTGGTTCTTAAGTCGAAAGTGGACTTCTTACAATTACATGTTGTTCATGTGGTCAAAGGTTCATTATATCCAGAATGATATTCATGATTTGGATATCATATATATCATATATATACAGAATATACATGTATTTATAATATTACATAATCATTTATAGGTAAGAAATGAAATGCACCGTTCATGGAGACGGTAAGCCGTACGTACCCATGAACGCTACTTTCATTTCTATGTCATATTAATGGAATTAAAACTAAATGATAGGTATGTATATTTTAATTCAAAAATTATATTCATAATTTACATGTAACATACATAATATATAATAACTTTAAATCCATCCTTTATACGTCCCACATATGGCATTAACGAATCAAATCACTTTGAGGGGGCGGTAGTCTGCACTTCCGAAAATGAAGATATCGCGTATACCCATAATGGAAACCATAAAGGTATGCCATAAATTAAAAATACGGAAGCTTAATAAAAACATAAACATATTATATATCATATATAAATATAGTGACATCTTAATGTCCACCTTTGAAGGTGTTATAAGAATATTGAACAATCATCGTTTCGTGAGGCAGAAATTCGCCATTCACGGAAACAGTATGCTCTTTAACCATTAGATGAAGGTGTGTGTATGTGTAGCTCAAATACTTTACATAAAAACATCCTAGTATATTGAAGATACTTTTTTTGTTACAAAATAAAGGAATAAAAATAGTTTAGGGGGTTTTAGAAGCAAAATAAAACATAAGATCACAAGAGAAAACACTACCTTTAAAACAGGTAACTCTTTTTGATTTGAGCTCAAAGGATTCCTTGGGAAGACTTCTGCCAAAAGTGAGGCTTCTAGGAGTAAGAGAGGGATGTGTAGAGACAGAAATAGTAGATATTGGCCGAACCAAAGGCTTGAGAGGTGTGGGTAAGGAGGTAGAGGTGGGGGCCTTTTATAAGAGGAGAGGAGGGGCACTCATGGAAAGTTAAGAAAATATACTTTATTATAAAATTATTTTCGGATAAAAAGGGTCCCGAAATTATATATTTATAGTATAAGGTGATAAGAGTTCGAAATAAACCCATAAAATAGGTTTTTGACATGTGCAGGTCTTAGATTTTACATCATCTTTCATTTTATTTAAATCGTTAAATAATGAGGTAATCGCTGCATCATCAAGGTGTCAAAAATAATTTAATTTATTTAATGTATAAAAATTATAAAAAAAATATCATGATGTAGGAAATATTTTTAGATTTCTAATGAATATTTATAGTCAAAATTATGACTTGTATAACCCCATTTAAAAATTGTTTTAGTAAAACAACTCATGTTTATGACATTTTTATTTTAACTTTAAATAAAAAGATATTAATGTCATTTTCCTACCAAAGTGGCTCCATGGGGTCTCCAAGTTGACCCAAGGATTTTCTTGGTCTGCCATGACACATCCAATAAGGTTAGGACATGTGTATAGGTCATTTCATATTATTAAAACATTATTTTTACGTTAAACTGCACTAATTACCTCTAATCGCGATTAAAAACTTAAAAGTTACTATTCACCAAAAAAATTATTTTAATCCCATTGAACCAAATTTTAATTCTTAATGACAACCATGTATGTTTTATTTTTGAAATTCAAAACACAGAGGTGGTAAAATTTTATTTAAATGAAAAATCAGTTTTTTTTAAGTACCACTTAGTGGTTTCACTATTCATCAAAAATTGATGTTTTTCAGAAAAATACGAAAATTTCACCCTAAGATATATTTGATATTAAGAATTAAAAAATTATGTCTATTTTAAAAAATTCAAAACATATAAGTTTCATTAATCAATTTAATAATTAATTCCCACTGTCAGAGCAAATAGCGTGTTTTTATGAAACAATATATATCAAAAGATTGACACTAGTTTAAGTCCAATTTCAAAGTAAAATTAATTCCAACAACCAATATTGGATTAAATTGTAAAAATATATTCTAATTTCACTCTAAAACCAATTAAAATGATAATATAATAATATAAATAAATTATATTAAAAAGAGGTTTTGAATTAAAATACAACATTTTTTACTATTTATTAAAAAATGAACTTTATCAGAAAAATACCAAAAATTTACAAAAAGTAAATTTTGATGTCCCGATTCTAAAGAAGAATTTTATTTGGTCTAATAGAATGTATAAGAGTGACCAAAACTATATTTATAGACGGTTCTCCATCAAAAGGCGATAAGTCGACCTTTTGTGAAAGTTAGAGTATATATGCCTAAAATTGTATTATTTTCGTATTTTAAGCCTTTATCATTTTTTGGATAAATGTAGAAATATTTAAATAAACATATATATTCATATTTTAGTTATTTCTATTCATTCTCGCCAATGCAACGGCTACGTGTTAACTACCATTTAAAATAATATTGTTTTATTACTAGTGTGCAACGTAATATTTCAAAGAAATTCTTTATTGTGTATCGGGTACGCTATCGAACATAGAAACCCCTTTAAAGTAAAATTAATATTTAATTTGTAAATATTAATAAATATGAGAAGGTTTTATTCTTTATTTACCTGGGATTTTACATCCTTCCCCCCTTTTGGGAATTGCGTCCTCACAATTTTATTCACTTATCAAAATAAGTGGGGGTATTAATCCCTCATAGAATTTTCAGATTCCCATGTTTCCTCTTCAACCATATGGTTTTTCCACAAAACCTTTACCTGGTGAATTACCTTATTTCGCAACACTTGCTCTCTTCGGTCAAAAATCTGGACTGGTTGTTCTTCATAAGAGATATTCTCTTCCAACTGAACTACCTCTGGGCTCAAAACATGAGATGGATCTGGCATATACTTTCTCAACATCGAAACATGAAAAACATTGTGTACCTGAGATAAACTCATAGGTAAAGCCACTCGATAAGCAACTGATCCAACTTTCTCCAGAATTTCAAATGGTCCAATGAACCTTGGAATCGTCTTTCCTTTCTTACCAAATCGCATCACACTTTTCCATGGTGAAACTTTGAGAAAAACATGATCACCTACCTCGAAAGATAGATCCTTCCTCATGTTATATGCATAACTTTTCTGTCTGCTCTGAGATGTTCTCATGTGTTTCTGAATCAACTGAACGTTTTCTGCCATCTCTTCTACCAATTCTGGTCCCATCAGCTTCCTTTCACCTACTTCATCCCAAAAGCTAGAGTTCGACACCATTTACTATATAATGCCTCAAATTGAACCATCTGTATACTAGAATGAAAACTGTTATTATATGAAAACTAAACCAAAGAAAGATGTTGGTCCCAAATTCCATGATAATCCATAGATCAAGCATGTAGCATATCCTCCAAGGTCTGAATTGTTCATTCTGACTGCCCATCTGATTGAGGATGAAAGGCTGTACTAAAATTTAATTTAGTACCCAACGACTTCTGAAGGCCTTTCCAAAAGTTAGAAGTAAACCTGGGATCACGATCAGATACAATGGAGAGGGTATCTCTATGCAACCTGACTATATCTTTAAGATACAATCGAGAAAGTTGATCTAGAGAGAATGTATCTAGAATAGGAAGGAAATGAGCAGATTTAGTCAATCGATCAACAATAAACCAGAATGCATTATTACCTTGATATGTCCTCGGTAATCTCACAACAAAGTCCATGGATATATTTTCCCATTTCCACTCTGGCACTAGTAATGGCTGAATCATCCCTTTCGGTAACTTTCGCTCTGCTTTAACCTGCTAATAAGTCAAACACTTCAAAGTAAAATCAGTAATATCTCTTTTCATTCCATCCCACCAGTAATACTCCTGCAGATCTCTGTACATCTTAGTACTGTCAGGATGAACTGAAAACGGGGAACTATGAGCCTCACATAACAACTCATTCTTCAACTGTGAATCACCAGGAAAACATAATCTCTTCCCAAATCTCAAAACACAATCATTATCAATGTTAAATTCAGGCAACTTACCATTTTGAACCAGCTCTACCTTTTTCTGCAACCCACTGCCTTTCTTCTGCGCTTGCTTAATTCTGTCTGATAGAGATGATCTCACTGATACCTGAAATAAAACAGAAGAACTTCCTGCACCCACAACTTCTATGCTAAAGTTCATCAAATCAAAAACCAAAGGATCTCGTTCCAAATTTAGCATGTTTAATGAAGCATTACTTTGTCAACTCAAAGCATCATCCACTTTATTTGCTTTTCCCGGATGGTAATGAATTGTACAATCATAATCCTTGATTAATTCTAGCCATCTCCTCTATCTCATGCTCAATTATTTTTGAGTGAATATATACTTTAAACTTTTTTTATTAGTATATATTTCACCCTTTACTCCATACAAATTATGCCTCCAAATTTTTAGAGCAAAAACAACAGCAGCTAATTCCAAATCATGTGTAAGGTAATTTACCTCATGAGTTTTCAACTGACGTGAAGAATATGCAATTACCTGATCATTATATATAAGGACATAGCCAAGTACCTTCAATGAAGCATCACTTTATATAACAAACTCACCATTCCTAGAAGGAAGTGCCAAAACTGGAGCATTCACCAATCTTCTTTTCAACTCCTGAGTCAACTGAGCCATCACTGCAACAAACTGTTTAGTTCTAATTCTGACCATCTCAGGATACTAATTTGAAAGGTCATTTCCCACTTATTCCTTTCCATAAAATCTATTCTGTTTACTCTATAAAATACCATTCTTAACACAAAAATATCTTAGGTGAAGCAACATGGTAATATTTAAATGATATATCATTTCAATCATACCATAAATTAATTTATAAATTTAACAACTTTCTAACTCCTAATGTTTTCTAAACCGACCTCTGATACCAACTATAAGGCCCCGGCCTTAAACCTTACTTAATATTGAATTAAATGAATAATTCACATTGAGGATCTTTTCAGGTTTATAGTTTTAGAGAATTACGACATAACTATTACATCTCAAAATATTACAAAGTAGACACTTCTACTAAGTTTCCATAAAATAAAAACTCTTCAAAAGAAACATGTCTAGTTCCGTGTTTTAGATAGCATGAATTTCCCTTGATCACATCCTTGACCATATTCCACATTAGGTCCTGTGAAAAACATTTCAAAAAAACTTGGGGTGAGCATAAAAAAGCTCAGTAAGGGATACACAATGAATGAAAACTGTTAGTTTTTCAAAACAACAAGTAAACCATGTATACTTTATCAAAGTAATACTTTTCACTTTTATTAAGTAGTAAAAACTCTTCACTAAAATAAAATATCATTACTTACCCTTTTGTAACCAAAATATTACCATAATAATCATATAAAGATCATATAACATATATAGGTAACTTGGGACATAAACATACTTAAATGGAATAACCATACGGTCGACTTACACACATATCACTTAATGGAATAGCCATACGTCCGACTTCCATACCAAATGCATTGGAGGTTATAACGTAACCACTCGTCATGGTATTCACGGCACCACCCATCATATAGTTTATCACGTAACCACCTGTCAAATGTCCAAGTACCATTATAAAATCATAAGACATAAAACAAATATAATGGAAAGAAAACATTTCCACACTTTGATCACAATATATCACTTAAATATATTGACATAACAAATCCATTATAAAAACCATTTTCAATAACAAAATACATTTACGACTTGTTGAGGAAGCCAAATACCAAATAATACTCACGGCGGCGAAAAAGGTCATTGTCACCGCGTACGTTAAAAGAAACATTCCTTTTTGTTGTTTTGTAAAACGCTTCACAGAAAAAGATTCCTTTTGTATAAAATTAAAATTCAAATGGGTTTATACACTGTATAAAATAAAGTCTTGTATTAGAACAATATATGCCTCAATGAAAAGATATTGAGACGAAGTCCCTTACCTCGGGTCCGACTTGACTCGATCGTTCTTTAACGTCCTGAATAATAAACTTGAGTTAATTTCTACTTGCTTAAGAACATTATTCAAGTTCATTATTACTTTTATATCACTTATTACCATTTTATAAACATTATGTAATCATTTAAGTTAATAATGTTTGTTTTGTCGATATTTGGTTCTTAAGTCGAAAGTGGACTTCTTACAATTACATGTTGTTCGTGTAGTCAAAGGTTCATTATATACAGAATGATATTCATGATTTAGATATCATATGTATCATATATATCCATCATATACATGTGTTTATAATATTACATAATCATTTATAGGTAAGAAATGAAATGCACCGTTCATGGAGACGGTAAGCCGTACGTACCCATGAACGCTATTTTCATTTCTATGTCATATTAATGGAATTAAAACTAAATGAGAGGTATGTATATTTTAATTCTAGAATTATATTCATCTTTTATATGTGACATACATCATATATAATAACTTTAAATCCATCCTTTATACATCCCACATATGGCATTAACGAATCAAATCACTTTGATGGGGTGGTAGTCCGCACTTCCTAAAATGAAGATATCGCGTATACTCATAATGGAAACCATAAAGGTATTCCATAAATTAAAAATACAGAAGCTTAAGGAAAAAATAAACATATTATATATCATATATAAATATAGTGACATCTTAATGTCCACCTTTGAAGGTGTTAGAAGAATATTGAACAATCATCATTTCGTGAGGCAGAAATTCGCCATCCACGGAAACAATATGCTCTTTAACCATTAGATGAAGGTGTGTGTAAGTGTAGCTCGAATCCTTCACATAAAAACATCCTATTATATTTAAGATACTGTTTTTTCTACAAAAAAAAGTAATAAAAATAGTTTAGTGGGTTGGATAAGGAAAATAAAACATAATAACACAAGAGAAAACACTACCTTTAAAACGGGTAACTCTTTTTGATTTGAGCACAAAGGCTTCCTTGGGAAGACTTATGCCAAAAGTGAGGCTTCTATGAGTAATAGAGGGATTTGGAGAGATAAAAATAGCAGATATTGGCAGAACCAAAGGCTTGAGAGGTGTGGGTAAGGAGGTAGAAGTGGGGGCCTTTTATAAGAGGAGAGGAGGGGCACTCTTGGAAAGTTAAGAAAAGATACTTTATTATAAAATTATTTTCGAATAAAAAGGGTCCCAAAATTATATATTTAGAGTATAAGGTGATGAGAGTTCTAAATCCACCCATACAATAGGTTTTTGACATGTTTAGGTATTATATTTTACATCATCTTTTCATTTTATTTAAATCGTTAAATAATGAGGTAATCGCTGCATCATCAAGGTGTCAAAAATAATTTAATTTATTTGATGTCTAAAAATTATAAAAAAAATATCATGATGTATGAAATCTTATTATATTTATAAATAATATTTATAGTCAAAATTATGACTTGTATAACCCCATTTAAAAATTGTTTTAGTAAAACAACTCATGTTTGTGACATTTTTATTTTAACTTTAAATAAAAAGATATTAATGTCATTTTCCTACCGAAGCGGATCCATGGGGTCCTCAAGTTGATCCATGGATTGTATTGGTCAGCCATGATGCATCCAATAAGGGTATGACATTTTTCTAGGTCATTTCATATTATTAAAACATTATTTTTACCTTAAACTACACTAATTACCTCTAATCGCGAGTAAAAACATAAAAGTTACTATTCACCAAAAAATTATTTTAATCCCATTGAACCACATTTTACTTCTTAATGACAACCATGTAGGTTGTATTTTTTAAATTCAAAACACAGAGGTGGTAAAATTTCATTTAAATTAAAAATTAGTTTTTTTTAAGTACCACTTAGTGGTTTCACTATTCATCAAAAATTGAAGTTTTTCAGAAAAATACCAAAATTCACCCTAAGATATATTTGATATTCCGAATTAAAAAATTATTTCTATTTTACAAAATTCAAAACATATAAGTTTCATTAATTAATATAATAATTAATTTCCACTGTCAGAGCAAATAGCGTGTTTTTATGAAACAATATATATCAAAAGATTGACACTAGTTTAAGTCCAATTTCAAAGTGAAATTAATTCCAACAACCACTATTGGATTAAATTGTAAAAATATATTCTAATTTAACTCTAAAACAAATTAAAAAGATAATATAATCATATAAATATATTATATTAAAAAAAATATTTGAATTAAAATACAACATTTTTTATTATTCATTAAAAATGCACTTTATCGGAAAAATACCAAAAAATTACACAAAGTAAATTTTGATGTCCCGATTCTAAAGAAGAATTTTATTTGGTCCAATAGAATTTATAAGAGGGACCAAAACTATATTTATAGACGGTTCGCCATCAAAAGGTGATAAGTCGACCTTTTGTGAAAGTTAGAGTATATATGCCTAAAATTGAATTCTTTCCTTATTTAAGCCTTTATCTTTTATTGGATAAATTTAGAAACATTTAAAAAAACATATATAATCATATTTTAGTTATTTCTATTCATTCCAACTAATACAATGGCTACATGTTAACTACCATTTAAAATAATTTTGTTTTATTACTAGTGTGCAACGTAAGATTTCAAAGAAACTCTTTGTTGCGTATCGGGTACGCTATCGAACATAGCAACCCCTTTAAAGTAAAATTAATATATAATTTTTGAATATTAATAAATATGAGAATGTTTTAATATTTATTTACCTGGGATGTTACATAACCATCCAAACAAACAATATTAATAATAAATATTCTATAACATAAATTCCCAATTCCATTAAGGTTTATTGTAATAAATAAAAAGGAAAATACCTTAACTAAAAAAACTCATTTTATTTCCATAAAATTAGAATTTATAATACTAAAACAATTGCACTTTATTAAATAATAATTCTTAATAATATCTAATAACTTTCATCCCATATAACACCCAAAAATTAATTTCTTATATAGTGTTTTTATTCATTACCTATAGAAATGGAATCAAAATAAGGGGAGCTCAAACACACAATATGGGTAAACATATTTGATATAAGTTTCTAATAATACATTATCATAAGATTAATATGTTGGAATGATAACATAATTAATATACAAGAAGACATCATAAGGAAATACCCACTCATAAAACATATATTCTAAGTCAAGAATCATAATTTACGGATTATGGTATAAGGATGCTAATTTCATAGGTTATGGAATAAAAAATGGTGTAAATAATATAAAACATTAATTCATAAATATAATCCAAGGATCACTTCCAGGACATCAGAACAAAGTGTTCTAGGTTTACTTTTTGTACACCATACATGGTATCTCAAGATTTGTAACAATTGACTAATGTATTTTTGGGATATAAAATTTTATTTCCACTCATTACATGATAATATGTACTTGAATATGTATTAAATAAAATGAAATCAAACATAAGTAATAATCATATGAAAAAATTATGAATAAGAAATGGGTTACATAATCATATCTCAGAGCTTGAACCAATTTTATGTAATAATGATTCCCCAGATAAAATGAAATTAAATCATTCTTGACCATTATATTTTAGTATAAACCCCAATTTCTAGAATATAAAGGTAATGTAGGAAATATTTCATAACAAATATATATAGAATAAATTATAAAGAAATATCCTTAAATGATAGTTAAAAAATAAATAATGTATCATTATAGAAGGTAGGATTCTAGTTTTTTTCAAAAAACTAGAATTGATCCATAATGGTTTTCATTAAATTAGTTTCTATTTTTAGAATTTATTTAATGGTAAAACATTTTAAATGGATTTCCACATGTAAATGAATAATAAATTGGAATATTCACTTTCATCAGGTATGAATTATAAAGAATATTGGGATGGGAAATTAAGAAAATTTGTATAACACCAACAATAAATGGTAAAATATACATAGGTATACATTTTTTCCATATATAAATAGAATATTTAAGAATATCATGAGAATATTATAAATAAATTTTTTAATAGATATATAGATTATATCCCAAAAATAGAGAGTGGTTCATGATTTCCCTTAACTCATGTCCTGACTCACTTGGTACACGTGAATAACTTATAGAATAATAAAATAATTATTATTAAAGAGTTTATTATAAACCATTTTATATATATTTAATTTTCTATGGACCATTTATTATCATATGCCTTAATTTATTTATTTTTTCCCTTCATTGGGTACGTTGGTTTGTTAGGTCAATTAATCCAAAACTACATCAATATGTTGAATACTGTTAAAGGTGTTATCAAATGGTCCCATAATATCCAAAATTATATAGTTTAAAAATATTGATGATTATATAGTCAAGAAACTTATACAACTCAAATTATTGTACCAGGATAAATTAATATTATGAATGATATCTTGGTATTCTTGTTTTTTTTTTTGAATTAAAAATTATTGTGATAATTTATTGTTGATATAACTTATATAATTGTAAATTTATATTTACATGGTACTTTTTATATTATAAATTACATATTTTATCAATCATTTTATTTTATAACCATCCATATATATCGATGATAAAAAATAATATGTGTCATTGAAGGTGGTTATTGGAATACCTTAATACGTGGGACATTTTAATTTTTTAAATAGTTAGAATGAAGGTTGATAATAGTTATTCCATCAAAATAATTATATTTAATTACATCATTGACACTAATTTCTTTATATAATTATGGATTTAAGATATTTAAATAGGTACAATAAAAAAGAAACTTAAAAGGACCCTATTAAAATAGTTACCTTTTCCTTGGATATCCTCCTTTAGACCACTCCATAATCTATATGATGTTGTAATTTTAGTGAGAAAAAAACATCAATTACATTGGAAATAGTATTGGATAGGGTTTTTTGAAATTTTGTTTCATTGTAAGAGGATTATTATATGAGAATATATTGGGTGGTGAACCTTCCCTTCTATTGTTGAGAGGGGTGGAATTTTTGTAAATATTAATTTCTTAGCATTAAAATGGTTGTATTATTCTAGTAAAGTAAATAAATGGTTAATAATTAATGAGGTTAAAATACATAAATGTTGTTCATGTCATCATATATCATTTAATAGATGAGGTTTTGTGATATGTTGTACCATTACCACCAGATTTAACAATTTTATCTCATTTTAACCATTACCATGGTGACTAATACTTACCTTGGTCAATTACTTTTATGATCTAAAAATAATTTACATTAATAGATAATATTTTTAGGATTATTCATAATATTTAATTAATTCTATTCAATGCAATTTATTTTAGTGATAAAAAAACAACTTCAATATATGTATGAAAAACAGAGTAAAAATAGTGATTAAAACACATTTTATGGATGAAAATGCATATTTAGAATAATTAATAAGAATTTTATCAATACCCAATATATTTATTGGGTTTTTATTAAATTAATAGGGGCTAAATATATTTCAAACCATGCAAAAATTTAATGTCAACTTGTTAATACTTAAGTAATGGAAAATGACCAAATTATTTATTTATATTAGATAAAAGTATAAAAAAGGATTCAAAATAAAAGAAATATGTTTATAAATTCATCATGTTATTTAAAATTCATTACTTTAATCTATAAATAAATATTTATTTGATAAAATGTGTCATGAATCGACCAGGTGACCTGTCAATATAGGTTTCACACATAATCACAATATGTCTCGAAGGAATCAAAAGAAACCCTTATGAATGATTTCACCACACCATATAAAACAACTGGAATAACATATAAATTAATAGTGGATAAATATGTAATAATATAGTCAAACACTAGAAAAGTTATATATAATTGGGAAAAAACAAAATTATGAATGCATGATTCATGAGTAAGAAAAGTAAAAAATATATCTACTTATATCTCCATGTCTAATGTGGGAAACTACCCATTATTTAACTAAAAATATCTCATACCATTCTAACATAGAAATTTTATGCCTCACTCTAGAACCTTTCATGTTCCTACTTCATAAAAATCAAGTTCTACACACACCCATAGGTATGTGCATAGTGAGAGAAAATCAAGCCTAGTGCGATACTAACATGTGTTTCATATGTAGTCTTTGTATAATAATCCAAATAATATAATTTTAAAAGAAACAAATAATTATATAATTAATTAAAAAATGAAGTTTATTTATGGGGTTTTGTCTTATAGTGCAAAATGGGTGAAGTATATTGAACATCCCACAAGTCAAAGGTGTTTCATGAAGTATCCTGGTCATTTCCTCAATGGAATGAGGAGATGTTAGAATTATAGATAATATAATTATAAACCTAATAATTTCTCTAGTTATGTGAATAATTTTATCAATATGATGAATTACTCAAATTTCATGGTTAATCCACCTGTCATGGTTTAATATTTCAAATGAAGCGATAATGGGAAAAAAATAAACTCAACATAAAAATCCATGTGTCATTGTTAATAACTGATGAGAATAACCTATAAATATAATAAAACTATAAAAGAGATTATGTCATAACTTTGGCCATAATGGATCATGAAAATTAATTTTTTATAGGTAAATATATATATACATTCCATAATAGTGATTGTATTATATTATTTTTGTTTTATGAATTCATTGATATCAAATAAGTTAACTATAAATATTCAAACACCACTTAAAACATGGAATTTTATCTATTGATAAAAATAACAGGTAGTTAAATAATTTTTTCTCATGTATGAAAATATTTATAAATTAACTCTTGTTAGAATGATATTGATACAAATAAATTTATGGTACATTTTTTAGCATTATATGTTATATTAAGAATGGTTTGTTTGTCACTATGTCTAAATAACATAACTTCCGTAGAGTGATAAATCACATTCTATATCCCAAATAATCCAATAATTTTATACATGTTCATGGTGAATTATAGATCACTTTTTGGAAAATAATTCTTAGTTTTTGATATTATTTAATTATGAAAAACTATATCCTGAAAAAATTATTAAGAAACATGAATGAACTATCCTTGCTGACATACCAATTTCCCTAGAATATGAATAAATATTAACAAAAGTTTTTAAAATAATTATAACTAATAAATATGTTGAATTATATATAAATATTATCCTTGGATCCTTTCCTATATTATAGAATTCCTACTGATTAACCTGCGTTGAACTGCAATAGCTGAATAAAAGTTTTCAAGAAAACATGGAAAATGGTTTTATACACATTTTTTATTATCCATGGGATTAAACTTTATTATTTTTCATTGTAAATGATGGTTCAATGCATATTTTCAGACACTATTATCATCATATAAATACCATGATATAGAACAACATTGTCATAATGTAGCCAGGTTTGACCAACTATTTGTTATTCTTTAATTTTTAAAGGTATATCTTAGAAAATGATATTATTAACTAATCATTAAAAAGGAATATGTTCTCAATATTTTATTTTTTATAAGATAATGAAACAATTCATAGTAATTACATTTAAAAACACTAATATGATAATAAACATTCTATAGATGATTAATATAGTCAATATAAATTATATGAAAAAACAATTAATGGAATTTCTAGATGATATTATAATATATTTCATTAGATAGGAAGTGAATAATGGGTATTTATGATTTTTTAAAATAATTAATAGAATAATTAGTTGTATATAATTTATAGTAAATTTTACTTATGGATAGAACATTTCATGTTCTTGAGTCATGTTATCATAAGTGATGTAATATCATTAGAAAAAATAAAATTGTAATGATATTAATGAATATACAATAGAAAAATTATTTATATAATTTCATAGAATCCAAGTATCAATTGGTTACTATTGATAGTTTTTGAAAAATTTATCATGATTTACATCCCCACTAAAAGCTTAAACTGAAATGCAATAATTTTTATTTTGATTGATGAATATAAAGAGAGAATTAAAAAGTTATAGAAATAGAAAGTCACAATTCTTATAATAAAATTACCCTAATGTGGGGTAGTATTTATAAAATAAAAGAATGATTTAATGAAATGATATGGTGTTTTTCTCGTGAAAAATAATAAAGGGATGGTGAATTCCTTAATATTGTTGATAGAACCTGATATAATTTACTTGAATCAAGATCTAATTTTGATAATAGTAATAATTTTCTTAATTATTCATAGGCATCATCTATAAATATAAGAGTGTGAAATATATACTATTAATAAATTTGTATAGTATATACTTTCATTGGAGTATCTCAACATGAAGAAATAAATATGGTAAGATCTGTGCTTATGAATTCTAAATCCATCACAATATTTTAAAAGAAAAGAATGTAGAAAACTCAATGAGAATAAATGTCCATACAATCATTACTATGATTATGACTAAAAGGAATACGATTATTCTAGTCGTATAATGGACGGATATAGGAATAAAATGGAATATATATCATCCAACATCACTCAAATTATTTCTTAACAATTTAATTCTAATAATATTAAGGTGGTAAAATGTGATGATGTGAAGATACCCAAAATTATTAAATAAATTGAGAAGGGAAAAATATATGAGGCAAAAATTAATAGTGATAGATTTATAAGATAAGGAACATGATTTCATGTATAATTAGAATATGATATACTAAAGGAGTTGTGTGATGATTCCCATAGCTCAACATGTACTATCCACCTAGGAAGGAAACTTTTTTATTGAGATCTCTAATTGAACATTATTGTGTTAATATAAAGAAGTTTATTTCCAAATAAACATTAATTTTTCATTCATGAAATAAATTTAATGAAAAAACAACCTAAGATTATGATGATAATTCAACAATATCAAACTAACAAGGGTATAGAAGAACCACTCCTTTGAAATTTTCATGGTTCTTATAAAGACCTCCAATGGAAATAATTAAATATGTGTTTTGGGGATAATCATACAAATACATCCTAGGATTTTAATTTTTTTGAATATTTCTCATATGATAACCTTTCTAAGATATATTTAAGATATTTTTCATGCTTTCATGAAAAAAACATTATATTTTTTTCTATCATCAAAATAAATATCTAAATCAATGTTCAAGTGGATTATTATGAATTAATTCATCATATATTTTAACATAATCATAATATTTCATTCATAGATATAGATTCAATATGATATGATCAATAAAACACCATACAATATGAGAATGATATCCTCGATTTCATGCAAAGGAGTATGGGATCAACATAGCTCATAGGTCAATTTATCAAACATTAATAACTTTCAATTGAGTTTTCAAATTTCCCAATATGAATACCTATATAGGTAGAGGTGTACAACTCCAATATGATGGGATGTCATTTGAAAACGTAATATTTTGGTGAAAAATGGTAAAAGATATGTAGGAGAAAGTCTCATAAGATAATTATAACATAAAATCATCTCAGTTATGATAGAATATTTAAGATAATAATCATTATGTGGCCATAATTTGGGGTTTGGGATAATGTATTCCATATAATATCTCTTTTGTGGGGATATATGAGGTTTGGGATAAGAGGAATGATATGTCTTGTATACATAATCCCATTTAAGATTATTGATCATGTTTGAATTATGGTATATCAACTTTACCTTCCACTTATCATGTCTCCAGAATATAATGTATCACTTATATATCTCATGAGTAATTATATACCAAACTCATATAATGTTCAAAATCTAATAGTGGTAATATAAGAAATTGAACTCTCTTAGGAGGAGAAGTATTTGGAATTCATGCATCATAGAGATAAAGTGTTACAAATTAATGAAAATTATTTATTCAAGGAACTATGAGGAAATCATAGTAATTAAGAGACTACTAATAAATAAAGGATGTAGTTAAAAAATTTTCACTAAATTAATTTTCATATATGTTTTTTGTTCATATTTCAAGGATGAAATTGTTAAATGTGTAAAAATTATACAAAAAATTAAAAAGAAAATTTTCTATCTCAAAATAAATTTACATCATATTTATATTTAATTTACAATTAAAATAAAATAAATGATGTAATAAAACCATAGATTATTTTTTTACATCCATATAAATCATTACATATGATGTATAAATATACATGTTAATGTAAAAAAATTACAATGGGGAAATAAACACAGTAAAATAACATGACTATTATGTGGAGTTCTAGTGTATTGAGGTCTACTATAATTATCCTAGACAAGAATAAAATAATAAATAGAAAAAAATAAATATTATAAAAAATAAATGAATCATGTAATATAAATATAATTTTATTTTATAAAAATTTATTGGATGAATAATTATGTAAATTTTATGAATTTATATTATGTATAATAATTATATAATTGTTGTAATAGTAGATTATAATTGGAAATAATATCTTACAACTAAAATTATAACATGAACATAAAAGTAATAAAATGAAAAAAAATAGTATTTTCAATGGTTAAAATAAATAATTATAAACAATCAAACCTGATAAAAATATTTTCCAAATTATTTATCATAATACATAAATAACTATATATTTCAATAAGGTGTACGTTACATATTTAGTAAAATATTTATTTCCATGATAATATAAAAATATTAAATTTATCTAATTTTAAATAATATTTTAATTAGAAGCTATGTCATAAATTATTAAAATTAATATTACAATTGATAAGTAATAAAAAAATAAAAATGCAATTACTCAAACCGAAATTGTGAGTATTTCATAAGGTTAAGAAAACATTCCTTGTGTTATATGATCTTTTATAAATGTTTAATTTATATTTTTTAAAAAAAAGTTGAATAATTTAAATAACTTATTTTATTGGAATAATAATTTAATAATTACTTCTGGTTTCTTTTCTAATATTTTAGGAAAATAATTGATTTTTTGTGTAAAGTAAAATAATGTCATTTATATATATATCAACTGATTAATGTGATCATAATGGTATAAATATGACTTCTAAATACATAAAACATTTAAATTAATTAAAATTTAATTAATAATTCAAATAGTTATTTTAAAATAGTAAACATAATATCCTTACATATAAATCATTTCTCAATACTTAAATTATATTTTATTCTAATAAATATATAAATTTAAATCTATATTTATTAAAAAATATATCAAAAATGTTTTTTATTTTTATGTATAATTAAATATAAAATAATCCACCATTATATAGTCCAACATGAATAAATGTATGTATAATAATTATTATTAATTTTATTTATGAAATATATAAAATAACATATAAATTATTCAAAAATAATCTTCCCCATTGGATTTGTAACCACCTCTTTTTCACCCCTTTCTCATTGTAACAACTCAACCATTTCATGTACATTATTTTTTAAATTCTTTATTTTATGAGTATTCATATGTTATTCATTTCATGGGTGATGTTTCGGTTATCATCTAGGTTGTTTTGGATTTTTTTCAAGAGCCTTTAAGGGGTGAACAATTTGAGAAAGGTTTGGGAAACCCATGTGGTTCTCTCTTGGAAAACATGTAATTTGTTGGAGAGGTATAGTGGGTGTCTCATGGTTGGTGCATGTTTAGGATTATCCCTATAACATTTCACAAAAACTATGTGACATGATACAATGGAAAAATGAATAGTTGGTGCACCATTTTCCAATCCATGTTGTCAAAACCATGTGGGTTCCTAAAAGTGGCGGTGATCCTTATAGGGTGATCGTGCGATTAGGTCAAATTTGAGACCAAACCATGAATGAAGTATTAATTAATCCAAAAATTATGTTTTAAACTAGAAACATACTATAAAATCTTCATTATTCATCCAATTCCAATGACACCCAGTCCTAGGGAATCTTATTGTGGATCATGGCATTTTCTATCCCTTCATACTCCAAATCAGGTGGATCTAGTGGCATTGACTCATATGGATTCAAGTAAAGAGGTATTATTCCATAGTTTTTTTCGAATTTCCTAGATCAAATATTTCTCTCTTGATATGAATCATTTATCAAATATTTGTTACAAATATATATTCATTCTATCATAATTTAAAGTTGAATTGTTATTATTATTTTTTAATGGATGCCTGATCTAGATAATTTGTGCCTATTAATTTATTAGATCTTGATCTACCATTGTTGGTGGATCTAGTTGGGTAATAATATTTGATATCAAATACTTATATAGTTCCTATTCATGGATATTTTTCTAGAATAACCATTATGATCAATTGGGAAGTAGGTCTTGGGATTCATGGTGTGTGGGATTGATTTAAATGATGATTCTTAGAGTTAATTAATGTCTGTGATAAATGAGCTTTTTTTAGGAAACTCTTTACCATATAGGGCTCTTGTATACGGTTATTGTAATGATTTTATGTTTTATTCTTCTTATATATGAGATCCATGAATATTTCTTTTTGCTTATGGTGTAAGTGTGTAGCCTTATGAGAACCATGTTTGATAATACTAGATGGTCATGTGATGATATGAATTAATTTTGGGTGTTTTATAGCCTCTTGATATTGTTTTAGGTATCAAGTTTTTTGGATTATTCTATTTTTGATAAACGGACCATTAAGTTGGAGCATGTGTGTTGTGACAAAGGATGAGGACATGGTCTTTCATTGTGGTATTTTCTGATATAACATACATGTTTAGTCCATAGAGAAGTATACCATTCATCGGTAATGTATATCCATTATATATGAATGTGAACATGGGAGGTTGGACATTAATGGGTGATTTTAATATAATTTTTTGAGGTATATTAGGTTTAAATACAATCATGAATGTTTATATGAACACCTTAAGGTGGGGCGTGATGTGTTATTTGAAGACATCCATCTTATGGTGGAGTGTATGGTATTTTATAAATCTGGAATATAGAGATATGATTGATGGGAATAGGGTAATAAACCAATGTGTTGGCCACATTCCATGTTTTGACACATTAGGGTGTCATGTTGGGTTTATACTCACACTTAATATGGGAATATTGATTTGTTTGTATACTTCATGATCGGGGATCTTGGAAAGGTAAGGGTTTAAGTGATACAGATCCGAGGAGATATTATATTTTGATAGAGGCAATACAAAGAGGGACACCAAATAAAATTTTCAATGTTTATTTACATATTTATTATATGTTTGTACACCAGTTTTCCTACAACATAGAGGGTCCTTGGTTATATTCTTATGTGCCTCAGTGATACCTAACATTCCATATGATATAGCATTTTATATTTTTTATTTTATCTATATTATTCTATGTTATTTATTTTTAAATTATGATTATTAGAGTTTATATATTTTGATACTAAGGGTATAGTCACCCATATGTATCATTCAGACCCTTTCAACTAGTTAGTAACCTCTTACATATGGGGAAGCATGCATGAGTTCATGTGGTACTCTAGTTCAAGCTGGGTGATTCAGGTCGGGGAATTAAAAAATTGTATCAGAACAGGTTTCATTACTATGTTTGGGGAAAGGTAGAAAGAATTTAAACCATGTGAAACTTAGGTAGAAGAGTCACATAGGTTCCTAGATATCTCTTATGTGTCGAACATCCATATTAACTATGATTGAACTATAGTTACTATTGTGGGTTATAGATTCTTCCTAAACCATAATTTGATGTGTTAATACAGAATATAGGATTCTAGTTTGTTCATGTGTCTTGAAAAGGAATATAGGATCACATGTCATATACACATGTTGTTGAAAATCCATGGTAGTTCATTTAATTAAATTTCAACAACTATGATTGTGTTATTATGATATGTAAATGTATCCATTTAGATAATTTGAAAATTAGTATGATTGTTTTTATATATAGGTAAATATGACTAACATGTAGGTATGTAGACTAGGTTTGAGATTAGGATGCTACTTGTAGGTTTATGCCTCATCGTTATTAATAACCTACTAGGATAAATATATTATAGTATTCCCTAGTAGTTCATATGAAATGTGATATAAACCAACCTAAATAACCTACCAGAATAGAACCCAGATCATAATTTACACTACTTAAAAGGGATTTTCAATCCCAACGGGCTGGATTCTAAAACCTAAGCATCAATAAAAATCATGGGGTGATTTCACCATAATAAAATTAAAAAAATGAAAAAATTGGATAAGAATCCACAAAAATTATGTATTCCAATACAATCATAAAGAGTAATGCATCAAAGGGTAGACAAGTAAAAAACCTAAATCAAAACAAAAATATCAAGAATCATGTAACCAATAATGAAATCACCACAAGTATCCTCATAATAGGTTGATTACATACTCCACCTATCACCACCAACTCATAATATCTCTCTATGAAGAACACCCACTACCTCCTAGTGATTATTTTACTTTTCCTAAACATAACAAAAAAATCTACATACACCCAAAGGAAAATTTAGTGTGTGATAAACACTAGTATAGTAGGGTCTCATGAATCATTCCATAAGAAATCCATGTCAATAAAATAAAAAATTTTAAATTTTAAATAAAACATTTAGTGGTAGGATTTTTCACAATTAATAATAAAACATGCTTTCCAAATAATTTTATTGGAAAGTATAATATAGGTAAAAATAAACATTTATTTCAAAATTGGAATGAATAAGCTTTTTGATCAAAATAGTCATGGATAAATCATTTTATAGACACTTCAATGTATTAATAATTTTTAATAATACACCTTTTTTATAATCCATAGGGTTAGTTACATCAATACTCAAGGATCCTAACACATCTCTATGAAATATCTATCCATATATTCCCACATCCCTAGATCTTAGGTCTAATGGGAATGTGTTTCCACTGCAAAAAAATAAACTCTCAATCCTCATAAATGTTTAATAGCATTACCATCATCAATATACCACTAGGTAGAGCTAATACAGCCTAATTGTGTTTTTCTTATACTACCCATCAAACTACCTAGGATACCACATTATTCAATTAAATTAATAAAGGGATAAATAATTCATCTCAAATAAGTTTCATTAATCATTATTTAAGAGTTACCATTTTTTCAAACACTCTATTTCATTCTAAAAAATAACATCAAACTGTTTTCATAGGAACTCGTGCATTTGAAAATAATTTTTTTCATTTCAAATCTATAAAACATTTCAATATTTCATTTCTCATTAATAATTAACAATATCAATATTTAAATAATTCTATTGAATTCAATATAATTTTTTGTAAATCAATACTTTATATGAAAATCCATACTCAAATAGGTTTAACAAACACCATGCCATTTTGAAAATATTTCTCAAAAATCTCAGATCATACTATAGAAAATAAATACAAATCTATTTATAATTAAGAAAGAAATAGTGGATACAATTGATATGACTTTAAATATGAAACCAAATACCTCAAGAAAAATGTAAGCCTTGTTACCTCTAGTTCCACTAATAAAATAATAAGATATTTATTCCTCACAAGTTAAAATAAATAATGAGTATTCCCTAGAAGAAGGGAATCACCCAATTCATCTTCCAGATGGAATAAAAATATAGAAAAACTAATTCATATAGCATGCTAGATCTAAAATTCACGAAAAATGGTGTTGAAAAATCAATTTAATATAGGGGAAACAAATAAAATGATGCATTAATTCCACTCATTGAGGTTTCACATAGCTGTAGTAACTACCTATGGAATATCAGGATCCTTTTCATGTGTTTCGAATTTTAAAACCACAATCACCATGCCCTAGTGTTTCCCACCACAACATAGTATCTTCTTCTAGATACAAACCATAAGAACTTCCAATGGAATGGTATAATGATCCAACCCATTTTGGCCCACCACTATATCCACTATGGTGTTATGGTGGATATTTTGGATGTAGTGAACAAGGGGACTCTTCATTACCCATGTTGAATACCACACCTAGTACTAAATGTGGTGGTACTAGTCTTTTAACATAAGAGACTCCAAGGGACACCATGGCCACCATCATGATCATAGTGTTACCCATTTTTCACCCAAAAAAATAAAAACAAATTTTAAATCCATAAATCACCTAAAAAACATATGAAACTAAAACAAACCAACCTGAGGATTAGTGGAAAGAAAATAGAACAAAAAAATAGTACCTAAAAGTAAGATTCTATATGTTGAAATTATCCCCACCATAATTCTTTCTTCCCCTAGAAATCCACATTAAGAATATTTTTCCACAAATACATGAGGACACTAACCTCTCATCATCATCTCAAACTCCCATTTCTCATAAACATCCAAACCATACTACCATAGAATCCAGAACAATAGTTTTGACTTCTCATGAAGATCCATTATTTTAAAATCAATGATTAGAATTGTATTCTCAGTTAGATCCATATCCAATTCCACATCAAGGTACTAAAAATTAAAAATATGAGATGAATCTGAAAGATATTTATTTTGATAAGACACATGAAAAAAAAATATTGAAGTCATATTTGGTGGAAGGGACAAAAAGTACTCCACCTTTCCATTTCACACAATGTCCTAAAATGGTCCAACATATATTAGGGATAACTTCCACTGTTTTCCATGAAATTTATATCCCATCTGAGGCGATACTCTTAATAACCCCCAAGTCACCAAATTTTAATTTCCATAGATGTCAACAAATATCTACATAATATTTATATTAGCTATGAGCCTTTACCAACATCTAAAAAATAATTTGGACCATTGTAATCATCTCCTGGATAGAACTATGTCCCATTAAAGAAAATTCACCAATATCTGGCCAAAAGAGAAAATATTTACTAGGATAACCATACAAGGCCTCAGACGGTGGAATTCTAAATGAAAACTAGTTAATATTATTATAGTAAAACTCAACAAACCCCAAATAAAATTTTTATGGTCCTCTAAATTCAAGGAAACATGCATGAATCATGTATTTAAAAAATTGTTTATATTGTTCTTTATAAAAATCCATCTAATGATAGTTCATTGTTCTCATCTTGAACTTCAATCCCATGACCTCCTAGTGGCCTCTCCAAAATCAATATGTGAACCTGAGATTCCTATCATAAACAATAAATGAATTAACTCCATGAAACATAACAATCTTATAAACATAACTATTTCCAATATACTCAACTTTGGTGGTGATATGAATAATAATTAATTGAGGTAATTTGTTCAATCGACAGTTCACCACCCAAATTGAAATTATTCATTGAGTTTTAAATAGAAAACCAAAATTAAGTCCATTGATAAATTTTTCCACATCTAAGTTAGTATGTTGAGGGGTTGAATAAAACCTAAAGGGCTCTAATTATCATCCTTGATTTATTGATCGGTATAATAATGGGAAACAAAATATATGATGTCATGATTCATGATAGGCCACCAGAATGGATGTATCGTATCATAAAACATCTTAGTTGTTTTAGGGTTTACCACCCACTTGGAAATATGACAATCCACCATCATAGGTTTCTTCATAGGTAATAGTATAACCTAGTAGTTCTTGAAACAAATAATTCCCTAAGAATAAAGAGACCATTGTCCAATGGTATCCCCACTATAAAAATATTTCTTAACACCTCAAAACTCATCGTCACATTATTTATGTTTTTGGATAACCTAAATAAGATCAGATATCATTCTAACACATTCTAGAACATACTCATTCTCAAACTTCAAGACTCCCAAATGCATACAGTCAAAGAGATCCATGAGATTACACTCCTATGAGGATTAATTTACAACATGGGATAGTATTTTCCCACTTATAGCATTATAAACAACATTCCCCTTATCAGGGAAGAAAAAATGTCAAATTTAAAAGAATATAGGTACTCCACTCATCACCTCTATCAAAGATTCAAATATTTATATGAAAATATATAACCCAAACTCATGAGATTAGAGTAAATAGTATATAATTCCCCAACAATGTATTTTTGTAAACTCTTAGGAGACTGATTCACAATTGTGTGATCAAGACCATGTGTGGGATAATTATTCTCCTGATACAAAATATTTTTAGACCTATAAGATACAATGTGATAATTCTGCTTGATAATACATCCCAAACCAGAACCAAAATCATCCCAAAATACCATGAATCCCTTATATCCATTTTCATTAGCCTTTATATGAGAATAATTAAAATGGTTATTTAACTCATTAATGGATTTATGAAATTTTAAATCCCAAGAAATCATAACTCATTTCCTTTTTATTGAAGATAACAGAGTGGCTAGATTGGGGAAATCTTTAATGAACTAGTTTTAATACCCTATTAAACCTAAGAATATTTGAATCAAAAAGGAATTTTTTTAGTTCCTATAATTACATAATATATTTAACATTTTCAAAATATGATAATATTCATTGTTTATATACCACACACCCCAAGAACATCACCTCTTAAATCTCGAATTTGAACTTTCATATCTTGGAATAATGTCGATGATTCTCATGATGTCCATAACTCTACTCAAATGAACTATTTGTTCCTTGAATTTTTTTTAATAAAACAAGATTTCATACATGAATACCACAAAAAAATAGTCTAGATACAAGAATAAAATCCTTTTCATCAGTTCCATAAATATAATAGGAGCATTATTTGTTCCAAATGGCATAGAAATATTCTCAAAGATCCTATACCAACTCTTGAATGTGTTTTTTTAATATTATACTCCTTTATTATAAGATATTAATTACCATATTATAAATCAATATTAAAAAACTAATTCACCCCATTCAGTTGATAAAAAATCAATATTGGGAAATTAGATAACTTTTTGACCATAACCCTATTGATTCTCTATTAATCAACACAGAAAAACGTGTTTCACCAACCTTCTTGGTGAAAAAAACATCGGTGTAGACAAAGGTGAAACACTAGGTGGAATAAAAGGAATTTTAAATATTATTGTCTAAATTATTCATTAAATTTTTTATTTTAAATTGATCTCTATAGTATAAGGTAATAATTATCGGTTCATTAACCAACTTCAAGTTGATGGAGAAATCCACCTCTCTCTCCAGTGGTATTTTAAAAAAAATAAAGAAAACACTTCTGGAAACTCAATAGTTACTAGAGGAATATCACCACAATAGTATTATGGATCTAGTTCAAAATTATACAAAGATATCATCCTACCCATATCAGGAATAGTAGGTTCGGGTTAGAAAGACCTTGGGTCCCATTCTACCTGAAAAAATGAAACTTCTCAATGGGGAGAGTAAATTACACCCACCATTGATAACATTTAATCCAATATTTATGTGTATCCAAAAAAATATATTTAGATAATTTAATATAAGGTATTATTATCAAGATCCAAAAATTAATTTATTAGCTCAATCATTATTAATGAAATTTCATAATAGGGAATTCAGAGACCCAACTCTCTATTAATCCTTAGAGGTGTTGTAATTTATATCTCATATGGAATAAATTTTGTTGGGATATTAAATAGGTCTATAGTATATGATGATATAAAATAATTATAGGAACAAATATCAAATAAAACCATAACTAAATATAATTCTATAATAATGTTCCATCTCACTATTAGATGGATCACATCAATTACCACTAAAAACTCATATACTGTATGAATTATCTTTATTGTGTTTGCATGTTATTGGAACCAAAATATTATCTAAGAATTTGATTCTACCATAGATCCTATCAGTACAGATGATCCTATTATATAGAATGAAGCATTAGAAATATAGAAAATTATTTATATTTGGAATATACATCTGTATCAGCTAAAAATAATTGGTGCATCCATTTAGGGATACATTGAGTACCCATACTTTCCTTATTAAAAACAATTCTATGGTATTTTACTAAACACAGTAGTATATATAGAGGAATTTTATTATCAAGGATTAACACAACCATTTGTACCATGAGGCCCATTCTACATTCTCTTATCTATAATGGAATAACAAAATATACCATTAGGAGTGGGTGAAACTACATTAAACCAAGACATACCAGCCAGGATAATTTACCCAATTAGATCCCTATCCAATACATCAACATAATAAGTAAGATTTTTAATAAATAGATGATATTTAATATTATATTAATGACCCATATAAAACCTTATGGACTTAATATTTTTATTCAGCACCACCTTATGTGAGAAATGAGAAGGATTATAAAAATGAATTGGTAACACAGTCACTATTTAGTCACATTGATGAAGGATGAGAATCTCCATGACATTTTCCAATAATATTAACTCTAAATGGAATTTATCTATAAAATGGACATTTAATTCCTTCCATATATATGACTTCATTAAGATTTTATAGAAATATATAATAACACTATATTTTTCTATTCCTCTCAATATTGATGATAGCACGCATCACTTTAATGTAATATTGAATCTATAAGAACTTAAAGGGTATTTTGATCTATCATAATGAATTCTCGACCAATAGAGGGTCATTTATTCCCTAAAAAGATGGTGTATTTTGATGAATAAAATCTTAGTCTCAATCTAAACTATGTTATGTTTGAGGTTACACCACTAGATTATTAATTATGATAGGTGTGGATCCTTGGCCTAGATCTTGAACTTCACATAGTACTATCACTATGAGTTTCTAGTCAACTAGAGGATTTGCTTACTTTGGTTCATCAGCAACTCCCTATTGAAGCCTGATCATATGTATTATTAGGGTAATGGTATTATACAACATCAATAAATAATAGGGAAATTTTTTTCAAGAGACATAATAACATCAACTCTATTAGTCAAAAATCAACTTTCAAACATAGATCTCATATAATAGTTCTAGAAATTTCTAGAATCAGCTCAAAATAATTCATCAAATATAGTTTTCCCAAACACCCATGGTAACTTAAGGATAATTACAATGAGTGTGGTATTGGAAAATGCTCATAAACTACCCCTCATGTCTTAATAATCATATCTTTTATCTACCAAGATATCCCAAATAGGAAACCAAAATCCAAGAAGAGATAAAACATCCATATAACACCAATTTTTCATGAACCAATTAATATAACCTCATAAATTAAAACTTGAATCCACTATAACATAGTCTAAAGGGAACTATTGATCCCCATTTATGGCCCACTAACACATAGGCATCAATAATGATCAAGGGGTAACGATTTCTCTATATATAAAACTAAAGATAACAAAATTAGTGGATACGAATCCATAATTTTTTTGAATTCAAAAATATTCATCAATAGTTATATACCATATGGTAGATAAGTTCAAAACATGAAACATAAATAAAATCCTAAACATCACATAAGAAACCACAATATCATCATGAGATATTTTTTTAACAGGTGGATCCCATACTTATTTTTCACTCCCAACTCCCAAGGTCTCTCTATCAAGAACACCCACTACCTCATATTGGTGATTTTACTTTTCCAATACCTCTTAAAAAATTTTATATATTTAAAAAGTTATATATAGGGAATGGGAAAAACTATCCCAGTATGATTCCCCCAATAATTCCATAAGAAGAACGTATCAATTAATCCAAAAATGCCTAATTTTAAATAAAACATGGAATGAAAATATTTTTTCACAATTCATAATAAAAAACTCATTTCAAATCATTTAAATGTAAATTATAAAGTATATAAATTAAGAATTTACATCCAAATAGGTATGAATAAGCATATAATTCAAAACATATATGGATTAATAATTTTATAATAATGAGAATGAATAAATCATTTTCAATCATAATGTCATAATTATAAGCCATAGTATAATTTAGATCAAGGATAAAGGAACCTCACATATCTCAATGAAATATGGATCCATATATGCACACATCCATACATCTTAGAGATAAGGGGAATATGATTACACCCAAATTAATGAACTCCATTCCATTTTTATTTTTAAGTAGTGTAGTAATTTTTAATCAATTTCTAGGTTGATCTAATACATATCTACTAAAATTTTCCCAGACTACCCATCAATCTACCAAGGTACCCATTTTCATCAAGTAAATTAATAATGGTAAAAATAATTCAACAGAGATATTTTTTATCAATCGTCATTCATGCACCCCCATTATATGTTTCTAATATTCTATTTAATTTTACAAAACAAACATTAAGTGGATTTCATCAAAATTCATGCCCCTCAAAGTAATTCATTTCATTTAAAATCCATTAAAAATTTCATACATTAATTTCTCATCAATATTAATCAATTATAATATTAAAATTATTCATTTAAATTAAAAATAATTTTTTAAAAAATGATACTTTATTTGAAAATCCATATTTAATGAGGTTCAAGACACACCTACCATTTTTAATATAATTTTCAGGAATCACAATTAATACTCTCAAAATAATTGAAAACCAATTTCAAATCATGGAATAATAAGTGGTTACAATTGAGAAGAGTTTATTTATAAAATAAACTACCACAAGAATAAGTTTATCCTCAATGATACCAAGAATAGTGATTAAAAAAATAAGAGATATGGTCCTCAAGATTCTAGATCTACAAAGAGAATACCCCAAAATATGGGAATCACCCAACATTACTACTCGATGGATGATGAATTCCCAACCAGTAATTAAAGAAACATGATTGAACAAAAATATAAGAAAAATGGAGGATATAATTAGATTAAATAGATTTAAATCAATTTAAAAGATACATCATGACCCCTCATTAATGTTGCACATGGCTAGAGTAACCACCATCAGATGATAAACTACCATTTAGTTAATAGTTTCTAAAACTACCATCACCATGCCCTGGTGTTTACCACCACAAAGTGATGTCTTAACTTAGTGACTGACCATAATTATTACTCATTCCTATTGGAATAATCTATATTTTTTCCCCACACACTTGGTGTTTTGGTTTCCATATTATATGTTCTTCATAGGGGGAATACCTATAATCCTTGCATAAGATAATTATAAGAAATGGTTATAGTGCATTTGGTTATTTTAAAAAGGATTCTCATAGGGACACCACTCCCTCCAATATATTTTTTGTGCATCCTATTTTACATAAAAAAAGACAAAACACCAATTTTAAAAAACTAGACAACTCTAAATATTATGAAACTGAAAGAATCCAACTTAATGTTCAAAATAATTAAATGAAAACTAAGGATAATACCTAAAATAAATAGTTTAGTGTTAAATTTTGATTAGTCAGTAACCTTAATAAAGGTTTTACAGATTTTGTAATCTTTGTTTTGGAATTTTAGATAATATATCCTCAGATTTATTTAGTGAGACTGCCGAGTGAAGAAAACCTAAATACTTCTTCTAGGGAAAATACACCTATTCCACCCCTTCTTATATAGGAGGATTCAATTTACAATTTTACCACACCTTCTCTAGAGGTTTAGGTTATACAATAATTAGATCTTAAAGCCTTCTAGTAAGTGCTAAATCAAGGTGGAAGGGCATAGAGGATGATGTTCAATTTTGCATAGGGCTTCCAAATTCAATATGCACTATCATTTTATGGTATTTGGTTTCCTCATGATGTTTAGGGTATGATATATATCATTGTGGGGGATATTTGACCTCATTTATACACTAGAGGATTGAAAACTGGTGGTGTCTACTTGAATTATTCAGAGACCTACCAGAGGATGTTGTGGTATCACAAATGAGGTGGGTATGAATGAGGGTCTTTCTTAAGAAAAACACTAGGACCTATACTTCAAGGATTTATTTCTAGATTCACTAATGTTTGAACCTACTCAATAGATCATGGTAATATATAATGGAACTTTCTATAAACTCATATTATTTTCCTCTAGTAGTGGACTAATTTCTTTATGTCTTCCCTAATGTATTGTCTCAAATAGATCCCAATAGAAGAGTTTACATTGATATAGAACTCATATTTAGTAAACAAAATATATCAATTCCTATAAATTTTATAAAACCAACAATGTTGGAGTAACTTATAGTGTGACTTGATGAATTGGAGATAAAAAAAGTCATACTAAGAACATCTCCCTAGGGTTCTATAGTGTTTTTAGAAAGAAGTAAGATTTCATTCATTGGATGTTCATGGAATACAATAAGGTGAAGTAGGTGATAATGAATAATATATTCCCATTTCCTAGGATTATTTCTTATTTGATCAGTTTCGAGGAGACTAGTTGTTTTCTGAGATTAACCTATGATCAGGCTACCACCTATATTCACCAGAGAGGAATACAATCCATTGAAATTATTTAGAAGTATATATAGATGGAATGAGTACCCTTTGATGCCATTTTTTATTGAAAAATCAAACAGAATGGTTTTTTTATCTCACATAAAGTATTTTCTATCCCTATATTGACTCCTTTATTTTGGTTTACATTAATGAAACTGTTATATACTCATGTACATTTTATATTCATGTTAGACACATTAATATTTTTTAGAGTACACATTGATCACATCAAATCAATGGTTTACTCTTAAAGTGTCTCTTATTGACTATAGAGGCACATTTTATTGGCCATGTGATATCAATGGTAGGATTTTATGTGGACCCCAAGAAGGTAGAAGTTGTAATGTCTTAGAAACACCCTAGAAATGTGTTTGAGAGTATTAGTTTTATTTTATTAGTAGGATAATACTGAAATTTTATACATGAATTATCTAGTTTTGCAGAACCTATGTCTACACTTATTATTAAGGTGTGATGTATGAGTGGAAAAAAACTGCAAGTATTCCTTCTTTTATCTGAAAATTATATGGAAGACAACTCTAATACAGACCTTATTAGAATATAGGATTTAATATTCCATTTACTATAATTAATTAGGTGTTGGTTTAGTGTTTTTACATATGTAAAGTGATATGGAAGTATATTCTAGTTCTCCTCAACTATGACCCCATGAGAGGAACTACTCTATTATTGACATAAAGTTAGAACATGTTGTCTATGATCATATGTGTTGGTTCCATTATTTATTTGGGGGAAGATTTTGCATATACAAGGACCACAAGAGTATTTGTTACATATTCTCTTTTTTGTACTTTAATCATCAATTTAATAATTTGCTAGAGTATATGAAGACATTTTATTTTGACATGGATTATTATATAGGGAAAGGTAATATCATTATAGATGGTCTCAGTAGAAAAACATGAGAGCTTAGAGAGAGAAAATTAGAGGATGAATGATATTTGATGATCTTGTGGGATGAAATATTTTTGTGATGATTCTTATAACTAAGGGATGATTGAATGCACTTTATTGTTTATCATTTTATCATTGGTGGACTAGGTAAATACCAAACAAATGTTGGATACTAAATTCTTAGTGGTATGATAATAGTCGGCAGTAAGTGACCGAGTTCTACGACATTTTATGGACAGTGATGACAAGATCCTAGCCCATGGGAGAGTTGGAGTTCCTACATTAATTGTGGAGGACTTGATGATAGACTCCCATGCATCTCAATAGGTAGTGAACCTAGGTTGGATTGAGATTTATCAAGATATTAAGTGACACTTATAGTAGTTATTAGTAAATGATATATCATGGGATTTGTCTCTCTTTTCTTAACCTATCAAAGGGTCAATGAAAAAAAAATGGCCAGAAGGGTTACATCATTCACTTCAATTTTTTATGAGGAAGTGATATGAGGTTCTAATAGACGTCGGGAAAAGGTTTCCTAAAAACCTGATAATTTGAGATGATTTTTTTGTGGTAGATTATTGGGTGATACAATTATGACATTTCATACCAATGTGAGCAACTCACACTGTATATATAATTTAGGAAAAAAAATTTGGGGGATTTTATAACTCTATGGGGTTCCTTATAGTATTGTATCATATAGGGATGCATGATTTATATTGTGGTTTTGTCAAGGATTTCAAAAGGCTTTATAAACTCTATAAAATTTGAGTATGAAATGTCATCCATAAACTAATGGAAAATTAGAGTTGACAATCTAGTTCATGGAGGATATGATTAACTCATTCATCCTTGACTTCAATGGATCATAGGATGAACATATAGTTTTGGTGGAGTTTTTTAGAAATAAATATTACAAGGATTAAATTTATATGGGACCTTATAATATTATAAATGTCCATTTATGTTGATCACCACTATGTTGGAATGAGGTGGGTGAGACATTTTTCATTAGGATGAGTATAGTACTGGAATCCTTCCCGAGGTTGAAGGTGATCATGAAGTGGTTGGTTAACACAAAGAGTTAATAAAAATCATATATCATCTAGATGATGTTATTTTTATATTTCACTATAGAAGATATTGTTTTCTTGTAGGTGTCATCTCGGATGGTGAATCATCATTTGCAGAGGCAGTGGAAGTCGATGCCATAGTTTGTAGGGTCATTTGTAATTATAGAGCATATTAGAGAAGTGTATTACCAAAAAAATCATTCATATAAGATGTTTAGGTTTTCATGATGAGTTCCATGTGTCTTATAATTGGAGGTATGAGTTCTATATTGAACATTGTATGGATATAGGGAATGTTAATTTATATCTATATATGTTGTTTGTGGAGATAACTTTTTGAATTGTGTACCAAAGTGAGATGGTTTTTTGGGAATGATGTTATCAGTTTTTTGTGTTAGATGTAAGTATAGAAAAAACCCAATAGGAAACCTAGGATAAAGAATATTATGTAAGATCATAATGGACTAATTTTTAATAAAATTAACAATAAATAAACTTCTTATGTATTAGAATTTATTACAGGGGGAGATTGTAATGGATCAAATTTTTAGTCACCTTATGCCTTATTCTAAGCCTTTTATGATGGTGTTTGACTTATGCATTTCTTAGGTGAAGTATAAGGTGGATTTTTTAAGTTGTTGGAGTCTATTGTGGAGTTTTATGATTTGATAATGGTAAGATAAAACATTTTTGTTCTCCCCAAGAAACTATGTAGCTTGTTTGAGAGGTATTGTGTGTGGAACATAGTTTTCATAAGAATAGGGCTAACCGTGCGACATTACCCAAAAACTCTATGCCTCAATATAGATTCAAAGTAAATTATTGGTTCATATTTTACCAAACAATGTGGTCAATGACCATGCCGTTTCCCAAAAAAGGAAGTGATACATTCACATTTAGTGTATGGTTTGGTAAACTGTGCATCCAAACCCTATGCAAATTCATAATAATATAAAAATTGTGTTTTTATCCTAAAAATTCATTTAAATTCATATATCTTCCTCCTATACCTATTGATATCAATATTAGGAACTCTGGTGGTGTTTCTTAGTATTTTCTCTTCCTCCATACTCAAAATTCAATGGATCTAACAACATTGAATTATTTGGATTCAGGGTAACTGGTTTTTCTTATTTCATTATTTGTGTTTTTACTATATAATGACATTTTATCTTGATATAAATAATAGATATAAGCTATGATTTATAGATAAATGGATCTTATCATATTATAAGGGATAGTTATTTATGTTTTATGGATATACATCAAATCTAGAGAATTGGAATCTCTTCTATGAGCGAATCAAAATATACCGTTGAGGGAATATCTTGTTGGGTAATGTTAAATTAATACAAACCATTATCCTTTTCTTAATCTTGGATCATGATATTAAATCCTAAAGTGACCCTAGAAAAAAAATATATAAATATTGCATCATTTTAGATCAATATTTAATACATTACATAATAATACAAACCTGAGGAGCATAAATGTTTAGTGCCCTTGTAGACTAGAAAAATAATATTATTATTTCATGAATGATCTTCAATATCTCCAACAAATATCTTTCAAAATTGTACTCTTATTATATATACAATACTTATAGACTTTCTTCATAACATGGTGAAATGAAACATTACAAAGTGTGAGATCGGATGCTCATTAAGGGTAAACATGGGAGATATCAATCATTAGAGGATTAGAAGACCATAAGGATATGATAACATATTCATGTGAATTTTCTCAAAAAAATTATTCAAACCCAAAAAAATAAAATATCATAAGCTTGAAAAAAAATTCATACATAAAAGCATTATCAATAAGGGGTTCAAAGAAGTAATCATCATCCATGAGTAAAAAGATAAGAATCATTCATCATAAGAATAAGAAATTATAATCTTCTAAACATAAATAAATGGAATAATTTGAATGAATAATCTTTCAAGCATAGATACAATTCTATCATATGAACACATCAAAATTTTAACAAATCTATTCATAATCACGACCATTCATTTTCTTACAATCATAGATTGGAATCAATCATACTCCCAAATCAATATGTGAAAAAAAACTATTCAAAATATTGTCTATTAATATCTTCATCATCTCATGAGATATAAATGTCACATTACCCAATGAATGAGAGAGATATAATGAACCCAAACAACACATAATAATCATTCATTTATATAGATGTCACAAGATCATAATACATTCTTAATATTATCATATTAGTACTTATGGAAAATAGATATATTTCATAAATATATTATCATCATAGTCATATATCATACATAAAAAGAATAAGGATGGTATCATTTGATCAAAACCCCAGTAAATAAAAATTAACATCAAAGGATACTATCAGAGATAAAAAAACTTCTTTATAAGATCTTTAGAATAATTCTTAATAAATATACTATTATCACTTTGAAATAACTTATTTAAAATTGAAAAAATTCCAAAAATATTAAGGAAACAAATTTATTTGTAAATAACCTTGGAAACATGTAAAAGAATTATTAAATCATAGATTGGTTATGATGGTGATAAATTCCATCCATCAAGTATATGTTAAAAAACATTCATTTCATACTTATGTAAAAAATCAAAAAATACCTTATTTATAAAACAAAGAGAAGAATAATTTTAAATAATTTTGTAAAAAGGAAGTCATGAGTAAAAATGATATTAAAAACTTATATTATAATATTAAAAATATTCTTAAAACATTTTTATAAATCACATATGTGGAAGAAAAGGGATTTTTGACCAAATAGATAAATAGATTCGGTTTTTCATAAAAATATTATTTCATTATCTTGAGTTATTAAAGAGAGGAAAATGAGATTAATAAATTAAATCTCAATAAATTAATATTGGAGATGAAAATTAATTATTTTATAGTGAGGAAGATCATGAAAATAAATCATCACAAACTTAATCATAAACAATCCTATTGAACAATGAGATTATAACATAACACCCTTATATCAAGACTCATCTTTCTTCATACATGTTTGAAACTCCATTATAATAAATATAGATTTATTATACATATATTAAAAAACCATAATGAAATATATAATACCATGTATTATTTTACTATTACATCTTCACACCCTTTTATTAACAATTCTTAATTAAAATCATTGTTCTAGGTGATAACTGTTTCATTTTTAATGCATGGTTCGGTTCAATAGTCCCAATATTTATACATTGATCATGGTTACTTAATATATAGAATGTTAACCATGATATTAATATAAAATATATTTATTATAAATATATTAAATTATTCTATAAAATTTAGAGATAGGTAAATGAATTACATCATTACTGAAGATGGTAGGATGTACATATGCATGAATGTTGTTTCCATTTTTTTATGGATGGAATAAAAGAAAGGTAAATAATAATTCACCTTCCAAAAATTATAATAATACGTAACATGGTGATGAAAAATGAATTACACTGCTATGTGGATATGGTATGTTGTACTTAGGAACGAATGATGTTTTTTCTTTCTGTATGATGAAAAGAAAGAGGATAATGGTTATTCCACAATCATAATAAAAATTAAGTATATTGGTGATACTAAATTAAATATATTTAATGTATATCATGGAATTATAATTGGTTGATAAAGAAATAATATTGAAAAAACTTTGTTAAGACTTATACCTCTTCATTGAGAACCCTCTTATGGTTTACACTTTATGCTTTGAAGGGATAGTATTTTGGAAAAATAAGAAGCTATAGGGTGTGATGATGAATTTTAGTAAGGAATTATGGTAGTAATTTTCTATTATATAAATCTCAAAATTTTAAAGGAGGAGTGCAGATGAGGTTCCCTTTTATAAGGGAGGAGAGGAGCACTCTTATAATTACCAAAAATATTAAAATATAATTATGTCATTCTCAAAAAAATCTGAAGAATGGACATTAATTTGACTAAAAATATGATAAGGTCAAAATATAATTATAAAATGAAATTTACAATTGGTAGGTGTCATTTTAAATCTTATCATTTTTATTTACTGATTGGTTACCCAATTTTAACCTTAATCACAGTAATGAGATTTTCAATATTAAAGTGTTACAATTTTACTTATAATGTGAAAATTAGATCATACGTGGATAAGGGATGAATTTTTAGACCATATATTATCCACCACATCCTATTTAAATGTTTTATTAACATATAAATAATTTAATAAAATATTATTTTCCTAAAATATAATTAATTCTATTTTCAAAACTATAAAGTTAATTTGAAATTAAAGACACCGATACAAAGATGGAATTTGATTATAATTTTTTTACATATCCATAATTTTTCATATTTATTTAAAATATTTGTATAACATAATAATTCACTTAATTGTTTTACTTTTTTTCATTTTTAAAATAATTTAAATAGTTTTTATATTGATTGAATAGATATTGTGTCGGTATTGAGTAAGCATTTAAGGTAATTATTCAACTAATAAAATTTATAAATAAATTAATATGACAAGAAAAATAAATTTATCTTTCAAATAAACATTTGAAACTAAACTTGTCATATTTTTACCATTATGTAAAAAAATTAGAGATATTAAAGTCAATAGAGTGACATTTTGTTTTTATTCTTTTCATCAATTAATGAAAAATCCATAATCAAAGAAATAGGGCACCAAGTGACCATATATTATTGAATTAGATGGATTTGGATGAAATAAACTCTTAAAATATGATAAATATAAGTTTTAGGGAAATATTAATGCCTTGTCCCAAAATTTTATCCTTATTTTTACTATTTTACCCTTACTCAGGTGATAAAAATCTGGTATGTTTACTATTCACATTGACCAAAAATAAAAGATTCCTATTTATATAATTTGGTAGCCCAGATACCAAATCTGGAATCGATTTTTAAATTTTTTTTGCGGTAGAAATAAATTTCAAAATAAGAATGAAAAAGGTGATGAAAATCAATTTTAATAAAAGTTTATTTTTAACTATAAAATAAGATTTATTCTTACCTCATGATAAAAAACAATAGATGAATGTAAAAATATTATATTTAATATATAATATATACATTAAATTAAAATCATTCACTGATACTGATTAATTTAATTTATTAAGATTAAAATTCATTGTGTTTCTAAAAACAATATTTTCAAAAAACAACTGACTTACTTTCAATTGATTTAATTTTTATTTCTAATCAATTAATAACCAATAAATTTATTTTATACAAATTTAAACCAAATTTTTTTAATAATTTATTTATTATTATTCAAACCCACTAATTTAATGGTTATGTTATAATGATATATTATTTTATGGTTCATTTATACTTGGGGTTTCCTGTATCATAAGTCCACATAAAAAGTAATTTTAATAGAAATATTTCTTAAAATATTATGGTGTTATATTATATGAAATTAAAATGAATTTCTCAATTAAATATCCATCACCCTAAAAAAACAAATTTGGATATATCTATTTCATCACATCCTTAGGTTTCTATACAACTTCTTTAAATTTTTTATTACTCTAGGTAAATTTATATAGGTGAGTAATCTAATTCAATATCACAATATCTCTACGATCCAAAATTTATACTGGTTTTTATTAATATGGAATATCATGATCTAGTGTAAGACCAATGAGATCAGTACATGTGATGGATCAGGTATATACTTCCCCGAGAGAGATACATATAACACATCATGATCTTGAGAGAGGTTTGGAAGAAGTTCCAAGTGATAATGTAAAATCCCTACTCGATCAAGAATATAAAAATTAAAAATTTACATATGGATGAGATTTCCATTCCTTCTAAATCTCATAACCTTTTTCTATAGAGAAAGTAAAAGGAAAACCTTCTTAAAAACATTGAATTCTAATTTTCACCAAATATTGTTAGAAAAAAATAATAAACTCTGATCAGCCTTGATATTCTATAGAATGGATCTATCTTTATGTTTTATATCCTATTCTAGTGCATTTCCCAAGAGAATTATTTCTCCAAATTCATCCCAACTTTTTTGATTTCTACACTTATTTCTATATTATATATCATAAAGAGCCATCTAAATTCTAGAGTAAAATTTATTGTTGTTAGAAAAATCAACTATGGAAAGGTGTTAATCCCATATACCATAGAAATCCATAAAACAAGATCTAAAAATATCCTATAGGTTTTGGGTAGTTCTCTCAGGCTGAAAATATGTCTGATGATGATAAGCAATACTGAAACCGAACATTGTATCTAAATCATGTTTATGACTTCACCAAAACATTGAGGTAAACATAAAAACTAGATTAGATACAATATAATTAGGTACTTAATGAAACCATTAATATATATTCAAGAAAGATGATTAGGATAGAAATATTATATTATATTAATTAATTGTGTTGTAGTTGTGAGGTGATTGACTGTAACCTGAATTTCATTATGGCCTTTAGACATTTTAGGGATTCTGACAACAAAATCCTTCTAAATTTTTTCCAATTTACTCTCTATTATGGGTAATATTTGTGAAATATCCATAGAATTTTTTCTGTCAACCTTAATATAAATGCATACCATGTAATGTGATACATTCTCTACAATATCTAACTTCATGATGTCCCACTATAAATACCCTTTCATATCTCTATACATATTTGTACTTGCAGGATGAATAGAGAATGATGAAATATGAGGATAATCCAATATCTCCTTCATCAAATTGGGGTATAAATAGATAATATACATGGTTTATAAATCTTATCATCCTATCACAGTCATGGTTTAACTTAGAAACATTTCTGGTCATCTTCTATAATTCCACATCTACCTTCTCTGCTACTTTAATCTTCACATGGATAGATAGATGAAGACTCATTTGAGAATTATAATATTTATCCCCTACATTCATCTTTTCTATATCCATCCTTTTAAAATATAATATATCATATTTTTTATCATCATCATAGATAATTTGGAATGATCCTTTTGACTTAAATAATCTACCACGTGGTTTTATTTTTTGGGGGGTAATGTATTGAGAAGTCATAATCTTTAATCAACTCCAACCATCTTTTCTAGAGAATATTCATCACTTTTTTAGTGAGTATATACTTTAAAATTTTATTATCAGTATATATATCATAGTATTTTACATAAAGAAAATTACTCAATATCATTAATAAAATTTTCCATGACTAACTCCAAATCATGAGTTGGTTAATTTTTCCCATGAACCTTAAATTACCATAAGGAATAAGTTCTAACCATATAATTATAGATGAGTAAACATCCCATACCATTTATAGATGCATCACTATAGATTAAAAACCCTTATAAACTATAGGGTAATGTATTTAAAAGTTTTTTGACTAACATTCTCTTCAGTTCCCTGAAAGTTTTCTCACATTCAACTATCCAAAGGAACTTGTATCCCTTATATGTTATCTTGTCAATTGGATTATGAAGTAATGAGAAATTATCCACAAAGTAACAATAATATCTACCCAAACTAGGAAATCTATATATCTCCATCACAGTGTATTTTCTTCTCCAATGTTCAATAACTTAAACCATTGATGGATCCACTGATATACCCTTTCATGAGATAATTTGTACCAAAAATAAACCACTTGTTGGACAATATTCATACTTTATAAATTTCTTATACATCTTCTCTTTCTTTTGAGTCTTCAGTACAGTCCTCAAGTGATCTATATTATCTTTCTTCCTCTTTGAATATATAAAAATATCATATATAGAGACTACCATAGTCTGATAAAGGTAATATCTGAATAATTTATTAATTTAATTCATAAAGATATTGGGGGGATTATTTCTAACAAAATCTATCAATATATATTCATTGTTTCAATACCTCATAAAAAATTATGTTTTGAGTATATCCTCCTTCTTAACCCTCAATTGATGATATACTAAATAAATATCAATATTTGAAAAGTATTAATCTCTATGATATTGATAAAACAAGTTATCAATACATGTCATAGGACACTTATTATTTATTTTTATCTTATTAAGTTACTAATAATCAATGCATATTCACATTGATCTGTAATTTTTTTTAACAAAAAAAATAGGTTCACCTGGTTATGAACTTAGACATATAAATACCTTTTCACGATTTTACAAGGGTTTCTTCTTCAATTCATGAAAATAAATTGAGTACATTCTATATGGACTCATTGAAATATGTGTAGCACCATTTATAAGTTCTATTAAGAAATAAACTTTACAATTTTGTAGAATAATAGAAAAATATTTCAAAAAGACATAAAAAAACTCATGCAAAATAGGCATATCATCAATGTTGAATTTTAAACAATTATCCAAGATAAAAAATACGTTATTAATAAGAATCAATACCCATAAAATGGATTTAATTTTAATTGTAAGTTCATATTTAACATCGTAATGATAAATAATCATAGGTTGGTTAGAATATGAAATGTGACTTATGTTCCTTAGAAATTGATGTGAGATTTATTTAAAGAAATCCAATCCATTCCCAAAATAACAATGAATTTAAATATAAGGAGAATAACATGATTTGTAGAAAGAACATTCCCATAAACATAAATCATAGAATAATAATAGACTTTTGATTTTATCTTCATACCATTCATATTTTTATTCAGTAATTCAATATCTAATCATTGAGGATGTTAATTAAAATTTCTATATATTTTTCTTATTATGTAATAATTTATATAACTAAACTCAAATATGGTACTTCAATGTTTGATCATACCTATTACCACTTCAATATCGTACTTCTATATTGAACCCCTTAATAAAACCAAAATGGTTAGTATTACTATTAAGCATTATTAATTAGAGTGATCAGTTATATAATTATGAAAATCTATCATAGGATTTATAAACTACGACACATTAATTAATATCTATGATACCTTAGATTTCTCCTAGGTTGTCTATGATCATCATCAATAAAAATCCTTCATGATGGTTTTTAAATAAAATTTAAATTAACTTAATCATATCCCACATGAGTGTCAAACATGGTTCATCATAAGGGCACACTCACCATGAACTATAATAACAGACAAGTTATACTTAGCTAACCCTTTTCTGGGTTACAACCCCTAGATGCATCTATATCAAAACCACATGCACATATAGTATCTATAGAGTGATTTAATTCTAGTAAAATCACATATTTTTTTCTTTACCAAAACATTAAGACATTATCCTATACATAGCCTTATCTCTAATGATTTTATTATATTTTTCTAACACTAAACTCCAAATATTAAAAAAACTATTCTCTAATACCAACTGATGTGTCCATAGAATAAATATGTAAATATTGTATCATTTTAGTTGAATATTCAATGTATTACATAGTAATACATTCATGAGGTCTAAAAAGGTTTGAATTATTTGGATACTAGATACATAACTATACTATTTCATGAATTATTTGAAACATCTCCCAAAAATATCTTCTCATATAGTACTCTTCTTAGAAAAATCATACTTATAAACTTTCATCATAACCTGGGGAAATGGTAGATAAGAAAAGGTGATCTTAGATGATCAGTAAAGGTAAACATGGGAGATATCAATCATTAGAATATAATATGATCATAAGGTCATGAAAACATATTCAATTTCATGATCTCAGCATAAAATATTCATATAAAAAATAAATAAATAGTAGGTATGGGGGTGTAGGTATAAGGGAAGTAAAAATGAAGATTTAGAGGTTCAAAACTAGGACCACCACAACTCAATTCCATAGTTAAAGTAGGGACATAACCACTGAACTTCACTCAGTGTGGATTTATACCCAAAAAACAAAGATCATAATCATTGAAATAAATTCACACCTATAATCACGATCAATAAGGGTGTAAATGCAGTAATAAACATCCAAGAGTCATAATAGAGGAATGTGGCATCATAATATTAATAAATAATAGTCTTATGAACATTTATAAATACAATCATGTCAACACATAATCATGTGTGCATAAATAGACTATAACCATAGTCACATTTCAAAATGTCAACAATGTTATTTATAATCATGTCCATGCATTTTTTATGAGCATAGCTAGAAATCATTTATAAAGATGCATCAATATTTAAACAAATTAATTCAAAATCATGTCAATTATTTTCATCCTAATATCATGATATGTCAATGTAACTTTACCCAATGAATTAGGTTACTATAAAATACATAATCATTACTTAAACATAATCCATTTCTATGAATTTCATAGGATCATAAAACATTCTTAGTATCATTATTTTTTACTAGTGGAAAATAAATGTATTTCGTAAACATATCATCACCATAATAATAGACCATATAGAGAAATAATAGAGATGGTATCATTTTATCATAACCATAGTAAATCATAATAAACAACAATGGATATTATTATAGATGAAAAAATATTTAAAAGATCTTCAGAATAATTCATGAGGAAAATAATTGTCTCACTTTGAAATAATTTATTTAAAATCCAAAAATTTATTAAATATTAAGGATATAAATTTCATTGAAAATATATTTAGATACTTTTAAATTAATCATTAATTCATTTACTTTTTATGATGGTGGTAAATCCATTCATGTTGTATATGTTAGAAAAATATCCCTTTTATAATTTTGTAAAATAATTCAAAAAGTACCGCTTTTGGAAAATGATAAGAAGATTACTTTTAAACAATTTTTAAAAAAATTAATAATTGGTAAAAATGACTTAAAACCCCTAGTATTATAATATAAACATTATTGAAAATATTTTTAGAAAACAAGGAAATGGAAGAAAAAATATCTTTGCTCGAAGAGATAAATAATGTTTGTTTTCATTAAAAACATTCTTTTCGTATCATGAGTTAATAGAAAGATTAAAATGAAAGGAAAATATATAATCTCCATAAATAACCAAGGATTAATAAAATTCAAGTGTTTATATAGGGGTATATCATGAAATTTCATCATTATAAACATAATCATAAACAATCTGGATAAACAATGAGATTGTAATATAAAACCCTTAACTCAAATCTATTCATTATTTGTACAGATATAAAACTATTATATAATAAATATAGATTTATTATACATTAATTTGATATCCATAATCATATATATCATACCCATTAATATTTTTTGAAATCTTATCACCCGTTTATTAATAATTCCTTATTTAAATCACTATTCCCGGTGATAACTGCTTTGTTTTTTATGCATATTTCAGTTTGGTCGTCTCATTATTTATACATTTATCAGAGTACCATTAACTTTATAACATTAAAACTGGTATTAATATAATATATATCCAATATATATATATATTGATTCATCAATAAAAATTAGATATGGAAAAATGAGTTACATTGTTCATGGAGATGGTAGGATGAACATACACAGGAATATTGTTTCTATTTTTTGATTGATGGAATGAGACAAAGTTAAATAATAATTTACCTTTATAAAATCAGAGTAGTATCATAAATATAATATATATATATATATAATCCATAATTATAACCATCCAATTAAATTGGTTATGAAAATAAATTACACCACTACATGGAGACCATAATCCATACGTATATAGGAGCGATGTTTTCTCTTTTTATAAGATGAAAATAAGTTGGATAATGGTTGTTAAAACATTATAATATCAATTAATTATATTTTATATACTCAATTAATTATTTTTAATAGATACCATGGATTTATAATTGGTTTAAGAAAAAAAATTAAAAATTCTCAGTTAAGAGTTATTCCTCTTCGTTGACAACCCTCTTTTGGATTACACCTTAATCATTGAAGATATGGTGTTTTTTCAAGAAAAATAATCATTAGTATTTATTTAAGGAATCTAGGAATATATTTTTTTAGGTATTTTATGATATTTTCATGATCAAAAATTTTTAGGAAGATAGGAGAAGTTGATAACTTTTATAAGTGAGGGGAGTGACACTCTTGGAATTACCAAAAAGATTAAAATATTATTGATTAATTAAAAAACAAAATTATTCCTAATGGAAATATATTCAAAATATAAGGATGATATTCTATAAATATAAATTATAATATAAATTTAGAAATATTTTGGTGTCATTTCAAAACATATCTTTTTTATTAACCACTTGGTTAAACAATTTTAACCATAACCGCAATAACAAATTTCTAAATATTAAATGTTTATAAAATTACTTATAAGGTAAAAATTAGATAATAAATGTGAAAATGGTGAAATTTTCAACCATATATTATCAACATTTTCCTCATTTAAAAATTTATTATTTTAAAATTAGTTAATAAAATTTTACTTTCATAAAATATCATCAATGTCATTTTTCAAAGTATTCATTTAATTTGACTTTAAAGACACAAATAAAAGAATATAAATAGAATATAATTATTTAAAACATCCCTAATATGTCATATTTAAGTAAAAAAATCATTTAAAACAGTAATTCACTTAAATTATATTACTTTTATTATTTTAAATATAATTTATTTTATTTTTCTACTAGTTGAATAAATATAGTGTTGGTGTTTCTTAAGCATTTTGGGCAATTATTCAACTACTAAAAATTAGAAATAAATTTCTATGATAAAAATAATAATTTATATTTAAAATAAACATATATAACCAAACATATCCTATTTTTATCATAATGTAAAAAAATTATAGAGTTATTAAATTCAATAGAGTGACATTTTTTATTTATTTTATTTAATAATTAATAAAAAGGTATTAATCAAAAAATTATGGAACCAATTAATCATGTATTCATGAAATAGATAAACATGGATGAATTCCAATATTAAAATAGGATAAAGGCAACTATTATATAAATCTTGAAGTCGTATTGCAAATTTTTAACCATATTTTACATATTTTACCCTTACTTGGGTGATATGATTATACTATGGTTACTATTAATATTGACAAAAAATAAAAGGGGAATATTTACCAAATTTAATATTCTTAATTCCAAAGATTGGATACATTTTTCGATATTCAATTTCTGTAATTTGATGAAATTTATTTTAAAATAAGCATACAAAACATGATGAAACTAGTTTTTAGAAAAAATACGTTTATAGGAATAAAAATGTATTTATTCTTATACCATTCCTTGAAAGAATTATTAAATGAATGTTAAAACTTATTATTGGATATATAATTTATAAATTCTAATTAAAATATTCACCAAGTGTGATTTATTTAATTAATAAGGAAAAATATATATTACATGCATAATGAAAATTTTAAAAATAGTTTTTTTACTCTCAAATGATTTAATTTTTATTTTCAATCACTTTATAACCACTGAATATATTTTATACATGTTTAAAGAATAAATTTTTCATAATTTAGTTATTATTTTAAATAAATTACAATTTATCGGCAGGGTTATAATGGTATACTATATTATGGTACATTTATACTCAGGGTTTCATGTATCTAAAAAATAAAATATAATTATTTAAAGATAAATATATATTAAAATCTAAGAGAGTAAAAAATACCATTTTTGATAAATTGGGAAATGGTTCTATATATTCTTGGTGAACAGTGTTTATTTGGGTGATGAATCTTGGTAGATATTTACATTTGAGAGAAACATGCTTGAGGTAGGATGATCCTTAAAATAAAATATTCTTGTATATTATTGTTGGAATGATATGATGGTCTAAGATTTTGTACTTAAATACCCATGAATGATTTTTTTTGGTATATCGAGTATGTTTTTCTCCTTATTAAAATTATTATTGATATAACTAAATTATATTTCTATGATATGAACTAATTATAGGTATTTTATAGCCTATGGAATTTTTTCAGGTATTAGTATAGTTGGGTTGATCAATTTTGGATAAAATACACCTTAAGGGGGAGCATGGGTGTTGTGAACAAGGCCAAGGTTGTGGGCTTAATATATGATATTATATAATATCAATAACATTTTCAATAGAAGTGGGATTAGAACATTAAGGGTTGAAGTGTATCCTTTTTTTAGGAATGATAACATGGGATAAAAACCATGAATGGGTGATTTTAATCCATTTCATCAAGGAATGTCAAGTAGGAGTAAAATCATGAAAGGCTAGAGGAAAACATTAGGGAGGGTCATGTAGTGGTCCTTGAAAATGACCACCTATGGGTGGGGTGAGTAGTATACCTTATTGGTGGAATTATTATATAATATTGATGGGGATATGGTGCTAAAAATAAGTGTGGACCATGTGGCATGTTCTAAAACATGTGGTGACAGATACTTCCATCCTTACCATCATATTATCAAAGTATGTGTGTTTGGGGTTCCTAAAAACATTCATAATGATCCAAAAAAAATTTGTGGTTGATTTTTTATATATGTATATCTCTCATGTTTGGAATACACCCTATATATATCTAAACTTATTTTATGGGAACATTAGTGGTGTTTAACTAGGTCGTTACTCACACCCTACATGGTAATCTCGATGTGTGCATGCACATAGTGATCAAGGATACATGTAAGTTAAATCTCTCAAATATATGGATTTGAAGAGACGGTGTATGGTGATGGAGGAAGTACTATAATAGAATTTTTATAGATGTTATTGTGTTATTCTTTATTTACGTGTTTTCTATTTGTAAATTGGATTACCTACCACAAAAGGGGGTCCTTAGTTATTTTCTTATGTTACTTTTGGATAAATGGAATTCCATCTGATATAGAATTTGTTATAATTTTTTATATTTAGTTATTAACAATTATTTATTTATACTTGAATATGATTAATGTGTATTTATTTTGATATTAAGTGTATATTCTACCCATTTAATTATTTAGACACTCACTACTAGTCAGAAATATCTTACATTTGGGGAGGCGGACATGAGTTCATACAACACTCCAGTATTGACCCCTTGATTCTAGTCAAGGTGTTACACTTATCACAAAGAACATTCCATCCTATGATGATAATCTTCCCATGTTCCACTATATTCATTTTGTATATTCATCCCTGAGGCTCTTGTTTATCCAGAATACCCTCTTTAGAATGTTTTCTTCTTAATCAAAATGATGAAAGTCAAAGGAAAATTTATGAGATTCCAAACCCAAGTATTATCCTATTAACCAATATATAATATAACTAATAATAAAATGTAACCATATAATATCATTTTAATTATAATATTAATATTTATAAAATTGTAATATTTATTAGTTTTTCATTTATTTAAATTCTATAAAAAATATCACTAACCTTTTGTAGTATTATAGTACCTATGAAAATGATTTTACATTAAATTTTACTTATTATATTCTCTGATAATACAAAATATACATTTTTTTATAGAATATAGCATTAATAATAAAATTATTTTTTATTTATGATTCTAAAACAGAGAAATTTTCCTGATAAAAAAATTAAAATTAAACATTGATAGGTATTTTTTAGAATTTGAAATAATATTACCACTTGTGAGTCACAAAATTATTTACTATCTAAGAATCTATTAGACACTATTACATTTAAAATTTTATAAACCATGTAAAATAAAAAAAATAGTTCTTTTGTAACTATAGTATAGTGATCATCAACCATTAATATTAGATGGATGGATTTTAGAATAATAAACTAAAAAATATGAAAATGGTGAATGCACACAACATTAATTTTTTAAATGAATGTAAAAGGTAATAAATTAATAATAATTGATGAAATAAATATTAATAATATTACAAAATAAATAATTAAAAATGGTTACATTACTAATTAACTATTTATATGAACATATAATTCATGTTAGGAGTCGAGGGAAAGATTAATTCATGTTCATATTAGTTCTTGAGTTTTTATTCTCTATCACTATTTATCACTCTCTATTATCCTATATATATCTTTCTCATATTATTTAATTAAGTATTTTCTTATTACTTTTCTATAAATTATCTTAGTATATTCATGATATTATTATTCCACATTTATTATTCACATAATTCTACCCCTATAAGGCTTCTATGAGAAGATTTTTAACAATATATCTAATTTTTGTTAAATTATAAATATTCTTTTCCTCGTTGTTATTTATTCTATTTTAGAATAAATAATTTTATTATATATTTATCATACATATTAATAATATAATTTAATATATTACCACTCTTTTTTATTTATCCAAATTATTCCCTATTTTACTAGGACTTTTGACATCATTATGTCACCCATTTCATTCTCATAGGTTTATTTTGTGTTTATAATTGATATAATTTTTTCACTATGTCATTCATAAAAATCAAATATTATGATGAAATGGGAATGATGGAAATTATACACACCCTAATCAATTGTATAATTATTATATTACTAGATATACTATGAATGATACATGGTTCATGCGCCTCGCATACTTTGTTATGTAATATTTGGAGTGATCCTTGATAAATATTTTCAACAACATGTTTTACAATTATAAAAAAATAAAATATTTATATTTATAACCATTCTATAATGAAACTATAAATATTATTAAATATTTATATGTGATGCTTTATGATCCCACATTTTATTGACAATGTATTATTATTAATGAATCACATTATATCATATCATATTATTATCTAATTTTACATCCATAGATGGATTTTGGGATCAAAAGTTAATTTATGTGTGTATCAATGTTATTTTATGAAGTGACGTGACTATGGTGATATGTAATATCTTTTTATAATGATATAAATAAAACATCACATTTTTTAAATATTTATATTTTATGATATTAATTTCTCCAATATACATTTCCTCTAGATATCTTGGTTTATTTATGTATATTTATGTCAAAGTTTATGGAATATTATATAGATGAGTTTTAGTTCATTATAAGAATATAACATAATGGATATTTATGGGTTATGATAAAGAAATAAAAAAGTGTATATCACATTCAATAAATATGAATAGTGTAAAAAATATTATTATAGTATTCAAGGATTATTTTTGAAAATATGGTCCTCACTTAAATATTAATATGTGGTAAATGATTCTTGCAATGAAAATAAATCAATCATATCTCAAATTAATGAATTAGAAACATAAATAAAATTTATTAATAATTTTGGTAGTTGTAATTTCAAAGATTCAATTTTAGTAAATGAATAATTCAATAACTATTTTAGATTATAAAGTATTTATCAATAGGGAATAATTTAATTGAGTTCTCATTTATCCATTCTATGTTCTATAAAATTACCTATGTTCCAATCTATTCAATGGTCCACATGCACTGTCTTCGATATTCTAGTATGTTTTTAAGTTATATTTAACACCGTAGACCATAACTCCAAGATATAGTGTTAAAAATATATTTTTATAGACTATCATTGATATAAAGTTAAGTTACCCAAGCATAACCATCCAAACATACAATACTCAAAATATCTAATCACATATATAGCCAATATTTTTGAGGTTTAGAGTTTTAGAGAATAAGAAAAATCATTAAACTAACTAAACATTAATTATTTAAATTATATGGAAATTTTCACCACTAAACCAAAATCTATGTATTTAATAATAATTAATAAACATATCTTATATATATCACCCTTTATGACACCAATATAGGCATGTTATACTTAAAAATATTCTTTTTAAACTAGGTAAATAGAATAAAGAGAATAAGAGCTAAAACACTCAGTATGTGTAAAAATAAATGATAGAAATTGATTATAATATGTGAAAATATGATAAATATGTGGGAATGATAACATGACTAATGTTAAAGAACACATCATTAGTAAATAAAAAACTATTAAAACATGGATCATAAGTTAATAATCATAACAGATGAATTTTAGAAAAAGTAAATTGATACCATAGGATCATAGTATCATAAAATTGTAGAAATAATATAAAATATGAAATCTTAAACATATGAAAGGGATCACTGTGAAGACAACATAACATAGTGTGATAGTATCACTACATGTTCACTAAACACGGTATATCATGAGATGAAACCATTAACTAATGTATTAGAGATATATAGAAATTTGACTCCACCCATCATATAATAATATGTATATACATATGTGTGCCAAATATTTAAATCAAATATAATTAAGAAACTTAACAAACCCAAGAAAAATAAATGGGTTATATAATCATATCTCATAGCATAAAAAAGTAGTACATACTAAATATTCCCAAGAGAAGAAGTAATTAAATCATTTTGGACTATTATACCTGAGTAATTTATACTATTTCCTAAATATTAAGTTTATGTATGGAATAATTGTAATGAATATGTGTACATGAAGGTAAAAAAATAATTACCATAAATTTTGTTTAAATAAATGACTAATTAAGATTTTCAAATGGTATAATCCTAGTGTTTTCTATAAAAATAGAATTAAACCAGAATGGTTTTACATAAATTAGTTTCTATTTTTAGAATTCATTTAAGGGAAACCTCATTTAATATATTTTCATATATATAAGTATAATATTATTATTATTATCATTAATCTTTTACACATTAGAAAGAACATTGTGATGGAACTTAATAAAATATGTATAACCCCAAAAATGAAGGGTAAAATAATAATAGGTATTTTTTATGAAACCTATATATAGAATAAATAATATTATCATTAGAATATGAAATACGGTCTTTAGTTTATATAGATAAATCATAACCCACAAAAAATAGAGTGGTTTGAGATTTCCCTTACCTCATGTACTTACTTATTTGTTACACATGATTAACCACTTGAATAATCAAATTTTGTTTGATTATGAAAAATTTTATGTATATTTAATTTTTTAATACCTATTTATTATCATATGAATTAAATTTAATTTATAGTTTTTTCTCTCATCAAACACTTTTCTTTGTTCGAACAATTACTTAAAAACTACTTCACTATGTTAATAGTGTCTAGTCCTATAATCTTCAAAACTATAAAGTTTTAAAAAATTATCATTATAATATCACAAATTTTATACATATCCAAATATTTTAACTAATAAATTTAAATTATGAATGTGTTTTGGTTTGCTCATTTTTAGGTGTTTAAAAACATAATGGTCATGTACTGAATATATAATTTGTATAATGGTCATTTTATCATTAAAAAATATCATTTTTATTATAAATATCATATTTATATTAATTAGATATTATAACTATCCATATATGTTGGTGATGAATTATGATATGTGTCTTTCATGGTGGCTATAAGCTAATCTTAATATGGGTGATGTTTTAATTTTTCAAAAGGATTAGATGAATATAGATAATGGTTGATAAAAAACTATTTTATTGAATATTTTATTGATAATAAATGATATAATTTCCTCACATTGTGTTAAATATGTTTATTTATAAAATATTTGGTATTTGATCATTCATTTGAAAATTTGGTGAAAATTCCAGTTTTACCCTTAATAGTGCACTGTAGTATTTCGAATATAAATATTTTTATATTTATTATTTGAATTTTAAATTTTGTAACATTGTTCTTAAATTAATTATATACAACTTTTATGCAGGACACTAGATCAAAAGAATGCATTTTAATGGAGTAATTGGGCCATAAAGTCAAAGCTGGGCTGGACTCACCAGAATGGATAAGCTTCTGTATTGCGGCCATAATCCTACATATGGGCTTGTATTGAGCCCAAATTTGGAGAGGAGATATAGTACCCATATCCTCACATGTTATCCTTCTGGAAGGCCGGCCAATTCACGCGTTTTGGAGGCCAAATAGGCGGTGCAATTTGCATTAAAATATTTGGCCGAATTTCCACATTCACACTTGAAACCACTTGTAACCTCTCCTCCTATCCCCTATATAAATTGGAGTTTTTCTCATTTGGAGGGGTTGGGACGTGCATTAGGATATTGGAGGCAGAGGAGAATTTGTTTCACCCAAATTCTCCAACCATTGTAAGAGGGGTATCTCTTGAAGCAAGGATCCCCTCATCGAAGCCTCCTTCTCTTCTTCATTTTGTAATGTTTTCATTTGTGTAATAAACTTCTTTGTTCTTCTTTTATTTCTTCTCTTTTTATATGTTTTGTTTAAATTTATTCTTCTCTTAATCTGAATCTTTGGGCTGTAATTCTTGAGTAGAAGCGTTATTGGGTTATACCCATTATAAACCTTTGCACATGCAAAACGCTTCTACAATGATTACGCCACCCATGGAAGAGTAGTATTTTAGTAATCGATCTATCTTCTACCCTCTTCATTTAATTATTTTGAATCAATGAGATACTATAATTCACATAATATGATCCATGAATTGTGTTTTTAAATTACAAGAAACTAAGCAAGAAATTGAACAATTAACACAAAAACACGCGAGGTCGGGATTTTTTGTAAATTGTGAGAGCGTAATCTTAATCGGTAATACAAGACCACACAGGATAAATTTGTAGAGTTAAAATATAATCCCTAAACACAATTCATACTCATTTCCATAATAGATATGAGCCTTAATTTACCACTGACCATAATCTAATCTTAGAACATCAATCAAAGCAGGGTGCTGCGATTGCATGTTCCGAAGTTAGCCTAGGGTTAAATTCACATCATCTTCGTGGTAAAGTTAATTCTCGTAGGGTTCGGGATTTAAAAAATTAAGAGAGCGTAATTAAGTAAATGTTAATTTAAATGATAATGATTAATAATAAAGTGAATAGGAATAGTTAGATCGATTACGCCTTTTAAATAGATTTCTAAAAAAACATCTTCTTGTTGTGTCATTTTAATCGAAATTCATTTCAAAACTAAAAACAAAAAAATTTATACAATCTTATTCCAGAAAACTTCTTCTAGATTCATAAACTACAACAAACCCCAATCCTTTAAAGTATTGTTTTTATTCTATTATATTTTATTTTATTTTTTAGAATACCTCTAATAAGTTGTTAAATTCACTTCCTCCTTTGAGAGACAACCTTGGTCAGCCACTCTACTGCACCTAAGTACCCCAAATTACACTAATCATTTGAGGGCGCCCACGACAGCGCTCTTTCAGTTATTCCCTCAAAATATTAAAATTTAAGTATAATAATGATACTAATTTCATTATATCATGATGAATATAATATATTTATAGAATTTTTGAGAAAAAGGAAACTTAATAGGAATTTGTTCATACAATTACCTTTTCTTTTGATATCCTCCTTTAAACCACTCCATAATCCTTATAATGTTGGGATTATAGTGAGAAAAAAACATAAACTAAATGGAAAATAGGATTGGTGAGGGGGTTTTATAGATCTTTTTCAATAATTTAGGCTTAGTTTGTGATGATAGGTTGATTGGTGAAGGGTTCCTTTTATAAGTGTGAGGGGTGTCATTTTTCAAAAATATCAATTTCATAAAAATGAACGGGATTTCCTATTGAAGGAAGTGGTTCCAAAAATTATAATCAATTATGTAAAAATATTTTATGATTATGAATAACCTTATATAGAAATTTTTAGATGTGGTTTTTTTATATTATGTGTCATTACATATTGATTTAACACTTTTACTTCATTTTAACATTTATCATAGGGACAAATATTTAACATGGTAAAAGAAATTTATTATATAAAATTAAATTGAATATATTAAATGATATTAATTATTTCTATATATAAAATGAAATTTATTCTATTAAATTAAATTTATTTTGGTGATAAAAAACTTCAATATAAGTGTTCATAACAAAATAAAAATAATGTTTTTAAAAAACACATTTTAAGACAAAAACATCATATTTTGGATAATGGTTAAGAATTTTATTAATAAACCTATTATTTATCAGTTTTTTCATTAAATAATTAATGGTTATTTGTATTTAAATCAATTTTAAACTACCTTTCATCTTATAAAAATTTACTTAATGGAAACGAACAAAATTATTCATTTTTATTGGAAGAAAATTTAACATATGATCAAAAATTTCAATCATTGTTTTATAAATTCAGAATTTTATTTATAATTAATTAATTTAATGTATAACTACATTATTGTTTGATAAAAAAGTTTCATGAACCCACTAGGATAACCCTTGAATCTTTGTTTGAAACTGATTCACAACAAGACTGAAAGGGCGTTCCTAATCCCTATCAGTTGGAGACAAGCACCTCCATATCAAAAACAATATTTAGAAATGATTTTACCCAAACAAATATAAAAACTAGTAAAAAATCTAATATAATAATGGTTAAATATTCCATGACATAGTCAAATAGTGGTAGAGGGATACATAATTTGAAACAAAATATACTAAATACATGATCTACGATTAACCAAAGTAGAATCGATAATGAACATTATCTTTATGTAAAATGTGGAAAATATCCCACTATGTCACAACCAAACTTCCACACCCCATAAACATGTAAACCTTCCACCTCACTATGGTATCTTTCCCATTATTATATCAGAAAAAAAAAGTTCTAAAAACACCCAAGTTCTTGTGCATTGTGTGAAAAAATGATACATAGTGGGATCCCAAAAAGTGTTTAATAAGTTTTATTTTTTAAAATGATCCAAGTATCATAATTTTAAAAGAAAAAAATGAATGATATACATAATAAAAAAATTAGTGAAAAACCTAGAAATTAACCATTTTCAAAATTTTATAAACAACTTCAAATAAAAAAATTTACAATAAACATAAAAAATAATTTATTTACCATTTTAATAAAATGAATCATAAACAAAATAAATGTACATCACTATGGTAATTACACTTGGTATAACATAGCTCTGGGCTAGCTTTGTTTCTCATACAATGATCCATCACAACAAATGTGTACTAAAATAGTACATGACAGAATTACCAAATGAGTAGAGTAATGCCCCAATGTGTATTTACCCCCTATAATGTTATATAAACTAGTCCTAGGAATTAAAACTAAAAGAGAGTAAAAATACCCTAATGTATAATTCCACCATATGAATTCATGTAAATTAGTCCCTTTCATGATGACATAAGGAGTAGGGGAATACCGCTATCTATAATTCTCCCTATAAAAAATTAAAATAAGTCCCTACACTACCCCCCTCTTATGTACCATAGGCTTGCATATGCTGGTCATTTAGAATCATTTCTAATTGGAATATCATATTTCAAAATTGAAACCAAAAACCCTTTTTCAAATTAAAATCATGCTTTCAAATCGAATTTTCTTAAACAATCTAACAGTGTTTTGAAATTAGCAATTCATTATAAAATACAAAATAGAAAACTATTTTATATCAAAAACCACCATATATACATCTAAATAAATAATATATAATGTAATTGATTATTTATAATTAATTTTTATAAATGATTTTTCATACTAATTGTTAAGTGAAATACTTTATATGAAATAACCCACCTCAAACACTTGTTATTCTAATAATTCCAAGGGATCCAGACACCAATGGAGAACTGAGGCCTTATAAAATAAGATAGAATCCAAATCCATGAATCCCAAATTAATAATATCTAATTCATCAATTTATATAACAAAGGAAATTATATAAATCACTTTTCTCAATAATCACTGAAGAATATGGATCTATGGGGAACCAAATTAGATCATGAAATAACCCTTAGATATAGCTTTAACAACCCCGATATAAGGCTATATTCAATGATAATATAGTGGATCTATAATAATAATGATGAACATAGACATAACTTTGTGAATTATAGATCCCACACCTAAGGATCTGACGAAATTGATCAATATATGGTAAAGAATCTACAAAATATCCACTGGAGTCTTTTCCATAGAGATACTAATACACCAGAATAATAGTGAGAAAATTTATAGGTGTTTTATTACTTTAAAAATTATTAGTTAATTAACTATACATGGTTTGGTCGCATATTTTGGGAAACCATATGCTAACTATATAACTTTTTTTGGTCTACTAGAGAAGCCACATGGTTTTTCCAAGCCATGAACCAGCCATGCACCCTCCTCTGGAACTCCAAAATAGAATTAAAAGTTTCCTTGGATGACCTTCATTATATTACTTTACCATGAAATAACCATGCATTGTCCCATAACACTCTAATGAAATTACCTGAAACAACCATTGAAAATTTTGAATCAAGATATGGCCAAAAAAAGAAAGCAATTCCCCAAATTGATGTTAGCGTATGTCAATTCTCCCCACAGTATAACTTTATTTCCACAAATATTCAAGTGATATAAGGTTGATCAAAAATAATATAATGTTATTTAACCCTCATCAATGATTCCAACTCCCATGTTTCATCAAATTTGTTTTGTTATAACATTTAGACCACCAGAATATATTTCCCACATAGGTAATTATCTTGAAAATCTATAATCTATATTGGTTCCTCTACCACAAACACATGTTATTTTATAGAAATATTATCCCAATTAAATAAGTTATAAGGTTCAAGTCGATATTTATTATATGGATATATACAGAATACATCATCAATAATAGTCAACAGAGATGGTAACACCAATTGATTTTAAAAATTATGAATCCACTTGACAATATAAAATGGTCCAAAATACCTTATATCTAACATACCATACTTACCTAACTAACTATGGCCCCACTGATGTGATACTTTTAAGAAAAACTTATCAAAAACTAATAATTCTACAGGATGACATTGAGAGTCTACATTTGACATTTGTTGACTCTAGGTCATCACCAATTATTTACTTATAACTTGAATCTTATGTGATGTCACTTGAAGAATGGTATGTTCTATAATAGAATATTTAACCAAATTCATAAATAAAAGCGGATATTTAAAAGGGTGTCGATATAGTTCCTTAAATAAATCAATTATGACATATGAATATTAATTATTTTTATAAAAAAAACTCAACCTATCCTAGATGACTATCCCAAGATCCTCATAAATATAAAACACTAGTAAATACCATAACCTATAAGATCTGAATATAACTCCCCATCTATCTATATATTTGAGGATTATAAATCCTACTCAATATAATTTGAGTCCCCATACCCTCCTAGAGACAATTTTAGAACAGGAAAGTAACCCTAGGTTCTTTCCTGAGATAGTAGTAGATGGAACCGTATACATCCTCACAACCTCATGTATGTAATACTTCCCCATATCCTTAACATTAACTATGTCACAAATTTTAATGAAGTGCACTGATAATTTTTCCCTTGATATTCACTCCCCACCTAGATATTTTCCCCCTCAGTGAGTTCATAGTAATTTGATGATGAAATCCATGTATAACCCATAAAATTTTCAAATTGGTAGAGGAAGTTACTGAATCCAGCCAATAAGAATTTGGATCTCAGTATTAATGTTCTAGTTGGTATAATTATTAAAACACAAAGTAATATTTTTTATCCTTTATTTATAAACCTGAGAATTGATACTTCATGTCATAATAAATCTTCACAGTTTCTAGGCTAATAGGTCATGATAAACTCTACTAATCCTATATCATGATCTTCCTAGGAGATGCATGGATGCCAAATCAACTCTTAAAACATAAAGTCACTTTTGAAGATATATATGTTGAGTTAATAAGTTTTTTTTATGACTTTTCCATTCTTTCTTGTTTTGAAAATCACAAACACCTTATACTTAAGAAAATGTATGTTTTACCTCCATAAGGAAAATTTAATTCCATAAGTAAATTTACCCTTACCTAGATTTTCTTATACATAGAAATATTTTTTCCTTAGTATAAAAACCGGATTCATACCCAAAATTCCAAAAGTCATATAATGTAAAGATTTGGAGAATTCTGTTTTTAGGATCCGAATTCTGGATGTGAACTATAATGAAGTTCCAATCCGAATTCTGGACTCCGAAATTTCATGAGTTCGACTCCAAACTCTTAAGTAGTTCGATTCCGAACTCTTAAGTAGTTCGACACTGAACTCTTAAGTGGTTCGACTCTGAACACTTAAGTGGTTCGACTCCTAACTCTTAAGTAGTTTGACTCTGAACTCTTAAGTAGTTCGACTCGGAACACTTAAGTAGTTCGACTCCGATCTCTTAAGTAGTTCGACTCCGAACTCTTAAGTAGTTCGACTCCGAACTCTTAAGTAGTTCAACTCTAAACTCATAAGTAGTTTGACTCCTAACTCTTAAGTAGCTCGACTCTGAACTTTTACTGGTTAGACTCTGAACTCTATAAGTTCAGATTCCAATCTCTAGTGAAACCAGACTCCAAGTTCCTATAAAATAGAATCCGAACTTTTCTTAACATAGACTCCAAATTTCATTTTGGTTAGACTCCGAACTTTTAATTTACTTACACTCCGAAATTTTGTATGGTTTTTACTTACATATGTTCCATTTCAAAACGATGTCATGCATTAAGTTATACTTGGTTAGTTATTAAACGATGTCGTTCATTCTGTTTCTAATTAACCGTTGGTTGAGTTACACATGTATAGGTCCCTCCGAATTTCATGGAAAATATGACCCTTGGAGGAGGAAGCCGACTGTTGGAAATTTTCCTATAAATAGGAGCTCATTTGAAAGAGATCAAGAGCTGAAAGAGGTTAATTAATCTAGAGACCACACGCTGTTAAGGTGATTTCTAGATAGATAATATTTTCATGCCTTGTGCATACAGAACTGCTCATTCAGATTGCTTCGTGTGACTCCGAATGTTGGTGATTACATTCGAGGACTTCTGGGGATAGGAAGACAGAGGTGTCGACTACCTTGATGTTCGAGGTCTTCCTTTCTGAGGAAGACAGAGGTTCCAACTACCTTGAAGTTGAGGTCTTACAGGGATAGCAAGACAGAGATTCTGATCTTCGTATCGAGGGCTTACCCTGGTGTGGGTAAGACAGACTTTCTTGAAAGTATAAATCAGGGTACCTTTATCCAAGGTTGTTGGATACCCTTCTCTTTGGGTTAAAAGACTTATATCTTGTTACTTGTAGTTTTACTACTTGTTTTTCCACTGCATACTTTATTGTAAGGAAATTATAACCTTCTTGTATTTCCTTACACTTGTACTCTGATAAGTTTATTTTCTATAAGCTTTAAGGTAGAATCTCATATTGTAAACCTTAGTTCCAATCCTACAATTTGTGTTAGAGGTGTTGTGAATCTACTTAGTTTAACTTTGTTAAACTTAGATCTTTTCCTGTCTAAGGAAAACTTAGTAATCTGTAACCAACTTTAAAGGTTCCAAAGGAATTTTTAAAGTGTACAATTCACCCTCTCTCTTGTTTATTGAGCATCTACATAATTATTTTGATCCTACAATTGGTATCAGAGGAGATATTTGAAATACTTATACTCACGTATAAGTTTTTCTTGATCAGTTTTTCATTGTTCTCGAACTTTGTCATTCTAAACTTTGACATTCTGAACTTTTTTATTCTGAACTTTGTCATTCCGAACTTTGTGGTTACAAACTTTTTCCACTAACTAGTTTGGTTGCCATGTTTTTATTAGAATGGTAGGAGTCAATGTTGGTTCTATTGACAATCTAAATCCTACAAGACCACCAATCTTTTATGGTAATGACTATGAGTACTGGAGTGATCGAATGAAGACTTTTGTTATCAATAATGGAGTGGATAACTTCGTTATGCTTACTAGTGATTATAAAATTCCTGATAAAGAAGTTAGAACTTTCACTAACTAGGAAAAGCAAGAGTATCAACTCAATTATAAGGTATGCAATACTTTAATATGTTCAATGACTAGAAATATATATAGCCAAATTTCTTCTTGTGAAGCAGCTAATTGTATCTAGAAGAAGTTAGAGGTTACACACTTTGGTACTTCTAAAGGAATTGAGACTAGGAGAGTTATGCTTGGAGCTGAATACCATGGATTCAATTTTCCGTATGGTGAACCAATATGCAAAGTTCAACATAGATTTATGACTATAGTCAACAGCTTACAGTCTATAGGAGAAAAAGGTCTAGATAATGAAGCCCTTATGGATAAGAAAATCGATATTATGCCCAATGAGTGGGAATCAAAGAGAACAGTTATAGATGAGAACAGTAATGTCACTCAAATCTCTCTTGATGAGTTATTCGGAACGCTTCTCCAACATGAAACAAGAATTAAGAGAGATGTTGAAAACATCAAGAAGAAGAATGGGAATGGCATTGTTGATTTTACAATAACATCAAATCATATGAAAGCTAAGACTCCTGAGAGAGTAACCAGATCCAAGTCTAAGAAGATGGTTATTCAATCAGATTTTAGTGAAAGTGAAATCTTAGAAAATGATTTAGCAAATCTTGCTCGAAGGATGAACAAGATAGATGGCCAGATAAATTTCCAGTCCAAGTATAAGAAAAAGGAAAGGAAAGATAGGAAAGATGGAGAAGTCACTTGTTATGAATGCAAGAGAGCTGGACATATTAGACCGGATTGTCCTTTACTCAAAAAGAAAGAAAGGAAAGAAAGGAATTAAGAAAGGAACAGAAATAAGTACTACAAAACCAAAGCTAAGAAAGTTCTGAAAGAAAATGACACCTGGAGTGCCAGTGGTGGTGACTCTTCAGATGAATCTTCTAATTATGAATCTTCATGACAGAATAATCTTGGTCTTATAGCCATATTACCTATAAACAATCAGTGTTTTATGGACAAGGTACGAAATGTTGAATCATTGACCAATATTTATTTAAATTCTAATAATAGAGAATATTATAACTCTTCTGATGAATAATCCTCTTCTCATGAAGAAAATACTTTACCTACCTATGAAGAAGTTTCTAGGTTTGCTAAACTTCTTGAAATTGAGAATTCTATACTCAATAAAAAACATGATAAAGAAAACTCTATGAATTCTATTCCAACAAAAGACATATCAAATATTTCTAAAGATCTTGAAAGGAAAAATGCTGATTTTATAAATATTTCAAAAAATCTTGAGGAAGTAAGTTCTGAGAAGAACAAACTTTCTAAAGAGTTAGAAAAAGTAATTTCTAAGAAAAGTATCTTTGAGCCTAGATCTAGTTCTAAATATTATGATTTTGATGATAAAAACTTGGTTATAAAACTCAAGTCCGAAGTTTTTTCCTTAAAGAAGTGTTTATCAAACTTTAACCATAGTAAGAAAATTTTTGATAAAATGTATTCTCAAATACGACCTTTGAGAAAAAAATCCGGATTTGGTTATACCCATGCTAAACCAATTTTTAGTAACAACTACTTTGTTCCACAAAGTGCCCCATTTTGTACCAAGTGTAAATATGGTGGTCACTGGGAAAAACTTGTTCTTTAAATAAGACCCAATCGTTAGGTTTTCATAAAGCCTATTTTCCTAAGAAAGTTTGGGTTACTAAAATTTTGTTTTCTGTAAATCTCGGATCCAAGAAAGTTTGGATTCTGAAAGTCTAATTCCTATATTGTTTTCAGGAAAATAGAGGAAGTACCAACAAAAATACATGGTACATGGATAGTGTATTTTCCCGGCACGTGACTGGTAACAAAATCTATTTTGAAAAGATTATCAAAACAAAAGGAGGAAAGCTAACTTTCGGAGATAATGCTCAAGGAGAAATTGTTGGTATTGGTAATATTGTTCTTCTAGGTAAAACTTTTATTTCAAATGTTTTATTTGTTAAGGGTCTTAAGCACAACCTCATTAGCATAATTCAGTTATGTGATGAAGGTTACCTTGTGAATTTTAGGAATGATAAGTGCTTAGTACACAATTCCAAGGAATAATTTATTCTCTCAGCCAATAGGAAAGAGAATGTTTAAACTTTGAACTTAGAAGACCTCAGGATTCAAGATCTACCTTACCTAAGTGCAATGGAAGATCATTCCTAGTTATGGAATAGAAGACTAGGTTATTGTAACCTTAGGAACTTATGTAAACTCTCTAAGAAGAAACTAGTTAAGGATCTATCAGAGCTTAGATTTTATTCTTCTAAAGTTTGTGATCCTTGTCAATATGTCAAGCAACATAAATCTAGTTTTAAATCAATCGGTGAAGTCTCAACAACTGGTGAATTATAGTTAGTGCACATGGATCCTTTTGGTCTAACACAAAATGGAAGCATTGGAGGAAAATACTATGTGTTTTTTAGTTGATGATTACACTAGATTTACTTGGGTTTATTTTCTAGAAAAGAAGTCTGAAGATTTTTCCAATTTCAAAAGTTTTAAAGCACAAGTTAAAAATGAGAAAAACCTTCCACTAAAAACTATTCATAGTAATCATGGAGGAGAATTTCAAAATTCTGATTTTGAAACCTTTTGTAGTAGAAAAGGTATTACTCACAATTTTTCAGCACCTAGAACACCTCAACAGAATGGTGTAGTTGAAAGAATAAATAGAATTCTTCAAGAGATAACGAGAACCATGTTGAGTGAATATTCTATAGCTATACATTTCTGAGTTGAGGCTGTAAGTACTTCTTGTTATACTATAAATCGAGTTTTGATTAGACCTTTTCTTAATAAGACTCCTTATGAATTATAGAATTGTAGAAAACCAAGACTTTCCTACTTCAAGGTTTTTGGTTGAAAAGTATTCATTCTGAATACTAAAGATAATTTACATAAATTTGCACCAAAATCTGATGAAGTAATTTTCTTAGGCTACTCCACAACTTCTAAGGCATATAGAGTTTTCAATAAAAATACTTGTACTGTTGAAGAAATAGTGCATGTAAAGTTTGATGAGTCAGATCCTTTTGTTTTTAAACCGTCCCAACCTATATCCTCGGATGTGTTTTCAAAAACTGATTGTCAACCTTTGATAGAAGATCCTTCTCATAAGGAAAATGTTCAAGAAGATACTTCTGAAACATTTACCCCAGAAGACTTTCTACCCTATGTTGATGAACAGGTTTTACAAAACCCAAATCAGGTGTTTCTTAAGAATCATCCTAGTGATAGCATCATTGGTGATGTAAATCAACCTGTAAGGACTAGAAGTTCCATAATAAATGAAGTAGAACATCTTGCACTTCTTTCCCAATTAGAACCAAAAAGCACTGATGAAGCTTTAGGTGATGATGATTGGATCAAAGCCATGAAAGATAAACTAAATGAATTTGAAAGGAATAAAGTCTGGAATTTGGTTGAAAGACCTAAGGAAACTTCTGTTATTGGAGAAAAGTGGGTCATTAGAAACAAGTGTGATGAAAATGGAGTCATAGTAAGAAATAAATCTAGAATCGTTGCTAAAGGCTATAACCAGTAAGAGGGAATAGACTATGAAGAAACCTATGCTCTAGTATCTAGACTTGAATCTATTCGTATTCTACTTGACTTTGCAGCATTCTTCAATTTTAAACTTTTTTAAATGGATGTGAAATGTTCTTTTCTTAACGGTTATGTTCAAGAGGAAGTTTTTGTTGAACAACCTCTTAGCTTTGAAGATACAAAACATCCTGATCATGTTTTTAGACTTAACAAAGCTTTGTATGGTCTTAAGAAATCCCCACGAGCCTGGTATGATAGACTCACAGGATTTTTGCTTCAAAATAACTATGTTAAGGGAAATGCATATCCAACCATTTTTATAAATAAAGATAAGAAAAATGTTTTTATTGTTCAAATCTATGTTGATGACATCATATTTGGTTCAACTCATCAATCTTTAACTGACACTTTTGTAAGTCTAATGAAATCTGAGTTTGAAATGATTATGATGGGTGAGTTAACTTTTTTCCTTGGTTTTCAAATTTCTCAAAGACCAGAAGTAACCTATATATCTCAACATAAGTATATTAAATATCTTCTTATAAAGTATGGTTATGACAATACTAAGAGTATAAGTACTCCCATCAGTATCTCAAACTCTGTAGATCTTGATGAAGCTGGGAAACTAGTAGATCAAACATCTTTTGTAGGTATGATAGGCAGTTTACTTTACTTAACAGCTAGTCGACCATACTTAATATTCTCAGTATGCTTATGTGAAATATATCAATCCAATCCTAAGGAATCTCACTTAAAGGCAGTAAAAATAATTTTCGCTACCTTAAGGAAACCATGGATCTAGGATTATTTTATACTTCTGGAAATGATTTTATCCTAAAAAGATTTTCGAATGCTGACTTTGGTGAATGTAGAATGGATAGAAAGAGTACATCCAGAACTTTTCGTTTCTTAGGAGATTCGTTAGTTTCTTGTTCTTACAAGAAGCAACATTTTGTAGCACTTTCCACTGCTGAAGCTGAATATGTAGCAGCTGGAAGTTGTTGTGCTCAAGTGTTGTGGATGCAACACACACTCACAGACTATGGCCTGAGTTTTACTAAGACCCAAATTTTTTGTGATAACACAAGTGCCATTTCCCTAAGTAAGAACCCTGCACATCACTCTCATGAAAAACACATATATATTAGGAATCACTTTCTTAGGTATCACACACTTAAAGGAGATATCATTCTTCAATTTATCGGAACGCAAGATCAACTTACTAATATTTTAACAAAATCATTACCCTCCGATAGATTTGAATACATTAAACAAAAGTTAGGAATGATAACCGTAAGGTAATCATTCTTCATTAACTTCTTGTTGAACAATTCTCCTAACAGTCATAAAATCCTTTTTATAGGGGGAGTACATTTGTTTGTTAGTGTAACTAAATTTTTTTCCATAGTTAGTTTATCAAACTTTTCGGAACTAAAACTTTCGGAATGGTAATTTTCGAAACTAAAATTTTCCAAATTAAAATTTTCATATTGAAAACATTCGGAATGGATATTTTCATACTGAGAACTTCCAGAATGGATATTTTTGTACTGATGTTTTCGTAACGAGATTTTTCATACTTGATCTTTCATAATGAGTTTTTTTAAGAAGAATATTACCAATTACGAACAATGTTTCTAGCCAATCCGAAAGCTATGATTTCCTTACATATAGTTTCGTAATCAAATTTTGCTTTCTGTTATTTTCCTTGTTTTTTTAAAAAAGTTTGGATTCTATTTTTTTTCCTTCAAATCCGAATGTTTTATTTAAAAATAAAACCTCAAAAGATTGGAGTCAAGTTTTTCTTACGGGTTTGTTTTCAACCGTCAGATCAGATCAAAGCTTTTTCAACCGTTAGATGGATTTTGGAAGACCAAAGGTCACATCCATCGCCTATATAAAGGGGACCCCAATTCTCATCCCACATCGCATTTTCAAGATTTTGCATCTTGAAGCCCTGCTTCACTTCTTAAGGCCAGTTCTGAACTTTGCAAAGTCGTTCTGAATCTTTCAGTTTTCTTCACTCCGAATGTCTGTAGAAGCTACATCTCAAGATGTGTCAACTGCGAAACCAATCCTTAAGTGGATATTTTTTAGGGAAAGGTTAGTTCATCCAGATTTCTATAAGATTGATTCCCTTATAACCAAGAATATAAAGCTGAATGGATGGGAAGATGTCTGCGTAGCAAAGTCAGATAAATAGGATCCGGTTTATACTGATTTGTTGATCGAGTTCTACGAGTTTGTTTCCTTCCAGAAGGAAGATGGCAGAGAATGGTTTTCTTTCAAGTATTATGGGAAGACTTATAAGCTATCTTACACCAAGGCCGCGAGCTTGGTTGGTTTATCCAATGAAGGAGAAGCTGAATTATTCTCTCACAAACTTCCCGAAGTGCAAGGAAGTTTCAACAAAGAGAAGTCACTAGAGTGTCTTGGTCTTAAGGATGATTAAACTATCAAGATTTCTTGTCTCACTCCAAATAATAGAATCCTTCAGCTTTGGGTACAAGGATTTCTGGTTCCAAGAAGAGGTGATAAAGACAATTTGAAGAAGATTGATATCTATGTATTAGATTTCTTGGTAAATCTAAGAAAGATAAATCTGATAAGGCATGTCTTGGTTACGATAAAGAATATCAAAGAAGGAAATTTGAGAGCTCAGATTATCATGTTTCCTGCATTACTATCTAAGCTGATAGTTCGGTGCTTAAAATCTTTCAAGGTCACTTGCAAATCAAATGTTCGGAATTGCAAGCTTATTCTAGTCACTGATGATACCCTCAAGAGGATGAAGATGGGTTTTTTTAGTGAATCCGGAGAATTTTACCCTCTGTCTTTGGAAGAGGTTGAAGCAGCTCAGAAAGAATCACAGAATCTGGAACCATCCAAAAAGCAAAGGAGGAAGATAAAGGTTAAGGAAGTCGTTGCTGATGAAGAAAATCCTCAGGTTAAGGAAACTCAGTCTGCTCCCCCCAATCCAAAGAAGCAAAAAACATATACAGATGAAGTGGCAGCCAAGTGGAGGGAAGATAAATAAAAGTGGAAGGAAGGGGATCTACAATTCGGATTGGACCCTGCAGAGGCCAAATCCTTAAAAGAAAAATCCACTGAGGAGCTATAGAAACAAGCGAATGAAAAGAAAATGAAAAATAAAATGTCTGAAGCTAAAGTAGTGAAATCTTTTCTAAAAGATACAGAGTTACCTTCCGAAATGCTTCCCATTCCGGAAACATTCGGTTATGAACCTTCTTAACCAGTAACTCCAGCCAAGAATTATGTCACTCCAGAAAAGGCCAAGGGTAAAGAAGTAGCTGAAGAGGCTGAAAAAGAAGTTGCTGAAGAAGTATAAGTATAATAAGAAGTTGAGTAAGAGGAAGAAGAAGAAGAGGAAAGTGAATATTTGGATACCCTGATCAAGAAAGTACAAAACTATAAAGATAAGGCTGAATCCGCAAAGTTAGTATCTCCAAGAAGGGCAGATCAGGAAGCTAGTAAGAATGATGATAAGAAACAGCAAGAAGAAGAAGAATAAAATGTCTTGTATGATGAGGTATAATCCTATGAGAGGAATTTCCTTAAGGAAGGACAAGAAAAACAGAAACCTGATGAAGACTAGATTATCCAAGTGTCTGAATCCGAAGAAGTATCCCTTAATAAAGAACCTATTCCGAGAGATGATAAGTGGAAGAAAACTCTCATGGAGACACCTATAAAATATTTCATCAGGAGGAAAGAGGTTGGTGGTACCTCTAAAAGGAATCTAGTGCAAGTTGAAGAGGAGAAATCTCAAAGAGATGTATCTGATTCGGAATCATCTTCTCATGGACATGATTTTGTGGTTCAATCTCTGATAAAGTTGGTGGACACTAATTCGATTTTTCCAATGATAGATTCTAGATTCCAGATGCTACAACAAAGTATGAATCAGAAATCGGATTCTTTATCCATGGTCATGGATAAGTTTGTGAAGTTGGAAGGTGAACAGAAAAGTTTTCTTATCGATTATGATGTCTATAGAAAGTCCTGCAGTAAGGTAACAAAGTGGTCTAAGAGAGTTGAAGAAGATTTCACTGTGTTTGATAATTTTCAGAATGATGTGAAAGAATCTTTTGACACAGCAGATAAAAAGGTTAAGAATCTTCAAGATGAGCTGATTATTGGGAAGATTTCCCGGAGACAAGAAGTGAAGGAACTAAATGACAAGGCAAATTTTTTGGCTCAAAAATCTTATAAATGATAGAAATCTATGGATTGATCTTGAGAATAGAGTCGTTCAGCAATATGAGTTGATAAAGATGCAGAAAGAAGCTATCGAGGCTCAGGAAGAGGCTTTGAAATTCCAAGAAGAAAAGACAAAAGCCTTGGAGAGGCAAGTCGAGGAAGACCAAAGAGACTTGAAGAAACTCAAAATCTTGTTAAAGAAGCTTATTCCGAAGGAAAAGGAAGAAAAATGAACCCACTCTGATCTTTTGTTGTATTTGTCTTTCTTTAAAAAAATTCAAACTCTAATGAAATTATTATTTGGTCAGTTGTATCTTGTTATATACTAATGTTTCAGGTACCATACTTTGTTTTCCCATTCCCTTCAATTCTTTTTGAAAATCACAAAGGGGGAGAAGGAAAAAGAACTAATCCTAAGGAGGAGAAAGAAAAATTTCTAAGTAAAATATTATTAAAGAAAGGGGGAGTTTCTCACTTCAAAGTTTTTCATTACCATGTTAATGTGAACTCCACTCCGGAAAGTCAGAATACAATCCTTAGAGTTTCAATTCCTAAGGGGTAGTTAGTTGTATTCATTTTCATCCATGAACAAAGGGAGATAATTTTTAATTTCAAAGTCTAAGGAAATTTTTCAGATTCCTTATATTGTTTTTCGTAAGGTTGTTTGTGCTTTCCAAAAAGGGAGAAATTTTTGAGTCAATAAAGTTTTCCTTATGAATTTTCCATTCCTTCTTGTTTTGAAATTCACAAACACCTTATACTTAAGAAAATGTATGTTTTACCTCTATAAGGAAAATTTCATTCCATAAGGAAATTTACCCTTACCTAGATTTTCTTATACATAGAAATATTTTTTCCTTAGTATAAAAACAGGATTAATACCCAAAATTCCAAAAGTCATATAATGTAAAGATTTGGAGCATTCTATTTTTAGGATCTGAATTATGAATGTGAACTATAATGAAGTTCCAATCCGAATTCTGGACTTTGAACTTTCATGAGTTCGACTCCAAACTCTTAAGTAGTTCAATTCTGAACTCTTAAGTAGTTTGACTCTGAACTCTTAAGTAGTTCGACTCTGAACACTTAAGTGGTTTGACTCTGAACTCTTAAGTAGTTCGACTCTGAACTCTTAAGTAGTTCGACTCCGAACTCTTAAGTAGTTAGACTCCGAAATCTTAAGTAGTTCAACTCTGAACTCTTAAGTAGTTCGACTCCGAACTCTTAAGCAGTTTGACTCCAAACTCTTAAGTAGCTCGACTCTGAAATTTTACTAGTTCGACTCCGAACTCTGCAAGTTCAGATTCCAATATCTGGTGAAACCAGACTCTGAATTCCTATGAAACAGAATCCAAAATTTTCTTAACATAGACTCCAAATTTCATTTTGGTTAGACTCTGAACTTTTAATTTACATATACTCCAAAAAAAATTATGGTTTTTACTTACATATGTTCCATTTCAAAACGATGTCATGCATTCAGTTATCCTTGGTTAGTTATTAAACGATGTTGTTCATTCTGTTTCTAATTAACCGTTGGTTGAGTTACACGTGTACAGGTCCCTCCGAATTTCATGGAAAATATGACCGTTGGAGAAGGGAGCTGACTGTTGGAAATTTTCCTATAAATAGGATCTCATTTGAAAGAGCTCAATAGATGAAAGAGGTTAATCAATCTAGAGACCACACGCTGTTAAGGTGATTTATAGAGAGAGAAGCTTTTCATGCCTTATGCATACTGAACTGCTTGTTCAGATTGCTTCGTGCAACTCTGAATGTTAGTGATTACATTCGAGGACTTCTGGGGATAGGAAGACAGAGGTTCCGACTAACCTTGAAGTTCGAGGGCTTCCTTGCTAAGGAAGACATAGGTTACAACTACCTTGAAGTTGAGGGCTTGCGGGGATAGCAAGACAGAGATTCTAATCTTCGTATCGAGGGCTTACCCTGGTGTTCTTAAGATAGACTTTCTTGAAAGTATAAATCAAGGGACCTTTATCCAAGGTTGTTAGATACCCTTCTCTTTGGGTTAAAAGACTTATATCTTGTTACTTGTAGTTTTACTACTTGTTTTTCCGCTGCATACGGTATTGTAAGGAAAGTATAACCTTCTTGTATTTCCTTACACTTGTACTCTGATAATTTTGGATTCTATATGCTTTAAGGTAGAATATCATATTGTAAACCTTAGTTCCAATCCTACAATTTGTGTTAGAGGTGTTGTGAATCTTCTTAGATTAACTTTTTTAAACTTAGATCTTTCCTTGTCTAAGAAAAACATAGTTATCTGTAACCAACTTTAAAGGTTCCAAAGGAATTTTTAAAGTGTACAATTCACCCCCCCTCTTGTATATTGAGAATCTACATCGTTATTTCTATCCTATAATAGATCATCAAATAATGGTCTCTCTAAAAGATAAATATCCCTTGGTTTCCCTAAACTCATCATCCAACTATTACTATGTAATAATTGAAACAAGGATGGATGATGTCAATTGAGAACTTCCAAAAATCATACATGTCTCATCATCCTTTTCCAATGGGTTCATCTAAGAAAAGTATCTGATGATATTACATTACTTCTAGGATTTTAAGGTGGTATGAGAGAGAAATTTATTAATAAGGGTGTAAACAACAACATTTCCCTTTCTTGGGATGTAAGTGATGTCAAATTCAAACATTTTATAGTACTCCACCCATCACCTCTACTTTAGGATCATATATTTCAATGAGAATTTGTATCCCATGATCTTATTATTAGAATAGATAGTGAATTATTCCAAAAAATATAGTGTCACCAACAATGAAAAGTATGCATGACTTCAATGAGTTCAATATCATGAGTGGGATAGTTATTTTCATGTGACCAAAACTATTGACAGTCATATTCCACTACATGAACTCCCTAGAAAAGAAAAAATCATTCCTCAACTCTAAGAATCACATTACACTATATATCTAAGAATAAATTCTATTAAAATGAATATTGGAGTTAATGTAAAATTCTATTTCAATTATTTAATGGATGTTTGATATTTTGTTTCCCACGTGAATTTCACCCCTATCATTGTAAGATCTATCAATGATGATGAAAACTCAGATTAGTCTTTCCCCAACCACTGGTAATAACCAGCCAAAACGAGGAGGATTTATAACTTGAAGACATTATTTGGATCCTACTATAAAATTATAGCCTTCAACTTCTTTGGAAAAACTAATATTCCATGTTATGAAACCATCTTTCCTATAAACATAATTTTATGAATTCAGAAGTATCATTTTGATAACAAGGAATAAAGATGGTGACTCATCGGTATTCTTAAAGCTAACTCCAAATAATTATCATTCACCTACTCGAGTTTTTAATAAGATAGGATATCACCCAAAAATACCAAAAAATGGTGTCAAGAAACTGGTGGAATATTCAGTTAATAAAATCCATTAAAACTACATGATTTTTAATCATACCAATAGGAATCACAAGATATTCAATGTGGCTAAATAATATTCTTAAAGAATTCATTAGGATATCTAAATCCTTAAATCTGATATAATGATAACCAAGTCATAGGTAGATCTTGGAGAAATACCTCATACTCTTTAACTAATAAAATAGTTCATCAATATGGGGAAAAGTATATTTATTCTTAATCATCATCAAATTAATATTTCAATAATCTATAAAATAATGAAGAGTTCCACCATCATTATTAGAAAAAGGAATTGGAGGATCATAATGAAATACACTATAATGAATAGAACCCTATTACTTTAAGTAATATAATTAAATCACCAACTCTTTCAACTCATTTATGACCATACAATTGGATGGAATAGATATCGGTTGATTATGAATAACCATATCAGTAAAAAACACTTCATATATTTCTAGAGGAACACTAGAGAAGTATTTTATAAATATATTTGAAAAATACTTGATCACTAAATAAATATCAAAACGAGAGGAATAATTTTTAAACTCATCTAATAAAGAGGATATCAAACTCCCTAATTCCAAAGAATGAGGTCATAATCTATTATACCTTATATCACAGTCACCCTAAAATATCTAGAAGATCCAATCATGGATGGTAATGGGAACTCACCAGTGATATAAATCTACCTAATATTGATTCTAAACTAACCAATTCATCACAATTATATCATCAAAGATATCCATTTTAAAAACTATATAATCCCAAACTATCTCAAAATCTTAGATCAAGAAATAACATGTAGGACATAAAAACTCCTACCACATTTTTATTCAAAATAGGTGATAATAGAACTATTATAAAATTCATAAGATCTATTATATGTTTCAAAAGATACAAAATTTGTGTAAATACAAATAAATGAGATAAACCTATAAAAAATAAATCATTTTATACATGGTGGAAAAATGATCATGCCACTCACTATCATAGGTTTTGCATGAACATCTACTAGGAACACCACTACTGCATGAATCTTATTCACTCTAGAGGACTCTATATGGAACCCTATTCACATGGAAAAATTATAATATTCCACAATTCCTTTTTTAGATAATTAACTAGAGCCATTTTTAGGTAAAGACAATGCTTGTAATAACCTCTACATATAATATCAAAATCCACAAGAACTACAGATCTCTAGAGGTGTGGGATAACAATGCTTAACATGCCTTATCTTTCCACATGGGTACCAATTCAAAGGAATGCTTTAAGATGTTACTAATGGTGAGGAGGAAGCCTATTTTAAAAATATTCCACCATCACCTCTATGAGTCTCATGAAACTTCCACTTATTTTCAGGTTATTAACAAAAGTTTCCACTGGGTAGAGGATAACGTCCGATCAAACTATAATTTCCTAAAAGATATATCATTTCCATTAGTGCTCTATCAACTACCTCAGTAAAGGTGAGATAATTCTAAATGAAAAATATAGAATGTATTCCCAGTCACAAACCCATAGTAATCTCTAAAACTTCAACTTTTCATTTTTCAAAATCTCAAGAGAAATACATACCAAATTAGTAAAACTATTACAATACTCTATCACTGAGTAATCACCCTTATATATGGAATGAAAATCTATAGAAAATTACATATTCATGGATTCTAGGTATAAATTTTCAATGAATATGGTCTTGAATTCATTCATCTCTGATCCTTTATGCTAGTTTTCCCAAACTATATTATACCACCACCTCTTATAAGTACCCTCAAGTGTAATGGTTTCACTTTTCACCTATATAGAATTTGGTGTCACTAAGAAGTTAAAATTCCATCATCCTTATCCATCCAATACTCTACCTTTAATGGACAATTTTTCACCTTAATTAATGTTTAATTATAGTAGAGGATTTCATTTTACCGATCTTTATCTCCCATAGCTCCTAGTTGTGCCTTTGTATCCTGAGATTGAGAAATAGGTAAATGTTGGTTCACTACAATAACTACCCTTATTATAGCCTTAACAATGATCTGATCATGTAGATGATTCCCTTATGGACCATCATATACAATTCCATCCTATGGAATATAAGGAAGTCTTCAATGTGGTATGTTATTATATCAAGGTTTTAAAATTTATACCATTAGAAAAGGAAACAATCTATGCATGAATTAAGAGAACAAATTCAAAAAATAGGATAAAATATAAACTCAACATGATATATACAATTCCCAACATCCCGTGGATACTTAAGGATCATTGCGATGAGAGTTTACTATGAAATTTCATATGAAATTATCCTTATATCATGAAAATCCTACCACCTATCTACAAAATATCCTAATAAATTAAAATTGTGAACAAATTTCCATGATAATAATTTGTTATAAATTGAACCATATCACCCACTGATTTAGGTTAAAAACTAACTCATATTAATACAAAATGGGTGTTATCGATCCCCACAAAATGGAAACAAGAACCTAGGAATCAAAAGAAATCCTTAGGAATGATTTGACCTAACCACATATGATAACCAGCATGAAATGTAATATAAGAATGGGTAAATATTCCATAATAGAGTTAAACAATAGAAAAGTGATATATAATTTTCCAAAAAAACCAAAGAACAAATACATAATACAAGAGTAATTAAATAAAAAATATATAACAACCACTATCTCTATGATTCAAGTGGGAAACATTACACCATGTCACCACCAAACTCCCACACCCCACTAATATGAAAACCATCTACCTCATTATGGATTCTTTCCATTACTGCATTAGAAAAAAAGTTCTACACACCAAGGGGTATGCATGGTGTTTTAGTAAAACTAACCAAGAATGATCCCACCAAGTATTATATAATAGGTCTTTGTGAAATAATTTTAATATGATAATTTTAAAATAAAATAAGGAATTATGTCCACTAAACACAATTTTTCATAAACATGGAAATTCACCATTTTCAATATTTTATAATCAAATTTGTAGAAAAGAGTTTATAATTAATTTTAAAAATATTACATTTATCATATTCAAAGAATTCATCTCAAAATAACATCAAATTAATGTAAAATTTAATGCACCACTAGGATAACATAGTTTTGGCATAGATGGGTTTCTTGTATAATGATCAATCATGACTAGTGTGCACTCCACATGTCTCTTGTACAATGACCAAAGAAGCATAGAAATACACTTAATGTGTAAATACCCCTATTATTTTATATTAACTATTACCCAACATAAATACCAAAGGATTATATGAATAACCTGATGTGTAATCCCCCCTATGATTTCATGTAAACCATCCCCCGACACGACAACCAAAGTATTAGGGGATTACTTCAATGTGTAATTCTCCATAAAAATCCTAGATACATGTCACTGCAAAACCACCTCCTGTGTACCATAGTATTATAAGTGATAAACATTTAAAATAATTTCCAAATATAAAATCACATTTCAAAAATTAAAAAATCATTTTCAAATAAAAAACATGCATTGAAATCCAAAAAATTTAATCAAGCCAGTAGTGATTTGAATCAACCTTTCATCATCAAATAATAATAAGAAAACTATATAAAAAACAATATATATGTAGTTAAATAAATCATATATTATTCCATTAAAATTTTAGAAATCATTTTTATAAATGGGGGAGAATTCATAGTTCATAAGACAAAGACTATAGATGAAGCCACCCACATCAGACACTTGGTATTCCAATAATTCCATGAGATCTGAATACCAAAAGAGAATTGAGGCCTTTATGAAATGATAGGGAACCCTAAATCATGAATCCCTAATTTATAATATCTAATTAATCACTTTCTATAATGGAGGAAATGATATAAATCACTTACCATGAGGAATCCTAAAGAATGCATAATGATAAATGAGGATCTAGATATTAATTCCTAATTCCATTATGGGTCTATAAGAAACCCAATTAGATAATCATAAATCGCATGGATCTATCCCCAACATCCAGAATCTATGGTTTTATTGAAATATAACAGATTTGATCAAAAAGAATAATAAATAACTGATACATTCAATTGAGAAATCTATATCCAATACCAAAGGATATGTTGAAATTGATCACTAGGAGGAAAGGAATCAACAAAATATCAAAGAGTATTCTCCTAAGTCTAGTTCATAATAAACCAGAAGAATAATGTTTCCAATAAAATGTTCTTTTGGTGTTAAAAATTTTAGAATAAATAATTTACATCAAACCGTTTATCTATACGATTTAGAAAACTATGCACCAACTATATGCCCATTTTTGGGAAACTGGAGATGCCACATGATTTGGAAGTGAAACTTGACAAATAGGGAACCAACCAAGTGAAATACCTTTATATCATGTCACATATTTTGAGGAAATGGTCATATGGTTTGTCCTAATAGTACTCCAACCAATCTCCCTCATCCAGAACTCCAAAATGGGTTTCACAATTTCTTAGGATGACTCGTATGGTTATCCCTATTTGTGTTACAACTATACAAAGTCCTATAAAACTATAAAATAACTCTAAAAGTTTTTCCCAAATTAAGCCATAAAACCCCAAATAAAGTGATCATTAAAAACAAAGTAATTACATACCTGAAATTGATACCAAAATTTGATAAAAAGGATTCTAAAATCTTTTAATCTTATGAAATGATGACATCATAAAATATGAGTTATTTACAAAAACTATGTTTTTAGTATTCAATAAGAATTGATATTTTTCAAAGAAAATATCAAAAATAACCAAAAATATTTTTTTAAATATAAATTAAAAAAATAAAGTTATTTTTTCAAATTAAAATTCTAAAGTATATAAATTTTATTTTTTATTAAAACATAAAATATAATTAAAAGGTTTTATAATTTAAAAAATTGAATTTTATAACATTATGTGTTCTTAATTTTATTTGATATAAATTTATAAGTAAATGATATTTAATATTTTTTTGACATTGAATCATTTTATAGAAATAATAATCTAAATGTTTTGAATTTAATTTAAGATAAAAAAATACACAACATAACAAAAATAGTTCATTGGAATATATCCATTTTGGCATTAAATGGTTTTATTGATAGTTGATTATTTATTTAGAAAAAATAAATTTAATTTTAACTATAAATTTGTGCTAAATATTTCACAACAACCTCCCCCCAAAGGTACCCCTCCTTGGCTAGAAATGAGAGATATGATATAATAACGTGTGAATCCTACCACCATTAGTCCACTAATTATTGAATAGCACCAAGTGTGCATCATAAAAACAAATGGGCATAATTAACATCTATGATAAATGAAATAATTGATAAGATATAAATACCTAATAACTCATGCTCAAGATAAAATTAAAAAAATCCCATGTTCTTCCTTGCACTGTCATGCATCTAAACAACTAATAGAAAACTACAATTACTTAATTTTATCCCCAATAGTGACAATGAAGCCCAAAAATCTCCTAAAACACCCCATTGATCTACTAATATCTATCACGATCACAAAGTAACTCATATAGACCTAAAAAAATTATAAATATTTAATGTGAGCATAATGAGTATACAAAGTAGGATCCTCCCCAAATCCTATCGTATAAATGTTAAAGAAAGCATACTAAATCCATATGAACAACAAGTGAAACTAACTTTCCACCTAACAAGGTATACTATATTTCAAGCCTCCGTATGGATATCTATCACCGTGTATTACATACAAGAGATCATATAATATAATATAAAAATAAGGTACCATATTACCACTTCCCAACTCATTTGTCTCTATGTCCCTATATCGCACATCCTGAGCCATCTCTCTACAATGTAATCTAGTCCAAATACACATGGGCTAAAGTAACACCTTGTGGAACTTGTGCATTATATAATCTTATCACATACCATGCACCTTGTTTATCACATCATATCATCAACCTATTTCAAGTCTCCTGATAGTTATTGAGTAGTTTCATGGAGCAATCATAACCCATGTATAAATTATCATACCTTATTCTATCACATCCCATACATGAAATATATATAATGATGAATAGGAAACTATATCTGAAGATACATGTGTGTGAAATAACTATAAGATATTATAACCCTCTACACATATATGTGGGAAAGGTTACCACCATGGATACCATCACATAATACTTATATGAGAAGAGAGTAGGTAAAGAGGGGGTATTCATCTATCAATTACTCTCTAACCATAATGTTGGGGAAAACACCTTCCTAGAGTCCACTAGGTCTTAGTCTCTCCACCTACATGGTTGGGTTATTGTATTAAAACATAAATCATATAAGATATAATATATTCCCAAAAATAAATTATATACATCAACCTAGTCTAATTATTAACTACAATTTTAACCACTCTCACACTTAGCTATCATTACTAAGAACTGTGTTTCCTCTAATAATACAAGAATTCAAGAATAATTAACTTATTTATTTTCCATTAATCATTTAACATTATGTTTAATCTTTCAATTAATCATTAAAATTTTTATATCATTACATTAACAACATCACCAACCGATTTCCATGCCCTCCACACATAAACAATTTGGTCACATAGTTCCTCCAGATTATCATCATTTTCAACATTCCATAAAGCACCAACACCATGGTTAAAACATTTATTATTCATTAAAATTACAAAATTTTAGGAACTCTAGGTCTCATTCAAGTTTACCATGAAAAATGTATAAACAAGAAAAAAAAAGTTACCTTAAGTAATAGGGAAAAGAATATAAATAAGCAAGAAACTCATATATCCATCCTCTAAATAAGAAAATCATCAAAGAAGAATCACAACTTTTATCACAATAATAGGAAATCCCATTTTCAACCTATTCCACTAGTCCTAGTTTCATCCCAGACACCACTAAGAATATCAAGATACATCCCTCCATTCCAGGTGTCAACTATTATCATAAACTCATGCCTCCTTATCTATTTCTTGATAACCATCATTCATACCAGAATCACATCACATCACATATAAAGTATCACATCCCAAGGAAAAAACAAGATGGTATGAAAATAACATTTTTCATCCGGGAATTTAGGCCAAAAAACAATGCAACCAAATGTTACAAGAAAACATGTTCACTCAGCCCTAAACATTTATATTTATCAAAAAACTATTTCATTGCAATCTGGGATTAAATAATTAATTTATAATTGTTTTTTACCATAGGAAATAAAATTTATCTTCTATTAAAAGCCATAAAGTTTTTAGACATGCTTCCAAGAATAACAGCTAGTTTCATCTAAAATTATGGTAAAAATATATATTAAAACACACCTATTTTTTATTTCACCAATAATCATACCAAAATTATAATATTTATCCATTTATATTAACACAAAAAAGTTCATTTTTAATTAAACATACCTCAATAATCATTTCATTTACAAAAACAATATAACAACAGTTCTTCAATTCTTGTATGAATCTTCAATTCTATATCCAATAAACATTATTTATGTTATGTTATTTTTCAATTTTCATTATAACCACAAGATAAATTAAATAATAAAAAATATATATACCACTATCTAGAAAATATAATATAAAATCACTATAACTATTAAAGAACATTAGATCACAACAACCATATGCTAATTTTATTATTTAATCTGATTTAGTCTTTATTAAGGCTAATTCCACCATATCCCAAAATAATTAACCATGATATCTTTATGATTGAATATAAATTAATATAATAATAAATTAATAAACTAACATGTCTTTCAAAATTACTCAAATGAAAATGGAACAAAAATATGGATCTTTGTTCTCTTCTTACTTAAGGAATCTTTATCCCTCCAATAATTCCACACAACAAAAAACCAAAAAAAATAAAAAATAACTCCATAAGATCAAATGAGATCAATCTCCATAACATGGAAAGTTAAAAAAGGAATAAAAAATCAAAAATGAGAAGAAAAATAATAGAAAAAGGTGGAAATTTTCATCATATCACCACTGATCAAACATGGAAAGATGGAAATCAGTCCTTGTCGATTGGGATTTGAAATTCCTTGCGGGAGTTACTCTATTTTCTTTGGGTTTGGGTGAATTTGGTAGTATTTCAGAAAAAATCATGTGATTATATTTTTTAAAAAATTTCTTGATTTATATTAATGATATGAATTTCTAATTCATGTTATAAATGGTTTTAGTTTGATGACTTCTTGTAAAACACGTCTCATTGATCTAATAAACTTAGATCAATTCACATCATGGATGTTATGTTTTTTTATGATTTTTTATGGATAAATTTGTTGAATATTTTCCACCATCATTTCACATTGTAAACTCATTATTCAAATCCCAAATCACACCCTATGAACCATTCTTCTCTAGTTGTAAATTTCCTATTCTAGCTGCAAACTTCTCTATCATGTCATGAACTTCATTTCATGTCATGAAATTCTTCTGAAACTAGATTTAATCACCCAAAAACCATAAAATTAACTCTAGGACTCCTACAAGAAAAACCATATTCATAAAAATGAAATGGGATGGTCTATTTGTATCGGATACTTTACATTAGATGCCTCTCGAATAATCCTCACCCTAAATAATTTAAAACCAAAACTAAACAAAGAGAAAGAAAATGGGTAATCTGAATAGCCACCTCATAAGATACTTATCAAGAATATCTCCATCACATGAACACAACCACAAAAATTAGAGGAACAAGGTGAAAAACTATGAAACATCTACAATCATATCCAAAAAAACTCTCTTAGGGCATATACCTTTCAATGAAGATCAAAGCCAAAAATAAGCCATCAAAGAAGTGAAAACCATGTCAATATGAGATAAATATCAACAAAAAAATTATATAAAATAATTTATCAACATCAAAAATCATGGGATACTGAGTGTATATATATGAATCATTTTCCCAGTTACTCTCCTTCATACCATTTTGTTTCCAAAATACATGAACCAATGTATTAGAATGCCCATTAAACACCTTTCTTCTAGCGGTCCTGGATCTCCATAGGCTGCTCATGGAATTTTATATCAACATAAACATCCATCTCACCAAAATATATGACATTATATTCATCATAAAGATAATGGAAAATATTGGAAACAATTAATACATTGTGTATCTTACTCTTCTATGGGGGAAGAATGATCTAATATTTCATGGATCTAACACAATCCAACACCTCAAAAAGCTTAAAAAATCATTAAAAAATCATAATCCCATGCCAAAACCTTCACTGAAAATAATGAGTAGTCACCTTTAGGAACAAATAATCATCAATATCAAACTCTATGGGACTTCTTCTATGATATAAATAGGACTTGTGATGGACTTTTGTTACATTCACCCTCTCATGAATCACCTAAACCGTATCTGACATGGTCTATACTAGTTATTTCCTAAGAATTGATAACTCTCTAACCCTAGTCCAGTATAAAAATGATCAAAATAATTGACCATATAAAGATTTAAATGGTTCCATATCAATGGTGGAGTGAAAAATATTTGTTATAAGAAAACTTGACCAATGTTTTGTGCCTCATCTATGGACCTCCAAAATCAAGGACACAAGCACACAACATGTCCTTATGACTATGGATAGTCTACTCTATATGACTACTACTCTATGAATGGAATGTATTGTTAAGGAACAATAGATATCCAAAATCATGTTTGAGATATCTCCATTACCTATAGGTAAAATTAGGATCATGATTAGAGATAATCATCCTTGTACCTATAGATACTTCCTTAAAAAAACCTCCATCAAGCTTGATTAATTCATTGATAAGAAGTGAGATGACATTATAAAATATTCCACTATCATCTAAATAGAATTATATCCACCATGAATTTGATCTAAACTAGTGAATAAGACCATTGAAATGTTCTCCCACGTGCACTGAGAAGCATATAACTATTGGATCAAACCACCACGATCATGGTGTTCAGCCTTCACTTTCTAAAAGAATAAACATCATGACACAAACTCAATAATTAAACAATTGAACTCTGGAAACCAGAACTAACCTCTTAGAGTATAGTACATCTTCATCACACCATGATGCACTATTAAGGTATTTTTGTGGAACTCAAAAAGAACCACCTAACACATCACCAAAGGAATGAAAATACTAACCTATAATAATACCTAATTTTATTCATTCCTAGACCTTCCATCAAGGGAATCACTACATATAACTCTGACTTTCCAAACCTATACCTTATAATCTTCCATCTTGGTATCCTCTACATTTTTTAACAAATTTTACTATTCCTTTATCTAAAAAATTCATACTCTATAATCCCCCTCTCCCATATCAATATTCATTAGATAGATTTATTTTATAACCCTCTAGGAATCTCTAGTCTCAAGAATGGAATCAGTGTATGACTTTCTAATATACGCATCATCTACAACATTACCCATTCATTTTTTAAGTGAAAAAATAATTTTAAAGGCCTGAAAATTCAATGTAATTTTTTTTAATTTATTTGGGATTATTACGAGTCTGCGAAAATTAACGGCATGTGATTCTGAGGCCCGGTGTGCCCAGAATTAATTTCTAAACTTTTTTTAAGGTACGTTCAATAAACGCATAGGTAGCATTTTCTATCTTTTGAATCGGTGCTCGGATTAAAAATATGAGGGAACTGTTGAATCCACAACACTAGGATTCGCTTAAGGGAAGCGTCACTTCAACCGTAGTAGGTCGGGAGAAAAAGGTAACTTTTTTTCACTTTATAGAAAAATAATAAAATAACTTAAAAAGTTATTTTATTTCTTTTTCTCTAGTGGATTAGTGAAGGTGGTGGGGATCGGTGACTTGTCAAGCTAATTAATGTATTGACTCTTTTTTTTGTAACTGCACCATTGGGTAATTAAGAGGTTCATTCATTAAATGGACCTCATTAATTCCTGAGTGTGTTACTCACCTTTTCCCTCTCTATTTATGTGAGGCTCATGTGGAGTTTTTGGTATGGCTTTTTTAAGAGAGGAAACTTTGGTGAAGTCATATGGTAACATCCACTGACGGAGGACGGAAGCTCGGGCAGCAACGATTTGGGAATCGACGAACGCCGATGACTCCATCCAATGTGGACGCTCCTCCCAACACAACCGTGACACCTCCAGTGAATCTCGAGGTAGGGGTTTTAATTTAATTCAAGAAATTCCCACATTTCTTCTCCTAATTCTAGAATTTTTAGGTGGTTGATGTGGGGGATTTTAATGAGGTTTGTCATTATTTTTAAAGTGATGTATAATTTACCCCCACTTTTTATAATGCTAACACAGAAGGTGAAGGTCAAATGAAAAAGGCTTGGACACTCCTCCACTAGTTTTTCATTGTGTTTTTTGGAGACAGGTTGTTCCAACTTTACGGAACCTTGAAACCAAGAGGCGCGCAATGACGAAGGCAACCCAAGAGGACAGTAGGCGCATCCGGAAGGAAGAACGGACCAACGGAGCTCACCCATTGGACCGCAGAAGAAGCATTGACACAACATCGGTGACTGGCGCCAGTGAACGAGAGTGACGGCCGACAAATGTCGGTCGCAGTGGAAGAGCAGTACCGCGGTGGTCGGACGGGCGGCCGACAGAAGCCGGCCACGGAGGTGGAGGCGGTGCGCTATCACACGCTATGGTTTCAAAGTCGCAATGAGCTGGAAAGGGACCCGCCTCCTGAGGGTCCCATGGGTAACAATTCAGTGCCACCTAACACCACCCTTAATTAAACTGAACGGCTCTTTGAGCCATTCAGGAGGCGGATATTGCGCCCCGCGCGGGGCATGCCAGTAGGTCGAGCTGTACCACCCAGTAAGCCGAGCCCATTGTGGCCCAGCCCAAGACGGTTCGGGTTGACCGAACCGGGTTGGTTTGGGCTAGGATGGGTCAGGATGGGTCGGTTCAACTGGGTCTGACCGGACCCAGACCCCTCTCGGGCCAAGAAATTCTTAAAAGTTCATATCCTGCGAACCGGATGTCCGTTTGTCGAACCATCTACAAAATTGGGATACTTAAAACGAGATGGTGATTTTGACATACTCTACTTGGGTTTTAGAGAAATTTGGAGTATGGTCGGGTTGGATTGTACCTGAATCCCTCGGCACTAAAATGTCTATAACTTACAGATCAGGTCTCCGGATGACGTGTCATCTATTGCGTTGGAACCCTTATGATGTGACAGATCATCGAGTTACTTCTTCATGGAACATAATGTCAATTGATATATGACTGATGGCTTGAGGAGTAGTTCTCTTAGAATCAATCTTATTATGAGCAGGAATCCGATGGCTGGCAGTGAGGTGGAGGTTGGAGATAGATCATATAGAGTTTAGTACCGAGCGATCTTGTGTGGGTCAGCACCTAGAGATCATGTATGGATCAACACCGAGCGATCCTATATAGATAAACAGTACACGACCCAATGAAGACCAGGCTTAGAGAAACTCATCATGGATCAACGACATACTGATCCTGTGTGGGTCAGATCTAGTGTGGGTCAGCCCTCAGCGATCATGTGTGGGTCAGCGCATACCAATCATGTGTGGGTCAGATTCTATGTAGGTCTTGAGGGGGTTATTACCTAATGATTCTGGGTGGATCAGATCCTGTGTGGATCATTGTGGGTTATTACCTATCAATCCTATGTGGTTAAAACTTTGTATGGTTAGTAGCAGTGCCTCTTGATAGAATAAGATGATCTAGCTTCTCGACTAATCATCTATACTTATGTGCTTTACTTATACCTAGTGTGATCTATGTCTATTTCTTTGTGCTTTGTGATTGAGATCATGATTCGTGGTTTCTTTTCTGGAGTTATAAGAGACCTTCAGGGTTCTTGGGGTCTGTACTGTGTATTGTTATACTCACCCCTACATGGGCTTCACCCCCACCTTGTTGTGTCCTGTGCAGATGATGAGAATCTTGGTTTAGACTTTAGGGATCCATGGCCAGGTGGTAAATGGGGGAGATTGGATGACATGGATATTAGTGGAGAATATTTATACCAACCCTTTAGGTAGGATCCTTAGTGTACAATTCCAGGGGTTGTTTTCTATTTTTTAGTTTTAGGTATACCTTTTAGTTGGGCTTGTATTCCGGCCCCTTTACATTCCATACAAACTATTACTACTGCAGTTTTACTTCGTGGTTACTTCTTGTTGTATTCTTGGTTTGTGTGTTTGTACAGGTTTAAAGGAAATACCTTCCTATTTTAGGGATATGTCTTTCCAGTGATAGTAGTCTACCCATGGCCTATGGAAGACGGGCTTGGGGTAGTCATGGAACGTGCCCCAAAGGACGGGTCGTGACAAAGTGGTATCAGAGGAGTTGGTTCTATTGAAGAACTAGGACTTTGATATTTTCGATGGAAAATAGTGTTAAGTTTTTTCAGTGTGGTTTTTAGTTTGGGGAGTCCGGTGTTAGTGTGGTAGCTGACGTATCCATACACCAGGACCCTGAATTCTTATTTCCAACTCGGTGCATGAAAACACTGATTGTGTGTGCTTTGGAAATTTTTTTCTTTGATCTCTTTTGAGACATCTCACCAGGTATAGCTTTTTTACTGTGGATCACCTGTTTCTTTTAAGGATGTCACCATGTAGACAACCATCCATGATTCCTGAGAGAGCACATGATGAAGGCCCATCGAGCAATGAGACATCAGTGTAGAGCCCTCTTATTGTGTTGGAACTTTTGGGTGGTGTACTAGTAGCACCACCACTCAGAGGATAGCAGTTTCCACCATCCCCACCAGTAGATCATGCACACCGACTGAGCGCATTTCACAAGTTCCAGAGATAGATTCCTCTGGGGTTTCATGGCGAGACAGATCCCCTAGCAGCTGAGGACTGGCTAGAGGCTACGGCTAGAGTTTTTCGCTTGGTTGAGACATTAGTAGAGTAGATGGTTATCCTAGTTGTTAGCCTTTTCCAAGGCATAGTAGAGAGATAGTGGAGCCTGACGCTCCAGACACATGACGAGGTGACTCTCTCCTGGACGGACTTTGAGAGCCTCTTCAGGGTAGAGTTTTTTCCAGCGACACTATGCTCTGTGCATATTTAGGAGCTCCTGCACTTATAGTAGGGCAGCCTGATAGTAGCCCAGTACTCAGTGAGATTCACTAACCTCTCTTGATACTCCACTAACATGGTACGGGACCCATTATTCATGGATAAAACCTTTGATAAGGGTCTCTAGAGGGAGATTAGAGCATCAATGATATCGTTGAATATCCCAATGTAGTCTAGAGTGACTGAGTGAGAATTGTTGGTGGAGATCTTCATAGCTGAGCAGGCACTGACAGTGAGAGCCACCACAAGATGAAAGGTAGCTAAATCATCCGTAGGAGTCAGTATACAGATGACTCAAAGGTCTAAGTGGTCCAAAAAAACCGGTGGACTACCCTGAGATGTAGGGTCGGAGGTACGGATATCAAAAGGCAGAGAAGGTCAGCTGGGAGGCATAACGTGCTTCACGTGTAGTGGTCAGGGCCACATGGCTTGCAACTTCTCGAAATTTTGTACCAATGATCAGCATATGGTTGAGGGACCACCAAGGCAGAGGCAGAGATTCGAATGAGGAGGTCCGTAGAGTGGCTGACGAGGTAGAGGAGCAGGACGTGTAGTAGGCGGTGGGTGGCGATTTGAGGTTCTACTGCCACCACCACCATGAGGTCCACCCAGAACACAGAGAGCAGGTGGATAGGGTCGAGCACAGCTTCAGGAAGCTGAGGCCTACGAACATGATGCTTCAGAGATGATTAAAGGTACGATCTATGTCTATTACACTCTAGATGCAGTACTTATAGACACAAGTTCTAGTCAATCTTTCATTTACACAGCACTCATTTGGAGCTTGGAGATTTTAATGGATTCATTAGCTCGATCCTTACGATTAGATACTTCTACCGGAGAGGATTCGATGACTACACACTAGTGCCAACAGTGTGAGATTACTCTAGGAGGCAGAAGATTTGGCTGGGATCTCCTAGTAGCAGTATCGAGGCCTTATGAAATCATCTTGGGTATGGACTAGATATCAATAGTCCATGCTCAGATTGACTGTTTTAGGTGCAAAGTGTGGTGTTTCCATGAGAATCTGATCAGGTTTTCCTTCAATAGTGAGAAGGAAGCCTTTTCAGCATAGGATGGGCTTTCTCAGAGGAGGGTGAAGCCGATCACTCACCAGTTGGCAAGGCTCACCCTTGGAGAAATTAACGTGAGGAGTTCAATTTATCCTGTAGTGGTGTACTAGTATGTTGATGTCTTCCCTGATGATGTTCTAGGATTACCTCCTTAGAGATAGGTAGACTTTCACATTGACTTGTACCCTGGGATGACACCGATATCTATACCATCATATCGGATGGCTCCTATGGAGCTTCGTGAGATGAGGGTACAGTTGGAGGACTTGCAAAAAAGGGGGTTTGTAAGGCCTAGGGTTTCTCCATGGGAATCCCCAATCTTGTTTGTTAAGAAGGCATATGAAATTCTAAGGCTTTGTGTGGACTATCGGTGCCTGAACTAGGTGACCATAAATAACAAGCATCCTCTGTCGATGATCGATGATCTCTTCGACCAACTGAAGGGGGGTCGTTGGTTTTCAAAGATAGACCTCGGATCAGGATATAATCATCTCAAAGTACAGGACAAGGACATACCGAAGAGATCCTTCATATGTTGGTATGGCTATTATGAGTTCTTGGGGATGCCTTTCTATGTGACCAATGCTTCAGCAATGTTCATGGGGCTCATGAATAGGATCTCCCATCCATACATCGATCTCTTCATGTTGGTATTCATTGACGACATGTTTATATACTCGGTGTTGGGGGAGGAGCACGCCACACACCTGTAGATAGTTCTAGATACACTCCTAGAGAACTAGCTTTATGGAAATATCTTGAAGTGCCAATTATGGATATGAGAAGTCCACTTCTTGGGGCATGTTATCTCGAAGGCCAGAGTTGTTGTGGATCCGGAAAAGATACAAATAGTGCTTGCTTGGAATCCACCCAAGAGTGTGACCAAGGTGTGGAGTTTCCTGGGATGGGTTGGGTACTACTGGAGATTTGTACTTGACTTCTCCAGGGTATAGGAACCCTTGTCAGATTTGACGAAGAAGGGGGAGCCTTTCTTGTGGATGGAGAAGTGTCAGTGGAGTTTTCAGGAGCTGAGGAAGAGGCTGATGAGTGCCCCCATCTTAAGGCTATCAGAAGAGGGTGTTGGGTATATAGTCTACTACGATGAATCAGGGACTGGAATAGGTTATGTACTGATGCAGAAGTGAGCGGTGATCACCTACGGCTTATGCTAGTTGAGATTTCATGAGAAGAATTATGCTACCCATGACCTGGAGTTATCAACAGTGGTCTTTGCGCTGAAGATTTGGTGGCACTACTTGATGGGTGAATGGTTTACTATTTACTCTCATCACAAGAGTCTCGAGTATATCTTCTCATAGAAGGACCTAAACCTGAGACAACGAAAATGGCTAGAGTTCATCCAGGACTATGAATTTAAGACATTCTATACTCTTAGGAAGGGGAACGTAGTAGCATACTCACTCAGTAAGAGGTCTCGACTACAGCTAATGAGTGAGGTGATAGAGCAGTTGGCCGAGCTACAGGTATCCTTTGTGGATAGAGATGGAGCAGCTTACCTCTAGTCTATGACTGTCACTCCCCCACTTCTTCAGTGAGTTTGGGAGGCACAGCTTGGGGATGTAGACTGTGAGGCCTGATATTCTAAGATATCCTCAGGAAAGGATCCTGATGGATTTTCCAAATTTGTGGAGCACGTCATTCTCTTCATAGGATGCACTATGGTGCCAGTGATGCTTTGAGAGGAGGTGTTGATGGATTTCCATACATCCCCTTTAGTGGTACATCCTAGAGAGGTGATGATATACTAGGACCTTCGACATCAGTACTAGTGGAAGGGGATGAAGAATTAAGTGTCATAGTTTGTATCCTGATGCCTCACTTGTCATCAAGTGAAGGTCGAGCATCAGGTACCAGTAGTCGTAGCTCATCAACTTGAGGTACAAAAGTGGAAGTGGAATGGTATATTCATGGACTTTGTCATAGGTCTACCATGTATGTCCAGGTTCCACGATTCCATATGGGTGATTGTTGAATGACTCACCAAGTTGGCCCAGTTCCTACCCATCTGAGAGTAGGGATCACTAGAGGGCTTGGGATGCCTCTATATAAAAGAGATTGTGCAGCTTCACGGGGTGCCATCTTTGATCGTCTCAGATCGCGAGGCACATTTTATATACCTCTTTTAGAAGGGATTTCAGGAGGCATTTGGAACTCATCTATACTTGAGCACCACCTTTCACCCTCAGAGAGATGGTCAAATGGAGCGGACCATACAGACACTTTAGGACATGCTCTGTGCTTATGTACTCAATTTTTTCCGCAGTTGGGAGGACCACCTTCCCCTGGTGTAGTGTGCATACAAAAATAGATATCACTCCACCATCGGCATGGCCCCATTTGATTCTTTTCATGGGTGACCATGCATATCACCCCTTTTCTAGACAGACCCAGGGGAGTCAACACTTATGGGTCCAGAGTTGGTATAGGCTACCATAGAGAAGGTGTAGGTTATCCAAGAGTAGATGAAGACTGTACAGATCTGATAGAAGTCTTATGCCAATAGGATATGGAGACCCTTAGAGTTTGAGGAGGGAGACCATGTCTTCCTACAGTTCTCACCCCAACGAGGATTATGGAGGTTTGGCTAGGGTGGAAAGCTATATCTTAGGTTCATCGGACCATTCCAAATCCTCATCACAGTAGAAGAGGTGGTGTACCATCTAGATCTACCCCCACAGATGCACTAGGTGCATAATGTATTCCATGTGTTGCAGCTGAGGAGATACGTGCATGATAAATCGCACATTATCGACTGGGGTGAGCAAGATATCAATGATGGGACTACATTTGTGGAGTTCCCGGTGAAGATAGAGGATCAACAGGAGTGGGTCCTTTATGGGTGGTTGAATCCTCTGGTGTGAGTTCGTTGGCAGCATTGGAATCTCCATGAGATCACATGGGAGTGGGAGGCTCAGATGAATGCTCAGTACCCCCATTTGTTCCCCTTGTTTTGTTATAGCTTTCAGGGATGAAAATATCTAAGGTGGGGAGAATGTAAAGGCCAGAAAATTCTATGTAATTTTTTTTTTAAATTATTTTTGATTATTATGAGTCTAAGAAAATTGATGGTGCGTGATTTTGAGGCTTGGTGTGCCCGAAATGAATTTATTAACTTTTTTAAGGTACGTTCAGTAAATGCATGGGTGGAATTTTCTATCTTTTGAATCGGTGCTCGGATTAAAAATCTGAAGGCACCTTTGAATCCACAGTGTTGGGATTCTCTTAAGGGAAGCTTCACTTCAACTACAGTAAGTCAGTATAAAAAGTTAATATTTTCACTTTATAGAAAAATAATAAAATAACTTAACAAGTTATTTTATTTATTTTTCTCCAGTGGATGAGTGGCGGTGGTGGGGACTGGTAACTTTTCAAGCCAATTAATGGCTTGAATCTTCTTTTTTGTAACTTCACCATTGGGGAATTATGATGTTAATTCATTAAATGAGCCTCATTAATTCCTCGGTGCATTACTCACATTTCCCTCTCTATTTAAGTGAGGCTCGAGGTGGAGTTTTGGCATGATTTCTTCAAGAAAGGAAACTCTAGAGAAGTCTTGTGGAAACATCCATTGATGGATGATGGAAGCTCAGGTCGCAACGATCTTGGAATCAACGAACACCAATGACTCCATCCAATGTGGATGCTCCTCTCGTTGCAACCATAACACCTACAGTGAATCCCTACATAGGGGTTGTCATTTAATTCAAGAAATTATCACGTTTATTCTCCTCAGTCTTGAATTTTGTGGGTGGTCAACGCGAGGTATTTTAACAGGGTTTATCATTTTTTTAATGTGATGTATAATTTACCCTCACTTTTTATAATTCTAACACGGAGAGAGCGGGCCAAACGAACAAATCCTGGACCCTCTGCCGCTTGTTTTTTATTGCATTATTCGAAGACGAGTTGTTTTAACTTGATGAAACCTTAAAACTGAGAGGAGTGCAGTGACGAAGGCATCTTAAGAGGACCATAGGCGCATCCAGAAGAAAGACCAGACTACCAGAGCTCACACGGTGGCCCGCGGAAGAATCATCGGTGCAGCACCGGTGCGGACGCACCGGAGACCAGTGCCAGAGGATGAGAGCGGCAGCCGGAAACCATCATCCATGGTGTAAGAGCGGTGCCGCTCAGCACTATGGTGGTTGGAGAGGAGGTTGGCAGCGGCTAGCTGTAGAGGTGGAGGTGGTGCACCATCGCACACTGTGCTGAAGGAAGTCGTGGCTTCAAAGGCGCGGTGAGCTGTCAAGGAAACTGCCTACTGTGGGACCCATGGGTGAAAAGGTGGCGCCGCCCTTAATTAAACAGAACTGCACTTTGAGCCATTCAGGAGGTGGACTACACGCCCCGTGTGGGGAGCGGCAGCAGGCTGGGCCTCTCCCAGTCAGTGGATTGGGCCAGTCTCCGACCCAGATAACCAGGCCCACCGTGGCCCAACCCAGGATCATTCAGTTCGGGTTGGGTTGGATCCAAACTAGGATGGGGTGACTGAACTGGGTCAGGGCGACCGAACCAGGTCAGGTCGGCCCGACCAAGTCAAACTGGACATGGACCCCTCTCAGGCCCAATAATGCTTAAAAGGTCATATCTCGTGAACTGGATGTCAATTTGACAAACTGTCTATGGTGCTGGGATCCTTGGAGTGATACGGTGCTTTTCACATACTCCACTTGGGTTTTGGAGAAATTTGGATTACGGTCGAGTTGGATCGTTCCCAAATCCATCTGATCCCTCAGCACTAAAATTCCTATAACCTACAGACCAGGCATCTGGTTGACGTGTCATCTGTTACGTTGGAACCCTTATGAAGTGATGGATAATTTGGTTAATTCTTTGTGGAACTTCATGCTGGTTGAAATATGACTGATGGCTTGAGGAGCAGTTCTCCCAAAATCAAGCGTACTATGAGCGGGAATCCAGAGGCTTCCAGTGAGGTGGAGGTTGGAGATAGATCATATAAAGGATAGTACTAAGAAATACTATGTGGTTAAGTACCAAGAGATCTTGTGTGGATCATCACCAAGTGGTCCCGTGTGGATCGGCAATATGTGACCCAACAAGGGCCATCCTTAGAGTAGCAAGTCGTGGATCAACGATATACCGATCCTGTGTGGGTCAGATCCTGTGTGGGTTAGCACTCAACGATCCTGTGTGGGTCAGAACATACTGATCCTCTGTGGTTCAGATCCTATGTGGGTCTTTCAGGGGTTATTACCTATCGATCTTGGGTAGATCGGATCCTGTGTGGGTCAGTGGGGGTTAGTACCTCTCGATCCTGTGTGGTTCAAACTCCATATGGCCAACAACAGTGCCTCTTGACAGAATAAGATTATATATATTCTCGACTAATCATCTGTACTTATGTGCTTTACTTATACCTGGTTTGAGATGTGTCTATTTCTCTGTGCTTTGTGATTTATATCATGCTTCTTGGTTTCCTTTATAGAGTTCTTAGAGACCTTCGGGGTTCTCGGGGTCCCTATTGTGTATTGTTATACTCACCCTTGCACAGGCTTCACCAGCACCTTGCTGTGTATTGTGCGAATGACGAGTAGCTTGGCTGAGACTTGAGGGAGCTAGAATCGGGAGGTACATGGAGGATATTGGCTGACATGAAGAGCAGTGGAGACGATTTGTACCTACCCTTCAAGTAGTATCCTCAGTGGACAATTCCAGGGGTTGTTTTCTGTTTTTCAGTTGTAGTTGTACCTTTCAGTTGGGCTTGTATTCTAGTCCCCTTACATTCAGTACACACCTTTACTACTGTAGTTTTACTTCTTGGTTTCTTCTTGTTGTGTTCTTGGTTTGTGTGTTTGTATAGGTTTAAAGGCAATGTCTTCTCGTTTTAGGGATATGCCTTTTGGTGCTAGTCGCCAACCCCTGGCCTATAGAAAGTGGTCTTGGGGTAGTCATGGCATAGGCCCCGGGGGATTGGTTGAGAAATTTATTTTTCTAGTCTGATAAGAATTCCCTTCACTATAGTTCTCACAAGTTCTGGTCACCCTGAGATAATACATACCTTAGGATCTTATGATCAATGAAAACCAAAAAAAACTCACCATTGGGGTAATGTCACCACAACTTTAAGGTAAACATTATTACATATAAAATCATATCATCGGTTGTATAGTTATGATAATGGGTTTGTAACATTCAAGACACATAATAATAAATAGAGTTCTGATTCCTTGATACAATACATATTCTAAGACATGAATTATCATAAAAAAATATCAAACTAAACTCCCTATTCTAGAAAAAAAAATGAGAGATTACAAGCATCTCTGTTAGATATTAAAAATCTATATGATAGTGGTCATTCCAAAATAACTCCTGGTTATTTCTAGTTAAGGCTATTAGAGGAGTCACAATTTTATGGAAGTATTATATGAAACTCCTATAATATAATGAAAGACCATGGAAATTACATTCCCCTATAACAGTCTTTGGGTATTCCCAAGAAACAACTACATCAATCTTTAAAGGGTCCAGTTCTACTCCACTCTGGGACAAAATATTCCCAATGAAACAAACTTCAAAATCCTATAACTCAAACTTTGATAGATTTCCAAATAGTTATTGATGGTGAAGAACTCCCAAAACTACCTAAAGATGCTTTGTGTATTCTTCCTCAGACACAGAGTACACCCAAATGTAATTGATGAAATCCACCATGAACTAATCCAAGAAATCTATGAAAAAATCCTTCGCCAAACCCATAAGAATATATGGAGTTTTCCTTATACCGAATGATGTCACAATAAAATCTTAATTCCCATAATGATATTACAAATCATTATTCAGTATATTTTCATCCTTCACCTGCATATGATGATAAACCAGCCTTAGATAGATCATTGAGAAATAATTATCCCCTTCCAGCTAATTGAATAAATAGTCAATCCATGGAAGAGTATAGTGGTTCTTCACTATCACCAAATTCAAGTAATAATAATTGGTAGAGAGATATAGACCTCCACCATCCTTATTTACAAATGGAATCAGTGAACCACAAGGTGACTCACTCAGCGAGACAATACTTCACTAAAAAATATCATTGATTTAAAATCATAGCATCTAAAACATAGAATGATCAACCCTATAAGTATATTTCAATATTTAAGAAGTTCTTGACTATTTCTCTATCTCAAAATCATTATTTAATCAAGGGTGTGATACTATAACCTCTTGAATATATACAACAGGTTACTCTTATACAAAACTGGGAAACGCTATCGGATAAACATCCAATGATCTAAGCATCATATATTTCATTAAGGATGATAAGTATGGAACAATACTTTAATTTATCCAAAGGTATTACTCACCATAAAACATATAAAACTCTTCATCAACATCAAAGAACAAAATCTATCTATTGAAGTAATCCAAAACGGAATATAGGAATATATCTGGTCTATGCCAGGGATGATAGTTTATGGTTGTATCAGTAAATATATGAGGTCTCCCCAAGGGTGGTGTCACACCTATACTAGATTAAAGTCACAATAAACATCATACAGATAATATTTCCATTTAACTGGTGTAGTAAGTTCCAAGGGCACTAAAAGCCTCTCCACTTAATGTCCAAAAGCATGGACTAGTCAGGATATATGAATGAGTGTGTAACTCTTGAATCAAAAAAATAATGCACCCAAGTAGAAAATAAGTAAAGGGTACCTTTAACAATGTCTTTATGACCAATAAGTTTAAAATCGAGAGTATGTTATTTACTACAGCATTCTATACAACCTCTCTTTTTAACATCCTTAAACTCACACTACTAGATCTAGTTCTAAAAACATGATCTTTACTTTTCTAGATTTGATACTACTAAATATGTCCCAATTTTAACCATTACAAAACATAAAACTTAAAAATGAAATATTGGACCACTTATATACCCACATATCTTTTATGTTTAGTGTTTTATAGAATTATGAAAAACTCTAACATAAAAATACTCTTATATTTAAGTTATATATTTTACCACTATAACCATATTTTCCTATTCTATATTAATTATTCAAAATTTCTGATAAAATTCTTCACACATGAAACCTTCTTATTCATAAAAAATTAGCATTAATCTTCATAAACTAGGGATAATGAAACATAATAAGGGTAAGCTCAAATAATCAGTAAGGGTAAAAATAAGCATTGAAAGTTGAATTTCATCTGTGGTAATAAGAAAAGAATAAATTTATGATTATATAATCAATGTTTATTAACATAATATAAGATAATTCATACTCATGAATACCCATATAATCAATAATGAAACATATAATAAATAATTAACAATGTATAGAGTCATAAGAATTAATAATTATGAGACATTTGATGTCAAAATTGATCATAAAACCATAAAAATTCATAGGAAGTATAGATATAATGTTTTGGTATCATGTAACATCAATACCATGTAACTCTTACAATCACTCTTACAAATGTAATAACCTTCCTAATAAATTACAAAATTCCCTTAGGTGAAATCTATATCTGGTTAACTCTATCTTTTTTTCCAATTAATTTCATGGATATAATAGACACATCCAGCCTTGGTTTATAGTGTAACTACACATCCATGGTTTATTATTGAACCACCAATCCTTGGTTATAAAGTAACCACCCATCTTTGGTTTATAATTTATAAACTTGTCTTCAGTTTATAATGGAACCTCTTGTACATGGTTTATAATGAAACCACCCATCCTTGGTTTATAATGTAACCACTAATCATCATAAATAAATTTTAAGAAAAATAACATTAATAATATTCATATATATTTAATTTCATCATAAAACACATATAAACAACCATTATACCATTTATAACATGATTAACCCATGGAGATGAAATGGGTTCCATGTCAATATCTTTGAAAAAATCATAATCCATCCTAAGAAAGAATAAGGATGGTATCATAAAAATATATCTTAAATGTATCATAAGTAACATTAAAGTTTTTTTCATTGATGAATATAAATACTAATAAAATATCATTAAAAATTTATTAAGGAAACCACCTATTCCACTTTGAAAATCACTTTTTTGAAAAATCAAAAATCACAAAACATTGTGAAAATACCTTTACTATAAAATAACCATTGAAATTTATAAATTAAGCTTCAATGAAGGTAATTTTCATGAAGTTGATAAAATCTATTCTCATTGGAAACATTAGAAATAAATATTCTTTTCAAACATTTTGTAATGATAGTAAAAAGTGACCCATGCAGAAAACATTAAAAAAAATTCTTTTAGAATAATTTATAAAAAGGTAAAATGTTATATAATATAACATTATAAAAAAATATTTCTATAAAATAACATTTTAGAAAACATTTATATGGAAGTGAATGATACCCAATCTAAAAGAAGATACAATATTAGTATCACTTACAAAAAATTTTCTTGATGATTTGTTAATAAATAAGAGAGGAAATGTAGCTATGTAAATACAATTAATTTCATTAATTAATGTGTCAAAAATCTTTTATAAGTAAATAAGTACACCATAAAATTAAATCAAAATGAACTTCATCAATCATGTCTCAGAAAAATGGGATTAATATAAAGAAAACACTTACAAATATCATAACATTTGAAGTGATAGTAAACCCATGAAGTGATTATTTACACATATTTAAATTAACATAAATATAATAGAAATAAAAAATAAAAAAAATTAGAAATAAATTCACACATAATCATTATATAATAATGTTAATGAATAAGTGTTATAACCCATTATAAGGAAAATGAGTTAATATTCCCCTTATAACTTAGTAACATTCAATTAAAATCCCCTTCAATGAAATAATTTGAATTATAGTTCAAAATATCATTAAGTATTAATTATTCATGATATAAAATTTTAAATTGTTATTATATAAACCATATAAAATAAATTAGGTTCATAACATTAAAACATTCCATAATGAAGATAAATTAGCATGAAAACACCTACCTCGAGTCTAGAATTTCCATGAATGTACTTTTACTCCTATATAATAAACATATATCAATTATTTTATTTATTAATAAAAATATTATTATATAATCCAATATACTTAACCCTTTTATTTCATTTATTTTAATAAAATATTTTATTACATAATAAGTTAAGTCCATATCATGTGTTTTGAGGATGTATGGTTTATAATTTCAAAATAGATTTAATGTGTTGACCATGATCAAAGGGATCATTTTTCTATAATAACCATAATAATAATCATGAAATAATTATAAATTTTATAAAAAATTATTCTTTTAATAACAACCATGAATTATAGTTATAAAAAATTATCTACATTACAATCATGGAGGTGGTAGATTATACATACGCATGTGTAACGTTTCTATTTTTCAATGAAAACGAATGAAAGAAATTATGTTTAATTTTAACTTTATATAATTATTATTATATCATAAATATAATATTATTTATTTAAATAAACTTATATATAGTATCATGTGATGTTCTCATGAAAAATGAATTACATTGCTTCATGGAAGTGGTATTCAACATGTACGCAAGAATGGAGTTATCATTTTTCAATTGATAGAATGGTATGAAATTATATTATATATTATATTTACATAATGATAAATATTTAATTAATATAATATATATATATTAAATCCATAATTATAAAAATTCATAAGAGGCTGTGATGGAAAACAAATTACATGGGTTCGCGAGGTGGTAGTTTTCCATACATATGAATGATGGTTACATTTCCCATTTAATGGAAGAGGTGATGGATATAGTTTATTAAATTAACATAATAACATCTTGAGATATTAAGGATGATTATTTTATTATTTCAACATGTTTTAAGAATATTTTATGGAGGTAGAAGAATAAATAAAACTAAATCATTCGGTTAAAAGTTATAGCTTTTCTTCGGGAAACCTCCATTGACTTACACATTAATCCCCCTAAGGTTGGTATTATATAAAAAAATAATACCTATAAAAAATGGGTAAGTTTGTTAATATGTTATTTGTGTGGGTAAATTATGAAGAAATGGATATTTAAGTGTAGATAGTATAAGACAAGGGGTGCCCTTTTATAAGTGAGCGGAGGGGATGTAACATCCCAAGGAGATAAAGAATATTATATCTTCATATTTATTAATATTTTTAAATTAAATATTAATTTTATTTTAAAGGGGATTATATATTCAATGTCATACTTGACACGCAACAACGGGTTTCTTTGAAATCTTACGTTGCACACTAATAATATAATATTATTATTTTGAATGGTAGTTAACGGCTAGTCATTGTATTGGCGAGAATGAATAGAACTAACTATAACTTGATAATAAATGTTTGTTTAATATTTTTACATTTATACAATAAAATTTTAAGGCTTAAAATAATTAAAGAACTGGATTTTAAGCATAAATACTCTAATATTCACTAAAAGTCAATTTACCACCTTTTAATGGTGAACCCTCTTTAAATCTAGTTTTTCTCACTTTTATATGTTCTATTCGAAAAAATAAAATTCTTATTTAGAATCGGGACACCAAAATTTACTTTTAATGAAATTTTGGTATTTTTCTAATAAAGTTCATTTTTTAATGAATAGTGAAAAATACTGTATTTTAATTCAGAAGTGACTTTTAATCTAATTTATTTATATGGTTATATTATCTTTTTAATTTTTTTAAAGTGTAATTAGAATATATTTTTACAATTTAATCAAATTTTAGTCTTTTGAAGTAATTTCATTTTTAAATTGGACATAAACATGTGTTAATATTTTGACAGTTATTATTTATTAAAAACACGCTATTTGTTTTAACATGGGGAATTAATTTTAAATTAATTTCTGCCACTTCGTTATTTTGAATTTTGAAAAATGGATTCCATATTTGAAATCAGTATATCCAAATTTTGTAAATAGGTAACTTTTATTTTTATACATTTTAAATATTTACATTAGTAAATATTTTATTTACCATGATTAAAGGATAAATATAGTAAATAATGGTAAAATATAATATTATAATAATATTAAATTACCCTAACATGTGTTTTAATCCTATTTTATGATACATATCCAACCATGTACATCCTTGGGTAGAATTTGGGACCCCATAAAGCCACATGGGAGTAATAATGACATTTTATATTAATTAATTTAAAGTAAAGACCAAAATGACATAAACAAATATATTTTTGTAAATAAATTCTTATATGGGGTTATATAAGTTATATTTTTTACTATAAATATTCTTTGTAAAGATAAAAATATTTCATACATCATGGTATATTTTTATAATTTTTTTAAATCAAATAAGTTAAAATATTTATGACACAATAATAATGCAATATTTACCACATTAATAAATGATTTAAATAAATGAGATTATAAATATTAAAACAATATCTGAAACCTGTACAATTATTATTTAATTATTTTATTTCGACCATTAGTCATCTTAAATTTTATATTAACTAATATTTGACCTTTTGAAACCGAAAATGTGGTTATAATAAATTAATTATTTCAAACATTCCTAAAGAGCCCCTCCTCTCCCTTATAAGAATCCCCCACTTCTAACCCATTTCTCACACTTCTCAAGCCTTTGACTCATGAAAACTCTGCATCAATAATCTTCCAATATCCCTCTCTTCATTCTAGAATACTTACCTTTGGAATAAAACAATTCAATAAATCCTTTTGGTTTAAACCAAAGGGAGTTACCCGATTTAAAGATAATGTCTTCTCTTAAGTTTATTTGTTTTATTTTACTTCTCCAACCACCTAAACTCTTTTCATTACTTTATTTTATAACAAAAATAGTATCCTAAATATACTAGTATGTTTTTATGAGAATTATTTTAACTACACTTACACACACTTCCATATCATGGGTAAAGAACATAATGTTTGTGTGGATGGAAAACTAACGCCTCACAAAACGATGATTGTTCAATTAACTCATGCTGCCTCTCATGGTAGCCATTATGATGGAACTGTATTTATATATGATATATATTATGTTTATGTTTTCTTTATTCTTCTATATTTTTCATTTATAGCATACCTTAATGGTTTCCATAATAGGTAAACGCGATAATTTCATTTTAGGAAGTGTGGACTACGGCCCCCTCAAAGTGATATGACTCATTAATACCTAATATGGGATGTATAAAGGATGTAGTTAATGATATTATATATGATATTATATTTTAATTATAATATACTTATGTATCATTATGTTTTCATTCCATTAAATATTAAATATAAATGAAAGCAGCATCTATGCGTACGTACGGCTTACTGTCTTCATGAATGGTGAATTTCATTTTTTATCTCCAAATGTTATGTAATAATATAAATACATGTATATACTGGATATATATGATATATATGATATCTACATCATTAATATAATTCTTGAGATAATGAAGTATTGACCACATGGACAAATTGTAATTATAACAAATTTATTTTAACTCAAATTCCGAACATCGACAAAATGTACGATATAAACTCAAATAATTAACTAACTATTATTGAAAGGTAATAAGTGATATAAAAGTAATAATAAATATTAAAAAAATTATTAATAAAGTAGAAATTAACATTAGTTTATCATTCAGGAAGAACGAGGAACATACGAGTCAAGTCAGACACAAGGTAAGGGATTTCTTATCTCACTTTTAATTCTGTGAGATTTCCATTGTTCACCACTCATTTATTGCATGTGGTGTATTGTGTACTTCCCTTTGATATATATTAACATGATTCATTTGGTGGTTATTAACTTTTTCTCATATGACTATATTGATTACAACGTGGTAAGGGTTTTTCATCTCACTTTTTATTCCCGTGAGATTCATGCTATATTGGCCACTATTTCCTTTTTTGTGGTGTATTTACTTCCCATGATAGTAATATTTATATAATATACCTTCATTTATGAGTATTTACATCTTAATTTTATGATCCTTCTTTCATGTGGCATATTTTTTGTAAGTTACCAAATCGGTAAGGGAACCTTTCACCCTCCTCTTTTTAAAAGACTTATTTTTGTTATGTCTTTTAATTTACATCTTATTATGTTAGGATATGTTATTATATATACTTATTGATGTAAAATTTATTTAAAATGATTAGATACCCTTTTTTATCTCATCAAATCATTTTCTGAATTTTAAAGTGATGTCGTTAGGCTGTCGAATTTTTACAAGGGAACTTCTTAACCCAATTTCAATTCTTTGGGTTCAACTTGTACTTCTTGAATATGTCATCCTATGAATATGTGTGATTCAAATATGATTGTTTTACACTTAATATCAACTTATATTGGGAATATTTATATTTTTCACACATTATTATTTAATTTATTTATCCTTAATCTAAAGATACTTTCTTTATAGGGGATTTCTTCTCAATTTACATTTCCATTGAGACTTCATTATTGATATGCACCAATTCACTCTTATATGGTGTATATACTGTCCTTTGGTAGATTATATCATGAATACCATTATTATCATGATATTTTTAAGTTCTGATTAAATGTTATTCCTTAATTATTTGTATTCTAGGAACTCTCATTTTTTTAAAACTCTTTAACTAAAATATCGATTTAGATGTTTTAAAGGTTTATTCTTATAAATCTTTCACATTAATGTCCATGTTTTAAAAATGATTTTACGGATTTATTCTTATGTACATGAATGTTTTGAAACTGAATTTTTTTTAAAAAGCTTCAAAGTGTTATGGGACACTTTGATTCAAAGATCTCTTTATTTAATATTTTTAATGGTTTTGAAAATGGTTTGATAAAAGGTTTGATTTTGTCAATATTTTGAAATGATATATTGTGATTGTAATGTTGAAATGTTATCTTTCCATTAAATTTTTTGGGACATATATCTATATGACCCCCTTACTTTCCATTTCATGTAAATATGATGATACATCCCTTTCTCTCTCATCAACCATTTTTATGAGTTCTTATGTCACGTCGTTATGTTGTCGAAATTGCACCCCATTTTTTCAAGCCAAAGTCATTGTGTAGTGAATACCATGTCCATTTATCTATCAAGGGTATTCACCTTTATTCACATTTACGTATTGTTTGAAGATTTTCAAGTATGTATTTCACATTCTTTTATCATGGAATAAATAATTATGTTGAATGATTTAATTTTTTATGATCCATGTGGCGCACTTATGCATGAAATGAAATGTTTAAGAAGGGTGTGCCCTGATAGTGCTCCAATTCATTGGGTAAAGTATAGTATCATTATACGTTATGTGCAATGGGTTGTTACTCATGCTAATACAAGTGCAAATAGGGTTTACTTGTACTTCATGAGAAATGAGGGTTTACTCATTCTCTATGTGCAATGAGCCTTGGCTCATGCTAATTCCATGTTATTTGTTGTTGCCCCATTTCCATGTTATGATTATCATTCTTTATCATGACTTTATGTTTATTCTTCTCTTGTGCACTATTGATATGCCTATTGGCTAACATGTATTTTATTCCTCATGTTATTCCATGATTATTCCCTTATTGGGCCTTATAGCTCACCCTTTTTATGCATGTCCTCAGGTTATTCCATGAAATGCTAAGTACAAGGGAATGTAGTGTTAATGTAAAGGATGTTTTCAATAAAGATGTTGTATCTCATGTTTTAAGTTGTTATATAATGTTCTTAATCCCTAAAGACACTAGACCTCTCAATCTTCTATGTTATATCAAGTGATGTTTATGTAATAAATTATATTTAATTGTGTAATAAAAGATCAGGATTTTTATAGTTGGTATCAGAGGATAGGTTTAGTTATTTTTGGGATTAGGATTAGAAAACCCTAGTAAATCCTTAAAGACAAGACTAAGTATAATAAAAACATCCCTAAGTTTTGCTGAGTATTGAGTAAGTGGTTTATCAAGAAAATACACCCGTGTCTGGATACGAGAATAACTATATTAATGTGTTGGGATGAAAATAAAAGGTATAATAAAACCATTAAGGTTAGGGTTTTTCTATAAAAAGGACAACACGCAGACCATGTGACAACTCTTCGCATCGGACAAATCTGTGGGAATCGAACCCACTACCAAAGTGTGCTTGGGTTTTATTACCTACCACTGGCCTATGTGAAGTCCCTGGTTAGTATGACTTATTCTTTTTAGTTAAATAATTTTATGGATCAAGAATAAGTTTATTTTGGGAACTTATGTTTTATCAAATAGATATCCTTATTATAGGAAAATGATTAGGTGAATAAATGATAATGTTTGTTATTGGAAGATATTTTCTCTTTTGGAATACTATATGCCTAAGGAAAATAAAATACTATGGGATTTTAATTGTGGAGGAATGGTTGAATTTTTTTTATTTTATAAGAATATATGTATTTATTGTTGATATATGGTGATTTGGGGTATTTCTGGAAAATTATTAACCTACCATAGAAAATATGTGATTAAGTTAATTACACTTAAGTATGAGACTTTAAGAGTAGTCGATGTTATTTGGAGATAAATGATAAGATTTATTGTGGAAGACTATGTGATTAAATCCTTCTGATATTTTGGTTTCAATATTAGTTTAGAGTATTTTGAAGAATTTTAAGGACAATTGTGTATTGAATGGTCTTTCTAGAACTTTGGGTATTTTTTGTTGAATTTTGGAGATTAACAGTAGTATTTATTTTTATAAAGGATTATCCTTTTTGGGGATTATATGATCTCGTACTATCCATTTTGGTTTTAGTTGATGTCTAAAGACAAGGGAAATATATAGTTCTTCTTTTTTGGATTATTTGATTCTCTAGAAGAAGATTCTTGTGCTTTGATGTGACCAATTCTTTTTGAATGCTCATTGTTTGGACAAAAGATTAGTTTTTGGTAGAAACTTTTTAATGGAAGAAACTCTACATGAAGGTAAGAATATTTCCTTATGTTTTTATTCTATGTAGTCAATGAATTCTTCAAAATTATGAAAAGGAACTTAAAACAAAAAATTTGTTGGTTTACGTTTCCTAATGGGTGATCAAAGACCGTTTAACACGTCATAAGTTTGTGATTTCCTTGTGGTTAACTTTTTTTTTAATAATTCTTTCTATCACTCTCCATCAGAACTTGACCGTTTGTTTTCTCTTCCATATCCATGTTTTCCTACATGAAATCCTAGTATCGGTTAACTTGGGTGACCATTTTACTTCGCTTTCTTTCTTTTAAAGTGATAGTTTTACTGACTCTTTTTCCGATGTGGGACTTTAAATGAAGTTTCCAAGCATAATTTTAAAATTGTGAGGACGCAATTTTCAAAAGGGGGGAAGAATATAACATCCCAAGGAAATAAAGAATATTACATTTTCATATTTATTAATATTTTTTAATTAAATATTAATTTTATTTTAAATGGGATTCTATATTCAATGGCATACTTGACACGCAACAATGGGTTTCTTTGAAATCTTACGTTGCACACTAATAATATAATATTATTATTTTAAATGTTAGTTAATGCCTAGTTGTTGTATTGGTGGGAATGAATAGAACTAACTACAATATGATAATACATGTTTGTTGAATATTTTTAAATTTATCCAATATAATTTAGAGGCTTAAAATAAGTAAATAATTCGATTTTAAGCATAAATACTCTAATATTTTCTAAAAGCCTATTTACCGCATTTTAATGGTGAACCCTCTTTAAATCTATTTTTTGTCACTTTTATATGTTATATTTTACAAAACTAAAACTCTTCTTTAGAATAGGGACACCAAAATTTACTTTGGATGAAATTTTGGTATTTTTTTAATAAAGTTCATTTTTAATGAATAGTCAAAAATACTGTATTTTAATTCAGAAGTGCCTTTTAATCTAATTTATTTATATGGTTATATTATCTTTTTATTTTTTTTTAAATTGTAATTAGAATATATTTTTACCATTTAATCAAATTTTATTCACTTTAAGTAATTTAATTTTGAAATTGGACATAAACATGTGTTAATCTTTTGACACTTATTATTTATTAAAAACACGCTATTTGTTTTAACATGGGGAATTAATTTTAAGTTAATTTCTGCCACTTCGGTATTTTGAATTTGGAAAAATGGATTCCATATTTTGAATCATTAGGTCCAAATTGTGTAAATAGGTAACTTTTATTTTTAGATATTTTAAATATTTACATTAGTAAATATTTTATTTACCCTGATTAAAGGGTAAATATAGTAAATAAGTGTAAAAAATAATATTATAATAATATTCAATTTCCCTAACATGTGTTATAATACTATTTTCTGATACATATCCGACCATGGACATCCTTGGGTTGAATTTGGGACCCCATGGAGCCACATGGGAGTAATAATGAAATTTTATATTAATTAATTTAAAGTAAAGACCAAAATGAAATAAACAAATATATTTTAGTAAATAAATTTTTATATGGGGTTATATAAGTTATATTTTCGACTATAAATATTATTTATAAATATAAAAAAATTTCCTACATCATGGTATTTTTTTATAATTTTTTAACGTCAAATAAATTAAAATATTTATGACATAATAATGATGCAATATTTACCTCATTAATAAATGATTTAAATAAATAAGATTATAAATATTAAAAAAATATCCAAAAACTATAAAATACTTATTCAATTATTTTATTTTTACCATGATTCATCTTAACTTTTATATTAACAAATATTTGACCTTTTGAAACTGAAAATGTGGTTATAATAAATTAATTGTTTCAATCTTTCCTAAAGAGTCCCTCCTCTCCCTTATAAAAGCCCTCACTTCTAACCCATTTCTCACACTTCTCAAGACTTTGTATCCTGAAAACTCTACAAAAATAAGCTCCAAATATCCCTCTATTCATTTTAGAAGACTTACCTTAGGCAGAAAACACTTCAAGAAACTCTTTTGGTTCAAACCAAAGGGAGTTACCAGATTTAAAGGTAATGTCTTCTCTTAAGTTCTTTTATTTTATTTTACTTCTCCAACCCCCTAAACTCTTTTTATTACTTTATTTTATAACAAAACAATTATCCTAAATATACTAGTATTTTGTTATGAGAGTATTTCTAACTACAATTACACACACCTCTATCTAATTGGTAAAGAACATAATGTTTTTGTGGATGGAAAACTAACACCTCACGAAACAATGATTGTTCAATTAACTCCTACCGCCTCTCATAGTGGACATTATGATGGAACTGTATTTATATATGATATATATATTATGTTTATGTTTTATTTATGCTTATATATTTTTTATTTATATCATATCTTTATGGTTTCCATAATAGGTAAACGCGATAATTTCATTTTAGGAAGTGCGGATTACCGCCCCCTCAAAGTGATATAACTCGTTAATACCTTTTGTGGGATGTATAAAACATGTAGTTAATGATATTATATATTATATTATAATTTAATTATAATATAATTATGTATCATTAAGTTTTCATTCCATTAAATATTAAATATAAATGAAAGTAGTGTTCATGCGTACGTACGGCTTACCGTCTCCATGAACGGTGTATTTCATTTCTTATCTCCAAATGTTATGTACTAATATAAATAAATGTTTTTAATGGATATATATTATATATATTATATCTACATCATTAATATCATTCTTTATATAATGAATTATTGACCACATGGACAATTTGTAATTATAACAAGTTCATTTTAACTCAAATTTCGAACATCAACAAAATGTCCGATATAAACTCAAATAATTAACTAACAGTTATTAAAATGTAATAAGTGATATAAAAGTAATAATAAACATTAAAAAGTTTATTAATCAAGTATAAATTAACATAATTTTATTATTCAGGAATAACAAGGAACATACGAGTCAATTCAAACAAAAGGTAAGGGATTTCTTATCTCACTTTTAATTCCGTGAGATTTCCATTATTCACAACTCATTTATTGAATGTGGTGTATTGTGTACTTCCATTTGATATATATTAACATTATTATATTTATATTAATGGTATTACATTATTCATTTGGTGGTTATTAACTTTTTATCATACGACTAGATTGATTACAACGTGGTAAGGGTTTTTCATCTCACTTTTTATTCCCGTGAGATTCATGCTATATTGGCCACTATTTCCTTTTGTGTGGTGTATTTACATCCCATTATAGTACTATTTCTGTAATATACCTTCATTTATGAGTATTTACATCTTAATTTTATTATCCTTCTTTCATTTGGTGTATATTTTGTAAGTTACCAAATCGTTAAGGGAACCTTTCACCCTCCGCTTTTTAAAAGACTTATTTTTGTTATGTCTTTTAATTTACACCTTATTATGTTGGGATATGTTATTATATATACTTATTTATGTAAACTTTATTTACAACTTATTAGATACCCTTTTTATCTCATCAACTCATTTTCTGAATTTTAAAGTGACGTCATTAGGGTGTCGAATTTTTACAAGGGAACTTCTTAACCCAATTTCAATTCTTTGGGTTCAACTAGTACTTCTTGAATATGTAATCCTATGAATATGTGTGAATGACCTCTGATTGGTTTACACTTAATATCTACTTATATTGGGTGTATTTATATTTTTCACACATAATTATGTAATTGATTTTTCCTTAATCTATGGATACCTTCGTTATATGGGATTTTGTCTCAATTTTCATTTCCATTAAGACTTCATTGTTGGTATGCACCAATTCACTCTTATATGGTGTATATACTGTCCTTTGGAATATTATATCATGAATAACATTATTCCCATGATATTATTAAGTTCTTATTAAATTTTATTCCTCAAATATTTGTATTCTAGGAACTCTCATTTTGTTAAAAACTCTTTAACTAAAATATCATTTTAAATGTTTTAATGGTTTATTCTTCTAAATCCTTCACATTAATGTCCATGTTTTAAAAATAGTTTTAAGGATTTATTAATATGGACATGAATGTTTTGAAATTTAAATTTATTTCAAAATCTTCAAAGTGGTATGAGACACTTTGATTCAAAAATATCTTTATTTAATATTTTTAATGGTTTTGAAAATGGTTTGATAAAAGGTTTGATTTTTTCAATATTTTGAAATGATATATTGTGATTGCAATGTTGAAATGTTATCTTTCCATTAAATATTTTGGGACATGTATCTATATGACCCCTTACTGTCCATGTCATGTAAATATGCTGATACACCCCTTTCTCTCTCATCAACCATTTTTATGAGTTTTTATGTCACGCCGTTATGCTGTCAAAATTGCACCGTGTTTTTCCAAGCCAAAGTCATTGTGTAGTGAATACCATATCCATTTCTCTATCAAGGGTATTCACCTTTATTCAAATTTACATATTGTTTAATGAGTTTCGAGTATGTATTTCACATTTTTTTATCATGGAATAAATAATTATGTTCAATGATTCAATGTTTTATGATCCATGTGGCACACTTATGCATGAAATGAAATGTTTAAGAAGGATGTGCCCTGATAGCACTCCAATGCATTGGGTAAAGTATAGTATCATGATATTTTATGTGCAATGGGTTGTTAGTCATGCTAATACAAGTCCAGCGAGGGTTTACTCATGCTTCATGTGCAATGAGGGTTTACTCATGCTCTATGTGCAGTGATCCTTAGCTCATGCTAATTCCATGTTAAGTGTTGTTTCCACATTTCCATGTTATGATTATCATGATTTATCATGCCTTTATGTTTATTCTTCTCTTTTGCTCTATTTATATGCCTATTTTCTAAGATGTATTGTATTCCTCATGTTATTATGTGATTATTCCCTTACTGGGCCTTATAGATCACCTTTTTTTATGCTTGTCCTCAGGTTATTCCATGCAATGCTTAGTACGAGGGAATGTAGTGTTAATGTAAATGAAGTTTTCAGTAAAGATGTTGTATCTCGTGTTTTAAGTTTTTATGTAATGATCTTAATCCCGAAATACATTAGACCTCTCAATCTTCTATGTTGTATCAAGTGAAGTTTATGTAAAAAATTATGTTTAATTGTATAATAAAAGATCAGGGTTGTTATAGGGGGATTCCTGGAATTTCATATAGTATTAAATTAATAAAAATTAATTATCATATTAAAATTAATATTAATTGATATAATTAAAATATAGTATGAATATGAGTCTATTTAATCTCATATAATAAAATTTGGACAATTTTAGGTGATTTTTTCAACCTTGTCTCTTTATTTTACACCCCCATTAACCCTTTTGATGATGATTATAGTATCAATGTTTTTTATAATAAAGGATTAAAAAAGTTACTATAAAAATAAAAATGACCCATAAGTGGATTATTTATGATATCTTCCACAATATTCCATTAAATTTTCTAAATATAGATTTTTTTTTGAATTTTAAATCTTTTATCAAAATATTTGTTATTGTAAAATAGCATTAATGTCATTTTTGGATGTATTTATTTAAATTGATGTTAAAAAAACATGAAGGTAATAGAATTATAACATAGTCCATTACCGAATTATTAATGTTTTATTTTTATATGTATTTTTTGAAACTATAAATCACACAAATAAATTTATTTTTAGACCTTTTAAAATCATTTATTTGATTTTTCTACTACTTGCACAAGTATTATGTTGGAATTCCATAAGTATTTAGGTTAATTATTTAAACACTATGAACTAAAAAACATGATAAATAAAATTAATTTAATTTAAATATAAGGTTTTATATTCATTAAATTTATATGTTTACTTATATATATGTCTGGAAAACTAATTTAATATGTTATTTTGATATTTTTGGCCTTAGGCAAGCATTGCACAATAATTTGGATATGTCGCTTGTTATATAAATCCAAAATTTGTATATATCTATAAAAACAATTATTAATTATTAATATTTATCAACAAAGTGAATAAAATACATATTAATTCTAAAATATTATATTTATGATACCAAATTCTACTTTTTTTATTATTGTGCAAGCATTGTGCCAACACTAAAAATTATTTTCATATTTATCATGAAATAAATTTTAATTTATATTTTTTGAATTATTTTTGTATAATATTTTCAATAAATTATTATATTTGGGTATTTAAATATGTTTAAAAAAATTTAATATCATATTTATGTATTGGTAATATCATAAAAGAAATATTATTTCATAAAAACTATATTTTGTATTATTCATCAAAAATTTAACTTCTTTACAAAAATCCAAAAAAATCAACCTATGTAGAATTTAAATTTATAAATAAAAAATCATAATTCCAATTTATAATATTAAATTTTTATAATTGACATAATTTATATATATTTAAATGCATACAACACAACAAAACATAGGTTTTTGAAAAAATATATTTTTATGCTCAAAATAAACTTATACCAAAATCAGGTATGATGATGATTACTATGTAACTAATTAGATTATATGTAATTAAAGGAGACATAAGTTAATTTTATATCAAATGGTACTTTTAATTCACTTTATTTAATGAAATTAAATGATAGTTTTACAAAAATAGATAATTTCCAATATTTACTAAAAAATCATTCATTTTAGAAAAATCTCAAAATATCACCCTAACCTAACTTTTATATCATGATTTTAAAAAATATGTTAATTTTATAAAATAAACTTTCTAAAAGTGTAAGAAACTATATATAATATATTCACCTAGAAAATGAAAAATATTTTTTAAAATAATGTATTTTTGAATCATAATATTACTTTACTCAAAATTGGATTCAAATTTATTAATAATTAATCAATACATTTTTATTTAGTGGGACCTTTATATCTATTTTATAATTTTGTTATTCTTATTCAAACCCATTAATTAAATGGATATATTATAATAGTAATATTTAAATAATAATATTTTTTTGTTACTTTAAGCTTGGTTTTCCATGTTGTATACATTATCAAACAGAGTATTATTTTAAAATATTAGGGTGTTACATTCTCCCCCATTAATAAATTATTTCATAGAAATTTGAACTATATCTCATAAATAAATGTTTTTACATTTTAAAATAACTTTTTGTATACCCAAATCATAAAACGGGTCAACAAAACTTCATTTGAAAAAGTGGGAAAGAGAAATATAAAGCTCATTAGGAATAGTAAATAACTATGGTTAAAATTATGATAACTAGTTGAATGTAAAAATATGGACATAGATAGAAATAATAATGTCCAAATAATAATTTATAGTGACATAAATCATTGATCACATGAAATTTAATGATCATCGGACTATTAATGACCAAAAAATTATAAATTAATGGTGTGTGGAAATAAGGGAAATATGATAACATTTTTGTTTCAAAATACTTCTCCTAGAGTTGAGGAATTAATTAACCATATAAAATAATAACATATGGAAATAAAATTTCTTGACAGATATGATTTTATCCTTTAACAAATTAACTCAAAAATATTATCATTATCTCCAAACGATGAGTATTCAAGAGTAATTTTTCAATCCTAAAGCACAATAATAAAGTTATAATGGATCAAAAAATCCTCAAAAGGAAAACAGGTTAATCCTCCTGCCATTATTTATTAATAAAAACTAAAATGGTAATCACAATGTAAGAATATTTCCATTAGTTATAAACCATCATATGATTAAATAATACATTAATCCCTAAAATTTAAAAGTAACACTAGTGGTATAACATAGAACATTATAAAAATATAAAGTTATATCCTCAAATAATGTCAACATAAAATAAAGATTTAACCTTAGAGGTTATCTTATATCTTTCAGAATACGTACCATAAAGAATATAAAAACATTATTCTGATATAATTCTTTATGTTAAACCTAAGTGTTATATATCCCTCATCCTAATAAATCATATTCCAAAATATAATTAGTCACCCTAAAATCATATCATAAAAAACCTAAAATGGGATGTCTATGAATTTGAACTTATGATCAAACTTAAGTATATAAATTCATGATGGTATTAACAACTCTTAATTTACCCTCACATGAAAACATTATAATCTCTAAATTTATCTAAACCATTCCTATGATACCAAATACATCATCCTCAGACACAAACACGAAGATATTGTGATGAAAATATGATCATTACATTTTTGTATTTGATACCTAAAAACATGACCCAATTTTAACCCTTCTGAAAACTATAGCATCAAAATTAAATATTAGAACAATTACATAGCCTATAGACTTTTAGGTTTAGATTTTTATAAAATTATTTTGAGCACTTAAATAAAAATACCATTATCTTTATGTGATCTCATTTCCCTTTATTCATATATTTTCCTATTCCACATTAAGTCTTCAATATCTCCCATAAAATTATTTATACATTAACCATTTCTATACATAAATAATTTAAAATTATTCATCATAACCTGGGGAAATAAAATATAATAATGGTGAGCTCAAACACTCAGGGAGGGTAAACATAATGATTAACAATTGAATGGAATCATTGATAATAAGTTGAGAGTAAGGTTATGATGACATCATCAAAAGTGTATTATTATAATATAAAATAATTGATACCAATCAATACATGGATAATTATTTATAAAACATGTCATAATTCTTCAATAAAGAGAAGAGTTACAAGAATAAATAATCAAGAAACATGTGATATCGATTTTGATCATATAAACTATTAAATCTTGTAGAAATAATATAGAAACCATATAGGTATTTTGGAGCATAATTATCATATCACTCTTACAAATATAATAACATAACTAGTAAATTCCAATAATCCCTTAGGAGAAAACTATTTCTAGTTAACTCCATCTATTTACCCAATTCGTTGAAGGTATATTATATACCCACCCATCCTTAGTTTATAATGTTACCTCCCATCCAATTTTTATAATGGAATGACCCATCATTGGTTTATAATGGAACCACACCCTTGTTTTATAAAGTAACCACCCATCCTTCATTTATAACAAAACCAACATCCTTAGATTATAATAGAACCACCTTCCTTAGATTAAAGCCAAACCACATTCCATCATAAATAATTTCCATAAAACATAAGAATAATAAAGTACCTAAATCTTTATATTATCATAAAACTCTTAGAAACAACCATTATTCCTTTAATAATATGATTAAACCATGGAAAAGAAATGGGTTTATTTTTTATCACATTGAAGCAAAAATAATCCATATAATAAAAGAATAAGTATGTTATCATAAAAAAATACCCCTAGTAGAGAATAATTAACATCAATGTTTATTGTTTATGTAGAATATAAATTCAATTAAAATTTCATTAAAAAATCATGAGAAAAATACCCTTTCATATTTGAAAATAAATTTTTTTAAAAATAAAAAATTCCTAAAGTAATTTTATTTGAAAATAAAAATAGAAACTTATAATATATTATTCAAATAAAATATTGATCATGACAGAAGGAAAATCCATTCAATTCATAAATTTTATAAATAAACATTCTTTCCAAAAAAATTGTAAAGAGAGTCAAAAGTAAACCCTATAGATAATGTTATGAAATTTTATTTTAAAACCATTTAAAATAAGGTAAATCATCATGTAAAATAACTTTCAAAAATAATTTATGTTTAGAGAATAAAATTCTTGAATATATTTTAGAAATCATGGATATGTAAGAGAAATATTCTCAATCTAAAAGAATATAAAAAATCGGTATCACTTAAAAACAACTTTATTAATGTTTATTTAATCAAAAATGAAGGAAATAGAAATTAAAAATAAAAACCAAATTAATAACCATAGGTGGAGAAATTATATTTGGATCCATATAAAAAGATCATAAAATTTCTCTCAAAGGAACCTTTGACATAATTAATCTTAAAATTAAAGGAGAATGTAACATAAAGACTTTAACTCTTTGGTAACCATCAAATCAAAATTAATTGAAAGAAATAGTATAATATGGATATGTAAATCCCATTAATTTTATGAAGTAATATATCAAAGTTTATTCATGGGGAATTAATTACACTATACAAGGAAATCATGGTGCACGACACGAATCTTTTCGTAGGTATATGATATGGGGACAAATAAAACCCTTATAAAGATCATAACTTTTAAAGTGATAATAAATCCATGAATTAATTATGTAAACATATATAAATCAACATAAATAAATGGAAGTAAATAATAAAACATTTTAGAGATAAATTCACACATAATCATGTCAAAGTTCAATGAAGAAGTGCTATAACAAATTAAAAGAAAATTCAGTTTTGAAGTCGCTTACCACTTGATAACTTTCAAGTATAATTCCATAGGAAGAAATAATTTAAATTATAATGTAAAATATAATTATTTTTGAAGTATTAATGATATAAAATTTAAAATATTCAGTATATACACTATATAAAATAATTTAGGTGTGTAATTATAAAACATTCCTCAATAAAGGGAAATTAAGACAAAATCCCTTTCCTTGATTCCAAACTTTCCATGTATGTCCTTTAACTCCTATATAATAAAATTATCAAAATTATTTTAATTCATAAAAAAATTAGAATTGATAACATATAATTAAAAAATTTATATCATTTATTTTAATGACATATTTAATTACATTATCAGTTAAGTCTATGTCGGCTTTTTTGAGTACAATCAACTCATAATTTCAAAATGGTTTCTCTATGTTGACCAAGTTTAAAGGGATCATTATTCCATAATATTCATAATAATAATAATTAAATAATTTTCACTTTTATACATAAATTTTACTTTTAAAACAAACCATGAATGATGGTTATGAAAAAATAACTACGTTATAATCATGCATATGGTAAGTCATATGTATGCATGAGTAACGTTTCCATTTTTCAAAAAACATGATAGAATTAAAGTGATTATAGTTTTATATTTAATTAATTATTATTAATTCATAAATTTAATATTATTTCTTTAAATATACTTATATATTGTATCCATGTGATGTGGAAATTAAAAATGAACCACATCACTTTATGGAAGTGGTAGTCCACACGTATGCCCGAACGGCATAATCATTTTCCAATTGGTAGAAATGTAAGAAATTATTTTTTATATTATCTTTAAAAAATAATAAATATGACTTGAATATTATATATATAAATTAAATACATCATTGTATCCATCTATAAAAATTGGTGGTGGAGAATGAATTACATCGGTTCACAAGGCGGTAGTTCATCATACACATGAGTGATGGTTTCATTTCCCATTTAATGGAAGAGGATATAGATATAGTTTTTTACATTAAAATAATTAAATATAATTATATTTAGGATAATTATATTATTATTTAATCATTTATGAAAAATATTTTAAGGTGGTATAAGAAGAAATAAAACTAAAACATTCAGTTAAATGTTATACCTCTTATTCAGACAACCTCCTTTCTTTTACACTTTAAGTACTCTAAGGTTAGTATTATTACAAAAAAATAATACATCTATAACATGAGGAGAGATTTTAGGAATTAATTTATGTAGGTATTGGTTGATCCAAATGGATCTTTATGTGTGTAGAGGAGAAGCGAGAGGGTTCCCTTTTATAAGTGGTGGGAGGGGAAATCTTGAAATTTCTTAATGTATTAAATTAACATAAATTATTTTTCAAATTCAAAAGAATCAAAATTGATATAATTATAAAATAATATGTCTATGTATAAATATTATCATATAATAAAATTAGGATAATTTTAGGATTGTTTCACTCATGTCTGTTTAGTTCAACCCTCATTAACCATTTTCACAATTACTATTGTATCAATATTTATTAGAATAATGCAGGGAAGAAAGTTATAATGAAAGTAAAATTGAAGAATAAATGAACCATGGTTCATATTTTTAATAATATCCCTTTTACCTATCTAGAGATATAATTTTTATGAATTATGAATCATTTAATAAAAAATTGTTTATAATAAAATATTATTAATGTCATTTTTGGGACTATTCATTTAATTATACTTTGAAAACATCATGAAAATAACTAAATTATAATATAAACCATTAAAAAAATTAAAAATATGTTAAATTTAACAATAATGTTTTTGGGACACTATAAATCCAAAAACAATTACCTTTATATATTTTATAATCATTTATTTAATTTTTCTACTGCATACAGAAGCATTGTGTTGGCATTGAATAAAAATTTAAGTTAATAATTTCATCAATAAAAAATAAAAAAAATCATTAAAATAAATTAATTAAGTTCAATAAAAAAATTATTTTCATTAAATACATATTTTACTAAAATAAAGGTCATGGAAACTTATTTAATATATTGTTTTGGAATTTCTCACCTTGCACAAGCATTACACAACAATTTGGATACTTTATTTGTAATATAACTTTAAAATACATATATAAATCTATAATTATAATCAATAATAATTTATATTTATAAAAAAAAATCAATAAAAGACTAATTTATTCTCAAATAGCATCTTTAGGATGCCAAATTTGACTTTTCCAGTGTTTTGCAATCACGGTGTCAATACTAAAAATAATTTTCATATTTATCATGAAATAAATTCTAATTTATATTTTTTGAATTATTTTTGTATGATATTTTTATTATATTAACATAAATGAGTCATTCCATGTTTTTAATAAATTTTTATTATAATAATTATTTCTTGGTGATATCATAAATGATATCATATTTCATATAAACTATATTTCTACTATTCACTAAAATTTTAACTTTTTTAGAAAAATCATAAAAATTAATCCTATGATAAATTTTACATGATTAATATAAAAATTAAACAAATTTAATAAAATTAAATTCCTATAAGTTATAGAATATACTTTTAATATATATGTTTAAAATGAAATGAAAAACATGTTTTAAAAAAATGTTTTTAATCAAAAAATGAATTTATACCAAAATCAGTTATAATAATGATTTATATGTAATTAATTAGATTATATATAATTAAATAATTTTTATTTTAATATAATATAAAATGGGAATTTTAAATTTCTTTATTTGATGAAATGAAATTACATCTTTACAAAAAAAATTATTTTTCACACTTCTCTGAAAAATCGATCTTTCCAAAAAAAATAACTAAATTTAACCCTAAGATATTTTTGAAAAAATGATTTCAAAAAAAAGTCTTTTTATCAAATAAAATTTATAAATATGTAAAAAAAATTATATAATATTCTCTCACAAAAAGAAATAAAAAATTGAATAAAATGTATTATTAAAGCATAAAATGACTTTACTAAAAAAATTAATACTTATTTTATAAGAATTAATGAATAAATTTATATTCATAATGAAATATATATATATATTTAAAAATGTGGTTATTCCTATTCATACTTTCTAATACAATGGTTTGGTTATAATGGTCATATTTAAATTATAATATTCCACGGTTCTTTTAGTCTTGGTGTTGCATGTTGTATATGTTATTGAATAGAGTGTTATTTTAAAATATTAGTGTGTTACATGCTTAACATGATGGGGAACAACTCCATGTTTTAATTATACTCTCCAAGGAATAGGACCATCATAGTACTATCCTCTACATACTTTGTCTCCTTTATACTAGTCTAAAGCAGAAGAACCCTGCTACTATTGCCTCAGCTGAAACTACCTCAATAGAGGAACCTAAAGTGAAACACATCTTCACACTTCCAAATAAAAAAAATTATTCAATCTCACAAATATTTACCCCATACTTCATTATAAAAACATGTGATTAATCCTTTGGAAGGGTCCTGAGAGCTCCCACCCTAAGAGAAATGAGATGATGAGGGTGGAACCTACCCCCGGTTATCTAAATTTCCTTCTTCTATGAAATTAGGATCCTCAGAATATAACTATACTTCATGGGAAATATTGATGAATCCCGTATAATGATGATATTGTCTTAGTCATTTTCCTCTCAATGACCTCTACTCTCTCCAACACATTGAGATATGTCTATAATATAAACGGGGTGACCTTGTGTTGGATATCTTGATACAAAGCCTCCTAAAAATGCCTCAACTTTCCCTCCTCATCTGGAAACATGTATAAATCATATCAAATAAGGTTCTTTAAATGGATCTCAAACTCCTACACACTGGAGTTCCCTAATAAAATTCTAAGAAGCTCTTTTTAACTAGAAGACATCACGACCAAAGAATGAAAACACTTCTAAAAAATTGTCTTAAAACATATCCCATGATACATGATCCATAAGGAAAGAGAACCACCACTACCTCATCACTCCTCAAAACATTTTCTATGCCAAAAAAACTAGTGTTCTTTCTAAGTATATATGGAACTTATGGGTATCTCCACTTTACTAACCAATCCTCAGTAACTATGTTTGAAACAGATCTCATATACTTCTTCATAATCTATCCCTACAACTCTAAGAGTGTTCTAATCTAAGTTTCATCATCATCAAGCTCATCCCTATGGAAATATGCTTGCAAATAATACTGAACATCCTTTATGTAAACCTATTGGGGTCATAAACCATAATCTATACAATTAAAAGAGAAAACTATCAAGGTATCCAAACCCTAAACCAATGAATATTTTAGATTAAATAGATAATTATGTAATTAAGTTTCAACCTAATTCCAAGGTATACCCATTTCAAACACACACACACAAAATAATGTTACATAATACTTTCCTAGGTCTCTAATCTATAACAATAATTACATCTCTAAGTATGATCATTGAATTTTAAGGTCTATAGAATGGATCACATGGGTATTTAAATACTTGTATATCATCTGCACTCACTTGTTTATATCACATAAATGATTCATTAAACATGGTTTCCCTACTTACCCATGTATTCCTCACTAGTTCATACATCCAAACTCCATCATATATCTTAAAATAATCTTATGATACCACTCTTTCATGATCCCCTCCCCCAAAAGATACCCCTCCTCGATCGATAATGAGATAATAAAATAATGATTTTCAAATCCCACCCCCATTGGCCATGTGTTGGAGACAATATATGAGGGTATATTGTACACACATATTCATCGCCTATATGAAAAGAAAAATGATAGATAAGACATAAATACCCAAAAAATTCTAAACATTATAAAAGTAAATAAGAACCCACATGCATGCATGTAATGTCAAATATCTTAATAATGATAAGAAATCTATAATTGTGAAAAATATATCTTTGATAACAACCATAAAGCTCAACTATGCCTGAATAACACCCATGGGATAATAATGCCTAGACTAACCAATAACCAGCTCCTACTAACTTTAAAAAAAGTTTATAAAGATATATTATAAGAATAATATAGTTATACTCAATGGTATTATCCCTAGAGCCTCTTATTTAAGATAAAATGAAAGTATACTAAAGATTAGTGAACAATAATTGAATCTAACTCAAAACCTAAGAAGGTATGCTATATTCTGAATCTCACCGTGGATATTTCTCATCATGTATCATATACAAGTGATCATATGATATAATTTTAAAATAAGGCATGCCACTACCACTTCCCCAATATTTTTTCACTTTTCCCTAAAGTCACACACCCTGAGAAATCTCTCTCCAATGTAAACTAGCCTGAAGTCTCATATGATAATGTAACACCTCATAAATCCTAGGAATCACATAATCTCATTACATACCATGAACCTTATGCTTCCCATCATCTCAACATCCCATTCCACATCTCCATATAGTAACCGAGTTATTTTCAAAAGCTAACACAACTCGTATATCAAGTATTATATCTCTAAACATCACATCCCATACATGATATAACTATAATAACCCAAAGGTAAAGTATTTTAAGATTAATGTGTGTGAAATAACCAAAATTAATTACATACCTATACACACATATATGGAAAGGTATCTATGATGCATACCATCACATAATACTACTAAGAGAAGAGAGCAGGGAAAAGCGGTTGGTTATCCATATGTTCCTCACCAACCTGGATATCAAGGAAAACACCCTCCCATAGTCCAATGGGTGTCAGTCACCCTACAGACATGGGTGGGGTATAATATGAAAACACAGAACATACAGGATTGAATAAATATCACAACCACACTATGGGCATCAACATAGTCTAAGATTCAAATGTAGATATCAGCACTTGACACCCAACTGCAACTACTAATGATTAGATATCATATGTGCATGAAAGCAATAAATAGGACTCCATTTATTTCATTTCATTAGTTATTCCACATTTTTTTATTATTCTAAAAAATCATTAACGTTTCTTTATCATTAATTTAATTTTATTTATAATTTATTTTTATTCACTCTATTCATAAACAAACTGATCCTAAGTTTGTTAAGATTATAATCAATGGTATTATTCCATCAAGAATTAAACCCATGGGTTAGTTCATTTATTATTCATTAACATTCCATAATTATAGGTACCCTATGAATCATCCTAAGATAACATTAAATGATTCATAAACCAGCACAACCAGCTACCTTATATAGTGGGGAAAGGAATGCGGGTAAATATAAGTCATGGTTATCCATCCATTAAAGTAGAACATTATCAAACTGGCATCTGAGATATTATCACAAAAACTATCACACCCATCTTCAACCCAATCTATAAATCTTGGTTCCGTCTAAAACATTATCATTAAAATCACTAAGTATATCATCATGCATCATTCCATCATTGTAATCAACTACTGCCAAAAACTAGGCCTTCATGCCCATTTCTCATTACCATTATCCATCCCTGGATCACATCACATTTTATAGAAATTATCATATCTATAGAAAATAGACAAGGAATCAAGTAAACAACAAATGTAAGTGGGTAATCTAGGCCCAAAAAACTAGGAAACTATACTTTATAAGAAAAAATGATCACTCAGCACTATACATTAATCTTTATCAAAAAACTGGTTCTCTACCATAATGGGTAAAAATATTTATTTTTCATAGTGTAAGAACCTAGTTTTTTCTTTGAAACACTTTGTAATATTCTTGATGTTATTCCAGAGTAGCGCCTTTAGACGGCGTGCGATTCCGAGCTCCAGAGTGGCCAGAATTAAATTTTCAGTGCGTTCACATTGGAAACACCAAATAAATGTGATAACTCCTAAACGGTGAACCGGATTAGAGATATGAGTGTATGGATGGGTCCTTAATGGGGTTTTTACCCTAGGAACGACATAAAACTTGTCGACACGGGATGTTTGGACCCCTCGCTCGCTTTCGGAACGTTAAACGGATAAATTAATAGATTACTTTATTCCTTTAATTTTGAAACGCAAGTATCTCTGAAACGGTGGCTCGGATTGGAAAACCGAGGGCACCGTTGAGTTCGGAGTGTTCTGTTTACCCTAGGAGGGGTATAAGTTTTGCGGGCGCGGGCCGGCTGTGAAAAATGGCCACAGGGGTGTTTTCGTAATTTGGAACCCTCGGGCGTTGAGTTTAATAACTTTTTAATGGGGCCCTAGATTAAAATTATGAGACCTATGTTGTGCTCAGGAGGTGGTGTTTATTCTAGGGGAGGCTTAACCTCGACCTCGTCGGGAGTTTCAGATGCGGGTCTTTTCGGGGGTTTTAAATTAATTAAATTGTTAATTAATTAATTTAAACACCCCTTCCCCTTCCTCCCCTATTCTCCCCTGGTGCCAGAAGCTCCCAAAAATGGAGGATGAAGCTCTCCTCCATCACCTCCTCCTCTCCGGAGAGGCGTGGCTCCGACAGATCACAGTGAAGCTTCGGGCGAAGCCCATCGAGGTAGGATTTGACGTTTGCATTTTTCTATTCCCACACCTACTTAGAGCTCAAATTTATGTATCTAACCCCTATAGAATTATCATGATAATACCATGAATGTGTAATATATTTTTTCCCTTTCCAACGCATCTTTCGGATTTGAATTCTGAGCTTCGTGGCATCCGAAATCATCCGGCGAAATATGCGGGTTTTGGAGTCGTTTTCCGGTGAACCCAACGTAGTCCGGCGACCCTTGGCGGCGATGCGGCTTGTTCCAGCGGCGGCGGCTCGGGCTTCAGGCGGCGCGGCGGATCCGGTCACGGGCTCCGGCGGCCTTCGGTGTGGCGGTGGGGTCTTCAGGCGGCGGTCGTGCGCGCTGGCACGGGGAAGAGAACCGGGGTCGCGGCGCGACCCCGTGGAGGAGACATGACCCGCGTCTCGCGGGTCGTTGCGCAGTAGACGACCGGCCACGAAGGTCGGTCCGCATGGACCGAGAGTCCACAGGCGGCCCGCGCGGCCGAGCTGCAGGCCGGTGCTCCGAACCGAGCCGGCCGGCGCGAGCCGGCCCAAGTAGGGCGGATCGGCCGGCCCAGGCCAGTCCAGCCCGAGGGGATCTGTTTCCCCCTCTTCGGATGCCTGTAATTTTCATTATGGGTGTTCGATTTTCATGTCGTCTGCGACGGCGCGGACCTGACGTCGAGGCGGAATTTTCGAGATGGTTTTGGGAATTTGTAATTCCTGAAATTAGGGGTCGCGGAGGCGCGACGTGTCTTTAAGTGGATGAGCGTTTTTCCCGAGATTCTTGTTTTGGGCGGCACGGACGCATCCAACATCCGTTTTGAGCGCCGTCAGTGGCGTTGGGACCCTGGCACCAGGTCGAAGCTTTCCAGAGCGGTTTCAGGAATTAAGGCCGAAGTTGAGTTGTGGACCCCACGGCCCGTCTTTTGAGCTGCGTCCAGCGTTTAACGACTTTCTCCTCGGGCGCCCGTTCGGGGCGTGCGAGCAGTCGATTCTGGATGTTTTTCCGAGGGGATTGCAATGGCGCAGTCTGACCTCTCTAATTCCGCACGATGGTGCAGGCCCCACGAGGGTTGTTTGGGCGTTGACGGTGATTTTCCATCTCCATCACCAGGCGACCGTTTGGGACAAGTGAATAGTCCAACTCGTGTACCTTTTTGAGAGGATCGCAACGGTGCAATCCGTTGGCAGTGCTTCAGGACCAGGGTGTGGGTCCCGCGTGGTACCACTCGTGCGCGGTAAGCCGAAATGTACCATTTTCCCTGGGTATTCATTCCACTCAAGTGAGTAGTGCTCTTGACGTGTTTTTCCGAGAGCATTTTGATGGTGCAGTTCGCCCGGCCTTTTTCGGGATCGTGGTGTGGGTCCCACCCAGGCTAGCTATGGTGAATAGTACCCTTTTCACCGGGTGTCTGTTTTGGGCGATTGAGTACTCAATACCGTGTGTTTTTCTGAGGGTATCACAGTGGCATGATCCGTTTGTTCAGTTTTGGGATCTTAGGGTGGGCCCCACACGGGTTTGGTTACGGTGAATAGTACCTTTTTCCCCGGTTGACCTTTTCGGGCAAGTAAGTAGTCTATATCGCGTGTTTTTTCACGAGGATTACAACAGTGTGACCCTTTTAGTTGTGCGGAGCCTCTTGCGTGATCTTATTAAATGTGGAGCATGAAAGGTGCTCTGGTGGTGGTTCGTCCTACCTTGTTTGTAGCAGACCCTTGGCGTGTGATCGCGCACTCTTGGGAGAGTGATATAAATGGTTCACAAGTTTTGGTTGGCCGTTCCAGGGCCTTTGAGGTGGAGTTGTTACGTCACGCCTTCGCATTGACATTGGGTGTCGTGTGCACGATAGCCCTTGGGCTGAAAATGAGGTATACTCTGGGAGTATACGGGAGCGCTTGGAGGTATGTGTGGTTTGTACCTGGGGATATTTGTGCGCTTGGTTGGGGATTGACTTGGGGACACACGTCATGTGGACCCCATGTGCGTGTTGTATTCCGCTTTGCATACCTTTGACCTCTCACGACGTAGAGGGTCCCTCGTTTCTCGTTTGTTGGTTAGCAGGGGTGAGTTTTTCCCCCGACTCTGTGCTCGATGGTTTAGATCAGTAGGGTTGAGTGGTTTCCCCTGGTCTTATTCCAGAGTCATATGGTTACGCGATACCCACTCTGTGTTTGGTTGGCCTGTGTTGTACCATCCAGTAGAGATAGCCAGAGCAGTTCTGGGTTTACCCTCCAGCGGGGCTGGGGAGTGGGTTACTCATCGACTTCTTTGGGTTTACCCTCCAGCAGGGCTGGGCAGTGGGTTTCTCACTGACTTCTAGGGTTTACCCTCCAGAAGATATTGGGCAGTGGGTCACCCGACGAACTCTTAGGGTCTACCCTCCAGCAGGGCTGGGCAGTGGGTCACCTGTCGTTTAGTTCCAGGTCTACCCTCCAGCAAGGATGGGCAGTGGGTCGTCTGTCGACTTATTCCAGGTCTACCCTCCAGCGAGGCTGGGCAGTGGGTCGCCTGATGATGTATTAAGGTCTAACCTCCTGCAGGGCAGGGCAGTGGGTCATCGGTTGATGTATTAGGGTTTACCCTCAAGCAGGGCTGGGCAGTGGGTCACCCGATATCTGGTTATGAATTACCCTCCAGCAGGGTTGGGCAGTGGGACACATGTTGGTATTCCAGACTCAGTCCTTTCTACTAGTCTAGTCTGTGGCTTTCTTCCATGATCACCGAAGTGGGACCCTTGGTTATACGGGTTAGTGATGGAATGACTTTGACATTGAGAAGATCTCTCGACTGCAGGGCAGTGACGAGGTGTGCTTTGACTTTCCCTAGAACTCTCAAGTACGAGGGGCACTTTCCCCACCGAGACGCATCTTTGTGACGCGATCCAAAACCATGCGGGTGAGTCAGTGCCGCCCAAAGAAGATAGTGTCAAGGTGCGGTGATTGAGCCCTTGACTTGTAGTTCGGGGCAGACGTGCGGGATGCTAGGCATCGATGGAGTTTACTTTTGGAACTGTTGGCAACTCATTTTCTTAGGCTGAGCTACGGGATGGAGATCCCCTTACGACGTTGTTCGGGATTCTTACTGAGCACAAGGATATGTATATACCTTCTACCATAACCCACTTCTTGGGTTTGGTTACTCTCCTTCCAGGAGAGGTGAAGATGCGCGGGGTATGCCACGTGATTTCCGTGTCTAGCTTCTCGTGGTTGGATGAGTCTACTCTCCTGCTATAGGTAGCGAAGACTCGACGGGAATTTTATCTTCTCACTGTTTCCAGCTCCTTGTGTTTGGATGAGTCTACCTTCTTTCCTCTTGTTGGGTTGAGCTGGACTCTTTACTGCACTCTCTATTGTACTCATTTACTTTTCCTTTTTGCTCTACTTCTCACCCTTCAGTACCTCCTTTGTTGCTCCCTCGAGCCTTCGTGGTATCCTACTGAGTATTTTTATACTCACCCCTGCTTGGGCTTTGCCCGCACTTGGTGTGACCTTGCAGACGACGGACAGGTTGGTCATGAATTCAGTGGATCACAAGAGTTCTGGATCTTGGACCGCGTGCGGTGGTCGTAGTCGGGTTCTAGGTGGGAGACCTGTCGGCTGTTTCTTTTTGTTTACCTGTTGCCGGGTTGTGGCACCTTTTCTGGTTGGGTGCGTGTTTTGACCCTTTTTCCTTTTCAGCACTTTACTTCTACTGTTTAGAAGTCGATGCACATTTGTGGTGTATATATATAGCAGTTGCCCTTTTCTTTTCTTGTCTTTTCTTTTACTCTGCACTTTTGCATTGAGTGTGTTGTGTGTGTGTGTGTGTGTATAGGTACTTAGGCAAAGGCCTCCCCGAGTTGTTGTGCCTTCGGCGCTGGTCGCCAGCCCCTGGCCTATGGAGGCGGGCTTGGGGTAGTTCTGGCTCGAGCCCGGGTAGGTTCGGGTCGTGACACATAGATTATAATCACAAGTAACATAAGGCATTAGCTATTAAAATTTATAATTTAATTAAATAATATTCCAAGAATAACATCTAGTTTCATCAAATTTAAGAAATAAGATTCAATTAAAACCTGAATATTTTTTATTTCATAAACAAGCATACTGGTTTCATAATCTTTATCCAATTCCATTAATATATAAAATAATTTTTTTAATTAAATGTTCCATAAGCATAATTTTATTTCAAAAAAATTATAAGTTTATTTTTCTATTCTTACGTGCCTCTTTAATTCCTTATCTAATAAATTATACTTTATTTATGTTCTTTAACCATTTTCATCATAACAACATTATTATCCAAAGTAAAAACATAGATAACATTGTAACTATAAAATCAAGAGGCTAACCATTATCACTATGAAGGAATAAGTGATCATGAAAAATATAAACCATGTCTATTATTTAGTCTATTTTAATCTTTATTAAGGTTTATTATACCATTATCCAAATAGATTATGCATTATTTCTTTACAATTTCACATAAAATAATAAGAGAAGTAATGAATCCAATACCTCAATGCTTTCAACATTACTCAAACGAGAATCGAACAAAAAATAGGATCTATGATATCCTATTTTATAGAAATATATAACCCTATAATGACACAATTTCACAACCACGCCAATAATCATCAATTAAACTCCATAATAACAAATGAAATTGACTTCCATAACATGGACAGATAACATGGTAGGAAAGAAAATACAAGAATAGTATAATGATAAGAGTAAGTGGTAAAGACTCATATCATATTACCAAATATTGAACATGGGAATATAGGAATCAATACCTATCTAATGGGATTCAAAACACCTTGAGATAAATGCTCTGGTCTTCTAAGGTTCGGGAAAATTCAATGGTCTTCCAAAAAAATTAATGGTGTGATTATATTTACAGGCACATTTCCATATGTATATTTACAACATGAATTTGTAATTTATTTCATAAATGGTTCGAGTTTTAAGATTTTCAAAAAACTATATCAACTTAAACCAATAAAATTAAATCAATTCATGTCATCAACTTTATGTTCATGTCATGATTTTTTGGGGATAGATTTAACAAATCAAGTCCTCCACCATTTCACATCATAAATCCAAGATTCATAACCTAAATCACACCATGTGAACCACCCTCTTTAAGATAAAAATTTCTTATTTGGACCTCTAACTTCTCTCTCACGTCTTAAAATTTAGTTCATGTCATGAAATTATCATAAAATAATATTTCATGCCTGGAAATTCATTAAACCTAATCTAGGCCTCCTCAAAGCACCTAATGGTTCGGAAACCCACAAATGGATGGGCTAGAAGGATTTGGGTCCTCAAAAAATGCACCCTTTCATATTTAATTTCATTTAATTTTTAAAAATAAATATTATAGAAAATACATAGTATGTGTAAATAAATGTATAATTTTTTATATTAATAATTGCAAGTTTATATCATCCTAACCTCTAATTAAAAACCCATTTAAACCTCTAAATAAGATCTATTCATAAGATTTGAAATGGTTGTAGTCACACATTTTTATTTTTCTTACATGGATCTCATGGGGATTTTATGAACATGAATGTGACACCCCAGACCCGCACTACACAATTCATTGTAACTAAACACCTTCATTACATAAAAAATTTGAAATGAATAAAATAAACTTAATTTTTGCAATCATTAATTATAATGTAATTAATAAATATTGAGCCATGTCTATTCAAAGGAGATTTTAGGTTTAAAATTTTAAATAATTATTAAAATATTTTAACTAAAAATTCCCTTTTAAATATCATCAAATGGATATTATTTCCAATTTATAAGGAACTAATTAATCTAAAATATGTCTTCAAAATCTCCAAAAAAAATCACATGATCTATTATATTATATATATATAAATTATTACATTTATTCATAACTTGGTGAATTGGAAACATAAGAGAGGATTAGATCAAATGCTCATTAAGGGTAAACATAAGTGATAAAATCAAATATCATAAGTGAGAATAAGATTACCATAAAGAATATGGTAAGAAAATATAATTAAAATAATTCCATAATAAGAATAAATTGTTATCATAGTATATCAATAGCTAACATGTCAATAAACAAACACATGGAAAACAATAATTGTTTCCATAGAGATGAAATGTATAATAACATATTATTAACTCCATGCATTAATTAAAGACATAATTATCATAAACATCCTAATCATACCGTCAATTTCATGTGTTTAGGAAATATATTATTCTTGGCAGGAATATACCTAATATCGAGGCTAATTTTCCTCATGGAACCTATCAATTTATCGAGGGGTTATTATAGGCCTCACCCCTCAATAATTTAGTCCAATTCATTCATCATATAAATAAATAAATGTGATATACAATACATAACCAATATTCTATAATAATCAATAAATATCCGTGTTATAATAATATGTATAATGATTTTCAATATTTCCACTGTCAATAATGGAATAGTTTCTATGTAAGTATCCCGTGAACTGACATCATATTGAGAAAATTTTTTGTTTTTATGGTAATAATTTCAAAAATCAATAAAAATATGTAATCTAGTTGAATATCATTCCATAAAAGGATATAAATATAGATTTTCCACAATGGAAAAGAAATGAATGAAAAATCATTCCACTAATAGAGAATAATTAGGTATAATAAAGGAAGTGATGGATTTATAAACCTTTAGTCCCCCAAAAAAATATTCTCTACAAAAAGGATAGAATTTGTGAATATCAATCATATTACAATAAAGAAAAAATGAGATACAAAAACTTGTATGGTAATGGTAACATAATAGACCAAATAACATGACAGTAATAAAATAAAATTGAATTATATTCATTTTTCATGATGTAAAGAGTGAATTGAAAACTATATAAAAGAAAATATTGTGTTAAATATCAACCATGACTCATGGTATTAAAAATTGAGACAAATAACAGTTACGACATAGGAAACATTCAAATCAAAACCCCATGAAGGATAGAATTTCAAATTGCATATTAAATATCAAGAGTCATGAGGGAATCGTGATATAAAATGTAAAAGGGGTAATATTTACACTAGAAAATATAAAATATGGTTTATACCATAAAATGTATCAAGAAATTGAAATTTGAGACAAGTAACCCTTATTAGTAACATAATCATTGAGTTAAGAATATATTTATAATGAGTTCATATGGAGAAATTGTAAAACATCGAAAAAGGGGAATAAATAAAATAAAATGAATTTATATGGTAGAATAAATAATTATTAGAATAATAGAGTTTTAGTAATATGGTTTTCTAACTAAATGGAAGAAAATTTAGTTAGCACAAACAATTACCATAATTAATTTTTAGTTGAAATTTGTTATAACCTCTAGTATAAATAAAATAACTTGTATAATAATCCATTTAAAACCCTTTTTTATATCTGTATCCTTTTTTAAAAATCACTTATAATTATTATTTAGATATATATTCATTATTTGTTGTATATTTTTTATATAGTGTTAGAAAAATCTTGATCGTTTTGAACTAGTTTTGTAATAGTGGTGTTATTATTCATTATTATCCAAAATTTAGTTATTACCATATCATAAAATGAAAAATAATTAATGTTTTATAAATATTTATATTGTTAAATTTCATTCCATTGTATTTTTTAGTTATGATCATTAAAGAAGAAATCAGAGATGAATAGTTTTCGTAGATTTTGTAAGGACGGATGTTGGTAACTTTACTAACAAGTTCAATGTTAATTTTTACACTATAAAACTATAATAAAAACATTATTTACTTATTTATATCATATATTACATGAAATTTAGTCCCCATAATCTTCCATTATTTAAATTTATTACATTTTTCTAGTAAGTGGTTAAACCGACCAATGCATGAGCATACCATAATTAATGGATGATAATGAACAAATTTAGTTGTCATATAATTATAACAAATGAATAATGATATTACTTAATATGAATAATACATAATATATTATGTTATTAAATAATACAAAAAAATCATTTCTTGTTCATAGAACACTCTATTAGATGGATTAATTTACTATAGTTCTTTAATTCTCATATTATTAATAGTTTGTCTATTTTTTCTTACCAAAAACTTATTAATTTTAAAAAAAATTATATTTATCCATTAAATAAATTTTCATTAACATCCATTAATGGTTGTGTTGAAAATAATAAAATGGAAATCAATCATTCTATGGAGGCAATAGTCTGCGCATATGTAAGTTTGATGAATTGTTTTTCTATAGCACGTGAGAAATTTATAATATGATTTATAATTTAAAAATATATAATATATTATGAATATAATACATGTTTATGAGATTAAAAACTAATATTGGACATGTAAAGTGGTTAACAAAAATGAAACATGGCACTTTGTGGAGTTTTTAGTTCACACATATGTACAAATATCATTTTTGTTTTTATTAAAAAAAATGGTGAAAGTTATTTATTATTTATTTCCATAGAAAAATAAAATTTTGAATACAAAAAATATGAACATCATTATATAGGAATGAAAAAAATATATTTGGAAAATTAATATAGAAAATAAAATAAATTAGGGAAAATTATTACTCACGTTGAGAACTTGGACTTTCCCTTAGAGTACTCCATAGAAAGGTAGGGTTTATGATAATATTTTATGACTATAATACTATGAGGGTGAAATTGTATTATATTGGATTTATTTAGGTACCAGTTTCAAGAGGATACCTAGTTTTTTTGTTTTATTTAAAGGGTTGTGAGAGTCCACTTTTATAATTTGTGAGAATGGAATTTTTCTAAAAATTTTAACATAGTATAAAGAGATCACTTGTTTCTCATGTCATGTGGCTTGATAAATGGAAAATAATTGTGTGGGGAGGATATAAGGTAGATAGTCCCACAAAAATTCATGTGAAGACACGTTTTAAAAAAATTATTTCTTTTACATTTATCATTTTCACTTATACTATTTTTGGTTTTAATGTATTATATAGTTTTAATACACATAATTTATTATTAATGCCTAAAAATAAAATTTCACTCTTTAAATAATGTGGATATACATATTAAAAATTTTAAATCAATTTTATCAAATAAAATTTATATGTGAATGAAAAATCAATTTTAATATGAACACTTAAAACTCGTATAAACTCGTTTTTAGAAAAAGTCTACTTTTATGTATAAAAATTAATTATTGGGGAAAATTAAAAATAATTTTGATTTTTATGATAAAAAATGGTTTAATTTAAAACATATATTTTATTTTATAGAAATAAAAAACAAAATATTACAAAAATAATATTTAAATAATTTAAATGGACAAAATAGTTTTTTATTGGAAACTAGTACTTATATTCATTATAAGTTTAATATAGATTTTATAAATAAAAAATGGTATTTAAAAATTTTTATAAATAATAAATAAATATATATTTTATAAATTTAATGTTTTTATAAACTTATATATCTTACTTATATATTGATAATGTCATAAATATTATATTTTTGGTAAAAAATGCATTTTTCGCTATTCACCAAAAATTTATTATTTCCTTAAAATTACAAGAATTCATAAAAACTAATATTTTCATGATGAATTTAAAAATAAAGTTTATTTAATCAAATTAAAATTATATAATTTGAGTATTTAACTTTTAATAATAACATAAATATATAATGAAAAAAAATTAGTTGGAAAATAATATTTTTTAAAAAATATATTAATTATTCTTATTCTTAATTTCTATAAATTACTAATAAAATTAGTTTTAATACATTAATCATTAAAAAATATATATTTTATAAGTAATTTATTTATTATCTTAAAAATATATAATGGGTAGATTTTTAGAAAGGTTCCATTTTAAATCATAAATCAATATTATCATTTATTTAGTTATACTAATTTAATTAATTAATGGTTTATCATTAATAATGACTTCTATTTTTATATATAAATATATTTAATAATTATGTTAACACTATTTTTAATCACTAATACTATAATTATATTTTAATGGTTATTTATTGTTAATAGGTTTGTTTTGGTTCGGTGTTGTGTGTGAATCAAGTTATCGAACATAGTATATTTCAACAAGAAATATAATTTAAAATATTATGGCATTACATTATCCAAATTAAATAAATTTCATCTTCACAATTTTAATTATAAATTTATAGTGAAATTAGTTAAGGGTATGTAAAATATAGTCATAACTCAAGATATAATATCAAATGAGGTGACTACATTAAAATTTTAGGTGGTACTAGGAAACACATATTTTCTATTCATCAAAATAATCAATTACTTCATCTTTTCTTTAAATATTTTCACCCTATTAATTAATTTTATACACATAAATAATCTTCTAGTTCATTTGAAAAAATCATCTTGGTAATTTTTAAATAATTTTTTACATGAAGGAAATTGAGTCTTCATTCCTTCATCATCTTAATTACCTTAACTTCTATAGGACTCAAACCTTATTTTCATTAGTTTTTTTAGAAACTAGAATAAGATAAATGTATTGATTACCATTAATGATATCCAATTTAGATTAACCATATGATTTCTCACTCTAACTCTTATACAATTAGTTTTACTATTGGAATAATATCTATGTTGTCCCGGGAATTTGTTGTTAACTTGGTTCATATAGGCTTCAACCATTACAAAAACTGAAAAGGGTTAATCAGGAGTAATGATCAACATTATATAATTATTTTAATATAATTATAATAAAATTTCAATCTTCATATTTTTTACACTTAAAAATTATTACATTAGCTTTTAGTTGAACCAAAATCAAACTTAGTTTGGTCTATGTTTCTTTGGGTTGATTTCTCTCATGTTCCTTAGCATAATTCAATAACATAAAAAATCCTTCATAACTACTTATCAATATAAATTTATTAACTAAATAATGTCACCTGTTAGTGACTCTCCAAGTTTCCATTATTAGACTCGCTCATCATGAAGTTAATGAAGATTAGTTAATGATGAAGAAGCACTTTTTAGGGTGAATACCCATAGTATCATCTATGCCACAACTTAATCCTCTTACCAATATCCTAACAAGGATGTAATTTCTCGGATAATTATAATTTATATAAATTTATAAAACATTTTAATGTAAAACTATACTTATACATATCCATTAGAGTTATCCATAAGTTTTTCACTAAATCTCTCTAATCTTAATCCCTAAAATATTCAATATTACTTAAATTAACCCAAAGGGATATCTAAACTTTGATATTATTATCAACCATGACTTATCAACCCTTAAATTATCCCCAAATAACATCCTTATAATTTTATATAAACCACCCTTCTATACCATATATGTTTCCATACACCCATACTCCTGTATTTAGTGAAAATAAATACCTTCATTATGAACCATCTGTGAAACAAACGGAAGTGACCTAATTTTAACCATCAATAATTACAATATCACCAAATATTATTGATTTATATAAATTTGAAGGAAATTTTTTGTTTATTGTTTTAAAGAGTTTATAAAAACATTAAACTAACAAATCCCATGTCTATCCCATAATATAGAAATTTTATCCACTATATAAGAAACTATATAATTTGTATTATGTTTTAAACATCTACTATAAAATTCTCCACACAAGCTATTCTATTAGACATATCATGTATGATACAATTCATCATACACTAGGGTAATAGAAACATAATAAGGGGTGATATCTAATACTAAGTAAGGGTAAACATAAGTGATAACAATAAAATATCATAAATGAGGATAATATAAGAAAAATTTATATACTCATAATATATAATAAAAATAATTCTATAATCAAAGGAAACTGTGAGCATAACATATACATGGTTTACATATAAATAAATAAATTCATGGATAATATTATCTTATTCCTTATTAATAAAATTCATAATGATGTATACTTAGTACCATTCCTAAATCTAAGATGTCATGATCTTAAAAATCATTACCTTTCTATCAAGGCCCTTTGTTTAAGAAATAATTTCTCTTTGTAAGGCATACTTTAAAATACCAAAGCTAGTTTGACTCATAAGACATATCGATGCATTAAGGGAATATTGTGGGCCTCTATCATAAATAATTAAGTCTAATAAATTCAAAATATTATGGAATGAAAAATATATACAATACATAACCAATATTCATTAATAATTAATAAACATATGTATTTTAATAAGAATAATATCGATTTTCAATTTTTCCCCAGTTAATAATTACAATAGATTTATATGTTTCCATCCCCCAATATAACACCTCATTGAAAATTTTATATATTTTTATGTCAATATTTTCTCCCAATAAATTGATGTATATAATCTTGGTGAACACCCTTCAATCATTGGAGAAAATATAGAGTGTTTACAAAGGAATTGAATTGGAAGAAAAGTTTTTCCTATAATAGAGGAAGATTTGGAAAGATAATTTTATTACTAAATTTACATGATATTAAACCCATAAATAATATTTTATTACTAGATTTATATGGTAATCCATGATAAATATATACACCACTAAAAGGAATCATGTTTTGGATATGATTCATATCACAATGAATAATAATTATGATAAAAAATCCTTACATTAATTATAACTTAAGAATCAAAAGAACATGAGAGGGATAAAATGAAATTAAAATATATTCATTTTAAAATAATTCAATAGGTAACTTAATACACAACATAAAAAATAAAATATAGTGTAAAATATCTAACAAATCTCATATATTTGAAAATAGAGAAAAATAACACTTACTTATCTAGAAATTTTTAAATCAAAACCTCTAGAAGTGTATAATTTCAAATGGAAAATTAAAGTAAATGAATAATGGTAGAATAATTATATAAAATATAAAATGGGTAGTAATTACACCCTAAAATATAAAACATGGGGTATAACATAAACATGTCCCGTAAAATGAAAATTTGAGATAATGAACCCTTACATATAACATAATCATTGAGGTGAAAATAATTTGATAATGAGGTTATAGGGAAGAATTTTAAATCCCAAAAATGAAAGAGGAAATATAATTATATGTGTTAAATAGGAAAAATAAATTATTCATTGAACAATATAGTTTCTATAATAATTCTTGTAACTCAATAGAAAAAAATTGAATTATTAAAAACACTTACCTTAAATCGTACTTAATTGAAATGTTCTCTAACTCTGGTATAACTATAAAAAAATATAAATTGCCCATTTTGTAACCTTTTTCAAATGTATATCATTTTATAAAATTCATTTATAATTACCACTACATGTAAATTAGTTTGCTATAATTTATTTTTGATATTGAGAGTGTGTAATCTTGATCGTTCTGAACTAATTTTGCAATAGTAGTGTTGTTATTAATTATTATCCCAATTTTAATACTTATATGATCATAAAAAAGAAATAGAATTTAAATTTTATAATTATTTATAATTTTATAATTTCATTCCATGAGAGTTTTATTTATGATCCCAAAAGATGAAATTGTTGATGAGCATGTATTAGTGATTTTACACGAACAGATGTTTGTATCATAACTAAGAAATTTAAATAAATTTGAAAATCATAAAAAAATTAAAATAATTATTTAAATATTAATATAATATATAACAAGAAATTAAATCCCTATATTTATCCATGATATAAATTTATATCATTGTTCAAGTAAGGGGTTAAACATACTTAAATAAGAAGATATGATAATTAATGGATAATTATAATGTAATTTAATTTCCTTATAATTAATCAAGAATCATAAAGAACATAATTATTATTATTAGTGTGATATATCATAATTGGAAATTTTTAGAAGAATAAGACACCTAATATGATTTTTTACATTGTATGAAGAAGTTATTTTTTCTATTAAAACACTCTTTTAGATAGTTGAATTTACCACAGTTGTTTATTTTTCATATTGTTAATAGGTTTCATAATTTTTAATAAAAAAATAAATAATTTATTAAAAATATTATATATTGATTAAAATGATTCTCATTTCTATCCAAGAAATGTGAGGATGAAAAGAAAACAAAAAAACCATCATTCCATGGAGGCAGTAGTCTCAACATGCACATAGTTGATGATTTCATATTCCATAGAATTAGGGAAATGGATATTATGTTATATAAATTTAGAATATGATATTTTTTTTAAATATATTTTTTATTTTTTAAATTTTTCATTATAACTAGTCACATACAGTGGTTAAGTGAAATGATACATGATGCTTCATGGAGGTGGTAGTCTGCACACATGCTGAAATATTATTTTCCCCCTTAAGGGAAAAGGGTAAAGGTAGATAGTATTTATTTACTCAGTATTAAAAAATTTAAAATAAAAGAAATACTAATTTTATTATATATTATTTAGAAAATTTTATTTTGGAATTTAATATAGAAAATATATGAAATTATGAGAAATTAGTACTCATGTTGTGGACATGGACTTTCCCTTGTATTATTCCATAGAAAGGGAGGGATTTAGATAATATATTCTATATATATTCCAAAAAGGGAGAAAAAGGATTCTAGATGAATTATTAATGGAAATTAATCGAGAGGGAAATAAATTTTTTTGTTATTGATGGTGCGGTGAGAGACCCCTTTTATAAGTGGTGAAAATGGCATTTCTGTTAATATTTCAACTTAACAGAAATGGGCCACATGTTTCACATTCCATGTGGCACAAAAAAAGGAAAAATAATATAATTTTGGATGATTTAATATCAATAATCCCAAAAAAATCATATTTTAACATTTTTTAATAAACATTTTTTGACTTTTACTCTTAGAATTTTCACTTTTAAAATTTTTGTTCTTACTGTGGAAATAAGTTTTTTCATAGGAATTTTACTTTTATTAGAAAAAAAATTCGATTATATAATTTTTACCTATATATTGAAAATAATAAATCAAATTTATCTTAAAAAAATTATATTTATATAAAAAATTAATTTTAACATTATTGAATCAAATTTATAAATTTCATTTTTAGAAAACAATTTATTTTTAAGCATAAAATTTCTGAGTAGTATAAAATAATTAGTGTATTTGGTTTTCATGATAAAAAATTTATCATTATAAATATAAATAAATTTAATTTTTATTTTACAGTAATCCAAAAATAAATTTTACCATAATAATATTATTTAAATGAAAAGGCCAAAAATTGTTTCTTTTATTGGAAAATATTACTTAAATTCATAAAATGTTAATCATAGGATTTATAATTTATTATTAGTATTTAAAAAATTATATTATTTATCCTTAAATAAATATTTTTTCAATTAAAATTATTTATAAACATGTATGTCTTTCTTATATAATTATAAATTCGTAAAAGTTACAGTTTCGGTAAAAGTAGCATTTTTTACTATTCATATAAAAATCACCCATTTCAAAAAAATCCAAAAAATTAATCTTAAGATAATATTTAAAAAATGAATATAAAAGTGAATTTTATTTTAAAAAATAAAATTTAAAAAATTAAAATTACAAAATTTGAGAATTTATCTTTAAAATAAAATATAAAATTAAAATGAAAATAATTTTAATAAGAAAATGACATTGTTTAAAGATTATTAATTTTTATTATTATTTCTTATCTATTAAAAATAAAAAAAATTAATATATTATTCATATCAATAATATATTTTATCTCTAATGTATTTAGCTTCTTAAAAACCATTTCAAAATCAATTTTTATAATGGTTACATTTTAAATTGTAAATCAGTAGTTTTAGGTAATTAGTTAAGCTAATTTAATTTATCATTGCCTTATCATTCATATTTCACATTATTTTTATTTAGAAATATATTTCATAATTTTGTTACATATATTTTTAATATAAAATTTTTTGGGTACATTTTAATAATTATATATTGGTTTTTTGATTCATTTTATTTCAGTGTTACATGTGAAGAAAGATATAAAACACATTTGGAATCAAATAACATTTGAATTTAAAATATCATAGTGTTATGTTAAACATTTCATGGGCATGATTTCACTAAATCCATACTTTTTTATATTTATCTTGAGATTAGTATTGGGAAAAAACCAGTGATGTCGCCTTCTTTCCAATCTCAGAAAAATGTACCTCATAAGGAAGACTTATACTAATTGATTTCATTGCTTCTCCTTTACACATAGATTTTATAAGGAAATTAATTAAATTTATTTCCACTATTTAAATTAATATATTATAATGGTGGCATATAATTTAAAATTAATAAAACTTATTGTGTTTTCACTTTTTTAGGTGTTTCAGGTGATATAAGTTATTCAGAATAACTCTTTTTTAAAGGAATATATGTATTAAAAACTAGGGGTTCAACATTTTAATCCCATTAAATAAATTTAATCCCTAAAATTTTAATTTTTATCATCAATTATAACAAATTATTATTTTTTTAATAAAACCAAGACTCATTATATGACCATGGACTCAAATACATAATAATTTTCCCTAAATATAATTGGAAATATTGAAACCATATTCCCCTAGAGTGTCAATCAAGGTTTATAGTTAGGCCCCCATGTTATGCACTGAGCGAAGACCAATTCAATACTCAAACAACCTTTTTTGGGGTTTATTAACCATAGGTATATCATAATAATATTATACATCCACTTATAGTAACCAGACTGGAATTTTAATTATAAGAAACAACACGCTTTACATACCAACTTTTTATAATATTTTTATATCAATAGATTTTTTCCATATAATTACCATTGATGTATTCTAGTCCTAATTTCCAATATAAATTTAATCAATATTTTTTATATTATATCCAAAATTCATGGAAATATATACTTCTAGAATTCAATATAACCCTTATCCCTAATTAAAAATAATCATATACCAATCATTACAGACCATAATGATATATACTCTTAAAAGGATATTGTTATTTTCAAAAAATAATCTCAATTTCTATTACATGAATTTACTTTTCAATCACCTTGGTTATATAATCTTATATTCCTAAAATCAATTGTCCAATTTTCCAAATAAGGAATAATTATGTTGAAATCAGATCACAAACCCACCAAATGGGTTATTTATACCTCAATCATGTATTCTTTCTATAAAGTAATAATAATCTTTCAAAATATCTATAATTAACTAAAAATACAACCATATAAGACCAAAAATGTAGTTATCTATGCCTTTTAACATGAGATTAACCTTTAACATTTTACCCTATGATGGGATCTACAACTATTTAATTATTAAACTATATTTACAATCTATATTCAAAATTTATCTAAGCAATAATAAACCATCCTATCCTGACTAGAAATATCCCTTGACCTGATTCTAGATTAGGCCTAAAATGAGTTCTCAATCTCAATTAGTAAGTAACTACTTCTAGGGTAACATGAACTTAATCTTTGGGAATGATTTCACACTTTAAATTTTATAACTGCATCATGAATCTCAAACTTCAATCTAACATGACATATTGATTTATAATATGTCGATGCTTAAAATAAACAATACCATTACGATGAAATATCTAAACATTGTAATAAACAACAATAATAAAATGAACAAATTAATATCATAATAATATTAATCATTATTCACATTAAATATAGATACAATGTAAATTGAAAATAGGGAAATCATCTGTATAAATTGGCTGATACATAGCGGTCCCAAAATAAAAACATACCCAAAACTAACACCAACCAACTCCATGTGACCCTTGGCCAATCACCACATCCCATATTTTCCATCATCTGACAAGTCAAACACTAGTATTTAATGATTCTAGACCTTAGGATCCTAATTATAAATATAAGATATGCATAAACCAAATGGTGTATGAAAGATGTGATATAAACACACCCAATAAGGTTTTAATAAAAATGTTATGAAATTTCCTTTTAAAATACTTTTCATTAATTTATGTTTGAATTATATATAGATAAATATGGTTTTTCATGCAATTATAAAAAAACAAAATAATATAACATATATATAATTTATAATACTTCATACTTCTTAGATTAAGAAAGGGGGAAGTCATTTCTATTAAAAATATTTTTAAACCACTAAAATAGGATACTTTAGTAAATTTATTAATGTCCAAGACAAATTCATTTTCTCTTTCCAAAAATCTTTTTTAAAACACATATCTCATTACATCATAAAATCATTATTTTCAAATGATTTTGTAAATAAAATACAATGTTAAAAAAATCCATAAAAATATAAAAAATAAAACAAAAATTAACATATCAATATAGAATATCAAAATAATTAATCAATGTAATGGTTAATGAAATAAAAAAAGATCAATAGGATACAAAAAACTAAAAATTTGGGATTACCTAAATAACCATTAATAGAATAAGGCATCATTTGAATCACACTAAAACTAAATTAATACTAACCTTAATTGGAAACTAAAAACCTATTACAGTGCTAAATTATTTTCAATATCTTGGTAGTCCTGTAGAACTAGATGAGATATAAAATCCTTTCTAGTCGGTCTTAGGATACAATGAGTTATCTAATTCATCACATTATAACTCATCATGTCTAATCAAGAAATAATCTTCAGTCTGTGTATAATCTACAATAGGGTTTTCAATTATCGAGGTCGCATAATAAACTTGTATAACTTGCATGACAGAACTCATTATATGTGGTCATGAAATTAATCCCTATAATCACTATATAAAATAACAATTAAATTTAAATACACAAATATCAAATCTCACTTACAATTACCTCATTATAAACATACCCATTTTTAAATAAATTAAAATATAAAATATAAAAAATATTCTTACATATGGGTCATTATCTAAAAAAATTAATACAAGATAATGGGATCAACTAAATTATGCTTTAATTTGTAATAAAACCTTCTTATGAGTTCAAAACTAGAAATTATCTAGAAACCATCTCATAATTACATTGAATTTTCCACAATTTTAAACCCTTATTTTTAAACTCTCTTTTTAAAAAATGAGTGAAAATCTAATTTAAAACCATTATAAACATATGTATTCATTATTCAAATCAATTAGGGAATAAAAAAAATCCCCCATTTAAAAAAAATTATAAAACCATATTTCATCAAGTTTTTTCCCAAATTTAGTTAAACGCCATTAAAAATACATTACATTTAAAACATGCATCACAAGAATTTTCTCAAAACACTTGGAAAATTATCATCACTTTGAAAACTATATAATTCTTAAAATATCCTTGATGATGAGTGAAAAAACACATGAATAAATTTATGGAATTAATTATAGATAAAACATATATATTTAATTTATCAAACAAGGGGATATGAACAACCTAGAATTCATTGACATGTCAAATAAGTTATATACATCAAAAATATTACCTCAATCAGGTGGTGATCAACAATGGTGTTTTTATATTCAATAGAGGATACCCAAATAAGAAACAACACTCTCCATATAATACATAGTAACCAAAAACCTAATTTAGATTAACCGTGATCCATAATATCATACACCACAACCCCTAGGGTTTATGAGGGAAAAAACCCATAATAAATGTTTAAAATTTGATGATACTAGAGATAAAGATTCATTAACTTGAAATAATTACATAGAATCAAGTTAGGTGGAAAAATCCATATAATAGAGAAATTATGGAGTTCTCATAATGCACCCAAGATTTCATTGAACTAGTAGAGGAATAAAATAAATCCAAATGACTTAAAATAATAGATTGGAATATTTTTAATTTCATATTTTACTAATACTGGGTGAGTCATGTGGTTTGGATGTATGGTTTCATAAACCATTGGTAAACCATTTAACTCCTACTAAACAATCCATCCAAACATGCATTGTATTCCCTCATTTTTTATAAAACCATCTTCCAAGCATAAAAAATATCTATTAAAAATTGAATCTCTACCACATGGTTTCCCTTAATTATATACAAGTCATTATCCAACACTTTATCCAAAAAAAGGCATGCATAGTTTACTCTAGTTATCACATGGTTTATATACACCCACACACATCATGTAAAGAAAATCCATTCACTAATAAAATTAATATGAAAACCTTATATGCATGAAACATATAAGTGTTTCCCCGTAAAGATTCAATATAATAAAAAACAGTGAATTTTTTCCGAAAAATATAAATTTTAGGAAAAATTCACTTATAATATTAAAATACCAAAATATAATATAAAAATATATCTACATTGACATGATGGTGTATCAATTCACCCCACCATAACAATTTATGCCCACATATATTTCTAGCTCAAAGTAGAAGTAAACAAAAAATATTAACACCAGGAATGACTATAATAGATTCCAATAATTTCTCCTTGAAATAAATTCATTAAATAATAGTGTGAATCCTCAAACTTCATCAACAACCATATGAAATATTTTTAATACACCCAAAAATAATGAATCTTTAAGATGATTGGGGCCTTGTATAGGTCACCACCGAATTTAGAATTAATCTAAAATGGAATAAATAATTGGAAATTCTCTTTAGAAAAATATTAATATAAAAACATATATGATTATAAAAATAAGAAAAGGAATATATAAAAATTCAATCAATCATAACCATGAACTGAAAAATATCCCAAATAGATAAAATAAAGCCACATAAAATATCATTTAAAAGACCACAAGGTCAGGTCACCAAAACCATCAATCCCTATAATCATTAAAAACCACTCCTAATTTAAAATCTCCTCAATATAAAAAACATGGTTCTATCCTCATGAAAATAAATTACATAATATAATGTAACTGAGGATTCAATAACTATATACACCATCTCATAGTGATCCTAATAGTTAAACTTTTCCTAGAAGCTCCTAGTGTCTAACCTGAAATAAATAATCACCCTTATTACCATGAAAATTCCCATAGCCTTGAATGATAAAACAATATAAAAAACATTAATAAATAACATACACCACTATAGTACTTCACAAACAAACAACTTGGTGTCTAACAAATCAATGAGGTAGGAATGCTAAAAAAACACTTTTCTTTATTGAGCCATAATAAATTCATCCAATTATATTATTAAACCAAATTTATATCAAATCCACTACCACTATATGTTCATCAAGTAAGAGTCCACAAATAGATCATCAACCAAACCAAGACTCACGCCCAAGATTCCCCTTCTTTATAGAGTCTCTAAAACTCCAAGATGACTAATCTTTTCCAATTCAACTATCCAACCAAGGATTTGTGGCCAAGATTAATAAAACAATCTAATATGGTTTCCATGTAAAGAACACAGTTGATAATTTCACTAAATAAATCCAATACACTACATTACTCTACCAAAGGGTAAATAGAACACCTATTACTCCAGTCAGATTCTAGGTAATGTCAAAAATAGGGAACTGAAAACCCCTAAATACAAGCATCCAATATTAATTTGATATCATTACTAGAGGCTTAATTTAAATAACATAATAAATGGACTCATTTAGGTCACATTTATTTAACCACCTAAAAAATATTGTTGTTGGAACCAGGGTTGTTATTTTCTGGAAATGGATTGTGGTTTTTGTTTTTTGTAAATCCTCTCATAGATGATCAATGATATTAAAAGGAAAGGGATCATATATTTCAAGTTGTAAGTGGTATTGAATGTGGCTTTGTTTCTTAGTGTTTTTCAAATTTTTGGGGTCCAAAATTTGGATAATGGAAAGAATTACGAAAAGTGGTTCTTCTTGAAGGCCTTATAAAAATATAGAAAATGAATGAGATTCGTGAAGATGGGATTCATGAATTGTGTTTTTAAAAGGAATAAATAATTCTGATGGTGTGCTCTATGGTTAAAATGAGCATCATTAATGACTACGATATTTGGAGCGTTACAGTGAAGTGAAGGGTTTGATGGATAGAATTGTGACAACGTCAAATTTTAGTGGTTCTATGTGAAGGGAGGAGCATCGCGAAGATGTTTTTGACTGATCTAGAAAATGTTCTAGAGTCAGTGGAGCTTCATAACCAGTTGTTCTTATAAATAAGAGGCTACCCCTCTTCATTTTATATGAAATTTTTAAAAGAAAATATGGAATCACTTTGTTTTTTCAAAGAAAGGGGTGCTCTGAGAAAATGGGATTCTATGCGAGATTGAGCTTCATGAAAATACTATTCTAGTCTTGATCTAAGTCAATTCTTCTAACTATTCAGTGCTTCATGAATATGGTTTTTTCCATGTTGTCTCAATGATCTTCATGGAGGAAGGTTGTTCCACAAAGGTGGTGTACTTCACAACAGTAGGTTGTTCAGCAAAGGTGAAGGAGCTTTGTGAAGTAGTGGGCTTCGAGAAGTAGTGATCATTGAGAAGGAGTGAGCTCTAAGAAAGAGTGAGATCTATGAATAAGTGATATTTGCAAAGGATATTTGTGAAGTAGCTTCGTGAAAGTAAGGATTGAATATCATATTTAAGTGTACAGGGATTTTAGTGTGCATCAACTAGGGTCTGAGGTGAAAGTAGAGTCTCACTATAAGTTAGGGACAAAGATTTTAATGTCTATATATTGAAGCAACCTTTAAGTTAATGAACTAAGTTAGACTTGTCTAAAATCAGTGAGCTTGGGGGAGTCTACATAAGTGCTCTGAGGGATACAGTGAGCTATCCATGAAATCTTGTAAAGGAAGTGAGCCTGGAACAGAGTGACTGTGACCAAACCATTGTATTCCAAAGCTAGTGAAGATTAGTAAATTTTGGTACAACCGACACACTATTGGCGTATAGTCCTTGTACGTAGACTTTAGTGGTGAACTAAGTAAAATTTTTGGTTGGTTTATCTGCATGTGATTATTTGATTTCTTTTCTTATCCATCATATAGGTTTAATGAGTTACTACCAATGTGGGAATAAGATCCATCACTTTAATAGAAAAAATTGACACCCTGATTCACCCCTCCCCTCTCATGGTGTCTTAAGGTCTTAAAAATGGTATTAGAGGGTAAGTTTCACATATGTTGAATACTCTATAGTAAATCTATTTTCTGTTGAAGATTTTAGATTCTTTTTAATCTCAACAATGAAGTAGACGTTTTGATGAAAATTTTTTTATCTCTAAGAAGAAGTATGTATCCATCAAGACCATAACGAACACAAAAAAGAAAGAGAAGAGACATTTGAAGAAGTACCTATTATCTAAAGAAGAGGTAGTATCTAGTTCTCTGTGACTTTCTAAAAATGATGATATATCCTTCCTATAAATTAAAGATAATGTAGATCAGGTTTCCACTAAAGAACAGGACAAACATTCCACCTCATGTAAATCAAAATTCTCAAATGAACAGGAGGTATGTGTTAGCACCTTTGAAAGTTGTCTTAAAGACAAAGATCCTAGAACAAGTGTGAATTTTCATCAACCTACAGCCTCAAATGAAATTAAAATACTATGAAAATATCTTCATGATATTCCTGAATAAAGATTCATCGTGGTTTTTAGAATATTTCAATGTATGCAAGAGGAAATCACCCAATTGAGAAAATAGGAAGATTCTATGGATAAAGTCTTGAAAATAAAAATTCTATAATGTTATAAGCTCTCCAAATAAGTTGGTAACTTTGAACAAACAAAGAGGTAACATGAAATAAGATCCTTAAAATACATCAAATAATATGAAGAGAAATATGGAGTCAAAAAGACTCTGGAAGAGAAGATCCATGTTCTTGAAGAGAAATTTAAAAATAGCACTGATGTAAAGGGTTCACACTGGGAAGAAATTCCCATGAAGATTAAGTAACATGAATCATTTATTTAGAATAAATTTAAGCTACATGAAGAATAAGTAGAGTGAATAAGTTTTGTGAAGAAAAGATGATTATGATTAAAGATCAGAAAATAATCCTCAATATAAATTGTCTAGATATTGAAGCTCAGTTGGCCAATATTAAGAAGACATATAATGAGACTACACAAAAGAAGGAATTAATTCCTATTTCTAATCAATTATCATATGAGTATTCTAAATTAAAATATAATGATATCTTTTTTTATCTATCTTAAGTAGTAGAGAAGAAAAAGGTACCATCCAAAAAAACTTGTGATAATTCCTCTAAAACTTTTATCATGAATAGTGTAGGTTGTAAGACAGATATTGGAAAATTATGGATGAATATAGAAGATGTGAAATCTACCACCATATTTAGGGTCGATAGGAAGAAGGGTATGGAATCTAGTTACCCATAGAGAGCTCAAAAAGTCATGAATAAGAGCCAATAACCTTATGCAAGAGATACAAAAAAATCAATATATGTGGGTCAATGTTGGTGCTACAACAGATTTGGGAATTATAAATTAAATTATTGGTAACATCCAAAAAATTTAAGAGAACAAAGTAATCCTATCTCATGGGGGAGAAATCCAGAGATGAAGAACCAACATCCACAGGTCCAAAAGCATCTGTTTACTACAAACAGATTTGGAATTCTTGAAAACATCTATGATTTATCCAATAGAAGTGGCCACAAGGCTAGTACATTCTCATCTCAACATGAATTAATTGTTGATAATAAAATAATACCACTAATTATATAAATGTATGATCAATCTACCTTGGGAATAAATCATAATAATATTGTGAACACAAATTCTCCTAAGAAGATCTCAAGTAAGGAATCTGAGAAGACCTTGGATTTTAAATCCATGAAGTTGAAGTCCAGTTCATCCAAAAGATATATTAATAGGGATTATACTCAGATGAACCCATGTGGAAGATCCACACTTTTTTCAATAGTTCTTAATGACATGTTTTCCATTTGGCTAGAAGATTTGGAAAGAATGGGGAAAATTTAAAATACACAGGATAAGGCTGGTGAAAAGGGAAAAGAAAAATCCCCACATGATGAGGAAAGAGGTCATGAGTGTTTTCTAACAAAAAAATCTCATACTAAATAATATATATATTATAGATACATGAAATCTGGTCACATTGAAAAATTATGTTTAACCATAATACCAGAGAAAGAGGCAGTCTTTAAGAGGAGTAAGAATGTATCATCCATGATGGATGTTAAGAAGAAAAATTCTCTAATAAAAGTAGAAGAGAATGTGAAGAGATCCATGCTACCTTAACATATATCAAAACATATGTTCAAATGTGAAATCACAAATATGGGATAAAATAGAGAAATATTGTTGAGAATATCATCTCAACCATGTAGTTCATATTGATGAAGCAATAAGGATCCACATTATTCCCTTAATCTTTTGTGTATTGTATTCGTGCTTATAATGTAGGGAATTGAAGGTGAAGCAAGTTCTCAAGGGGAGAACCTGATAATCAGATGTGGATAAAAATTCTTGATATCCAAACTGATGAAGTCACGATCTTTGAATGATTATTCAATTTGGTATTTAGATACAAATATGATGGAGAATAATTTTTGGATGAAGTTGAACATGATCTATTCTGAATAACTAGGATAAATAAGGTACCATCTTTACTTGATCTTATTTCTGGTATCTTGAAGAACAAGTGTTTAAGAAGGTTATTATTGGTGAAGTTGAGTATATTATCCAATATGGATAGTCACAAGATGAAAAACCATTTTGGTGTTCTCTACATACTGAAATATCTTGAAAACCATTCTTGATGGGTTTCACCATTATGAATATGTTGAAGTGAATTTCCCTTGAGGGGGAGGCCAATGATAAATCCTCTAATATCATTATTTCAATTTTTATCTAACCTGGTTATTCTAGAAGTTTCATAAAGGTTATGTTATTTTAAAGGGTTTTTTTTTGATCAATGTAATAGATTCAAATATAGAAGTACATGAAGGAGTGAAGAACATTTGGAGGAGAAATCGAAGAATTGAAATTGATCAATCCTACATCATTTAGGGTTGTACCACACCCACAGATACAAGACAAATGATGAATTATGCACAATCTACCCTCCTATCAATTGTGGAATCAAACTCTTTAGAAGAATTTGTAGAAGTTGAATCATGGGATAAATCTATGAATGAAAAACTCAATCAGATTGATAAGGACCAGCCATGGGATCACATTACTTGACAAAAATATCACGATGTGATTAGAAAAAACACACACTAAGTTTGTAAAGGGTATGACCAGGTTGAAGGAATTGGTATTAAAGAAAGAGTTACTCCAGTGATGAGATTGGAGTCAGTCATATGGATGTTGAATACAACACTCTTGAATGGAATTCTTGATGAAGATGTTTAAATTGAATGACTTTCAACATGAGCATGGTATTTTCATCTTGATTCTTATCTAAAGAAGAACAAATTCTAAGGTAGAGGTGTCGATCATAATATATATATGAAGAATTCAGAGGAAGATAAATTTATGGTGATTGAGTACATGGATTATATTATACTTGGTGATAGCATGAAGGAATTAGTGGAAGAATTTTACAATCACATGAAATCATAATTTTAAATGTCTATGATTGGTGAACTCACGTACTTCTTCAGGCTGAAAGTAATTCAGAGGAAATACCACACTTTTATTTTATAGGAGAATTATTTCAGATATTTGCTAAATAAATTCAATATGCATATCTCCAAACCAATTTACACTTTGATTACGGTTGGAACTAAACATAGAAATACTAAGGATGGGACTTCTGTGAATCTCACCATGTATAGGTGAATCATTAGAAGCCTATTGTTCTTGAATGATACATTGCAAGATATCATCTTTTCAACATGACCAAAAGCCATCTTTCAATGTAAGTCGAAGGAAGAACATATGGGGGCAGTCAAAAGAATCATGAGATAGAATGACCACAAGTGGTGGAGCATTCTTTAATTGAAAAAATATATATATGCTAGTTGAGTAAGAAACTAGAAAATCACTACCCTCGGTACTGATGTAGTAGAGTATATCTTGGCTACGAAGGTCTGCATATTGATAATTTAGAGGAAGAAATAACTGTCTAATATTGGTGATGAGGTCAAATAGCTAATGATGATTCACTTGGATAACAAGAGTGCAATTGATTTTACGAATCATTAGTTGAACCTTGGTGTTCAGCCACCTCATGGTTCATGGAAGGTTACAAGAATCCCCTCTCCCTAGTTGTTCTAACTCTTTTTAATCTATTTGTGGAATTGATGTAGGTTTATGAGGGAGATATGATCCAGGTGGAGTATGTTCTAAGCTCTATAATGTAAAAATACTAATCCTTCAGTTTATTTCCAATGGGGGAGAAATGGCTAAATTCAATGAGAAAATGTGGAGAATGAAATGTTTTTATAGTTACAGGAAATATAGAGAATATAGAAAGTCACAAATGCTACAATGGGGGAGGAAAGAGAAATTTGGTGTGTTACAAAGGCTGAAAATAATATTTTGGTGTTATGAGTAAATAGTTCAGGGCATGTAATGCTTCTATGACACAGTCATAGAATAGCTTTGATATCTTTACACATTCTAAAGCAAGAGTACCCAATTCAATATTCCCATATTTTTTCTATATCAATAATTGATCATATATACATAGAGTGTTGGATAAGTTATTTATTTCATATTAGGCTTTGATAGTGACTGGTTCTCTATTGAATTTATCTACATATTGCCAACAAACCCAAAGGGGTAGATTGTTGGAACCATAGATTTTATTTACAAGAAATTGAGTGTGCTTTGTGTTTTTTGTTAATCCTATCATGGATGATCAAGGAGATCGCAAGAAAAGGGATCATATAGTTCAATACATAAGCAGTATTTAAGGTGGTGTCATTTCCCAGTGTTTTTAAATTTTTGGGGCCCAAAATTTGGATAATGGAAAGCATTGTGAAAAGTGTCTCTTCTTAAAGGCCTTATGAAAATATAGAAAAGGAATGTGCTTCATGAAGATGGGATTTATGAATTTTGTTTCACAAAGGAAAAAAATTTAACAGTGTGTTATGTGGTTACGACGAGCATCGTGAACAACTATGAGATTTGGAGAATTGTAGCGGTGTGAAGGGTTTGACAGAGAGCATCGTGACAACGTCAAATTTCAGTGGTGTTATGCGAAGGGAGGAGTACTGAGAAGACATTTTTGATTGATCCATAAAACAAACTAGAGGTAGTGGATCTACATGATTGGTCATGCCTGTAAATAAAAGTGTAGCACTATTCATTTTTTATGAAAATTTTCAAAAAAAATCTAGAATCACTCTGTTTTCATGAAGCAAAGGGTGCTCTACAAAATTGGGATTCTATACGAGCTTCAGCTTCATAAAAATATTATTCTAGTCTTGACCTAAGTCAATGCTTATGAGTATTGAATTCTTTTCATAGATGGGTTGTTCTGTGTTGGCTCAGTGAGCTTCATGAATTAAGGTTGTTCTGTGAAGGCAGGGAGCTTCATGACGGTAGGTTGTTCAACAAAGGTGAAGAAGATTTGAGAAATAATGGGATTTATGAAGTAGTGAGCATTATAAAGTAGTGAGATCTGATAAAGAGTGATCTCTATGAAGGAGTGAGATTTTTGTAGGATCTTTGTAAAGGATATTGGTGAAAGATAGGATTGAATATCATATTTAAGTGTACAGGGTTTTTAGTGTGCATCAACTTGGGTATGAATTGCAAGAAGAGTCTCATTCTATGTCAGGGACAAAGAATTTAATGCCTATATTTTGGAGAGACCTTTAATTCAATAAACTCGGTTAGAATTATCTCAAAGTAGTGAGTTTGGGGGAGTCAATGAAAGTGTTCTGAGGGACGTAGTAAGCTATCCCTAAAATCTTGTAAAGATAGTGATCCTGGAACAAAGTGACTGTGACCAGACCTCTTTATTCCATAGCTAGTGAATATTAGTGGATTTTGGTATGACCAACACACTGTCAATGTATGCTCCTTTGATGTATCCCTTATTGGTGAACTAAGTAAAAGTGTTGTGTGGACTCTTTTCATGTGATTTTTTATTATTATTCTTATCCATCATATAGTTTTAATGAGTTCATATTAATATAGGAACAATATATATCACTTTAAAAGAAAAATTTGACACCCTGATTCACCCCTCCCCTCTCAAGGTGTCCTGGGGTACTACAATTATCTCTATTAAGGGACAAATAAAATGTTAAAATTCATCAAAATAAGAAAAAACAATTAGGAACCATAATTATATAGTCAAGCCTTTGGATAATATGGAAAAAAAATTTAAAATAAAAAATAATTCACCTAATTTGGAAATCCAAAAGAAATATCTTCCACAATGGGGTATAAAACATAATGAATTATGAGATTTTATATTCAAAATCTCAGAATTATTTCAAAATATGGAAAAATCAATATACATTTTAAAGATATAATTTAATTTCAAAAACACTTATGCTTTTCATTTTAAATCATCAATAAGTTCAAAAAAACCTTTTTCAGATTTATAAAAATAATCAAACCCCCTCAGAAAACATTTCATTAAAACCCAATTAATTTTAAAAATAAACCCAAAGTATTTATAAAAAATTTAAATCACCTTTCCATAAAATAATCCCTTTAACACAACACTAATTTCATAATAGTAATATAAATTGAGGAATTTTATAGTGATTAAACAAAATATAATTCAACAGTCTCAACATATCAAGGAACCATATCTGGTCACTTTAACCTTATTGGGAACACATGGAATAAAATAGAAGATAGTTATAAATAATAACCAAAAAAGGATATTAATCCATGCATGTGTTTCTGTATTTATTGATAGTACTTGTTCCAATCATTAAATATTTTATGCAATGTTTCAAGATTCATGTTCATGGTCACTATATGGTCTATCAATACATATAGGCAAACCTCACATCTCTAATTCATTAATATTTTCATCCAAAAATTATAAGAACATTACCCAATTAAATTAATACAATTATCATATGGATAAAAAATATTTTTCATCTCAAACCTAGATCTAACAAAAAATAGTCAAATAGAAAACTAAATAATGATTTCCTAAGGAAACCCAAGCCTCAATATGAGAAAGAGATTTGACTCTCACTTTAACTAAATCTTGGGACCTTTAAATCATGTATTCATACTACATGACTTCCCATATAATAAGATAATGTGTTAAAAACCTAGGTCCTCTTAAGATCTAAGGTTTAAAAATTTATAAAGAAGTAGCTTGAGTTGACCTGAAACGTCAACCGAACCTATTCTACATTTGGAATGAATTAGATTCTCTATACTCATGTTCTAGAAACTAATGGTTGGATATCAAGAACAAATATATTGGTAATTATTTCACCCTTTGCATATAATATAAACATTATGGATCCCATATAGGAATCTAGAATTATGTATCCACATATGGGAAGTCCATGCATAAAATAAATAGTTTCCATAATAATGAAACTATTGAATAGAGTAATAAAAAAAACAAAAATAAAATGAAAAAATAGATATAATAATAATAAACATTCTAAATAAATATATATACAATAGATGAAAAAATGTAAACATTTGGCTAAACCGGCAGATACATAGCCATCAAAAAAGTTCACAAAACACAAAACAACCACCAACCAACTCCATGGGACCCTCAGTGACTTATTAAATCCCATTTCATCTATCATCAAACTACCTTAACACCAACCTCATTGTAAATTGAATCATGTTAAATTGAATGAAACATAAGAATTTAATAGACTAGATAGTGTATACTGGGTGTGAAATAAACACCCCCATTAGTATTTCACCAAGGATTTTGTTAAATTACCTTTCAAAATAAATTTATTTAATTATATTGAATTATGAATATAAATGTAGGTTTTTAATGTGGTTTTAGAGGGAAAAAAATTTAAATCACATTTGTAAAACATCCACCTTTTGGAGTAACCAAGGGTGGAACAAAAACCTTTTTATTAAAATTATTTTTAAATAAATGAAAGAGGGTCCTTTAGTAAATGTATGAAAAAACAACTCAAACCCTTTCCTCTTCTGATAATGTTTTCGAATGTGTTTAATAAAACACATAACATTAAAATATTTAAAATAAACCTATTAAACCATTTTTTAAATCAATTTTATGGTAAACCAAATTCACATGTAAAAGGAAACAAAACAAAACTGGCAGTAACATATCAATAGGGAATGTAAAAATTAACAACTAAGGGATTGATTCCAAGATATCGTCATAAGAGTATTGTAATACAAAAAATACATAGGATTATAACCCATAAATAATCCTTAAAGGGTGAATGTATCAAGTGGAACCTCCCTATATTCATGTAATGTAGACCCAAACTGATGAATGGATACATATTCTCATACTAATATATCATCCAATATCTTAGAAAACCTATATAAATAGTTAATCTATATAATTCATCTCATTATTTCTCATTCTAGAACAAGACATATAATTCATCACACTATAACACATTCTTTATAACTAGGAAACATTCCCTAGGTATGGTAAAATCTACCCTAGGGTTTTCACTTATACATGTCATCAACTAACTTATAGAACCCACCCATAGATTTAAATGGTTGTGAGAATAAAATCTAGAAAATGAATCATTATATGAATAATAATGAATCAAAAAAAGTATATCTTACCTCGAAAAAAATCACATGTACCACCCCATTTTAAAATCAATTCATATATAAAATATGAAAATATTGTATCATTGGGATCACAATTTATAATAATAAATATAAGATAAGGTATTAACTTAACATCTCCCATGTTTATTGAAAAACTACTTAATTTTACTAAATATTCATCTCTCCAAATACCATCTCAAAATTCCAAAAAAATCCCAACATTTTAAATCCCAATTCACTAACTCTCCTCTTCAATTAGTTAGTGGAAACTACATTTAAAAACAATTAAACAATACTTCCTCTTCATTGTTACCAACTGAGGAATCAACACATTTTCCCCCTTTTAAAAAAACTATAAAACACATTTCACCTAGTTTGTGACATATACAAGGGAAACACACTTTAACATTACATTTCAATTAAAACATGATTATCATGAATTTTCATAAACACATAGAGCATGAGAAAAATTAAAATCTGTATAATAAATAAAATTACCTTTATACCAATTTATAAATCACACTAGATCAATTTTAAAATTATTTATGGCCATAGATAAAAAATGACACATTAAATAAGGGGTTAGAAAAAACAATGATTTCAATGACACCTCATATAGTGGAAATACACCAAAAGGGTTATAATAATCAAGGGAAAATCAAACTTGAAATTTTTCTTTAAATTTAGGATACCCAAATATGAAAAAATTTACTACCCAAATGTCCTAACTATAATATCCCAAATTTGTTCTAAAAATTACTTTTTTTTATAGCATACAATATACACAAAACCGATCTTAAAAGAATAAATAATTTTTATTTAAATGTTACCGTTATAATATTATCATTAAATTGGTGGGAATTAACAGTATTAACCACATTATAATATATATATATATATATATGTGTGTGTGTGTATAATTATTCTACTCGTTTCTAATGTATTAATTTGTAAATAAGAACTTCAATTTTTTAGTAAAGTCATTTTATACTTCAAAAATATGTTTATTTGAAAAATGGGTTTTCTTGCTTTTTCTGAGTTAATATTGTAATTAATTTTATGAAATTATATGAAATTTATTTTAAAATATTAATTTCATTTTTTAATTCATCATGTCAAAATTATCTTAATATTATTTTTTCAAATTTTCTGAAAAGATTGATTTTTCAATGAATAGTGAAAAACACTAATTTTTATTAGAAATTGTATTTTATTTTTATTTATTTACAATGTAAAATTATATTTTGGATTAGTTTTAAAAATATAATTATTTCATTTGTTTTAAAATAATCTAATTTTTTTAAATGGATTTTATACTTGAAATTAGTATAAAAACATTTTATATTTTAAAAGGTCTTTTTTATAAAAAACAATTTTTTGTCACATTTTTATGGATTAATTTTAAATTAAATTATTTAACTTACCTATTTTAAATTATGGAAAAATAGATTCCATATTTTGAATAATTTTTTCCAAATTTGTTAAATATGTCCCTTTTATTTTTGGTGAATATGAATAGTAACCGTAGTAATTTTTGTTACGGTACTAAAAGGTAAATTAAGTAATTTAAGTTAAAAATAAAATTATGAGGACTATAAAATGAATAAAAAACTTCACTTAACTTTATTTGATGAGTATATTTCATCTATAATCATCCAATATTAGGTTATATGACATTTATGGCAATTTGGATGAGATTATGACCTTTATTATATTTTATTTAAAGAATAGTCAAAAAATGTCACACTCTTGTTTTTATTGAGTATAATGTTTTTAATATAGATATTACCAGAGGATATGTTTGGTTATAAATAGTATTTTTAATTTTAAAAGATTCATATTTATAATTTATAATTATTTTAAATTTTTATTTTAAAAATAATTATCTTAAATGCATGCACAACGCTGATGTAGTAAATATTTACTTAATAGAAAAATAAAATAAATTATATATATAATTTTAAAAGTATTATAATTTGAGATAATTATTTTTATCCAAAAAAATTATAGATTATCATGAAATTTTTTGTATGTGTTAAAATATTTGGTTGGAATTATAAGTGTAGTAATAATATTATTAAATTTATTGTAATTAATAGTTCTAAAAATTAACATTAATGATATTTTATAATAAATTGTGTTTTATTAAATAATATAAAATTCCTAAAAAACATATATTAATTAATTTTAATAGGATATGGTTTAAAATATCTACCATGGTCTATTAATTGTCCATTTTTCCATTTATAGTAACTATCTTGACCCTCAAGGAGTAAAAAACCATATTGTCACGATATTCTTAAAAAAGGTTAACAAGAGATTAAAACCAAAAGATAAGGATAAAAACATTCTCAAAAATTATCTAATTTTTATTTTATTTGATTATATCTACCCATAATCATCTTATCTTCAAAATAAATCAGTTTTTAGCCTCTTTTAACTGAATATTAATTTATATTAATTTAATATTTTTAGAAATTCCAAGAGTTACCCTCCCCTATCTTATAAATGAGCACCAATGTTTCTCAATAATTCACACTTAAATACCATTTGGGTTATAAAATACCTACCCAAATACATTCTTATAATCTCTCCCCTAATTCTAGAGGTATTGGTTTCAGAATAAAAATAACCTTCGAGTGTGTATGCTTTTAATCAATGGAGACTTTCTAAAGAGGATATATAGTTTTTGACTGCATGTTTTAGTTTTATTTCTTCTTCCACCTCCTTAAAATCCTATCCATTAGTGATTATATAATAACAAAATTATCTTATATATACTAAGGTTTTGTTATGTTAATGTAAAAACCTATATCCATCTCATTTTCTATCAAATGGGAAACGAAACCATCATTCATGTGTATTGTGGACTACTGCCTCGCGAACTGATGTAATTATTGTTCCATCCCATTCTATAAATAATGGTTATAATGATGAATTTAAGTTATATAGATGATATTAATTAAATATTTATCATTATATAAAGATAATATATCAAAAAAATTCTTACCTTTCTATACTTAGGAAAATAATAATATTGTTTGTGTGTACATGAAAACTACCACCTCCATAAAGAAATGTGATTTATTTTTCATTACCATGTCACATGGATGATATATATAAGAATATTTAAAGAATTAATATGATATTTATGATATTATTTTCATTATTTAATGAATAAATAATACACACCTTCTTTCCATAATGATTGTTTGAAGATAGAACTTTAATCATGTGTGTGTACGACATGTCGTCTCCATGGTTGTAACATAGTTATTTTTTCATAACCATAATTAATGGTCATATTTATAAGTAAAATTGAAATATAAAACTAATAATTATGTCATGATTATTATTCTAGAAATGGTGGAGTAATAAACACTTTGAACATATTCAACATAACTAATTCTTTTTGGACTTATGAGCTGAATATCATCAAAACATCCAATTTGAACTTAAATGATTAATTAATTGTATATAATATGGTAATAAGTGATATATAATGGCCTAGATCCATGAATTATGGCCCTTTGTGAGTTTCTGAAGCATGTGGTGCTCATAGGATTCTTATAGAAGGTATGTAGGTGTCTAGCTATAAAAATTTGAAAGTTGAGAGAATTCATGAAGTGTAAGGTTTTCACACCATGAATGTATAGTTCATAAATTATTTGATGTTGGTTCATGGGGTTATTCATGAAATGAATTACATTAGGGTTAAATGGTTTGAGGTGACATTTTTTTAGTACAACATAAAATTCGATACTTTCATGGATGAAAGGGTTTCACATCATGAAATTCCACTGTATAGCACATATTTATAAGCCACAGTGCCTCAGCTTTTCTCAAAACCTATAAAATTTCTCCCAAACCCCAGGTAGCTAGAGACTCTCTCTCTCTCCAGGAATCTTTCAATACTTTTGGGAGATATCGGTTATCAACTTCTTATCTTCAATATGTAGTGATACAAGGTATATTCTACCTATTCTCTCATGGTTCTTAAATATATATCCTCCCGCGTCTTCTATCCATGAAATTTAGGTTTCTCTCTATAATTATAATGTATTTTCTTTGTTTTTTGTTGGTGAATTTGTGGCATAGCATCCTGGAGGGATACAACTCTTTTGAGAGGTTTGATCAGGATCTATGATGTTGGTCTATTCTTGTTCAAATAATATTGATGTCATTGAGTTAAGGAATTTTTTTATTCTTTTATTTATTTATGTGAAATCATAATGTTATCATGGTTTATCCCTTTGTATAGAAATTGAATTAACCTAATTATTATTGAACAATATTAATAGAATATTGGTTAGCGATATCATGTTGATATTAATATACCATGACAATGATTTGCCTCTTTATTTTCTAGATAGTGTTCCATTCATATTATGATTGTTATCATGTATTATTATTCTATGGATTATAATGTTGATCTTGATAGAAAATGTAAAACAAAGTAAAGCTGAAATTCATTGATAATTAATTGGATAAAGAATAAAGAGGCATTTTTAATTAATCATGTGTTTTTTTAATTTTATGATAATCAAATTGATGTAATGGACATTTATAATTGAGAATGATATTCCATGTGATTAATGGAATTTTTAAATAATGTTAATCATGTTTATGATTATTTTTTATAATAATAAAAAGGCATGTTAATTAAGATTGGTTCTTATCATAGTTTAATGAAACTTGTTTTAATTCTAATAGGATGGTAAGATTTTGGTATCTTATTATAGCTTAATGCCTTAGGTTTTACGTAGCTGGAATCTATGAAAAAATAATTAGTTAATTAAAGATGGAATAAAAACTAGATTTTTCATAAATATATTTTCTAGGGCCTTAGTTTCTTGTCTTTTTTAGAAGGTTGTGTTATTTGAGTGTACAAATGTGATAGATCATCTATGTATAAAGTCTGGATTCCTTATTTTAGGTCTCATACTTCCTGGTTGGTTGTGCTTATTTGTTTCCTATGGATTTTGGGATGTGAACTTTTTGTGAGAATTGATTTATGATGTGATATTTGTTTGGGAGTGTAAAGACCCGTAAATTTCAAGGAAATTTTTTTTCTTAAATTCTTTGGGATTTTAAGAGTATGCAGTTTTTGACGGAACCTGATTCCAAGGCCTGGTGTGCCCAGAATCATTTTCCAAAGTTTAGCTCGGGTATGTTTAGTGAACGAATGAGTGCGTTTTTCTAACTTTTGAATCGATGCTCAGAATAGAAATCTAAGGGCACTGATAAAACCGCAGCACCGGTAATTGCTTAGGAACACCTTTTTTGGAGGTACGTTTGCTTGGGAGGATTTGTTAAAAATGTGAAGAATAAAATATAGTTGTTTTACAATTATATTTTATAATACACCACTAGTGGTTTATGAGTTACGAGAAAGGAAGTTGTGAGGAAGTGGTGTGGGGCCCACATGATCCCCCACCTCCTTAAATTTTCTAACACCCCATTAACCCCCCCCCCCCCCTCTAGATTTAATGTGTAACTCATCCTCTCCCCCTCTTAATTACAAGTCAACTCTCTCATTAAATTATTTGATTAAGTTAATCAATGTATTTAATTAAGAGTTGAATTTTGAATTCATGGCTTAGGATTAATAAAATAAGGGTGAACCTTATTTTATTCGGGGGTGGTTGTGTGAGAAGATTTGGGAGAAAATACACAAGCCTTGGGGATCTTCATCTTCTTCTTTGGAGAACGCGAGGAACGTCAAGACCTTGATGAAGAACGTCGTCACTGCAAGGAGCGACCGTCGTGCCTTTCTTCTCCTCTCCGCAGCCGGTGTGAGATTCCGCTCCACCTCGGACGATCTCTGTCAACGTGTACGGAGCCTCACCCCATGACATCGTTTTCCGCAATGCTCACCGTTCGTCAACTCGTTATCGAGGTAGGGGACTGTTTTAGGATTGTGGCTTGTTTTGGCGTTCATTGTTAATTTTTCTTAGCCGCCTGTTATCAAATTAATGGGAGGAGGTCGGACCGCACAAACACGGCCGATCATCCTCACCCTTTTTTGATTTTCACTGTTGTGGTATGGAACAAAGGCAGTGTGGTGCAACGGCACCACGCGGGAATGAAGAATATCAAGCGGCGAAGGAGCGCGGTGCCGTTGTGCCACGCCGTTGAGGCCGAAAGAAGTCGCAGCCAGAGTCGGGCCGCGGCGGAGGGGCGCGGCGCCATCACGCCGTGTCGGAGCTTCAAGATAGGCTGCATACAGGATGGGTCACGATGGAGGGGCGCGGTGCTGTCGCGTTGCGCCGAACGGACAAGGGTCGCGGCGGTCACTAACAGGGGGCGGTCGGACTCCCCGGCCGCCGGAGCATCAAGAGCCGCGGCCCTTTGGACGTGGTGGAAGACCTGGAGGCGGCCGTAAATCTGGCTACCAGCACTTCGGAAGGGCGGGACCGCGGGGTCCCACGGCAGCGACACTGGCCGGCCAACCGGGCCGGCCGTTCGGAATTCTGGGGGGAAAAACCCCCGATGGCAGATAGGGCGGTCCCCCACGTGGGGGCCGCCGTTACAAAGCGTGGGGGAAGCGCCCACCCTCCCCCACCCCTCCCCCCCCCCCTTCAGCACCCATCCACTGGGCAGGGCCACCCGCTGGTCCGGACCCGGACCCGGGTCGGTTCGACCCGATTTGGGCTGACCAGGGGGTCTCGGGCCGGGTCGGTCTGGGCCTGAAACCCCCTAAAAACGGACAGCTTTGTTCAAAGGCCCATAAATTAGGCTATGGACCTCTGATTGATGCACCGTCAGTTGTGATACGATCCTTGGATCGTAACAGTCGTTTAGATATATTACACTCAAGGTTTCAAAGAACTTTGCGTACGTCCGGGTTGGTTCGAAACACAAAACTAACCGGGCCTTCGGAGCGGAAACACTTATAACTTGAGCTATGGACGTCCGATTGACGTTCCGTTGACTTTGTTGGATTACTATTAGTGATATGGTTCTTTTGGGTTACTCTTATTGAGGTTTGGATGTATTTGGAGTATGGTTGGGTTTGTTTTAGTTTAAAAACCAACCGGGCCCCTGGGAGGAAAAAGCCAATAACTCTCAGACTGGGCGTCCGATTAACGCGCTGTCTGTCGCGTTGAGTTCCTATAGACGTGACGGAACTTTGCGATACATCAACTCTGTTATACGTGATAGTTGATTTATCGACCCCTTGGCTCGTGGAGCGGACCCTCCCGGAACGAGCGTGCTGTGTGCGGGAACCCTAAAGCTGGCTGCGACTGTGACGACGATGACGATTGTACTGGAATCCTCTGTGGGTTCGACTACCGTGTTGGGATCCTTTGTGGGTTCGATGAGACAAATACCATACTGGGATCCTCTATGGGTTCGACGAGGACAACTACTATACTAAGATCCTCCATGGGTTCGGCGAGGACAACTATTGTACTGGGATCCTTCGTGGGTTCGACTACCGTGCTGGGATCCTCCGTGGGTTCAATGATGATGACTACTATACTTGGATCCTCCGTGGGTTCAGTAGTGAGGACTAATAAACTTGGATCCTATGTGGGTTTGGCAGAGGAGATGATTCAGAGGCTACATTTAATCATCTCTACCCCTCTTCATAAATGGATACATGTGTGAGCTGAGTCTTGACTTTCAATCAATATCTTTGATATGATTGTTTTGCTATCTTGTGTGGATTGGGTTGTGTTATCCTGTGTTGATTGGATTGTGCTATCCTGTGTGGACTAGATCAAACTTGGGCTCTAATGTTGGAGCTGAACTGGAATTGATGACTTAGGTATATGTATGGGCATATACCTAAGTAGAGTTGGTTGTTATTTCGTGATTGTATCATTCCTTTTTGGTTTATCCTCCGTGGATTCGGGGAGACCTTCGGGGGTCTCAGGGTCCCTATTGAGTAGCGTATACTCACCCCTGAACGGGTTATGCCCGCACTACGTTGTGTTGGATGCAGATGACAGACAGTGCTGATCGAGGTTGGAGCTCGTGGAGATGGACGGTACCTGGAGGTGGATCACTGGACGAGACGTACATGGAGCGGACGGCTGGAGCCTAAGAGTGGAGGAGACTATTTGTACCCACCCTTCAGGTGGGATTTCCAGAGGACAGCTTGGTGTTTCTTCTTTACTTTTCTGTCGCTGTACACTCTTTTCAGTTGTACTTTAATTTCAGTTGGGTTTGTATTCTGGCCCATTTACTTCTAGAAATTACTTTTGTACACAGTTTACTTAGTGTTTACTTCTGCTTGCTTACTCTGTGGTGTTTGTTTTCTTAGATAAAGGCAATGTCTTCCCTCATATCGGGATTTATGCCTTTGGTTCTAGTCTCAAGCCCCTAGCCTATGGAAGGCGGGCTTGGGGTAGTCATGGCACGGGTCCCGAGGACTGGTCGTGACAAATTGGTATCAGAGGAGTTCGGTTCAACCGCATAACTCAGGACTCTGATCCTTCTTCTATGTGAAGAAATAGTGTTAAGGGTATTGAGTGTGGTTATCAGTCCAGGGAGTCCAGTATTGGTGTGGCAGCCGACGTATCCATACACCAGGACCCTGACTTCTGATTTCTGACTCAATGCACGAAGACATTGATTGCATGTGTGTTTCAAAAGTTTTTTTTGTGATTACTTTGTGTCGGCTCACCAGGTATACTGTTTTGACCATGGCACATCTGTTTCCTTTCAGGATGGCCCCACGATGGCAGCCAGCTGGGGTTCTGAGTGTTGTACGAGACGATAGACCACCAAGCGGCAAGGCCTCGGTACAGGGCCCTATTACAGCGGGGGCACCGGCGGTACCTCTACCCGCCAAGCCACTGATGCCACCAGCCCCAGCCGCTGAGAGTGCACGTCACCTTAGTGCACTGCACGAGTTTCAGTGTCAGTGACCACTCAGGTTTCACGGGGAGATGGACCCTCAGGCAGCCGAGGATTGGCTGGATGCTGTTGTACTAGTTTTCAGGTTAGTGGGGACACTAGATGACCTCATGGTGATCCTTGCAGCGAGTCTCCTGCACGCGGAAGTAGGAAGATGGTGGAGCCTGATGCTCCAGGTGCAAAACGAGGAATCACTTATTTGGACATACTTTGAGAGGCTCTTCCGCTCGGATTTTGTTCCAGCCACCCTCTGTGTGGTGCCAATTCAGGAGTTACTACAGCTGCGACAGGGAAGCATGACCATGGCCCAGTACTCGGCGAGGTTTACTGATCTCTCATGCTACTCCATGGATATGGTATGGGACCCATTCTTCAGGGCCCGGACCTTCGAGTAGGGACTAAGGCATGAGATCAGGGCTTCGATGATCTCCCTCAACATCCCAACGCAGGCGGGGGTGTTGGAGAGAGCCCTTCTAATGGAGATTTTTCTCGCCGAGCAGTCACCAGCAGTGAGACCCTCCGCAGGACGACCCGTAGCAGAGTCTTCTACAGCTGGAAGTAGACAGATGACGCAGAGGTCCAAGCGGGCCAGACCATTAGATGATCAATCTCAGGATGCATATTTGATGGTACGGGGCACACGAAGGAGATCCATCCTCACGAGGAGTAGGCAGTGTTATGCATGTGGCGGGCAGGGTCACATGGCTCGAGACTGCCCGACTCGTCCTACAGATGAGCAGTAGAAGGTAGAGGGACCTCCCAGGCAGAGGTTCGACCATGGCGGTCTATAGGGAGTAGGCAGACAAGGGAGAGGAGCTAGCTGAGCAGCAGGTGGTGGGCGACGCTTTGAGGCCCTACCACCACCTCCACCAGGGAGACCACCCCGACCGTAGGGAACAGGTGGACAGGGGAGAGCTCAGCTTCAGGTAGCTGAGGCTTACGACCATGGAGCTTTGGGAGAAGATGGACAGGAGCGGGACTAGCTCCAGACATGGAGACTTTTGTCCATGTTTCTTCTAGATTTATTGATGTTTTGTGTCTTTGTACCCTGGGCTGTAGTAATAAAAGACACTGTTCTTGCGACGTTTTGTTCCTTGACCTTTTTATGTAGTTGATACTAAGAGGTTCCAGTTTAAAACTATTGACTTGACTTTCACTTTTGAGATACCTACTGGAGGAGACCCAGTGACCACACACTGATGCCAACAGTGTGACTCAACCCTTGGAGGTGAGAGTAATGGTTGGATCTCTTGGTAGTAGCATCAAGGCCTTATGACGTCATCCTTGGTATGGATTAGTATCATCCATGTCGAGATTGACTGTATTAGGAAAAGAACGTGGTTCATCCAGGGGATGAGACCAGATTTCTCTTATCGGCAAAGAAGAAATCTTATAAGCTCTTATAGGACCAGAGAAGGTTCAGGTCATCCAGGAGCTGATGAGGACAGCTCAGAGCTGACAGAAGTCATATGCCGACAGGAGGCGGAGACCACTAGAGTTCGAGGATGGTGACCACGTTTTCTTACGGGTCTCACATCGACTTGGATTATGGAGATTTGTCCAGGGCAGAAAGTTATATCTATGCTTCATCAGACCCTTCTAGGTCCTCAACAGGGTAGGCGAGGTGGTTTACCGCTTGACCCATCCACCTCAGTTGCACCAGGTGCACGGCGACTTCTACGTATCTCAGCTGAGGAGATACGTGCATGACCCGACACATATCATTGACCATGGGGATCTGGACATTGACAATGGGGTGACTTTTATGGAGGTCCCGGTGGAGATCGAGGATCGATAGGAGTGGGTCCTACGTGGATGGTCGATTCCTCTAGTGCGCATCAGGTGGCAGCACGAGAACCTCTAGGAGAGCACTTGGGAGCGGGAGGCTCAGATGCGTGCTCAGTACCCTCTTTTTTTCCCCTAGTTTGTGTTGTATCTTTATGGGGACGTAAAGCCCTGAGGTGGGAGTAATGTAAAGACCTGTAAATTTCAATGAATTTTTTTTTATTAAATTCTTTTAGAGTTTACGAGTATGCAGTTTCTGACGGAACCTAATTTTGAGGCCCAGTGTGCCCGAAATCATTTGCCGAAGTTTAGCTCGGGTACGTTCAGTGAACGAACGAGCGGTTTTTCCTAAATTTTGAACTGGTGCTCGGAATTGAAATCTGAGGGCACCAATGAAACTGCAGCGCCGGTAATTGCTTAGGAACACCTTTTTCTGAGGTGTGTTTGCTCGGGAGGAGTTGTTAAAAATGTGAAGAATAAAATATAGTTGTTTTACAATTATATTTTATTATACAACACTAGTGATTTATGAGTTAAGGGAAAGGAAGTTGTGAGGAAGTGGGATGGGGCGCACACGATCCCCCGCCTCCTTAAATTTCCTAACACTCCATTAACCCCCCCCCCCCCCCCCTCTAGCATTAATGTGTAACTCATCCTCTCCCCCTCTTACTTTCAAGTCAACTCTCTCATTAAGTTATTTGATTAAGTTAATCAATGTATTTAATTAAGAGTTGAATTTTGAATTCATGGATTGGGATTAATAAAATAAGGGTGAACCTTATTTTATTTGGGGGTGGTTGTGTGAGAATATTTGGGAGAAAATAGAAAAGCCTTGGGGATCTTCATCATCTTCGTTGGAGAACGCGAGGAATGTCAAGATCTCGACGAAGAACATTGTCACCGCAAGGAGCGATCACTGTGCCTTTCTTCTCCTCTCTACAGCCGGTGTGAGACGTCGCTCCACCTCGGACGATCTCCATAAACATGTATGGAGCCTCACCCCGTGACATCATTTTCCAAAATGCTCACCGTTCGTCAACTCATTATCAAGGTAGGGGATTGTTTTATGTTTGTGGCTTGTTTTGGCGTTCATCGTTAATTTTACTTAGCCGCCTGTTATCAAATTAACAGGAGGAGGTCGGACCGCACGAACACGGCTGATCCTCCTCCCCCTTTGTTGATGTTCACCGTTTTGGTATGGAATGAAGGCGGCGTGGTGCAACGGCACCGCGCGGGAACGAGGAATATCACACAGCGAAGGAGCGCGGTGCCATCGTGCCCCGCCGTTGAGGCTGAAAGAAGCCGCGGCCAGAGTCAGGCCGCGGCAGAGGGGCGTTGCGTCGTCGCGCCATGCCGGAGCTTCAAGAAGGGCCAAGATCGGGGCGGGCCGGGGTGGAGGGGCGCGAAACCGCCGCGCCGTGCCTGACGGATAAGGTCCGCGGCCTAAGGCCCCGGCGGTCACCAACAGGGGGCAACCGGATTCCCCGGCCGCTGGAGCATCAAGAGCCGCGGCCCTTTGGCCGCGGCCGGAAATCCGGCCGCCGGCACTTCGGAACGGCGAGACCGCAGGGTCCTATGGTAGCGGCACCGGACGGACAACCGGGCCAGCCATTTGGAATTCCAGGGGTCAAAACCCCCGGTGTCAGACTGGGCAGTCCCCCACGTGGGGGCTGTCGTTACAAAGTGAGGGGGCAGCGCCCCCCTCTTCGCACCGCTCGGTCATGGACCGAGCAGCCAGCCGCTGGGCCGAGCCACCCACTGGGCTGGGCCACATCTGCTGGTCTGGGCCACGCCGCTAGGCTAGACCTAGACCTGGGTCGGGTCGACCCGGGGGTCTCGGGCCGGGTCTGTCCGGGCCCAAAACCCCCTAAAAACAGACATCTTCGTTTAAAGGCCCATAACTTGGGCTACGGACCTCCGATTAAGGCACCGCCAGCTGCGATGCGATCCTTGGATCGAGAAGGTCAGTTAGGTATATTACACTCAAGGTTTTGGAGAACTTTGGTTACGTCTAGGTTGGTTTGAAACACAAAACCAATAGGGTCCTCGGAGCGGAAACACTTATAACTTGAGCTCTGGATGTCCGATTGATGTGTCATCGACTTTGTTGGATTCCTATTAGTGAGACGGTTCTTTTGTCTTACTCCGTTAGAGGTTTTTATGTATTTGGATTATAGTTGGGTTGGTTTTGACTTAAAAACTAACCGTGCCACTAGGACGTAAAAGCCAATAACTCTCAGACCGGGCGTCCGATTAACGCGTCGTCTGTCGCGTTGAGTTCCTATAGACGTGATGGAACTTTCTGATACATCAACTCTGCTCTACGTGACAGTTGATGTATCGACCCCTTGGCTCATGGATCGGACCCTCCCAGAACGAGAGTGCTGTGTGTGGGAACCCTAAAGCTGGTTGCGACTGCGACGACGATGACGATTGTACTGGAATCCTCCGTGGGTTCGACTACAGTGATGGGATCTTCCGTGGGTTCGATGAGACGACTACCGTACTGGGATTATCTGTGGGTTCGACGAGGATGACTACCATACTCGGATCCTCCGTGGGTTCGACGAGGACGACTATTGTACTGGGATCCTTTGTGGGTTTGACTACCATGTTGGGATCCTCCGTGGGTTCGATGATGATGAATACTATACTTGGATCCTCCGTGGGTTCGGCAGCAAGGACTACTAAACTTGGATCCTACGTGGGTTCGGCAGAGGAGATGATTCAGAGGCTATATCTAATCATCTCCACCCCTCTTCGTAAATGGATACCTGTGTGAGATGAGTCTTGACTTTCAATCAATATCCTTGATATGATTATTTTTCTATCCTGTGTGGATTGGGTTGTGTTATCCTATGTGGATTGGATTGTGCTATCCTATGTGGACTAGATCGAACTTGGGCTTGGATTTTGGAGCCGAACTGGAATTGATGACTTAGGTATATGTATGGGAGTATACCTAAGTAGAGTTGGTTTTTATTTCGTGATTGTATCATTCCTTTGTGGTTTATCCTTCATGGATTCAGGGAGACCTTCGGGGGTCTCGGGGTCCCTAATGAGTAGTGTATACTCACCCCTGCATGGGCTATGCCCGCACTATGTTGTGTTGGATACAGATGACGGCCAGCATTGATCGAGGTAGGAACTCGTGGAGATGGACGGTACCTAGAGGTGGATCACTAGACGAGACGTACATGGAGCGGATGGGTGGAGCCTAGAAGCGGAGGAGACTATCTATACCCACCCTTCATGTGGTATTTCCAGAGGACAGCTCGGTGTTGCTGCTTTACTTTTCTATTGTTGTACTCTCTTTTCAGTTGTACTTTACTTTTAGTTGGGTTTGTATTCTGGCCCATTTACTTCCAACACTTACTTTTGTACTCAGTTTACTTAGTATTTAATTGTTCTTGCTTACTCTGTGGTGTTTGTTTTCTTACATAAAGGAAATTCCTTCCCTCATATCGGGATTTATGCCTTTGGTGCTAGTCGCCAGCCCCTGGCCTATGGAAGGCAGGCTTGGGGTAGTCACGGAAGAGGTCCTGAGGACGGGTCATGACAGGGAGGCCTAGATGTGAAATGAGAATGGGATGGGTGAGCTTGGTATGGATAATGTGATGTGAGAAGGGAGGCCCAAAATATGTAGTAGTAATTGATGTCTATGATGGAGAGATGAATCTTTATATACAATTGGTTGTCAAGGAAGACACTGGAGATGATGAAATAGGTTGAATCTAGTCTTACCCATTGATGTGATGTTGAGATCTGATATTATCACTTATTAATCTGTTTAATGGATTTTGACTGGGTTTCTTATTTTATCTATATTCCTTTACCCACTAATTTAGGTGGATGGACGTGCTTTGTTGCATGTTTCCTCTTATTGATAGATTAATATGGTTTTCCTTGGATTGTTTGGTTTATTTAATGATTCTAATAATGATTAAATAATTACTAACCCATGGGTTTTCTATTGATGGAATGAAAATTTAGAAAAGATGTTTCTCTTGAGAAACTATGGACTTGGTTTAGATTATTCCTAGATGGCATGGACTTCACTTTTATTATTAATGTAATATATCTTGAAATAATTTTAATGGTTAATTTAATGGATAGAAAATTAATTAATTAAAGGAAATAATAAAAATTAAAGTTTTTATTAATATATCTATTTTAAATGCTTGTTTTCTTATAGTATGTTTGGTCTTAGTAGTGGAAGTCAGGGGTCTAAGAGACATTAGCTATAGTTGAGTCTATAACTAGGTTATACCTATAGTGTAGTCATGAGATATATTATATCATGTATATTATATGATTTCATATTCTTCCCCACCCATGTTTGTAAGGGAGACTAACACCCAATGGAATCTGGGAGGGAGTTTTCCCCAACATCGTAGTTGGAGGATGGATGGCTGACTACCCCCTCTTTCCATGATCTCTTATCTTGTTAGTTACTTATTCTGGTGTGCATAGTGGTTAGTTTACCCATATATGTGTGTTTAGAGTTATAATGGATCGTGGTTAATCACGCATGGTTATCCCCATATATAGTATCCAAAGGATTATTATAGGAATGATGTGTATAGGCTATGATGTCTTGAGGTACTTACTCGGTGTGTGGGATGTGATGGCTTGATTTATAATACCCAGTGTATGATACATTTCATATGGGCTATTTTTGATCCTAGAAACTATGTGATTACTATATATGGTGATGTTATATTTGATTATTTGATGATTTGATGCATGAGGTGAATTTTGTGATGCCTTTCCCAAGTGTCTTAGGGATTCCTTTCTTTTGTCGAGAGATGTATCAAGACATGTGATATTAGGTTGAATGAAAAACTAGTGGGGAAGCAAGTGCATGGTAAAATTGATGTTTAATTATTATATTATACTATATCTTGTATGTGATACTTAGTGTGAGTTATCCATTTTGATGATGGGAATATAGTTTACATGTTTAGGTGATAAATTAGTTTCATTATTTTTCATTATGATTTAACATTATTTATTTATCTTTTTCATGAGATATTATAGGGATGATACTAATGAGTATAATTTTATACTCAACCTATGTATATATAAACTATTTTTTAGTTCAGATAGAGCATGTTGGAGATTGGGTTAGACATTACTAGGTTTGGGTTTTGTAGGAGCAATTTGGTCTTTATGGTCGCATCATCCTTTCCTTTTTGGTATGTGTAGTTTTCTTCTTAGTTGTTATAGTACTATACGGCATCGCATGTTTTCACTTGGGATTTATTTATATATATGTCTGGGAATGTGTTGTTTGGTGTATCTATCTTATCTCTATTTTTCATGTTTTCTTAGAGGGTAATATTTTTTATTGTATGATTGTTATACCCTTGGTGCTAGTTGCTAACCCCGGGCCTACTTGAAGCAGGACTTGGGAAGTCACCACATCCCTTCTCTCATTGGCAGCCTATGAGAGGTACACTTTGGGGGGATGGGTCTTGATAGATTTGTATCGAAGGGAGGTTCAGGTTGAGGGATAGGATGGAATTTGGAGTTAGGAACATGTGAGATTGCATGGGTTGGTAGGGAAATACTGTCAGATAAGTTTAGTAAGCAATGTAAACATGGGACACTAGTTTAGAAGTGAGTATTTAGGGCCTCTAATGTTTTGATGCATAGAAATTTATGTTTACTCAGCCTACTAAATGAAGTGATACTGGTTGTAGGTTAGATACCTAGGAAAGGACTATTCATAATTATTCTTTATTTCTGTGTTTAAAATGGGTAGATATTAGGATATATTAAAACCATTACAAGATAATTAATTAATTAATGTTAAATACTCTATATTCTAGGTCTATTAGCTCAAAAAATATATTTTTTTATGAATGACCTAGATCGATGTCCTCATCAAGTTCATACTGAAGATGTTCAGCAAGATATGCCAACAAAATATCATGGAGTAGAGGTAAATTTTGAAATCACTTGGGGAGGAAACTCTGAGAGTTTTAGTAATAGATTCTATAGAATTATAAGGTATCAATTTAGATTCAATCCTAGAATAATAGTTGGATTATGTTTTGATAGCTTACAGTTTGATCTATGCTCAGAAAGAGCACTGGGTTTCATTGGCTATGATGATGTTGTGTGGAGAAATGAGGCGGTGGTGGTTTATATTCCTTGGGTATTGTGAATAGTTGGTAGTCTTGTGGGATAAAGTCTAAGAATATTTCAGATTAGAGTTCCTTTCTTCGATTGAAAAGGCAGTCAGTCCCTAGGGGCTTTTTATCCTTCTATATGGGAGTTCTAGCATGTTAGAGTTTGGGATCCATTTCAAGACCCTTCTTTGATATTCTTTAGAACTGTTTTCATATGAGGAGGTAAGATTTAGGAATTTTATGGAGGATTTTTCATCTAGATATGCATTTCTAGTTCACTCCATTTATGATAAAGACATATCTTGAGGTGCAAGAGAGAGTAGAGATTATTGAGAGGACATTATCCAGAACTGGATTATAATGAGAGGGGAGTCATTGGGATTCCTCACGAAGCATAGATATGGTTTGGGGTTACCATTTGTTAGAAAAAATATTTTTTAATTAGCTAGGGGTAGGTCTCATCCCTCAATAGCTCATTTATCTAGGGTAAGCGACTCTCATACCTATTCTAAGGGATTATATGTCTGTTTTTATTGCGTAGGTCATGGTAATCAGTAGAGAGAGTGAACAACCTTTCTGAGAAGTCATCATGTGTAAAATTCTCTACTTCCAGTTACTCTATTGAGGTAGTTTCAGTCGAGGTAGCAGAAACAAGGTGTTTAAATTTTGGACCAGTAGAGAAGAGATGGGGTAGGAAAATTAAAACCTTGAGACACTCTTATCCCTTATATATCATTGTGTAACCATGGATTTGGTTATCAATAGGGTCATAGAGGTCATGTATTAGGTCATGGTCAGCTTCATGCTTTAGAATTGTCATCCCTAGGTGTTCCAGACACTGTTCGACGTACACTTTTCTTATTTTATACATGGGTCATTATTTTTTTGATTTAGGGGTGATAATCTCCTTTATATCATATACCATTATATATGATTTAGGATACGAGTTAAAGTGGCTTCTAGTTTCCTTGGTGTTGACTAAAATAGTTGGAGGTTAAGTTGACGTGTATGAAGTATATAGATATTGTGATCTACTATTGGGGAAACACTACTTTTCAGGATATTTCCTATATTTATGGATATATCCATATTACATCATCATCATCATGTATTGGTTGTATTTGGTGTAGGATATCATGGATTTCTTCAAGAGGTAGGTTGTGCTCTATGATGTTGATGGGATCCAATAGTGTTTGTTAGAAGAGATAACCTCATACTAGTTATAGGCATGTTCCATCCTTGTCTTCCTTTATGGATAATATGATGTTGATATTGTCAGCAGTTCAATAGTTAGTTTTTTATAAGGTCGTAGAAGATTACATTGATGTCTTTCTAGAAGAGGTTGTAGCATTACCCCTTCAATGGGAGATCGATTTTGGGATTAAGCTACAGTTAGGGGTATAACCTATCTCAATGTATCTGTATAGGATGAAAACTTATGAGTTGTGAGATCTATGATTATATATTGACGATCAGTTTTAGTGAGGTTTTGTTTAGATGAGTGTGTCACCTTGGTGTGCATTGGTTTTGTTCATGAAGAAGGTTAGTGGTGGTTTGATAATTTTTATCAATTTTCATTTCTTGAACTAAGTGATAATGAATAACCAATATCCTCTTCCAAATAATGATTATTCATTATATTAGATGAAGTTTTAAAGTTGGTTCTCAAAGATATATTTTTGGTCGTGATATCATCAGATGTGGGTGATGGATGAGGATATTCAGAAGACTGCTTTTCATTGTCTTCATGGAAATTACGAGTTCATTGTAATTCCATTTGGTGTGAAATTTGATCTATACATGATCATGGGGTTAATGAACATAGTGTTCAAAGAGTTCCTAGATATGTTCATACTAGTTTTCATTGATGACATCATTGTGTACTCTGCATTTAAGGAGGATCATACAGAGCATCTTCATAATATTTTAATAGTTATTCATCATGAGCAGTTTTTCAAATTAGTTGTAAAACTATGAGTTTTGGGATTGTGAAGTTTGTGTCTTGGGGTATGTCATGTCCTGTTAGAGAGTATCTATGGATCCTTTGAAGATAGTGGTAGTTGTTTCTTGGTTATCCCCTAAGATAATGGTAGAGTTGCAGAGTTTAATTGGTATTACATGAAATTACATGAGGTTTATAGCCAATTTAACTTGGGTTGTGACTCTTATGACATCCTTTACCTGAAAGGATCTGGAGTTCTTATGGATGGACCAGTGTCAAGTAGCTTTTCATTAATTTAATGAGAAGATGTTCAGCTCTCCAGCCCATTATTTTACAGTAGAGGGAGTTAATTTTGAGTTTTTATGTGATGCTTTATGTCTTGTATTCAGATTTGTATTGATGAATTAGAGATTGGTTGTTTCATATGGGTCTCAGTGGTTATTTCCCCATTATTTTAATTATGACACCCATGATATTGATTTGGTAGATGTTTTGTTTTCATTGAATTTGTGATGGCATTGCCTCATCAGTGAGCATTTTGTGGTTTTTATTGAATATAAGAACCTAATGTACGTCTTCTCCTAGCATTGCTTGAACATTCATGAATGTCAATGAGTGGAATTTCTGCAGGATTATGAATTCTAGATTTCATATATTCTAGGAAAGTGAAATGTTCTAGTCGATGAACTAAGAAAGAAGTCACATAGTGATGTTGTGCATGAATATAGATATTCCTAGAGAGTAATGGAAGAACTCTTAGTGATAAATATAGATATGGTAGAGGTTGGAGGTAGAGGTTGTATTTTCTAGATGATGGTTCAGTCATATTTGGTGCAATAGGTGGAGGATTCCCAAATAAGGTATTCTAAGGTGGAGTTCTGGAGGGATCAATTTTTTTTATTCCCCTGATGGTTTTTATGAGGATGGATAACACTAACTATTATTCTAGGGAAGTATTTTATTTCCTTTATCAATGCATGAGATAGATCTTCATGACTTAAATATCTAACCTTTAGTAGTAAATCCCAGTATGATGAATATGTACCATGCTTTGAGAGGTCAGTTTTAGTGGTCTGGGTTGAATCATGAAGTTACAAAGTTTGTTTCATGATGGTTGGTCTTTCATAAGGTGAAGGTTGAGCACTATGTTCCTTATGGTTTACTCAATTAATTATGTGTTCCCTGTTGGATGTGAGAGGACATCTCGATAGACTTAATTACAAGTTTACCTTGAGATTATGAAGGCTTTGATTCTATATGAGTGATAGTGGATCATTTTATAAAATCATCCCACTTTATAGTGATCGTGGAGTCAAGATCAGTGGAGGTTTTTTTGAGGTAGTATCAGGAATAGGTATTGTGACTCCATGGAGTCCCAAATATGATAATCTCTATTAGGATCTTTATTTTACCTCTAAGGTGTGAAGAGGCATCCATAATTATTTTGTTTCTCATTTATTCCTTATAACTTCTTTCCATCCGTAGATGGATGGCCAAACAAAGCGGAATATCCAGAACCTTGAATACATGTCGCTCTCTTATGTCCTAGATTTTGGAGGTTCATGGATGATGCACCTTTCCTAAGATAAGTTTTCTTACAATAACATTTTCCACTCCACCATTGGTATGGTACTATTTTATGATTTTTATGGACAAACTTTTTGTTCTCTATTTTTCTAGACTAAGGTTGGAGTGGTAGTAATTATCAAACTAAAAATAGTACAAAATATGACAGAGATGGTATAGGTAATTAATGAGAGGATAAAAGTAATGAAGGATCATCAAAAATTATATGTTGATTATATGAGTTGACTTATGGTGTTTGATGTTGTATATCATGTGTTCTTGAATGTGAATCCTCATCATGGGCAGTAAAGGTTTGTTCATGGGATTAATATTTCTCCTTGTTTTTTTGGGCCTTTTGAGGTGTTGTCTTATGTTTGATCTATATTTAATTAGATAACAATTCCCCAAAATATTATAATAATACATGATCTGTTTAATGTATCCTAGCTTACTCATCGTCTTAATAATGAATCTCATGTCATCGGTAGGGGAGAGATCAATGTTGGTGATGATGAAACCTTCAAGGAGTGTCCTATAGAGATCTAGGACTTCTAAGAAAATATATTTTATGGGTTTTTTATTATCTTGGTTTGTGTCTTCTGGTGGCATGATGGTGTGGATGAGAGTTCCTAGGAACATGGGTTGTAGATGCACACACAGTACCCCGGTCTATCTAATGTTTATCTCTTCTCTTGTAATGTTGTTTGGTTTATGGATTTTGACCCTTTTTGGTTTAAGATATGGTTCAATATTGTTTCTTGTTGTAAATTTTACTCTAGTTTGAGAGGTATATCCCTTTAGAGTGTGTTTAGGAAATGTATGTTTTCACTTCATGATTTTTCTCTTGTTTCATATGAGTGAGGTGGTCAAGATCCTATGATGGTCAGATCCTTGAGAGGTATCTCACAGGGTGGTTGTTCAGGCAACCCCATTTCATTTTCTCTATGGGTTTGGATTTGGATTCTCAAGGATTATATTGTTTGGAGAGGTATCAAATGTATGGGATATGATTAATGTAATCCTACCCTTTATGAGTTTTCAAACCCCATGGTTTTCAGAGGAGGCCTTGAAAATTTTTGGAGGTTTTCGAATACTAAAAGTTGTAATAAGTGAGAATTCAGAATATGTAAGGTTTTCATGACATGAATGTATGGTTCACGACTTCTATAATTTTGGTTCAAGGGGTGCTTCATGATTTGAATTAAATTAGAATTAAATTATTTTAGGTGACTTTATTTTCAATGTAACTTAAAAATCTAATACTTTTATGATGTGAAAGGGTTTCAGACCATGAAAATCCATTGTGTACCATGTATTTATAATCCTCAATACCCAGGGTTTTCTCAAATGATATGGATTTTCTCCCAAACTACAAGTGTCCAGTGGCACTCTCTCTACGCATTTTGGAATCCCTTAGATAGGGATCGATTCTCAACTTCCCACCTTCGGTCTTTGTTAATACAATGTAAGTTTTACCTCTTCTCTCATGGTTCTTTGATTTGGATCCTCCCGCTTCTTCTTTCCATGTGATTCCAATTTATCTCCATCATTATAATGGAGTTTTCTTGGTTTTTTTTGGTGCGTTTATGGTTTATATTCCTCATAGGGATATAGATCTTGTGGGAGGGTTGATCTGGATCTATGATGTTAGTCTGTTCTCATGTGAAGAAAGTTGACGCCTTTGAGGTAGGGGATATATTGCTTCTATTATTTATTTGTGTGATATATATGTTATGAATGTTGTCATGTATTTTTATTATATGGATTATTATGTTTCTCTTGAAGTAAAATGGTGATGAACATAAATCCTGAATTAATTGAAAATTAATTTGTGAGAGAATAAAGAGGCATGTTTAATGAATCTGGTGTTTTTTGTAATTTGATGATAATCAAATTGATTCAATGAAAATTTATAATTGAGAATGATATTCTATAAGATTAATATAATTATTAAATCATTTAAATCATTTTTATTCTTTTTTTATAATAATAAAAAGGCATGATAATTGAGATTGGTTCTTCTCATAGATTTATGAAACTGGTTTTAATGTAATATCATTTTTATCTTTTGATAGGTTATTATAGCTTGATTCCTTAGGTTTCTCATAGTTGTAACTTGTGAAAAAATAATAGATTAACTAAATATGTAATAAAAATTGGTTATTTGATAAATATATAATCTAGGTATTAATTTTCATGTCTCTTCATGAGAAGGCTGAGTGCCTTGTGTTTGTATCCATGAGAGTTCATTTATTTGTAAAAGATGGATACCTTGTTTTAGGGCCAAGATTTCCATGTTTTGTGATTTGTTTCTTTGTGTCTTATTGATTTTGGGATGTGCTCTATTTTTTAGCTTCAATTTTCAATGTGATTTGGGGTGGTGAGTCTTGGATATGATATGATCCTGGGATGGCTGATGTGATATGGATGGAGAATCTTGGATGATGTGGTAGCATTTGATTACTATGATGGAGAGATTCATCGAGGTATGCATGTGGGTTCTAGATATGATACTATATATGAAGGAATTGGTTGAATTCAGGATTACCCATTTATGTGATATTGAGTGCTGGGATGCTTACTTATGAATCTGCTAAATGTTCAATGGCTAGGTTTCTTGTTTTGTCTTTATTCCTTTCCCAAAAAAATTAGGTAGCTAGATGTGCTTGGTTAAATTTTTCATCTTGGTGGTAGATTAGGATGGTTTTCCTTAAGTACCTATTTTATGGAATGATGAAAATAATTATTAGGCAATTCATGACTCATGCGGTTGGTCTTGATAGAATGTAAATTCTCAAAATATGTTACTCATGAGAAATTGTGGACTAGATTATGATTATTCTTAGAGTCCATGGACTTTACTCGGATGATCAATGTAATATATATTTAAATAATTTTAATAGTTAATTTAATTGGTAATAAATTAATTAAATAATTTAAATGATAAAAATTAAAGAAATAATTAATGTTTCTCTTCTAAATACTTGTGTGTTTATATGATATCTGGTCTTAGAAATGGAAATCAATAGACTGAGTGATGTTAGTTGTAGTTTATCCTAAGACTAGGTTATTCCAATAGTGTAGTTGTGAGATATATTATATATTATATATTATATGAATTTATACACTTCCCTATCCATGTTGGTTAGGGTGAATGACACCCAATGGACTCTATGAGGGTATTTTTCCTAACATACCTATGGTAGGATGGATAGTTGACTTCCCACTATGAACTTACTCCCTTCTTTTGGTAGTTGTACTGGTATGCATGGAAGTTATTTTCCTATATATGTGTGTATAGGGTTGTAATGGATTGTGGTTATTCACACACATGTATCCCCATATATAGTATCCAAAGTATTATTATAGGTATGACATGTATATCATGTGATATATTTTGGTACGTACTCATTGTATGGCTTATAATGTCTTGAGGTGTAATACCATATATATGATACATGTCATATGGGATATAGAGGCTCCCAAAAACTACTTGGTTACTATATATGGTGATGTGATATGGGATGATGTGATAATGTGATGCATGAGGTTCATGTTGTGATGTCTTTCTCAAGTGTCTTTGGGTAGGCTTACTTTTGGAGAGAGATGGATCAGGATGTGCAACGTTGGGGTAGATCATTAAATAAGTTGGGAAGCGGGAGTGGGGTACCCTTAATATTTCATTAATATATTATATTCTATCTTTTATATGATACTTAGTGAGAGTTATCCATGGTAAGGCTAGGAACTTAGTATACCTATTTAGGTGATGAGTTAGTTTCACTGTTGTTCACTATGATTTAGCATGCTTTCTTTATCTCTTGCACGAGAGGCTGTAGGAAGGGTCCTATTGAGTATACTATTATTATCACCCTATGTATATACAAACTATTTTTTAGGTCATCCAAATAAGGTTCTAGATTGGGTTGTACATTACTATATCATGGTTTTTCTAGATATTTTTGGGCTTCATGGTCACTTCCATCTTTACCTTTTTGGTACATATATTTTTCCTTTCAGTTGTTATAGTACTATATGAAATGTTATGTTTTCACTTGGGATTTCATTATATATATGTTTGAGTTGGTTTTAATTGTAGTATTTTTACTCTATCTCTCTTATACATGTCTTATTATGGAGTAATTCCTCCCATTGTGTGATTATTATACCCTCAGTGCTAGTCGAAAATATGAAGGCCTACTGGAGGTGGGACTCAGGTAGTCATTATCTCCCTTCTCTATTTTTTCATCCTAGTATGGGTATACTTCAGGGGGGGTCGTGACATGGTATAAACTGAATAATAAATATGAAAAAGGTTTCTAAGAATGTAAATAATTAACCTAAGTTTATTATTCCGGAAGATAAAGAACATATGTGATTATTTAGGCTTAAGGTAAGGGACAATATTTTAAAAATTATCTTTTAATATTTCCCTTAAAACTAGTTTTTATTATATATCCATATCTTTTAAAAAATGTTCCAAAAATAGTTTTTACTATTCTCTTGTGATTTTTTAAATTCATTTTTATGCATGTTTTACTTTTTATAAAGAGGGTTGAAAGGAATATTTTTTTCATTTTCCAAATGATGTACTTTGTTACTTTTCTGAAGAAAAAAAAGTGTGGCATGAATTTTTTTTTAACTTATACAGAATAAGAATATTTTCCTACCTTTGTGAGTATTTTTTTATTTGAAGAATCCTTTACAATTTTACATAGTTATTTTCAATGAAAATTTTTTCCTTTATAATTTCATAGATTATTAAATAAGTGATTTCAAAATAGAGAAGTTATTTTCTTAAAGATATGTATTTATGATGTAAGATTTTATGTATCATGTTATGATTTTAAAAAATTAATTATGATGACATATGGTTCTGTTATAAACCAAATATGGGTGGTTATTTTATAGCCCTATAATATATTGGTCATGGAAATATGGGACGAAGTTAACCGATTAGGTTTCTCCTTAAAAAATAATAAGAATATATTGTGATGATTATTCCAAGATTACCTATGATGGTTAATTCATGAGTGTATGTGATGGTTACTAGTGTTTTAAAGTTAACCATGAAGGCTTTACATGATTATATGTGATGGTTTCTCCATTTATAATGATGATGGTAATTCCAAATGTAAGAATGAAAAGTATAACTTTGTGAAAAAAATCATGTGATTTTCAAATTTTCAAAGAAACCTTTATGAGTTTATTTTTTATTAAGGATTTATAATGATATTTTTTATGAAAATTTTTTAGTATAAGAGATGATTCCACAAGTAATAATAGTGTTTATTTTGATCCCAATGTTTATTATGAGAAAAAAAATTACATGTAATTATGGAGTGATAGTTTCTTTCGTTATTTTATGTCCCTTAATGAGCATTTTGTGCTCATCCCATATTTTTAAAATGTTTTTCACATAGTTTAAGGATGGGTAAGAGAAAATAAGAATCCAATTTGAAAGTAATGAATATTTATCATAAAAATAAAACATTTTTTATTTCAATGTGTTATATTTTGGTAAAAATGGATACTTAATAGAAATTTCCACCTTAAAATTTATGGGTTTTTCATGTAATAATTGTGACCTAATTCTCTAAAACTCTAGACCTGAATGATTTTTGGTAATTAAATAAGATGAAATATAGTCAAAATACACTAGATTAATTAATTTTTTATATTGGGTGTCTATAATTGGTATCATATACATGTTTAGACAACTTTGGAGATTAGGATGTTTTCAAGTGAGGTTGTATTAAGAGTTTTGGACACCATCAAGGGTTTACTTGTTTAATGTTGATTATAAGTTAGAATTCTTAGACACCATTTTTATTGTTTAAATAGATATATTTTGAGGATATTAATGATATTTTTAGAGATTGGATTTATAAGTTTAATTGATTTAGTTATAATGTATTTGAAGGTTAAAGTATTATGGTGTTTCTAAGGGTATTATCTTTAAAAGGACCATTTTCATTCTAACATGCAATAATTCATTTCTTATTTTAATGATTTTAATTTATAAATATTAAAGTAAACTTATCAATATGAAAGGGAAAGGATCTCACAAAACCTTATTATCCCTTCCAGATGATTTAATCATTGTCTTCATGGAAAAAAATCTTGTTCAAATGATTTTGAATGATTTTTTAACATCCAAATTACCTATGAGAAACTATTTGATATATCCAATACATTTGTATTTCTCCAAAATTTCTATGGATCATGGAGTATCTTTTATCTAATTTAAAAATCTCAATTTATCTATTTCATTCGATAATAGAAATTCTACCAAGGACATTACTATTTTATTTCTGGAGATATGGACATCATGCTAGAATATAAAGGAGATACCAAAAACATAGAGGAAGACATTGATGTCTGGATGTAAGTTATGAATTATTTTCTTATTATCTAAGAATGAAATTTTTTGGGTTGATATTGATGGATCATAATTATATATTTGAAATATTTGATTAATGGAAATAATCTATTAAGGAATAATACAACAGATCATGGTTAATGGTTTAAGAAGGATGTTGATTGAAGGATGTGTTTATCACTAATATTATAATATATTCTAAATATCAATATAATCATGATACAACAAAAGAATATTTTATAGAAGAATTTATTTCCAATATTTGGAAATATATGTTAGATGTAATTGATACCTTTTAAATGTGGTGTAGTGAAAAGGTAATAATTTTTGGGACATATGTGCAAATTAGATAATTTTTGGGACATATTTATTGAGTTTTAATAAATTTTTGAGGTATATATAACCCTTCAATTTAACAAGTGAAAAAAACTCTTTGAGGAAGAATAAAATTATTTTTTTGGAATTAAGTTTAAAGTTGTGTATAACCTTTAGTATTTATATGATCATTGATTTCGAGGTAATTATGGGTCATTATAATTTTTGGGATGCAAAATGAAAGTTATGAGATAACATTTGAGATTAAAATATTTATTTAATATTGAATATATTAAGGTTATTTTTAATATTTTTATCACATTTATAGGAATTTTATTTGGATTATATAATTTTAATTTTAGAAAAATAAAAAACATGCATGTCGAGTAACAACCTATTGCATTCGGAAAAGTCATGAGGTTGAACTCACAACTGAATGGTAACAACGGTACATCACCAACCACTGGTCTATGTTATATCCTGGTTAATATGGAATTTTTTTCCTTTATTTAAATGATCTGATAGATAATTTTTAAGTTCATCTTGGTACTATATGTTTTATCATATAGATAACCATGGGGTTGGAAATTGATTTGGGGATTAAGAGATTAATTTCAATTCAGAATAATATCACTATAATTCTAGGGAGAATTATAGGATTAAGTTAAATATAATAATATGGGATTTTGTTTTCAAAATAAAGGATTAATTATCTTCTGAAATCATATATTATTTTATGATGATTTAGGTTATTTACATAAATGACTAGAATATCTTGGAGATTATATGATTTTGGAAATTACACTTTTGGTATGAGACATTAAGAGTGATTGATGTTATTTTCAGATAAATATTAAATTTATCTTGAAAGACTATGTGATCAAGTCCTTATAATTTTTGGGTTTTAATCATAGTATAGAGTATTTTTGAGTAATTTTAAGGATGGTTATTTTTTGAATTATCTATGTTGAACTTTGGGTATTACTGTTTAATTTTGGAGGTTAAAGTATTTTAATTCATATGAAGGTTTATTCTTTTTTGGAATTGTCTTACCCTATACTAACCATTTTGGTTTTTGTTAATTCCTAAAGATATTGGGAATATATTGTTATTATTTTATATATTTTATGATCTATATTTTTTTATTATAGTTCTTCAGACATAAAAAAACTCTTCTTGAATACTCATCATTTTAAGAAAAAGATGAGATTGTGGTGGGGATTGATTAAAGGATGAAATTTTACTTTTCAAGAAAGTACATTTTCCTATGATCTTAGTCTATATGGAAATAGAATTTCTAAAATTTAGGAAATTTATTTTGAAATAAAAATGTTACCCATTTATTTTTTTACTGAGAAATCAAGTTCCTTTTAACCCATCATAGATTTATGGTTTTGTGAAGGTTAACTTTCAAACTACCATGTACTATATTAGTCACTATCATCCCTTGAAAGATATGTTTTTCTTTCATATCCATATTTTCACTTCCCAATTATGTTATCCTACTTTGAAACTTACTATTTGTTAATCCATATGACCATTGTACTTACCTTTATCTCTTTTCAAGAGGAATTTTTGTTAACCCATTTTATAATGTGGGTTTTTAACAAAGGAATTTTGAAAAGTAAAACCCTTGGTTTTTGATCCTGGGTTCAAATTGTGAAGAAAAAACTTATAATATTTGGTATAATGTAATATCTTGAGTTTTTTCAAATAATTTTTCGGATATAGTATAAGATACGCAACATCGAGCTTAAAAGAATAATGAATTATTATTATATAAATGTGATCGTTATAACCTAGTTGATAAATTTATGGGAATGAATAGTATTAACTGAATTATTAAATGTATATAATGTTCCTACTAATTTATAATTTATTAAATTTTAAATAAGCACTCAATTTTTTTATTATTCATTTTATTTTTCAAAAATATGTTTTCTTCAAAAATGGGGTTTCTTTATTTTTATGACTCAATATTATTATTAATTTTTTGAAATTTTAGAAAATTTATCTAAAAATTTTAATTTAATTTTTTAATTCATAATGTCAAAATTGTCTTATCATGATTTTTTTTAAAATTTCTGAAAATATTGAGTTTTTAATGAATAGTGAGAACATGGATTTTTATAAAATATTGTATTTTATTTTTATTTATTTAAAAAGTAAAATTATATTTTGTGTTAGTTTTAAAATATAATTATTTAATTTTATTTAGAAACCAATTAGGGTTTTTGAAACGTATTTTATACTTGAACTTAGTATAAAAACATTTTTTATTTTAAAAGGTCATTTTTCCGAAAAACGGTTTTTCATCACATTTTGTATATTTCATTTTAGATTGAATTATACCAATTATGTGTTTTGAATTTATAAAAATATATTCCATATTTGGAATCAATGGGTCCAAATTTGGTTAATAGATCCCTTTTATTTTTGGTCAATATGAATAATAGCCTTAATAAGTTTTATTACCCTCATAAAAGGTCAATCGGGTAAGTTAAAAATAAAATGATAAGAACTATAAAATGAACAAAAAACTTATCATAATTTTATTTTATGATTTTATATAGTCCCTACACATAAAACATTTGGTTGTATGGAATTTTTTGGCTATTTGGATGAGATTATGACCCTTATAAAATTTTATTTAAAGAAAATTCAAAAAAATTTACTCTTAATTTTATTAATAGTGATATTTTTAACATAGATATTACCAATGTAAATGTTCAATAATAAATAGTATTTTTAAATGAAAAATATTTATCTTCATAATGGTAATTTGTTTTTAATTTTTATTGATGATATAATTATCTTAAATTCTTTCACAATGCTGACGTGGTAATTATTTAATTAAAGAAAAAAATAAAATAAATGATATTAAAAGTATTAAAAGTATTATAATGTGAGGTAATTAATGTTACCCATGAATTTTATAGATTACCATGATAATTTTTGTATGTTTTCAAATAATTGGTATGAATTATATGTGTTTTCATGATATTATTAATGTCAATGTAATAAATAGTTCTAAAAATTGACATTAATGATATTTTATAATGAATGATATTTTATTAAATGATATAAATTCCTAAATATCTTATATTCTTCTTATTTATTATTATATGGTTCATAATATAATCTATGGACCATTTATAGGCCATTTGTGTGGGATTGAAATGGATATGAGATGGCACAAATACAAGAGGGGGTGAATTGTATATTTAAAGATTGCTATTAAAACCTTTAAAGAATGTTCTTAGTTTAATACAACATAAACTAAAACAATTCACAATTCATCTTATAAAACAAAAAAAACAATCGAACTGACTCCCTATCTGATGGAATTTTTATGATACCACAGGTTATGAACCAATTGTATTCAGATTAAATAAAAATATTAGAGTAATACAAAGTGTAAATGATTTTACCATATAGCATATAGAATCAATAATAAAATTATAAGCTTTAATTAAAACAATTACAAAATAATACAAATAGAAATGATAAATAAAAGGATTCTATTTCTATTATAATAAGCAGTGGAAAAGTAAAAGGTATTACAATTCTTTTATCCTAAAGAGTAGGGTATCCTTTCACCTAGGATAATAGTTTTGTCTTATCAACACCGGTAATCCCTCTAGACGATGATCGGCATGTCAGTATTGTTATCCCCACAAGCCCTCGATTTTATAGGTAATCAGTTCCTCTATCTATCAAACACTTAAAATCCCTCGATATAATGATCGGTTTCACCATTTTCCTATCCTAGACAGCCCTCAATCATAATCACCTGATTAGATGCACAAAGAAAAAATAAAGCACTTATTGAAATACAAAAACTAATAATGATTCATTCATGTTTTGTAATTTCAAGGATTTTTCATGAGGTAGAGAGAAGTCACATAGTCTCTCTCTAGAACTTTGAAGTATTTGAAGTTGTTCAAGTGGTTATCTCTGCTTCAAGTGACCTTCTATTTATAGGCCTCAGGTTTCAAAGGACATATTTTATCCAATGGTCATATTTCTCCAGAAAACTCGAAGAGACCTGGACACCTGGCATTGTAATGGTCATATTTAATTTGAAAACATGAAATTTTTTTTATCAGTTTATAACTAAATCCATGGAATTGTTTTGTTTAAAACAATAGGTATATAAAAAACATAACATGAGTTTGATTGATATAGAACATGAGTTTTGATAAATGAATAAAATCATGCATGTTATAAAAGTAAAACATGAGTATGATTAATATTACTTAGTAAAATGTATTGATATGATGCAATGTAAGTACGATGAAAAAGGTCAGTATGATAAATAAAGTGAGTACGATGGCCAAAATGAGTATGATGAACATAGTGAATATGATGGCCAGAATGAGTACGATGTACATAGTGAATATGATGGCCAAAATGAGTATGATGTACATAGTGAATACGATGCACAATGTGAGTACTGGGAACATAGTCAGTACGATAGAAAAAGTCATAATCATATTAAAAGTAAGTCCTTTATTTGATAAATGAACATAAAGAGATTTTTGTTTTCCAAAACAAAAGTCATAAAAGTCAAAAGAAGACTTTTGACTTAACAATCTCCCCCTTTTTGGAAGGAACAAAACACAAATTTAAACTAGAAAGAAATAATTATCTCCCCCTAAGTTATGAAAACTCTTATGAATAGAGAAATGAATACAACTAACTCTCCCTTAGGTATATAAATTCATAAGGCTTGTATTCATATATATTTTCCTTGGTTTTGAATATTCTTCTCTTTAATGTATTACTTTTGACTAAAACATTAACAATTCTCCCCCTTTGTGAAACTTTCTCTCCTTTTATAAAACATTATCCCACTTTTTAATTTACAAAAATAAATTTCTAGTCTTGTATGGCTTGAAAAGGTTAGAGGAAAACGGAATACAAAACAATGGAGATACAACCATAAAATTCATTGAATTTTTAAAGTTCTATAATTTTTAAAAGACAAACAAGAAAGAAATATACATCAAAACATTCATTTGTTTTCTCTTTATTTCTCTTTCTTGATCAACTCATGAATCATATCCTTCATCTTATTTATCTCTTTCTTGTATTCTAAGATATAAACACCCTGGGATTTGAGAAGCTCTTATTGGTCTATAAAAAGTTGATCCTAGTTTTTGATAGTCACTTCTTACATTCATATCACTTCTTCAAGAGTATCAATTTTTTCTTTCATATTCTTATTTTCTTGTGTCAATGCATTATTTTGTTTTTTTAATAAAACTATTTCGTATTTGAAATTTGAAACCTTCAAAAATTCTGACTGTAAAGAATTCATCCTTTCTTTCAACTCTTTTACTGAAGGATCATCAGCACCATGGGTTTCTGAAATTTGATTTAACATGTCAATAGTTTCCTTGTCAAGCTTATCAAAAGCAATGGAAAGATCATTTGAAATTATCCTTAAGTATTCAATTTATTCCTCATGTTCATTCACTGAGCTTTCTATTTTGTATGACCATTTGGGAATCTTGTTGCAAGCCTTCTTATGAGAAATAGAACTATCACTCAAGACTTTTAGATTGGCCTCTATTAACATTTCTCTCTTTATGAGTTCTCTTACTAAACCAAATTTCTTCCTTTAATTCTCTGTAATGAATTCAATTTTTCCTTCTATTCTAAGAAAGTAAGGAATAGTATTCTCAATTATTCTCAAAAACATGAACAATATAATCACTTTTCTTGAGATAAAGTGTGTGTTCTGAATCAGTATCATCATTGTATGATTCAATTTCATTTGATCATCTTGAGTCTTCATCAGGATATTTTATTTTTCCTTTATATTTTTCCTTTTCAACCTTTTCTTATTCTTTATCAGATATTTCTTCTTCAACTTTGTCACTGATGATAATTACTTTCTTGGCATGAGAACTTTGAGCCCCTTACTTGACTGGAGAGAGAATTATCTCTGATTGGGTTTCTAAGGATTGAACTGGTGCTTGATCAGCATGAGGATTCTGTTGTTGAATTCCTTCACTTTGTTTTTCAAGATAAGATTATTATATACTTTTATTAGAAATTTAAAGATATTCCAAAAGAAATTAATCTTCCTATTCTTAACCTTACTATTGTGAAGCCGATTGAATAACTTTTTATACTATTTTTTTCCCTTTTTATTTCTCTGGAAAACTCTGTATGGTTGGTTCTTGTTGAACTTCTTCTGTCAGTTGAGCACTTGATAACTCAACACTTTTTAGAATTTTGGAAACATCAAAATTTTGAGCTTTTCTTTTAAAAAGAATCTTCTTCTTCTTCTCAGCCTGTAGAGTATCTTCTATTCTTATCTTCTTAGATAGATCTTCAGCTGGATCAAGACCAAATTTAGGATCACCATCTTTTCTTTGTTCTTTCTCCTTTCTCTATTTGGATTCAACCTCCTTAATATATTTGTTTTTTCTTTTTAGTATTTGTACTAATTTGAGGATCTGACTTTTGAGAGGCTACAACTGTTGGAGATGATTCTAATAGAAGTGGTTTTGATTCATTTGGTGTCGATTCTTCCACATATTTGATTAATAGTTTTGACATTTCATCAAAACAGACATTCAATTTCTTTATCGTATTATTGAAAATCCAAGAAGCCTTCATCTATTTCAATTCTCCTTTCACTGTAATATTAAAAAACTTAAAAATTTCAAGAATGAACTTTGTGAGAATAGATGGATACATGATAAGATGGGAATTAATTTCTCTAGAATTCAAATTCTTGATTGTTTCGAAAATATAACCCATGAGATTTACCTTTCTGATATTTACAAGATGGTCTAACATAAAGATGTAAGAAACCTTAAGATTTTCTCTATCCACTTTCCTTTTAATTAGAAACCCTTGCATCCAAAGAACAACAAATCAGTTTTCTGTAGTGAGATGGGATTATTTTCTTTTCTCCTCATTTATAATAAATAACGACTTTTCATATCTTTCCTTATTAAATGTACCAATTTCATCATGTAGCTTATGAGAAGGATAGAATGATTCACCTTCAGTAGGGACATTGAGGAAATGTGTTGCTTGTTTTACAGACATTACAAAATTTTAATCATACACATAAAATTTAATCATCATATCCTTATCAAAAGACATAGTATTGTATAATTATCTTACCTCTTCAATAAGAATTATCTCAACACAAATATGTTTCTATCCTTGAAATAAAATAATCCTTTTAATTTTTGAGTCATAACTATTAAAAAAATCTTGAGAGACTAACCTTTCTCTGAAGAAATCCATTTCTGAGAAAGTCTTTGAAGACATATCAGTATGAGTATTGGAAGAAGACTGAGACATAAAGTTTATTGGAAAAAGAAATGATTGTATCAAGTCTTAAGAATGGGGAATAGCTTCGCCAAGAAATATAAAGAACCAGTGTGGGTTTGAGAAGGGGAGTCCTCTATTTATAGGAAAATTTGGATGACCATTGGTCTTCTACAGTTGATATTAAAAGATAAAAAAATACAACGGTGGAGAAAAAAGAGGGTTTTTAAAAAAAATAAAAAAATGAAAATGGAAATTAAAAAAATGAGAAACAATAATAAAAAAGAAAATCAATACAAAAAGAAAATAGAATATACCTGTCAAAGATTTCAAGTAAGTTATTAGTTTCATAGTATTATGAAAGTAAGAACATAATACAATACACCCACTCAGACTTTTCTTCTGATCACAATCAAGAAACTAACATTACTATGAACCTTAATTCACTTCTCACCTTCAAAGACAACATTCATAAACAAAATTTTAAAATCAAATGGATAACTAATGGATATCGTAATACCAAGTTCTATAACTCTTTACAAAGAGTTCAGAAATCTAGTAGACCCCTTTCTTCCCTAAAATTTGGAGATAAACTTTTGGATAAATAAGAAGATATTTTTAACCATGTTGTCTCCTACTTTGAATATTTATTCAATGATCCTAGTATGAACAAGGACCTCATTAATGACATCATACCGACAATTGTAACTGATGTTGATAAAAGTTTTCTCCTTGGTGTTCCCCTTTATCATGAAATTAGAGACACTATCTTTGGTTTGAATCCTGACAGTGTCCCGGGTCCTGATGGATTCAATAATGGGTTCTTTCAAAATTATTAGGATATCATCCAAGTCGATGTCTTCAATCTTGTAAAATCTTTCTTTGTTAACGGCTTTTTAACTCATCGTTTAAATGCCCAATTCCTTGCATTGATTCTCAAAGTTGATAATGCATCTAAAATTAATCTCTTTCATCTTATAGTTCTTATCAACACCATCTATAAAATTATCACCAATCTGATTGCTTATAGACTCAACACTATTACCAATAAAATTATCTCCTGTAACCAATTTGGCTTTATCAAGGTGTGATCCATCCAAGACTGTATTTGTCTTTCCTCTGAATGCACTAACATGTTAAATAATAAAAATATAGGTGGAAACATTTCCATTCAACTGGACATTAGGAAAGATTTTGACATAATGGACTGGGATTTCATCTTCAAAGTTCTTCATGGTTTTGGTTTCAATGACATCTTCATCTCTATAATAAAAACCCTCTTCTATTATACTCACATTTCTATCTTGATAAATGTATCTCCTAGATGGTCGCTCAATTTCTCTAAAGGAGTCAGACAAGGATATCCCCTATCTGTAATTTTTTTCCATTTCAAAAGACTATTTAATTCGTATGCTCACCCGCCTGGTTGACCAAAATAAGCTCAAACTGGTTCATGCTAACAAAAATGTGAATGCCCCCACTCACCTCCTTTATGAAGATGGCATCATTCTGTTTTTAAAGGGTGATATAAGAAACATCATAACTCTTAAAATTGATCTCACTCACTGTGAGGAGGTCTCGGGTCAAGTCATTGGATGGAATAAATCCTTTATTTACTTTGGGAAAAACTTTCCAACTGGTAGGAAAAATGGTATTATTAATGAGCTTAACATCAAAGAAGGTACCATTCCCTTCAAATACCTTGGGGTTCCCATTTTCTGGGGAAAACCCAACGCTTTATACTTCTTAAACATTGTTGACCAAATTCTTAATTAGATTTCTTCTTGGAAAGGAAAATCTCTCTCCATAGCGGGGTGAGTCTACCTTGTCAAGTCTATTATTGTCTCAAAATTGGTCTACTCGATAATGGTCTATAACTGGCCAGCTAGTCTCAAAAAAAAAATCACATTAAAAAAAATTCTAGACAGGAAGCACCTTGTATAGGAAACTTGTGACTATTCTTTGGGCTAAATGTTTTAAACCTTTAGACATGGGTGGACTTGGCATTAAAAACATTAAGCTATTTAATGAGGCTCTTCAAGCCAGATTAACTTGGAACCTGATTCACAATGACTCCCCCTCGATTACTTTCATCAAAAATAGGTTCATTGATAGATTGAAAATAGGTAACAAGAATTTCATGACTTCTTCCATTTGGCCCTCTGTCAGAAACATGTATGACAATATTATGCACAACACTAGATGAATGGTCTCTAGAAACTCTTCCATGAGATTTTGGTTGAACAACTGGACTGGAACTCCTCTTATTTATTTGACTCCCCCTAACCATATCCCTGATAACATCAACTCCACTGTTAGTAATGTGCTTAATTCTCACATTGATACCATTCTTGAAAATATTAGTCAAATTATTGATTCTTAACACTTTTCTACCTCGTGTGATCTCTTGATTTGGGAACCTACTCATAATGGGATTCTAAATTCCAAAAATTTTTATAATAACTCTTTACATAACCCCAAAAATGACTTGAAATGGATTAAATATTTTGACAAACCCTAGATTAAACCCTCAAGACTCACTCTTATTTGGCTTCTCGCCTACAATAGGGTTCCCACTGACTATTGTCTTCAAATTTTTGGAATTCAGCATTTTTCAAAATGTCATTTGTGTAATCAACATAGAGAAGATACTAATCACTTATTTCTATCTTTCACTACTGCCACTACTCTTTGGAACTATATTTTTGACACTTTTGATTGCAGATGGCGGATTCATAACTCTATCGATGAGCAGCTTAATCATTGTGTTGCTATGGATAACTCACAACAAATCAAAAACTTGTTCCTTGATGGGGTTGCAGAGCTACTTCATGTGATTTGGTATGATAGAAATACAATTCTTCACAATAATTTCTCACACAACATTAATTTAGGTAAAATGATAATTCTCATTGCTATTCGGGAAGCTATGTTGTTTCAGAAAGGAAATTGCAACAACTATGTGGCAGACTTTATGATACTGAGACATCTTTGAGTTGATGCCATTTTCATACAACCGAAATGCACTTTTGAGGTTTTCTTGAGACCTCCACTTCTATTTTGGATTAAAATCAATGTGGATGGAGCCTATAAAGGAAATCCAAGACCCGCTGGGTGTGGCGCCATCTTCAGAAATCATCTTGGTCATATAATTGGGTGCTTTTTTGGAGGTTGTGGTACTGCAACCTCTCTGGAAGATGATATGTTGAGTGTGATTCATGCCATATCTTTCTCATTATGCCAAGGCTGGAACAACTTATGGATTTAAATTGATTCTACTACTTTATTGTAGAACATTTGGAAGGGGGGTTTTTATCTATCTTGTCCCCTTACTACGTGCTTGATGAATTGTCTTCAATCTCTCAATGACGTCAACTACATTGAAACCCATACTTATCGAGAAGAAAATATGGTTGTGGGTTCTCTCACCAATAAATGAGTTTCTTAGTTAATAACCTGGCTGGAGGAGCTCCCAGAAAACTTGATTCCTTTTCATGTTAAATATTATAATTTGATTCTGCCTTTTCGACTCATGTAACCTTTCTTTTTTGCAAATAAAATTGTATTGGTCTTTGGACCAAAGCCCCACCTTTTAAAAAAATAAATAGTTATAATAATAAAAATAAAATACAATCAAACATCAAACCAGTGAAAAAGAAATTAAATATGATCGGTTGTCAGACTGATGGAAAAACAAATTCCATACCATAATATGGAAAGCTGATGAAAAAAAAAGTCATTACCATACGTTGTCAAGCCGATTAAAAACAAAGTCATTACCATAGGTTGTCAAGCCGATGGAAACCACATTAATTACCATAGGTTTTAAAGCCAGTGAAAAAAAATTCATTACCATAGGTTTCCAAACCAATGGAAAACAAAGTCATTACCATAGGTTGTCAAACTGATGGATAGACTGCCAATCCAATAGTATGAGTTTTAAGCCGATATGCAGAAACTACAAACTAACAAATGTGAGGCCAAATATCATAACATAAAAATTAAAACAAACAATGAAACAAATAAGATGAATATAATGATAATATTAAGGTATGATAAAAAATATAAGATAGTAATAATAAATTAAATAGAAAAAATATAGGTAAAACATTAAAAAAAAGACAAATGTTCTCCTCCTAAGAAAATGAGTGTTTTAATGTAAGGAAAATTGTAAAAACAGGAAGTAGATGTGAATGATTATTTTAGTGTAATAATTCCTAGATTCTGTATAATAAATTCAAATCTGTCGAAAGGTAATGTTTTTGTAAAAATATCAGCAAGTTGTTCTTACATTCTGATGAATTGTAAAATGATATCTTCTTTTTGTGTGTGATCCCTAAGAAATTGATACTTAATATCTATACGTTTTGCATGAGAGTGATGTGAGGGGTTTTTACTTAGAGTAATGGCATGTGTTTTATCACACAATATTTGAGTTTTATTAAAACTCATACAATAGTTTGTGAGTGTGTGTTGCATCCACAACACTTGAGCGCAACAACTTCTAGCTGCTACATATTCAGCTTCAGCAGTGGAGAGTGAAACTGAGTGTTGTTTTTCTCATGACCAATAAACTAAAGAATATTCTAGAAAATGAGAAGTTACAAAAGTACTATTTTATCCATCCTACAACCACCAAAGTCAGCATCTGAAAAACTTTTTAATTCAAAATATTTCCAGAAGAATAAAAAAGACCTAAATCCAAAGTTCCTTTTAAATACCAAAAAATATTTATCACAGCTTTTAAATGGGATAGTTTTGGATTTTCATGATATCTTGTACATAAGAATATAAAAAACATTAATTTTGGAAGACTAACTGTTAATTATAGTAGACTTCTAATCATACCTTTAAAAGTTGTTTGATCAACTGGTTTCTCAGATTCATCAATATCAAAAGTATTTGAGGTTCCAATGGGAGTACAAATAATTTTAGTATTGGCATACCCATACTTTTTGAGTAATTCTTTTATATAATTATGTTGGGATATATAAGTGCCTTCTGTTTTTTGAGAAATTTGAAAACCAAGAAATAATGTTAATTCACCCATCATACTCATTTCAAACTCAGAATCTATTAGATTCACAAATGAATTGGTTAAATACTTTTGATTTGATCTAAAAATTATGTCATCAACATAAATTTGAAAAATCATAAGATTTTTGTTTTCTTTCTTTATAAAAAGAGTTGGATCATCTATTCCTTTAATGTAATTATTTTTTAACAAAAATCATGTTAACCTATCATACCAATCTCAAGGGGATTTTTTAAGTTCATAAAGGTCCTTGGTAAGTTTGTAAACATATTAATAATGTTTTGTATCTTCAAAACCAGGGGTTGGTTTACATAGACCTCCTCCTGAACATATCCATTAAGGAAAGCACACTTGATATCCATTTGAAAATGTTTGAAATTAAAGAATTCTGAAAAGGCTAATAGAATTATAATATATTCATGTCTTGCTACTGAAGCATAGGTTTCTTCATAATCTATGTCTTCTTGTTGATTATAGCCTTTAACAACAAGTCTAGATTTGTTTTTTACAATGATACCATTTTCATCACATTTGTTTCTGAAAACTCATTTTACTCCAATAACAGATGTATCCATAGATTTTTCAACCAAGGTCTATACTTTATTCTTTCTAATTAATTTAGTTCATCCAGCATTGCTTTAATCCAATCCTCACCACCTAAGGCCTAACTTTGAGTTTTAGGTTCAAATTGTGATATAAAAGCAAGATGTTCTATTTCATTTCTTAAGGAGTTTCTAGTACTTAATGTTTGATTTACATCACCAATGATTTTATCACTAGGTTGATTCATAATAGTCTACTCATCAACATAAGGTATAAAGTCTTCATGTGTAAATGTCTTAGAAACAATTTCATGATTATTTAAAATGTTTGAATAATCTTCTATAGGTTGATAATAAGTTTTTGAAAACTCTTCAGATGTAATATTTTGAGGATTTTTTGAAAACAAAAGGATCTATTTCATTAAACTTAACATGTATTGTTTCTTCAAAAACACAAGTATTTTTATTAAAAATCTTATAAGCCTAATAATTTGAACCTAAAAATATCCCTTCATCAGATTTGGGTGCAAACTTATGTAAGTTGTATTATTTATTTAAAATAAATACTTTGAAACCAAATACTTTGAATTATGAAACGTTTGGTTTTCAGCATGTCTATAACTCATAAGAATTTTTATTAGGAAAAGGTTGAATTAAAACTCAATTTATAGTATAACAAGCAGTACTGACAGCTTCTTCCCAGAAATGTTTTTCAATTGAGTATTCACTCAATATGGTTCTTTTTATCTCTTGAATAATTCTATTTATTCTTTTAACAACACCATTTATCTAAGGTGTTCTTGGTGCAAAAAATTTGTGAGTAATACCTTCTTTACTATAAAACGTTTTTAAATTAGAATTTAAAAATTCTACACCATGATCACTTAGAATATTTATCAATGGTAGATTTTTCTCATTTTTAACTTTAGAAACAAAATTTTTAAAGAAACAAAAGGCTTAATATTTTTTAGCAAGAAAATATACCCATTTAAATCTACTATAATCATTAACTAAGACAAATACAAAGTACTTGTGTATGATAATTCCAATTTCTGTTGGACCAAAAATATCCATGTGAACTAACTATAATACATTGTTAGTTGTGACTTCACTAATTGATTTAAATATTAACTTATGTTTTTTTCCATATTGACAAGGATCACAAACTTTAGAATAATCAAACCTAAGCTTAAGTATATCTTTAATAAATCCTTTCTTAGAGAGTTTATATAAATTTATAAAATTACATTGTCCTAGTCTTCTATTCCATAACCAAGATTAGTCTTCCATTTCACTTAGATAAGGTAATTCTTGGCTCCTAAGGTCTTATAAGTTTAAAGTGTAAACATTCTCATGGATTTGGGAAGATATAATGAATTTATCCTTAGAATTGTGAACTATACATTTATCATTCCTAAAATTCACAAGGTAACATTCATCACATAATTGACTTATGCTAATGAGGTTATGTTTAAGACTAGAAACAAATAAAACATTATAAATCAAAAAATTTCCGATCAAAACGATATTACCTTTACCAACAATCTTTCCTTGAGCATTGTCTTTGATGGTAAATTTTCCTCCTTTAGTCTTGATAACTTTTTCAAAGAAGTTTCTATTTCCAGTCATGTGCCTAGAACATCTATTATCCATATACCATGTATCGTTATTGTTTATTATTTTGTTTTACTAAAACAAAAACAATTAAACTTTTCGAATCCAAACCTATTTGGGTCCGGAAAAAATAGAAAGAAAAAATTTTGGAATCCATATTTGTTTTGAAAAGTTAGTTTTGTGGAAACCCAAAGATTGTGTTTTATTTAAAGAACAATTTCTTTCCCAATGTCCACTACATTGACATTTAGTGTAAAATGAAGTACTTTGGGGGGAAAATAGTTATTAAAAAAATGGTTTTGAATGAGTATAACCAATTACAGAACTATTCCTTAAAGGATGAATTTGAGAATACATTTTTTCAAACTCATTCCTTATAGTAGTGAATTTTGATAAAAGTTTCTTAAGATAAAAAATCTCATATTTTAGTCTGATGAACAAATTCTTATCCCCATTTTTATTTGATTTATAATTGAGTTTTTCTTCCAAAATAGTTTTTTTAGAAATCATATTACTAAAATCTTGATAAATTTAGTTCTTTTCAAAATTTAATTTTTCAAGGTTTTTAGAAAACCTTTCAATTTTAAGAGTTTTATAATTAAGATCTTTAGTGAGATTTGATATTTATCTTGTTAAAATATCAATCCGGGTATTTTCTTTTTCAAGTTTTCTATAAACTTTACAATTTTCATTTTCTAAAATTTTAGAAAATCTGGAAACTTCTTCATAAGATGGTAAAGAATTATCATTCCCTGGTGAGGAATTTTCTTCATCAGAAGAATAATATTTATCAGGATAATTATTACTCAAAGAAATATTAGTAATATATTCATAACTATGTACCTTGTCCATTAATCGATGATAAGGATTTTTGGAAAAGAGACCAATATTCTTGTGATTTGAGGTATCACCATCATAGAGTCTTCAGAAGAATCACCTAAACTGGAACTCTAGGAGTTATTAACATTGAATAATTTCATTCCCTTTAACTTCTAGTATTTCTTTTTATTATTTTATGAATTTCTTTCCTTTCTATTATTTCTTTTCAGTATAGGACAGTGAGGTCGAATGTGTCCTGCTCTTTTACACTCATACCATGTAACTTCAGAATCTTTCTTATCCTTGTTACCTTTGGAAGTATTTTTATATCTATATTGGAAATCCCTCTTTCCAAAAAAATTATTCATTATTCTAGAAATATTTTCAAGATCATTCTCTGACTTCTCAATATCACTAAAATCTGATAGGACTTCAACCTTCCTCTTTCTTGACTTAGTTTTCACAGGAGATTGAGACTTGGTAGGATTTGATGTGGTAGTGAATTCTAATCCACCATTATTATTTTTCACTTCATGTTCTAATAGAGTTACAAAGAGATCATCAAGAGTAAGATTAGTAATCTTTCTAGATTCATCAATTGCAGTCCGCTTGGATTCTCATTCATTAGGCATAATATATATGATCTTCTCAACTAAAACTTCATCTTCTAAATTTTTCTCTCCCATATCTTGAAGACTATTGAATATTGTCATAAATCATTGTTAAACCTTAACTACTGGTTCACCATAAGTAAATTCAAAAGCTTGATACTCATCTCTTAGCAAAGCTCTTTTTGTTTCAATAACTTTGGAAGTACCAAAATGTGTAATCTCCAATTTCTTCCATATACTATTTGCAGCTTCACATGAAGAGATTTGACTGTAAATGTTTTTGTTCATAGAACACAACAAAGTATTGCATACCTTATAGTGTAGCTGATATTCAAGTTTTTCTTGAGTAGTAAAATTCTTGAATTCTTTCTTGAGAATCTTATAGTCACAAGTGAGAATAATAAAGTTATCTACACCAGTATTTATTATAAAAGTCTTCATTTGATCTCTCCAATATTCAAAATCATTACCATAAAAAATATGTGGTATTATAGGGTTAATGTAACATCCCGAGTCCGGAGCCCCTCCACTGGTGCCCCGTACTCGGTTCGCCATATGACCTCAAGCGCATTTCCCCGAACGCCGGAGGCTGCCGACTAGTAGAGAGGGCCTTGGTGAGTCAGTGGGAAAACTATGCCCTCATTATTTAAGGTATATAAGGTAATAAAACAACAATAAATAGCAGAAGTAGTAAACAACATGCATAACAAAAGAAACCAAACAGTGGAAGCAATGTAGATACATAACAATGATGATAATAATGCAGCAGGTACAAGTACCTATGGAAAGCAGAAAACACAACAACATGTTGTAATACAACTGAAACCAAGTGCAAAAGAAAAACAAAATATTCTCCTTAGCATCGCGAGCCATGGCTCGGTCCCATGCTCCCCAGCTCCTGATGCAGTCAAGATCCTGAAGTAGAAGGGCGCTTGCCCTTATCTATACCTGCAGAAACATAGTTTGCTTGGGCCCAAAAGCATGGGCCAAACAGGGTGTGAGATACAATCCCAGTAGGCAATCACCCAAAGATTTGTGCCTAACAGTCAATGAATACATGGAAGTACTTAAACAAGAAGTAGTAAATAGAAAAGCACAATAGCTACAATCCACAGTTCTAACAAGCATAGAACACAAGTAAGCAGTCAACAACGAGAAGTAAACAGGTAACCCTCTGGGTAGCTCTCACAATCTAACCCCTATGGTTCAACCTCTAAGTACTAGCAACCCTATGGGAGGCACACACAGTCTCACCCCTCTGGTTCAGCTATGTAAAAAAAAGACTCTCTGGGGAAGCACTCACTGTCAATTCCCCTTGTAGTCTCGTATCGTGCTAAAGGCTCTCTGGGGAAGCACTCAACATCAATTCCCCCTATGGTCCGTGTCGTGCTAATGGATCTCTGGGGAAGCACTCAACATCAATTCCCCCTATATCCCGTGTATCGTAATTAAAAGACACTCTAGATAAGCCCTTCTGTCAATTCCCCCTTTGGTCTACTACTCTAGGTTCTCACAGTCCTAAGTATAACTAAACATGTTCAGCACGTGTATATCATCCAAGTAAACCTCAAGAACTACTTGTCTATCAACTAAGGCTCAACAGCAATAATAAAACAATAGTTCCACTATCCTACGACTAGGCACGGAAAATAGAAAAACTTCAAACAGGCAGAATAAGCATGGAAAAGCAATCTGAGCACAAACAAAGTACTCTAATCATAATCAATAACCTCTAATAAAGCAATCGAGCAAAGAAGGCAAGCAAAAAGGGAAAAATAGGCAACACTCAATACCCTATTCATGGGTATTGGTGGAATTTGCACATAATATTCATCAACTTTCAACGGAAAGGCACAAACCACCTACCTCGATCTGAGGAGATCGATATACGTGAATCTCAATGACAGATTCCTCTTAGAACAACAAAGATCTGAGAAAACGAACAAAACGTTCATCCCATGATAACTTGGAAACAAGGAGGAATCAAGGAACATGGCTAAAGCAGAAGGAATAACTCAGCGTTGCGATTCCAACGCAACTGAACGTGCTCGAATCGGAGAACGGATGGCGAGGCGGTCTTCTGTCGAAGATCCGGTCGTACGGTCGCTTCTGTGCGGTCGAAAATTGAAGAAGAAGATGGATATGGGGGTTAGATGCGACCCCGGTCTGTTTAATGAAAAAAAATAAAGTACACGGCATGTACTTTTGGAGTACACGGTGTGTACTTCAAATTTTCTATACTCCGAAATAACCGGCCTCCACCTCAGCCTTACACACTGTGTGTGTGGCCCGGACACGGCCAGCACATGGCTTCGAGCCAGGGAAAGAGTACACGGCGTGTATTCAGAAAGTACATGGCGTGTACTTCTAAAATTTCCAAAAAATTCATTTTTCTCAAAAAATCCATAAAAAAGGAAAAACGTACCTGAAAAGAGATCTGGGTTCTTACAAACTTCCCCCCTTAAAGAAAATCGTCCATGAATTTCCCTAACGAGGCGGAGAAGGAGAAACCCCGAACAGCTCTAGCCACTACAATCGTACATCGGCTTCCCTCTCCCAGGTCTCGTCCTGTACTCGCTCGTGCTGCCATAGCACTCGTACCAGAAGAACAGACCGCCCACAGAGAACCTCTGTACTACGATCGACAATCCGGATAGGATGTTCCTTGAACGATGAATCCTCTTCGAGCTCGAATTCCTCAGGCTGAAAGACGTGATATGGGTCTGAAAAGTAACGTCAGAGTTGAGAGACGTGGAAGACGTCATGCATGGCCTGATACCACTGAGGTAGTTATAACCGATAGGCGACCGGACCCACTCTCTTCAAGATTTCAAACGGCCCGACGTACCATGGTGAAAGCTTACCCTGTCTCTGAATTCTCTTGTGTCCCAACCTTGGTGCAACATGTAGGAAGACCTGATCACCAACCTTGAACTCCAGAGGTCATCTCCGTTGATCAGCATAAGACTTCTGTCGAGACTGCGTTGTAGCCATACTCTTCTGAATCATCTCTATCTGCTCTGAAGTCTCCTGTACAAGATGAGGTCCCAGCAAAGCTGCCTCTCCTGCCTCCAGCTAGCATAAGGGTGATCGGCATGGCCTACCATACAAAGCCTCGCATGTCGCCATCTGAATGGTCTCCTGGAAACTATTGTTGTAGGCAAACTCCACCAGAGGAATATGCTTCTCCCAAGAACCGCCAAAGTCCAGGATGCAAGCTCGGAGTATATCCTCAAGCACCTGGATCGTGCGCTCGAACTGGCCGTTAGTCTGGGGATGATAAGCTGTACTCAAAAGTACATGTGTACCCAAGGCCTTCTAAAGCCCCTTCCAGAACCGAGAGGTAAAGTGTGCATCTCTGTCTGAAACAATAGAGCGTGGAACTCCGTACAGTCGAATGATCTCTATGATGTAAATTCGTCCCAGATCATTGACACAGAAGGTCTCCTTGATCGGCAAGAAGTGATCAACCTTCGTAAGTCTGTCGACGACAACCCAAACAGCATCGTTCCCTTGAGGCGTCCTCGGCAACCCAATCATGAAGTCCATTGAGACATCGTTCCACTTCCACTCCGTAATGGGTAACTGCTGTAAAATTCCTGCTAGTCGTTGATGCTCTTCTTTCACCTACTGACAAGTAGAACATCTCATGATAAAACTAGCGACATCCTTCTTCATACCTGGCCACCAGTACTGGCGATGAAGATCTCGATACATCTTGGTGATGCCAGGATGAACTTCCCAAACTGAGGAATGGAAATCCCACATCAGCTCCTCACGTATGTCTGCTGGCACCCATACGCGTCCTTGAAAATGCAAGATCTAATCCTTACCCACTGTCCATCCAGGAAGAGGGTCCTCTCCTGACACACTCTCCCGCAGGACTAATCCTTCTGAGTCTGATAGTTGCCTCATCCTTACCCTATCAAGTAGCGAAGAGGTAACAGCTATAGAAGATAGAAAAGTTTGTCCCCTTCTATCGTGCACCTCTAGATGCATCTCAGAGAACAGATCCATCAGCTGCCACTCACTACTAGCCTCCTGAACTGCCTGAATATGAGTTCTCCTACTCAACGCATCAGCCATGGTGTTTCCCTTTCTCGGCATATAGGCAAGGTCGAAATCAAAAGACTGTAGATACTCAACCCACCTGTGCTGCCTCAGATTCAGATCATGCTGAGTGAAGATATAATTGAGACTCTTGTGGTCAGTGAAGACCACAAAGTGCTCTCCCAGAAGGTAGTTTCTCCAACAGCACAAGTAATGAACAACAGTTGCCAACTCTAGATCATGCTTAGGGTAGTTCCTCTCATGTGGCCTCAACTGCCGAGACCCATATGCAACGACTCCATCTCCCTGCATAAGCACAGCTCCCAGCCCGATACCCGAAGCATCACAGTAAACAGTGTAGCTCTTGCCTAGATCTGGCAAGACTAGTATCGGTGCTGACGTCAACCTCCCTTTCAGCTCCTGAAAGGCTGACTCACAAGAATCTGACAATAAGAAATTCGCCCCCTTCTTGGTCAGACCTGTCAAAGGTGCTTCTAGACGAGAAAAGTCCTAAATGAAACGTCTGTATTACCCATCCAGCCCTAGGAAACTTCGTACCTCAAAAACGTTCTTCGGTTTCTCCCAGGAAACTACAGCTCTCACTTTATATGGGTCCACAGATACTCCTTCCTCTGAGATGACGTGACCCAAGAAGTGAATCTGATCCATCCAGAAGTGGCGCTTCGAGAGTTTAGCATAAAGACAATGCTCTCTCAGTGTACTCAGAACGATCTCAAGATGTGTTCCATGGTCGCGTCAAGTGTGAGATTACACCAAGATATCATCCATGAATACCACAATGAAGGAGTCTAAGTAAGGATGGAACACTTGGTTCATCAGTGCCATGAAAACTGCAGGCGCCTTCGTGAGACCAAACGGCATGACTGTATACTCGTATAGACCATACCTGCTCCTGAAGGCTGTCAGAGGTATATCTGATGGTCTAACACACAACTGATGATAACCGGACCTCAAGTCGATCTTTTAGAACACTCGGGCTCCTCGAAGCTGATCTAAAAGGTCATCGATCCGCAGAAAGGGATATCGGTTCTTGACCGTCAACTGGTTCAGCTTCCGATAATCCACACAAAGCCGAAGGGTACCGTCTGCCTTCTTCGCAAACAGAACAGGTGAACCCCAAGGAGAAGTGTTGGGTCGAATGAAACCCTTAGCCTGTAGCTCCTCCAACTGCTTCTTGAGCTCCTGCAACTCAGGTGTGGCCATCCTATATGGAGTAATGGACACCGGTGCCGCTCCTATCACGAGCTCAATAGAGAAGTCTACCTCACGCTCCAGAGGCAAACCCGAAAAGTCCTCTGGAAAGACATCCCTGAGGCGATCCACCACTGGAGGAAATTCTAACTGTGGAGTCCCCTGATCATCCAGATAATGGCTTGCAATCTGGGTTGTCACCCCTCATAGCCCAAGATTCTTGAGTCCCGCCCGACTCGCCCTAACGTCCCATTCACCTTTATGAAGGAAAGATTCACCTTCTGGTGAAATGAAACTGACTCTGCGACGATAACAGTCGACGACTGGATGAAAGGGAATCAACCAGTCCATGCTGAGAACGACATCATATCATGTCATCTCCAGGACATAGAGATCCCATAAGAAGTGATACCCTACAACCTCAAGAGGGTACTCTCTACACTGGCGTACAGTAGATTTTCTCATTCCCAAAGGTGTGTCTAGTGTCAACGAGTCGACAGAAGAAAAGACGCAGAGTCCAAGGCTCTCCACAACAGCAACGGAGATAAAGCTATGTGTATCACCAGTATCAAAAAGGGCTGAAGATAAAATTGAGGCTACTAAAATCGTACCTCGAACAGTATAAGGGTTGGGATCCTGCTCATGATAAGTCTGCTCCACGACGAAATACTGGCATGCACCGCGGCCCTGCGCCCCTGACTGGTCATTCTGAGCTGAACCTCCCTGATGGTGCTGAGGGACTGGTGGCTGACCACCATGGCCTCGACCTCCCCCTCGGCCTGAACGGCCGGTAGAACTCCAGTTCCCTGACTGGTGAGAGATTGGTGGGGCTGCTCCTAAACAAGGAGTCATGGAAGAACCCCGGTCACCTGCTGCTGGTGGGAAAACCTAGCAAAAACACTGAAGGTGACCCATCTTTCCGCAAGATCGGCACTCCACGGGGTCCCTCTGGAACTGCGGCCTCGTGTGCCCTACCCGGCCACACTGATAGCATGTCACCTGGATGCCTGATGATGCATCTCGCTTCCTAGAATCACCGCGTGTAGGCTCCCTACGGCGCTTCTTGCTGTCATCTGGAGGATGGCTAACTCTGGAAGCAGAACCGCCCTGGCTTGCAGCTCCAGAGTCTCTCAGATTTCGCTCTGTAATCAATGCATGTTTGACGATGGAAGTAATGGAAGTCAGCTGGAAGATGTTCACCTGCGAGCGGATCTCCCACCTGAGTCCATCCTCAAACTTCCTTGCCAAGAACACCCCACTCCCATCCCGAAGGGGTGTAAAATGCTGCAGCTCAGTGAAACGAGATGAATACTCCATGATAGATAGAGTACCCTGCTCTAAGCTCATGAACTCCCAGGATCGATCGACCCTCAGGGTCTCCGGGTAGAAGCAGTCATAGAACACGCGCTGGAACTCCTCCCAAGCCATATTCTGCTGCTGACCCGCCTGTGAGATCACGTCCCACCACCTCTTGGCGGAGTATCGAAGCATGTGGGTGGAGAGCTTGACCCGCCTCTCTAGAGGCATCTCCAAATGCTCGAAGATAGTAAGCATGGCTTCCAGCCATGACTCTGTAGCCTGAGGTCCTCCCTCCCCCGAGAACGTGGGAGGATGCTGCTGCTGAAAGACCCGCGTCAAGTCTTCCATAGACAAGGCAGGAGGCAGTGCTCCCTGGAAGGCTTGTATCATCCTCATTAAACCTTCCTTGAACTACGCATTAGCGCCTGCAACTAGTACGACAACCGGTGCCAAGGCTGGCTCAGCTGGGGGATAGACAGGAAGTCCTTGATCAGCCCTATACGGTGTCTGATCACTGCCTAATGACAGACATATGACCAGAGGACGTCTTGGAGGCATAGCTCTGAAAGATCAAAAGCACACCATAGATCAGGAAACAAGGACAGAGAACACAAGAGTACCAAACGGGAATAGGGAAAGAAAAACACACAAGATTGCAAAACACGACTACACGGCGTGTATAAAACTACACGGTGTGTCTTCTTAAACCACTGACATGGGTGTGTACTCCTTCCCTAAAAGTCGTGCACACTAAAAACTACATGGTGTGTTGACCCCCACACACGGCGTGTACTTGAAAACTATTCCCCTTCTCGAGTCTCCTTACACAGCTAACCCACACGGTCCGACTCAACCCGAGACTACACGGCATGTTAGAAACAACACGGTGTGCACTGGACAAGGCTTCGGCGGTCTGTTTTGTTGGGTACACGGTCTTATACACAGTTGTACCATACACTGCATTCTCAGAACAAGCACGGCATGCATAGGCGAAGGTGACATCGTCCCGTGTTGTTCGTGACACGACAGGGTACCTGGACAAGACTACACAGCGTGTTCTGAACAAAAACGGCATGTGGAAAGGAAGGTCATGCCGGCCTGTGTTGGTCGTGACACGGCCGGGTACCTGGACAGGACTACACGACATGTTCCCTATGGACACGGCATGTTCTACCCAAGCTTCCCCGACCCGTGTTGTTAGTGACACGCCCGAGTACAAGGCTCCGAACTCACACGGCGTGTACCAATGGTACACGGCGTGTTCCCGAAATTACTCCCACGACACCGTGTTCTGCTCACACGGTCAGTGACATGGCCGGAAAACTACACAACGTGTATCCAAAAAGTACACGCCGTGTATTCTGGGTTTTCTGGGCAGTAGCTTAGAAACTGCGCAGAATTCCAAAAACACTAAAAACAAGGGAAGAGATGCCAATTTCCTATCTGTGAGGGCCCATAAAACCTCAAGAACCAAAATTTGGCATTCATTTTAAGAAAGAAATAGAACAACAGTTTTCTAACATAGCAGCATAGAATCTATCAAGCAATTATCACAACAGCATGCATAATCTACACAAAGTCTATCACAACAGCATGAAATCGCTAATGAATCCTAGATGGCATGGCAAGAATGCATAACATGTGATTTCTACAAGTTCATATATGATGCATGAGATGGCATACCCTCATCTCATCGGGTTGCGACAGAAATAGAATTGAAATATCAAAACAATAACCGCACAAGTCATACGAATCACTCTAGGTGAAAACATACCAACCATAAAATCTCAAAACCAGAAAACTGCATTTAACGAGGTTGTATGGATTTTCCCTATACACGGGTTAGCTACTCCCAGACACAGATTAATACCAAGTACCAAATCCATCCTATCCCTGGATAAAGTCTCCAAATAGTAAAACAAGAGAAAAGAACTCCTCTGATACCACTTTGTAACGTCCCGAGTCCGGAGCCCCTCCACTGGTACCCCGTACCCGGTTCGCCACATGACCTCAAGCGTGTTTCCCCGAACGCCAGAGGCTGCCGACTAGCAGCGAGGGCCTTGGTGAGTCGGTTGGGAAACTATTCCCTCATTCGGTAAGGTATACAAGGTAAGAAAACAACAATAAACAGCGGAAGCAGTAAACAACATGCATAACAAAAGAAACCAAACAGCAGAAGCAATGTAGATACATAACAATGATGATAATAATGTAGCAGGTACAAGTATCTATGGAAAGCAGCAAACACAACAACATGCTGGAATACAACTAAAACCAAGTGCAAAAGAAAAAAATATATTCTCCTCAGCATCACGAGCCACGGCTCGGTCCCATGCTCCCCAACTCCTGATGCAGTCAAGATCATGAAGTAGAAGGGCGCTTGCCCTTATCTGTACCTGCAGCAACATAGTCCGCTTGGGCCCAAAAGCATGGCCCAAACAGGGTGTGAGATACAATCCCAGTAGGTAATCACCCAAAGATTTATGTCTAACAGTCAATGAATACATGGCAGTATGAAAACAAGAAGCAGTAAACAAAAAAGCACAACAGCTACAATCCACAGTTCTAACAAGCATAGCACACAAGTAAGCAGTCAACAACAAGAAGTAAACAGGTAACCCTCTAGGTATGTCTCACAGTCTAACCCCTATGGTTCAACCTCTAAGTACTAGCAACCCTCTGGGAGGCACACATAGTCTCACCCCTCTGGTTCAGCTACGTAAAAAAAAGCAGACTCTCTGGGGAAGCACTCACTGTCAATTCCCCATGTAGTCTCGTATTGTGCTAAAGGATCTCTGGGGAAGCACTCAACGTCAATTCCCCCTATGGCCCGCGTCATGCTAATGTCTCTCTGGGGAAGCACTCAATGTCAATTCCCCCTATAGCCTGCGTATCATAATTAAAAGACACTCTGGAGAAGCCCTTATGCCAATTCCCCCTTTGGTCTACTACTCTAGGTTCTCACAGTCCTGAGTATAACTAAACATGCTAATCGTGTGTATATCGTCCAAGTAAACCTCAAGAACTACTTGGCTATCAACTAAGGCTCAACAGCAATAATAAAACAACAGTTCCACTATCCTACGACTAGGCATGGAAACTGGAAAAATGCCAAACAGGCAGAATAAGCATGGAAAAGCAATCTGAGAAAAAACAAAATACTCTAATCACAAGCAATAACATCTACTAAAGAAATAAAGCAAAGCAGGCAAGCAACAAGGGAAAAACAGGCAACATGCAATACCCCGTTCATGGGTATTGGTGGAATTTGTACATAATATTCATCAAATTTTAACGAAAAGGCACAAACCACCTACCTCGATCCGAGGAGATCGATATACGTGAATCTCAACAACAGATTCCTCTTAGAACAACGTAGATATGAGAAAACGCACAAAACGTTCATCCCACGATAACTTGGAGACAAGGAGGAATCAAGGAACAAGGCTAAAGCAGAAGGAAGAACTCACCGCTGTGATTCCAACGCAACTGACCGTGCTCGAATCAGAGAACGAACGACGAGGCGATCGTCCGTCGAAGATCCGGCCATACGGTCGCTTCCGAGCGGTCGAAAACTGAAGAAGAAGAAGAAGATGGATATGGGGGTTAGACGTGACCCCGGTCCGTTTAATGAAAAAAAGAAAGTACACGGCGTGTACTTCAAATGTTCTGTACTCCAAAATAACTGGCCTCCACCTCATCCTTACACACCGTGTGTCTGGCCTGGACACGGCCAGCACACGGCTTCGTGCCGAGGAAAGAGTACACGGCGTGTACTCAGAAAGTACACGGCGTGTACTTCTGAAATTTCCAGAAAATTCATTTTTCTCAAAAACTCCATAAAAAAGGAAAAACGTACCTAAAAAGAGATCTGGGTTCTTACAGTTAATATTTTTAATTTAACCGACATTCATAATGCCTACCATTATAAAGAAACAAAATCCTTTTTCCATAAATACAGGTTAGTGTATTTATAAAATAGTGTAAATAAAATATACAAAGAAGTGAAAAAAACTCCTCTAATACCAATTATTGGATCGAAATGGATATGAGATGGCACAAAAAAAGGGTTGAATTTTATATTTAAATATTTCTATTAAAACCTTTAAATAAGGTTCTTATTTTAATACAACATAAAATAAAACAATTAACAATGCCTCTTATAAAACAAAAAAAAATAATCGGATTGACTCTTTGTCTGATGGAATTTTTATGATACCATAGGTTATGAACCAATTATATTCAGATTAAATACAAATATCATAGTAATACAAAGTGTAAATGATTATACCATACAGTGTATAGAATAAATAATAAAATTATAATTTTTCATTAAAATAGTTACAAAATAATTAAAATATAAAGATGAAATAAAAGGATTCTCTTTCTATAACAATAAGAAACAGAAAAGTAAAAGGTATTACAATTATTTTATCCCAAAGAGTAGGGTATAGTTTCAATTAGGATAATAGGTATGTCTTACCAACACCTATAATCCCTAGATATGATTATCATAATGTTAGTCTTGTTATCCCCGCAAGCCCTTGATTTTACAGGTAATCGACACCTCTATCTTTCAAACACTTGAAAGCCCTCGATATGATGATTTGTTGCACCATATGCCTATCCCTGGTAGCCCTCAATCATAATAACCTGATCATAGGTACAAATAAAAATAAAGAACTTATTGAAATACAAAAACTAAGAATGATCCATCCATGTTTAGTAATGTCAAGGCTTTCACATGATGCAGATAGAAGTCACATAGTCTTTCTCTAGAACTTGGAAGTAAATGAAGTTGTTCAAGTTATTATCTCTACTTCAAATGAAATCTTATTTATAGGCCTCAGGTTCCAATAGTCATATTTTCTCCAATAGTCATATTTCTCTAAAAAACTTGGAGGGACTTTCACACCTAGAATTGTAGCATTTATATTGAAATAAAAAACATGAAATCATTTTGATTAGTTTATAACTAACTCTACGACATCGTTTTGGTTAAAACAATAGGTATATGAAAAAGATATCATGAGTTCGATTGATATAGAACATTTTTTTTTGATAAATGAATAAAATAATACATGTGTTAAAATTAAAACATGAGTACGATTAATATTACTTAGTGAAATGAATTGATATGATGCAAAGTAAGTACGATGCACAAAGTCGGTACGATAAAGAAAGTGAGTACGATGGCCAGAATAAGTATGATGAACATAGTGAATATGATGGATAGAATGAGTATGATGTATATAGTGAATACTATGGCTAGAATGAGTATGATGTATATAGTGAATACAATGCACAATGTGAGTATGATGAACATAGTCAGTACGATAGACAAAGTCAAAATCATATTCAAAGTAAGTCATTTATTTGAGAAATGAACATAAATAGATTTTTGATTTCCAAAAAAAAGTATTAAAAGTAAAAAATAAGACTTTTGAATTAACGATTTTTTCATTTATGGTAACTATCTTGACCCTCATAGAGTAAAGAAAACATTGTTGTCATGGTAAGTTTAAAAAGGGTTAATGAGGGGTTAAAACCAAAATATAAGGATAAAAACATAGTAAAAACTTATATAATTTTTATTGCATGATATTATTTCTACCAATACTCATAATTTCTTATAAATTAATCAGTTTTTATCCCTTTGTAATTGAATATTAATATGTATTAATTTAATATTTTGATAAATTCCAAGAGTGTCCCTCCACTCTCTTATAAAATGGCACATATTCTTATCAATAATTCACACTTAAAACCCCATTTTTGTCCATTACCTCCATAGATACCTTATTATAATAACTAAACTCATTATCAAGGACTTATTTAAGTAATAACATCAACCTTAGAGGGCATAAGTTGTTAATCAAAGGAGACATTCCAAATAAGTGGTATAGTTTTTAACCGCGTGTTTTAGTTTTATTTATCATTCTACCACATTAAAATATTATTTAAATTTTATTATATAATAATAATATTATATTCCATATAATTTGGTGTTTTTATTTTAATTTCAAAACCTATATCCATCTACTCTTCAATAAAATGAGAAACAAAACCATTATTCTTATGTACAACAAACTACCACCTCATGAATTGATATAATTTATTTTTCATCAACATCTCTCAAGAATGGTTATAATTATTTATTTAAGTTATATATATTATATTCATGAAATATTTACCATTATATAAATATAATATAACTTGTATTTTTTTACCTTTCCATACACTATAAAATGATAACGTTATCTGTGTATATGTGTGGACTACCACCTCCACAAAGCGACGTGATTCCTTTTTCATCACCAAATCACAAAGATGATATATATAAGTATATTTAAAGAATAAATATTATATTTATGATATTATTATCATTATATAATGATAAAATAATAATTACCTACTTTCAATAATGATCTTTTGAAAAATGGAAATGTTAATCTTGCGTACGTACGACATCCCGTCTCTATGGTTATAACATAGTTCATTTTTAATAACCATATATAGTTGTGGGATTTAAAGATTTATTTTTTGTATAAAAATTAATATTATTATTTATATGGTTTAATAATTAAAAACTTGACCATAGTCAACATACCTAAGTCATTGTTGACTTATGAACCGAATATCAACAATTCATCTGATGTAAACTTTAATGATTAAGTTATTGTATATAACATAGTAATAAGTTATATAAAAGGAATAATAAACATTAAAAAGGTTATTAGGTAAGTAAATAATTAATATATGTTTATTTTTGAGGAATATAAAGAATGTATGTGATTATTCACACTCAAGGTAAGGGTCTTTCTTTTAAGAATTATCTTTTAATGTTTCCCTTAAAACTCTTTTTTTGTTCCATATCCATATCTTCTAAAAGATGTTATAAATAAGGATTTCAATATTATACTATGATTTTCAAAAATTAATTTTTACACATGTTTTACTTTTTACAAAATGGTATTAAAGGAATACTTTTTTTTATTTTCCAAACGAAATACTTTGTGACATTTCTAACAAAAGTATGGAAGGAATGTTTTTTAACTTATATGGAATTAGCATATTTTCCCACCATTATGACTAATTTTTTCATTGGTGATTCATTTAAAAGTTTAAATTATTCTTTTTAATGAAAATTTTTTCCTTTATAATTACATATATTTTTAATTAAGTGATTTTGAAAAAATGAAATTTTATTTTCCCAAGGAAATGTTTTTATGATGCAAGATTTTATGTATCACGTTATAGTTTTTGGATATTATTTATGATGACAATTGATACCATTATATAACAATGATGGGTTTATCTATTATATCCCTTTAATACATTGGGTATTGATTTTTATCGTATGGTTATTCAAAATATGTGATGGAGCTAATCTATTAGGTTTCTCCTAAAAGATAATGGGAATATACTGTGATGATTATTCCAAGATTAACTATGATGGATAATCAATTAGTAGATATGATGGTTAATCTAAGGTTATGTATGAAAGTTATTCATTAAGTTCTTACATGAGTAGCTATTGTGGTTACTCAATTTATAATTTTGATGGTTATTCTATATGTAAGAATGAAAAGTGCATCTTTGTGAAAAAAATCGTGTGATTTTCAAATTTTTAAAGAAACATTAAGGAGTGTATTTTTCCTTAAATATTTATAATGAATTTTTTTAAAAAAGTTTTTGTAATATAATATGATTTCATAGGTAATAAAATTATTTATTTTGAGAAAGGTAAATTTTTATAAGTAATCATGGGCTCACGGTTTCTTTCTTTCTTTTATGAAACTTACTATGTTTTTTGGTCCCATTCCAAGATATTAAAATGTTTTCCATAGGTTTTAAGGATAGTTATTGGAAAATAAGAATCCAAGTTGATAGTCATGAATATTTTTCATAAAAATAAAACATTTTTTATTTTAAAGGTTTTATATTCTAGGAAAATTGGAAACTATGTAGAAGTGTACACCTTGTAATTTATGGTTTTGTTATGTTAGATTTATGACCTAATTATCTAAAAATATTAACCTAAATGATATTTGGGAATTAAATAAAATTAAATATAAAATAAATAAACTATATTAATTAATGTTTAAGGCCGATTACTTACAATAACAATAAAAACTCCATATTTGAATTACCCTTGACCCTAATCATGACTGCCACAACGCCTAGGGGTCATGTAAGAAAACTCCAAGGAGAAATTTGTGAAATGGAAAGATAAAAGAGAGGTTGTGGAATAAATATTAATGAAATAATATTAATTTATGGGTAAAGGATTCAAATATGGAGAATATAGAATGGGTGGATATCCCTTTATACACCTAATTTTCAGTATAATTAGGACGGGGTAAAAAGAATAATAAATGATATAAAATCATAGGGGGGAATTTATAATTTCATGTTTTACTAAAAATGGGTAGGTAATATAGTTAAGTAGTATAGTTTTGTAAATAAATCACTAACCATGTAAATTGGACTTGAGAATCCCAACATACTAGCACATCTTGGCCCCAAATTTTATAAAATTGTGTTTCAACCATGAAAAAAATCATGGTGGAGAATAGCTGAAAATTTTCATGATAATCCACAAAATTTCCTCTAACCATGTAAAAGGAATGTGGTAACACTCAAAATGGAAAAGAAAATACATAATTTACTCTAGATTTTACATGATTTTAACCCAATAAATCTCTACCTATGAAGAAAAATCTAGATCTAAACACATTAAACTGGAAAAAAAACTTATGCAAGACACCCAGACTAGTTCCCCCTACACCATTTACAATAGACATATAGAGAAGAAAAATTTTCATAAATTTAAAATTTCGTGACTAAAATCCTTATAAATTTATATTAAACCAATATAATATAAAATAATATAATATAGTTGAATGATTGTGTGAAATAATCCCTTTATTGACACAAAATTCACCACCATAGGCTCATACTCCTAGTTATTATACTAAAAACATTCATTACATACTGGATTTGATTCCAACATATATGAACCCAAATTAACCATCATTAATTAAAATGGAAATAATAGATATTGATACACTTGAATACCCAACACCATATTGATTTAGAGTATTGGAGAATTATAAAAAATTATTTTCAAACAAAACCCTTATCATTTCTATCAAACAAGTTTTTTTACTAAACCAATGACACATTATTTAACAATATGTCACTAACATCTCCCAAAAAATTCTATACACATGCCACTCATCTATACATTTAATATTCAATATGAATCTTTAAAACCTTTTTAATTGGAAACATGTGAAGGATGGTCAAAAATTATATATTATGGTAAGAATAAACAATAATAATCAAAGATCATAAGTGAACATAATATAATTATGTTGGTATAAAATGATAATCAAGTTATGAGAACTCATCATAAGGAAATAATCTGAGATGAAATAAGGATAATAAGTCATGAATAATAACATAAGGATTTTTTACAAAAGTAAGTTGATATAATTGGAACTTAGCATTATAAAAATTTATAAACAATATAAAACATGACATTGTAAGCATAATTCTAGGCTAACTTACAAGAATAAAAAATATATTATTCCAGGAACACTATCTATACACCATACATGGTATCTCATGAGATAAAAAATTACCCAATGTGTTGGAGGGATATATAATTCTTTACCCACCCATCAAATCATAATATAAACATGCATATGTGTTCCTATTAAGGTAATCAGATATAAGGAATATAAATAAGAACAAAATGTGGAAACAATTGGGTAAACTAATCATGTGCCTAAGAATAACTAACTATATTATCATAAGAATTACCAATAGAAGAAGAAATTAAATCATTTTATACATTCATATTCATGTAAATAATTTTGTTTCAAAAATATGATTATTGTGTTGTGAAAAATTCATAATAATGGGGTTGGAAGCATATATAAAAAACCCCCCTTAAAGGTTTTTATATTAAATGACTAAAATAGATTTAAATAATGGAATAACATTATGTTTTATATGAAAAAATAATTTAACTATAATGTTTTTCCATATATCTGTTATTATTTTTTGAAACTATGGATGTGAAAAACCTTTCAAAAGTCAAGGAACATTACATATAAGTGCATCTTCAGGGTATCCTTTATATATCATTTGTGTACTCTTAAATATATATTGGCTCATATGTAAGAGTTTTCCCCTTTGAAATGAAATCTATATCGCCTGAACAGAGACTCTTATGAATCCCAACTGACAAACTTTACTTATCAGGCGGTAACCATTACTTATGTGGCCTAACAAATTTTATGTAAATTATTTCATCAAATCTTCCCACTTTAGCTACTTTTACTAACTTCATTCAAAATAAAAAATCAAAATATTTTCCATAGTTTTCCATTCATTTAATTCTAAATATTAAAAAAAATCAATTAGATTCAAAATTTCATCCATTTAATAAAATATTCACAAATTACAATGAATTATATTTTAATTCCAAAACATCCAAAACACAATTAATTAATTAATAAAATAAAATAAAATGAATGTAATATCAATAAAATATAATAAATTTATTTTATTTTTTAAATAAATACACCAATTTTACTAAGTTCACCCACATTGGGATAAATACAAGGAGAATACACATGGAAAAGTGTTAGTGTACTAAAATTCACTATTTAACACTATTGTTTACAAGTTAAAAGTAGACTCACTATCCCACCTGGTTTATAACCAATTACATATGATATCCCACTACTCTCTCAACTGATGTGAACACACTGATCCTCCCAAAGAATATTTTGATAATTAGACTTAGCTTTTAAATGGTTCACACTGGAATTTGTGTTATGTAAAACACCTTTTTAATTAAAGAGGTGAATTCCCATTTACCATGTATGATTTTCTCCTTGAAAATTATACAATGTATAAAATATATTCCTTGTAAGATTAACCGTGAAATTTCTTCATGTAATATTGTCCTGCATAATTTCTTCATGACTGATTGTTATATGTAATTTCTTGTTGTAAGACGGTTTCATGTAATTTTATTGTGGTATTTTTCTTAACACGTAATTACTTAATAGTATTATTCTTAATATGTAATTTCTTCATGATATTATACTTTCAAAATAATTTCTTCACAGAATCCTACTTTTCACAAAGGAAGTGATTTACTCACTCGAATGTCCCTCCAATGCCATATTCTTACTCATATTAAGTACTTAAGTGTTTATTTATAGGACAATGAATCTATAAAATATTCTCTATATAAGATTTAATTTTTACCCTTGGTATAAAACCACATTTCATAAAAAATATTTCTCACATTAAATCTTTGCAATGACCACATAATATTTTCTTTTCACGGCCTATGAATATATCTACCTCTTTTTTGGAAATAATAAGACTTATATGTAATTATTTCATGGGATCCTTCCTCTACATAATTATTTCATGTAATGATTTCTTAACATAATTATTTAACATAATTTTTCCTTTGTGTAATTATTTTATATAATTTTTCCTACATGTAATTATTTCATGGAGTTCTACCTCCATGTAATTATTTCCCATAATTCTACCTCTATGTAATTCCTTACCTGAATTACTTATTTTTCTCTAGAAACTCCATCATGAAAAACTTACATAGTCCCACATAATTATTCCACAAGATTTCTTCCTTCTCTCTATATTTTTTTCTAAACTTATACTTTCACTCTAAAAATTCATGATCATCACAAACCCAAATCCAAACACTAATAAAAAATATGTATTCTTAAATGATTAAAGATTCACCCTTTTGGAATTTTTTCAATATTAATTGTCAACAAACAAAATACAAAAACTCTAAAAACACACTTGATGTATTTTTTTCACTACTATTTTATTACAGCATGATTATATCATGAGGATTCCATGGGACTCCATTTTATAGAAAACATGAACAGTTATTATTGATGGTTATAACTAGGTGATATCATAGGAACCGACCAAGGGATGAAGTGTGGTGGAGATAAAATATGAGTATCTCACAAGCGATGACATTGATTCATTGAAAATAATCATGTTATTGACTAATATAATTCAAAGATACAGTGGATACATATAAGTATGATATAATAAAAATGATTTTCATAAATGGATAAATTTAGACATAAGATATAAAAGGAAAGATTCATTCCTATTATAATTCAATGTGACACAAAAACCATTATATCCTTGCATTTGATCACAACATGAAAGTTTTCTAACTCCAATACTCTTTTACCAAGATCATTGAAGGTTAAGATACTTAACATCAGGAAACCAAAGGATTAATACTTATCACTTAATAATAAATAGGTTCATATTTGGATATAACATGATCATATTTCCATATCCAAATCTAGTCATCAATTATAATTGAAGATATTTCATTAATAAGATGTCGAAGAGGACATACTCGATAAAGACCCTCAAGTAGGGGATTAAAACCATTCTAGGAGGAAACTCTAAAGAGGAACATGGATCATTGGTATTATATTTATCACATATGGGATGGATGAGAATATATAGAATATTTATATAAATATTTATTACCTAAATAATGTAAGGTTATTATGTAAAATATATATGGATTCTAATTCTAAAGATATGGGGGAAAAGTAGGGTGATGAATCACCTTGTTTCTTCTTAAGGTTTAGGAATAAAGGAAGCCCTAGAATATTGTAAAATATGAGTAGATTATTTCATAAGGAAGTGATTAGTGAAGACAATAATACATGTGCAGCAAATAAGGAATTAAGTGAAGTTCGAGGGAGATTCTTAAGAGATGAAGTTTTTTCACATAGGGGGTTATTAATTCTTATTCATTCCATTCAACATCGTCTTATTTACCAAGAATCCATCTATCCATTAAGAGGAGGTTTTACAAACCAAAGGAGAATATTATTTTGGACTACATAATAGAGATGATATTTTTACTTTTTATTTTTATATTATTTAATTAGAAATTCAAGAAAATATTATGGGGTTGAAGGGGATGTCATTACTATTTTGTTACATTATTAATTAAAACCCATATTTGCGTTATTCATTTTAAGTTGTTTTAATATCTACTTTTCATAAAATTAATTATATCCTCTAGGTGACATATTTTTAGATGATATATTTTTGGAATCGGATAGAGGTAGGGCCAGTAAAACCAAAAAAAATCCATAAGCATAAGATGAAGTAGAAGAGAAAATTAGAGTAGCAATAACATTTGAATATGGATAATGGTAAATGTGGAAGAATAAATTGACTCACATAGAATTAAATCTATTAAACCTTTGTAAAATTAAACTTATAATTTTTAAAAGGCTATATAAGATTATTTAATAGGTTTTTATAAGAGTAAATCAGATGGATTACAATGTTCACTAGGGATTGGAAGTTTAGAAAATTCTTGTGTTGGTGTCTTTGACCAAATATAGAGTTTTCTACATATATAAAAAGGTGGTATAGATTGTCCACATAGATCGGATAACAGTGGCATCAAATCTATTAACTAAAAGCTTCTATAAATAAGTGAGTGAGATTGTTTTTTTTTATGTCAAGGACTTGTATTAAATCATTTCCATTAGTAATAAAATAAGTAGTGTTTCTACTATAGAGTAATACTAAGTTTGATATATGTAAATACCTTTTTTTTCTATGTTTTGTAAGGGACCAATTTTTTCCGGTCCCTTCCCCTATTGTTTGAGTGATCAGATATGTCTAGGAGAAGATAGAAGAGTTGAACTATAGTTGAGCTAAAATTTCAGTTACAAGGTGTTTCTATGATGTAGAGCCTCTGGCTATGACATAAGGTTTTGATTCTAGTATGGTCATGGACCCTATGACATGGGGGTCCAGAGATGGGATGTTTTGGTGTCTCTTCTACCTGATAGGTAGTTATGGTGTAGATTTAGGTTGCAACATAGCAGCCTAGGGGTTGGGTTTTAGTATCTTTTCTACCTAAGTGGTAGTTATAGCATGATTTGGGGATTTTTTGTGGAGTCTCAATGGATAAATTTACTTATATTTATCATTTTGAGGGTGGATGTAGCATAGAGTGTGGGGATACATCATGATTCTACCCTAAGGTTTTAGGATTGTTTTTTACTGGGTTTTTTTAAGGGAGAGATATGTAGGTATTTTCATCATGGTTTCTAGAGGGATTATTTCACCGAGGTTATTATGGTGTGGTCATCCTTACTACACTTTAGAATTAAGGCAAACCCTATTTATTATAGCATAATCAATGAGGCTATTTCATGTCCTTCTTTTTTTATAGTTAGGTATGAATTCTAATGTGACTATAAAGTTTTTATAATTTCTATATTATCTTATCAACCCTAGGAAACATAATACCATTTTTCAAAATCGTTTTATGTCCTATTTACTAAGCTTAATCCCCCGGCTTCTAGAGATCATGTTGTAGTGATCCAAGGTTAGTGTTCCCTTATTTGATGGTTTTTTCTCTTATGTTCTTTCTCTTCATGAAATGTAGGGTTGTTCTTGTCTCTTTTATTTCGGTTTTTATTAATGAATGATATATGGATCTTGTTGGGTTGATGTTTTATGGATTTTTTGTCACCTATGAAATATTAAATCAGAGTTTGGGACTTGGTGTTCCATTCATACTTTGAGAACGTTGAGAACTTCATGTTAGGGTAGGAGGTCTATTAACTTTATCATAATTTAAAGTGAAAGTGTGGAATTATCATAATTTAATCCTTTAATCAATATAGTAATTTACATAATAAAGATAAAAATATAGAATTTAAATGAAGAGTGAATTTTTGGTTTGGTTTTGTGATTGATTTTGATTGTTATGTCTACTGATGCCACATATTTTTCTAAGATAGTGTGATATATTTTTTTATTAGCATGGTTTTTTTAAGAAATTGAATAAATAATGTAAATCCAGAATAATAATAATAATGTGATTAAATAAAGATTCATGTAATTTTATATCTATTCTTTCTTATTTTTGATAGAAAACAAAATTAATGTTAAATATATTTTTAATTTGTTTCAAAACTGTTGAAATCTATTCAGTTATAGGTTTCTTGTTGTTAGAAACCTAAAAATAATAAACCAATTAATTAAATATGATAATTAAAATGGTTTTTTCTAAATATAAATGCTTTGGGGATAATATAGACCATTCTTATTATATAAGGCTAGTAATCCTTGGTTCTATGGACTTAGTGACTTTTTCTATGTGTGTAAAATACATTTAAAATGTATGTGTGTCTAGGAATTTTAGAGTTTTATTCGTTTTTTTAATAATGAGTGGTTGGTGTTTCTTTATAAGTAATGGAATGGGGCCCTAGGGTAGTTTATGGACTGAGAACATAGGAATTTTTTTCTAATAGTTTTTTTGATATGGTTAGGAAACTTGGATAAGTGATAGACTAGGATCTATAGCTAAAGTGATGGTTGATTCCTATGATGGTGGGAGAATTGATGTTAGGAATAATGTTATGGGACACCAGGATAGTTTGTATGAGTTAAAAGTGGTGATTACTCTTTTTTTACTTCCTTCTGGATGCTTGTTATGTGGTTGGGTGTCTTGGTGTTCCTTATTGTTGGGTTCTTACTGATCGACAAGTTTAAACACTATGCACCATGACTGCATCTTTGATGTGGTATCTTAGGTAGAGTCCTAGAATACTTGGATAATTTATGAATGATAAATAAATAAATAAAAAACCTATGGGATGGGGTTTTGTTTATGGAAGTAATGTAAAATGGTTAACCAAATTTAATAATAATTTCATGCTTAAGTATAAAAGAAAGATAATTAATAGTGCCTTTAGTACTTAGCTTAATAAGATTAAAATATTAATCTTAGAAAATGTAAATGTGTATTAATTAATGAGTAATTAATTAATTAATGAGAGATTTGATTCTTGTGTGGTTGTTTGATATCTAGTATTAGTAGTTGCATCTGGGAGTCCTGTGTGGTGATAATGGTAGATGAGACTAAGTGAAGATAATTTCTCTTAGTGTGGTTTGTGCACGATATTATTTATATTTTCTAATTTCATATGCTACCCCCACCCACATTGGTTGGGAAACCAACACCCAAATGTTTGGTGGTGTTTTATCCAACATCCAAGGTGGTGAGAAAACGTATGGTTGGCTTCTACCTCTCCCCCACACTCCATTAATATATAGATGATTTATTGTATCCCATGCTATAATGGCTTGTGGTATAGGTTGTATTACTACTCTGAATGTAACAGATCTTAGTTTACTATAAAATTATGTATAGGTGGTAATGTATTGAGGTATAACACACACACATATATATATATATATATCAGATCATGGTTCTTCTAGATTCCCATGGGTGTATGTGCATGGGCCGTGATAGCTTGAGGTATAATTCACATTCATAGGCTATACTGGATTCTACACTTATACTTGGTTTCAAATATAATAGTGATTGCGATGATATGGATATCTATACTGATGAAAAAATGAGATTTTGGGCCCTTCATGGGATTGAGGTAGGAAGGGTTGAGGCCTGACTCACATCAGGGTTGGCTTACTTGTAGAATGGATGAGTACAGAATGTGTGGCATTAGGGCGTGAGAGTGACAAAATAGTTGAGAAGTGGAAGTGGGGTACCTTTATTTATATATATATATATATATATATGATTTTTAAATATAATGGTTTACTTAAATGTGTTTTTTTGGTTAGTGAACAAGAGGATCTAAATGAGTACACTTGTTATGCTCACTCAATGTATATAAATTATTTTTTAGGTTATAAAGGATATTTTGGTGATCAAGGTGGGAATTTCTTACTTAGAGTAGTTTTGAGATCCTTTCAAGAGTTTCTAGAGTTTACTATCATGACCAAGTCTTAAATTGGTACTTTTATATTTTCTTTTAGTTATTCTAATTGATGTGTGACATTACATGTATCCAAATTTCTTTTGTATTATGCATGGTGGTGGTTGGAATTTTATCTTTCTTATATCTTATTCCTTAAACTATATAGAGGGTAATTCCTCCCAATTGTGTGATCAATAAACCCTTGATGCTAGTCACAAACTCATGTCCTATTGGAGGTGGGATTTTGGCATAATTATCTCTATTCTATACTTTTTTTCCTAGTAGGTGTACCTTTGGTGAGAGCGGGTAATGAAAATGTGGTATTATAGGTGATGGTTAAGAGATAGGATAGAGTTTGTAATTAAGAACTGGTGAGGATGCATTGGTTGGTAGGTAAGTATATTAACTAGTCTTATTACATATTATAAATAGGGGAATCTGTCTAGGAAATTGGATTTTATATCCACCTATGATTCGATGGAAGTATTGTTAGGTTTATTAGAGATGCTAAGTGAAGTGATGTTTTTTACAGGTAAGAGACCTAGGTAGGGGTCATGTATCATGATGTTTTTCACCTATGTTTAAATTTGGGTGGATATTGAGTAATAGTTTATAATTAATTAATTAATTAATCAACATTAAAATAGTATTTTTCCAAGTTTTATAAGTAATGATGTTTATTCTTTGGAAGATATGTCACTAGGTTGACATCCCTATCTAGTTCATGTAGAATATGTTCAATAGGATGTTCCAATATATCACCATAAAGTAGAGGTAGATGATGATGAAACTTGGAGTAGGAAACTCCAAGTGTTCTATATTTATGTTCTATAAAGGTACAAAGGCTCTACATTAGATCTAGAAATATAGGATGGGATGGAGGTAGTGGAGATAGCCTTTAGTTTCATTTGTGCTCAGTGAGATTACTGGGTTTCTTTATCTATGAATATGTTTCATGGTTCAGCCCAAAATTGGTCTCTTTTATTCTTTAATGATCATGAGGAGTCATCTATTTTATGGGATAAATTTAGGGATCAGTTTTAGGATGGTTTTTTTGTCTCTTATCGATAAGGATGCTTGTTGGTAGGAGATCCTTTGAAAAGGGATTTCCAGAGTTAGATAATTTAATATACACTATAAGAACCTTTTATGTTATGCTTTGGTCCTTCTTCCAGATCTTGAGTCTATGAAAATTAATTTAAAGAAGGGTTTTCATCCAAATATTCTCTACTAGGTCACTCCATTTATATTGATTTCATATACCAAAGCTCTGTAAAATATAGAGATCATTGAGAGTATGTTGGATAGGATTTGATCATTATAGTATGTGATTCATCATTAATATTCATAGAGTAGATCCAAGAGTAGGATTTCTTAGTCTCATAGTCAGAAGAATTTTGAATTAGCAGGGAGTATGTTTCATCCCTCTTCAACTTGCTTCATCAGAGCTAGCATTTCTCAATCCCTTATTAGTGGATCAAGAATAGTTTTCTTTTATTACTGAGTTTGTTCCCATAAGAAATTAGAATACTTGACTATCCTCAAAAATCTTTATGTGATTGGTAACTAATTTTATACCTAGCCTTTATAACAGTTTTAGCTGAGGAAGTAGCAGCGGTGGGGTATTCTGGCTTTTGATCGGTAGAGAATGGATGGGGAAAGTAGAGTGTAGCTTCATGATATACCTTGACCTCAGTTGGCTAAGTAAATCCATGGAGGTGGTTATCATCATGTTTATAGAGGTTTTGCAGGATAAATTTCTCATATGCATTCTTTGGCATTAGTATAACTATGTGAGATTGATATCATTAAAGGTTCTATATACTTCTTTCTTACTTGGTATTATACATTTTTTTATTTTGGAGCTACACACTCATTAATTTTTTCTACTCAATTCCATTATTTGAGAATTGAGGTGGAGAGTATTCCATTACACTTAGATTTGACTATACTAGTTGGAGGTCAATCTAGCCAATATGATGTGTATAGACACTCTGAATTGGTGCTATGGTTTCACCACTCTTAGTGAGATTTATATTGTTTATGGATACATCCATACAACATAATCCTTAACATAGATTGGTTGTATCCATTAAATTCTATTGTGTATTTCTTCTATAGGAACTTCTTATTCTACAACATTGATAGAGACTAGGTAAAGTTTTTTGGTGAGCATGACCCTCGGATGGGTTGGAGGTGTATTGAGTCTCTATCATACTTTTTTGGATGAGTTGATTATGAGTTATATATAGGTTAAACTAGTGTTGTTTGCCAAAGTTCTATAAGAATACCCTGATGTTTTTATAGAATAGGTTGTGTCACTACCCCCTTGATGGGAGATTGATTTTGGGATAGAGATATAAACAAGTGTTTCTTTGATATTGATGTCTCTATACCGGATGGACCTTCTAAGTTACAGGATCTACATATTCAGTTTGATGATATCCTGTTAATAGGATTCATTCAGCCTAGTGTGTCACCTTAGGGAGATCTAGTCTTGTTTGTGAATAAATTATATGGTAGTTTGTGGTTGTGTGTCAATTACAACCATTTGAATAAGTTGGTGATGAAGAAACACTACCCTATATTGTAGATTGATGATTTATTAAAACATTTTAAGGGATAAATTTGGTTCTCAAAGATCAACCCATGGTCTGGATATCTTTATATGTGATTAAAGGATTAGTATATCATGATGGCTGCTTTAAGATTTTTCTATTGACATTATGAGTTTGTTTTGATGTCATTTGGTGTAATGAATTATTCAGCTGTGTTCATGGGGTTGATTAATGTAGTGTACCATGAGTTTATGGACTAGTTCATAATGTCCTTTATCAATGAAATCATTATTTTTTCAATGTTAGAGGAGGATCGCATAGAGCATCTACAGGTTGTGTTTGGAGTTTTATGGTTTCATGAGCTATTTGAGAAGCTGTCGAAGTGTGAGTTTTGGGATCATGAGGTATGTTTCTTGGGACATTTATTGTAACACCCTAATATTTTAGAAAATATTTTTCTTTAAATAATTTTATTTTTTCGATAGCTTGTGTTGCAGGTATCACAGATTTTAAACGAACTGTGATACACTATTAAAATATTACTATTTAATGTGATAGTTATAACCTAGTCGTTAAATAGTTGGGTATGAATATGACTAAATTCTTCATTAAATATATATATATTTCCTACTCCATATAAATATATTGATAAATTCTTAGTAAATAATCACTTAATTTTTAGTAAAGTTTTTTATGCTCTACAAATACATCTTCTTAAAAAATGATTTTATTTATTTTTGTGATAAAATATTAATATAAATATATGAAAATTTTATAAATTTTATTTAATATAATTAATATAATTTTTTAAATATACATATAAAAAATTTATTAGAGTGAATTTTTTGGATTATTCTGAAAATATTTATTTTTTATTAAATTTTAAAAAATACAGTTTTTTATAAAATACAGTATCTTTTATGATATCACCAAGACATAAACATAATATAAAAAATTTATAAAATTTATTGAATGAATCGAATATGATAAAATAATAAAAATATAATACTCAAGTAATTCGAAAAATATAAATTATAATTTATTCCATGATGAATATGAAAATCATTTTCAGTGATGACATAGAGCTTGCAAAGTTCTAGAAAGTCAAATTTGGTACCCTAAACATAATATTTGAGATGGAATAAGTCCTTTGTTGGATTGAATATTAAATATTAATTATTATGGATTATTTTATGGTTATAAATTAATTTTTTAGTTATATAACAAGTGGATTATCCAAATTCTTGTGTAATGCTTATGCAAGGTTGAAAAGTCAAGATAACATATTAAATAAGTTTTCAGGACATATATATGACTTAAAAAACATATTTAATGAAAATAAATATATTTTTTTAGAATAATAAACTTATTTTAATGATGGTAATTTATTTATAATTTTTACATATTAACTAAATACCTTAAATTCTTATACAACGCTAATAAAGTAATTACTAAATTAATGGAAAGATCAAAAAAATATTAAAATTTTTAAAATTATTAAAATGCCAGATATTTAATGTAATAAATAATAAAATTTAGATTAAATTTACATTTTAGATATGTATTAAAATATTTAGTTCCAATTTTACTTGTTTCATTGATGTTATTAAAGTTAAAGTAATAGATAGTTCTAAAATTGACATTAATGATATTTTAAAATAAATAATATTTTATTAAATGGTATAAAATTACTAAAAATTTTATATTAATATAATTTTATAAGATATATTTTCTAATATCAACTTTAGTCCATTTAATGTAAATTTTTCATTTATGATAACTATATTGACCCTTAATGTGTAAAAACCTTATTGTCACGATAAGTTTCAAAAAGGTTAATAAAGGGTCAAAATCCAAAAGATAATGGTAAAAACATAGTCCAAAAATTATTTAGTTTTTATTTGGTGAAGTTAATTCAACTATAATCACCTTAGGCTCAAAAATTAGTTATTTAATGCACACTTATCCATAAAAATGACTTATATATTATTTAAATCAAAGAAAGTTACAAAATGTCACTCACTTTGTTTTCGATATATCTTATGTGTTCACATAGATAAAAAACTAATTTTGAATTAATATTAATAGTAATTTTTTCATAATGAAATTATTTTCATGATTGAAAATTATTTATAATTTTTATTAATTATTTAATTACCATAAATTATTATATAATTTCAATGCATCATTTCTTCAATTAATAAAAAAAATATAATAAACGATATTAAAAATATAAAATGAAAAATAATTTGGGTGATTTAATGTTTTTTGTGAATTTTATAGGTTAATATGACATATTATTTTTATTTTAAATAATTACGTTCAAATTTAAACTTAGTCTTTATGTCTTTTAAGTCAAATTTAGTAAATAGTGTCAAAATTGACAATAATAAAATTTTATGAGAATAATATTTTATTAAATTACATAAAAATAATAAAAATATTAAAATAGGAAAAATGGGATAATATATGGTTTAAAATTTTATATCTTGTCTATTTATATTCTGTTTTGAATCATTTATATTGAGAATGAATTTATTATAATTTAATCTTTTGAGAAATTCCAAAAGTGCCCCTCACCACTATTATAAAAGTGAACCTCCTCCCTCACTTTTTTTCACCAATTTTGGACTTATATATTGACCAAAATATCCAAATTTATCTTATAAACTTTCCTATACACATTATAGAGGTTATTTTCTTCCAAAAAGACCAACACTAGATCCCTTTATAGGAGATATAAAGGAGTCATTTCTAAGAAGAGGCAATATCTTAAACCGATTTATCTCTTTTCTACTCTTCTTTACCTAATGTAAATATATTTTATTTATAATTAAATAATAACTTAATTATCCAAAATATTATGGTATTTTATTTTTATTATGAAAACACCATTATGAACCCTATTTTCCACCAAATGATAAGTGAAAGTATCGCTCGTGGGTACATACGGCTTGTCGTATCCACATCGAGATACAATTCATTTCTTATCAATATATTTTATATATTGGTATTGTTATGGGTTTAATGTTTATATATGATAATTATGAAATAATTACACTTATATAATTATAATATAACAACTACCTTATTTCCTTCCAAAACTTTGGAAAATGATAACATCGTTTGTGCATACGTGTGGACTACCACCTCCACGAAGCGATGTGATTCATTTTTCATTTATATTTTATGTGGATGGTAATAATGATTGATTTAATCAATATATATGTTATATATAACAAGATAATTATTTTTTAAATGTGAATTTTTATTTAAATTTCTTTCATTACATCCGTATAAAAGTGAAAACAACGTTCATGCATATGTACAACCTACCATCTCCATGAAAGGTGTAATTCTTTTTTCTATATATAACTTAATGAATAACTCTAAATATGTATATAATGAATATATATTATATTTATATCATTATTATTATTCCAAATGTGATGTAAACAAGATAAATTTACAAGTTATGATGATACTGAACTGAAATGCTCATGATAAATGAAACAGTTAACACATGAAAATAACAATTTATTGGTAAAAGGGGTGTTGAAATATTATAAAGGGATCATATATGATATTATAAGTATGATAATGACTCTAATATATAATTATGATAAATTTAAATTTATTATACATGAGGTTTTAATTTTTTTGAAGTAATTCAAACTAATGGTAATGGCTTTATTTCACAATCTCATCAATATTCATGATTGTTTATGTTTAAGTCTCTAATGAGGGATATTTTTATTCCATGTCTATATTTTCTAAGAAAATTAAATATGGTTTCTTATATTTTTTATGATTTTTTAAATTCATTTTTAACTATGTATTACTTTTTAAAAAATTGGTTTTAAAGGAACAATATTTTCATTTTCCAAATGTGGTACTTTGTGACTTTTTCAAAAAAGATATGGAAGGAACGTTTTCTTAACTTATAACGCATGAAATAATTTCCCAGCCATCATGAATATTTCTTTTTAGGATTCATTTACATGTTAAAAGGGTTATTTTTTAAATAAAATATTTTCTTTTATAATTTTACATCTTTTTAAAAAGAGACAATTTTGAAACGAAAAGGTTATTTTCCTTAAGAATCATTCCAAGTGATCTTTAAAAATAATTTTACATACAAGATGACATTATTTGATATTACTTATGATTTACTAGGGATATGATATAAGGATACCATATTATTATTTCTCTGTATGGTTTATATTTATGATCAAAATATGAAATGTTTATGAAACCCATTTTTTCCATGGGTTATATTATGATGAAATGTTTATGAAACCCATTTATTTTAAATTAATTATGGTATGATAAATTGTTTATGAAACACGTTTATTTTACATGGGTTATGTTATGATGAAATTTTTATGAAACCCATTTCTTTTCATGGGTTCTAATATTATGAATGATTTATGATCTTTTGGAACACAAATGTATGATTTTCATTATGTGATTAGTGAGACCTATATCTCCCTCCAATTAATTTGGTAAATATTGATATATCATGAGATAAATAGGACTGAAATGAGGAGTGAAACTAGTTCGGTAAGGGACTATGTTCACTATTATTATATTGGGATTGAACCTTGAATACTTTTATGGTTTGGTGAGTGAACCCATTTCATTATGATATCCTTGTAAATTATCCTTTACTACTAAGGAAATTGTTTTCCGTGATTATTTTTATGCCACAAATCAATGTATTATGATTTTTTTAAGATTTTATGGTTCATGTTACTTGATTATATTATGATTCATATATTATGAACTACTAATATTTATTCCATTACTTAATATTTTGAACTTTGATATTTAGTTTTTGGTTTTCAAATGTTAAGATAAATTTATTATACCCTTATTTTCATGTTATTATTATACGATCATTGATGTCTCCCTTATTTACCCTTACTGAGCATCTGAGCTCGCCCTTTTATTATGTTCCCTTTCCATGGGTTATAAAGAACGGTATTAATTATGATATGTATAAGAAGGTTTATATTTATGAATAAATAAGTGGGTGATGATGTGGATATTTTATGAACTAGTTGTTCATGTTTCTAAGTTTCCAAAGATACTAGACCTAATCAATTTTGGCATGGATTTTCATGCTAAAAAAAGAATAGTAATCGAGTTATATGTAATATCTATGTATGAAATATATGGGTCACTATAGTTGGTGTTAGAGAAGGGTATTTTTGACTTTTAGATACTAGGATAAGAAAAATTTAGTGTGAACCCTTCGGATAAGTCTATGTATAGGATATTATATTCAAAACATTTGGTAGTGATCATGGATGACCTAGGTTAAACCTAAATTGTTAATGATTTCAAAGGAGGTTTCATGATTTAGACATACTATAATTGATTTTTCATGATTCCTCACTGTGATTATTTTTTATCACACTATTTATTTTTTGGTTTTAGTCAATGGATGGAACCTGGAGTACTTGGGTTAGTGTTGATGGACAATGGAATGATTTTCCTCATGATAAATAAAATTAAACAGGAGTTGGAATGCGAAACTTTGTGATTATTCCTAATCATCTATCATGTTATATGATTAACATTATTAACTTTGGTGAGTTTCATAACACACCTAATAAGAGAAAGATGGAATTTTATAAATATCTTGGAGGAAAGAAGATTCATCTTCCGACATGTCCAGAATGTTGGAATAATCACTCAAATGAATGTCTTAGAGGAATATGAAGACGTTTTGGGTGTGGAAAATAAAGAAAATAAAGTAATTAATTTTCAAGTAAAAATGAAAATTTAAATTAAAAAAAATGTATGAGAATAATTTTCTCCCTAAGGTATACTCAATAGTTACATATTTTAAAAGTAGAAAGTATGGTAATTATAAAAAAACAATGTCCCAGGGGGAAAGATTGAGAAAATAATCAAGAATATTTTAAGAGTAATGGTTTTATCAATGATAATAAAGAGACTAAAAATGAAATATTAAAGTTATGGGTTTTTTTAATAGTATTAATTATATTAAAATTAATAAGCATGATTTAATTGATTTTAATGAATTTTAAGACATGTTTCATATTTTATATTGTAGGAAAGAAATATTAGGGAATAATATTATGAATCATGGTTAATTGTTTAAGATGTAAGTGTAATTATTGAAGGTTTTAGGTATTTGTATTTAATAATTATGTTTTATAAGTGTTATACTAATGATATTCTAGTTATAAGAAGTATGAAACATCTAAGGATTATTTTGTAGTAGTTTTTCATTAAGGATTTGAAAACATATTTTGAATGGTAGTAATAACCAAGAAAATTGATTTAGTGGTAAGGTGATATTTTTTGATAAAACATGATTAATAGAAAATATAAACCTTAATATGTGTATAATGTTTATTTAATAATTTTTAGCTTGGATAAATATATGATTGAAATTGATATTATTGGTAACCTTGAAATTGTTTTGTGATTTAATAAAAAGTGATTTAGGTCATATTTGATGATGTTTATTGCATTTTTGAATTTATATAAAATATTCAATAGTTTTAATATTATTTAAAGAATATAGATTGTGTTAATTATTGAATAATATAGGTTTTCATCTAAGGTTAAATTAAATGTTATGGATTCCATCATGGGTTTATAAGTTTAAGTTTGATTGTAAGTAAAAAGGAATCAATATCCACATTTAATGTTGTATATAATGGGATTTTGATAATCTATTAAGGTTTAAATACCCTTTAGTGTTGGTATATGATTTTATGATAAGTTAATTTTGGACTATTGGATAGTGGGATATAGATAATCATGATGATTGAAAAGTGATTCATTGACAAGGTCATATTTTCAGATATATTTATAGTCAAGATAAGGATCACCTTTTAGGTCAGTGTCTAAATTTAATTCATGAAATTTTGGTAAAGTTTACTGTATTAAAATATTATATAGTTATTTATCATGGGGATTAATGATATTTTGGATATGTTCCATGCGGTTGAGGTATATTCAACCCTTAGGTTTAACAAGTGATTTAACGTGAAAGATTATTTTTTTTAAAAGAAATTATATTTTTTTAAGATGTAAGTTAAAGGTTATGAAATAGACCTTGAGGTTAAAATATTATTTAATGTTGAGGTTATTGAAGTCATTTGGGATATAGAGTTATTTATAGAAATAATCTATATAGAACCTTTGTCGTTATTCTGTAAAATTATGGAGTTGAATATATTATTTCAGGGTTTATTTATTTTTTGAATTATCTTATGCTAAATATTTTTGGTTTTGGTTTCTATATAATGATATGAGGAATATATTGATATTTTTTTCATCTGTTAGAAGTTGATTTTAGTGCTTTAGGAATAAAAAAAATCATCTCAAATACTCATAGTTTGTAGAAAAAGATGAGATTGTGGTGGAAATTGATTTAAAGGATGGAATTATACTTGTCAAGTATATTTACTTATATTATTTTTATAGATGGTAAAGGAATTACTCAACTCTAGGTAAAATATCTTAAGAAAAAACTTTTTTCCTATAACCTTCAATTTCAACGAATTGATGGTCTTTTAACCCCTTACTAATTCATGGTTTTGTGGTTTTTAACTTTCTCTTAACAATTTTCTCTATCACTCTTTATTAGTCATTGGTCATTATGTTTCTATAATATGTCCATATTTTCACATCCCAATGATGATCTCCTATTTGTAAACCTAGTCTTATAGTGATATTCATACATATCTTTGCATATTTTTAAGTGGAATTTTTATTAACTATTTTTACAATGTGGGTCTTTGATGAAGGAATTTTCAAATATCAATCCTTTGATTACCATGAACAAGTTTAAATTACAAGGACTCAATTTATTAACGATGTGAGAATGTAACACCATTATATTTTAGAAAATATTTCTCTTTAAATAATTTTATTTCTTTGATAGCTTGTGTTACATGCATTGTTGAGTTTAAACGAACCATGATACACTATTAAATATTATTTTTTAATGTGATAGTTATAACCTATCCATTAAATTGGTGGGTATGAATATGATTAAAAAATTTATTAAATATATATAAATTTATTACTCAATATAAATATTTTTATAAATTCTTAGTATATAATCACCCAATTTTTAGTAAATTTGTTTTATTCTCTAGAAATGTGTCTTCTTCAAAAATGATTTTATTTATTTTTTTGAGAAAATATTATAATTAATTTAAAAAAATTATAAATTTTATTTAATAAAAATAATATCATTTTTGAAATAAGCATGTCAAAATTAGCTTAGATAAATTTTTGATATTTTTTGTGAAAATAATTATTTTTTATTGAATAGTAAAAAGATATAGTTTTTATAAAATATAGTATCTTTTATTTCCTAGCTGAGGAACGTGCGGTGCCCTATGGGCCTGGTGGGGACCCCCAATGAAAGGTGATTGTTACCATTACACATGTTTTTTACCCCTCACACTCTGTGGGAACTGGCGCAGTCTTGAGTTTTCCATAATTATACACTTTGAATATTATATATAGGGTGATTCAAATTCATTACCTATCTAGGGAACGTGAGGTGTTCTCTGGGCCTAGTGGGCCCCCCAGTGGGAGGCGAGTGTTACCCTTAAACATTTTCATAGTTGGAATTTGTCTTGGTGGTAAGCAACCTATAATACTACATCGAGGTTGGGGGTTCAAAACCTATTGGGTGCTGGTACTATAGCAGCATCGTAGTGGTACTGTAGTATAACTATTACAATAATAGACTATAGCACTGGTGGCACTGTAGTGGTGGTGTGCACTGTAGTAGGAACTATAGCGGTAGAAGCACTATAGAAAGTACTGTAACAGCATAGAAATTGTACCATCATTATTCACCAGAGGGCCTTTGGGTTAAAAATATGGGCCTTTAGGGACATGTAATTGGATTTCAATCCCACTGGGCCTATGGGCCATGTAATGGGATTTATACCCACTAGGCCTATAGTCCATGTACTAAATAAATAAGTTTTGATGGGTGGGATATATAATGTCCTAGATTCGGATGTCACTCATATGGTGCCCCATACATGGTAGGCCACATGGCCTCAAGCGCATTTCCCCAAATACCAAAGGATACTGACTAGAAGTGAGGGCCTAGGGTGTGATAGTAGAGAAACTATGTCCTTATTGGCAAAGTGTAGTACAGCTTAATAAATAATAATACAATAGTTGAAGCAATAAACAGCATACAACTAAAGTACACAGTGGAAGATTGATAAGATAAATAACCAAGCGTTATTCCATACAAAAGATGATGGAGGTTGTTATTTCTAATAAAATATCTAGAACATGATATACTGTAGTCAGATACAATAAAAGTATCAAGGAGTGGAAATAAAAGAAAACTATTAAGCATTGAAAGCCTCGGCTTGGTCCCATGCTCTTTTTCTCCTAAGTAGAAAGTCAAGTACCAGTAGAAGGTCACTTTCCCTTGTCAACACCGGAAACAATATAATCTAATTGGGCTAAGAACATGTCCCAAATAGGGTGTGAGATTAAATCCCAGTAGGAAACCACCTAAGTTCTGTGCTAATATGTCAGTGAAAATATGAGACATTAAGTTTATAATAGTGAAAGCAGTAAACTGGGAAGTACTCAAAAGTAAACAATCCTATAAGAACTAGAATTCATTTACATTTATCTCATGTTTTTTAATCAATTCAAATTCATTGAATTTTATAAGTCTCAGAATCCGAACTAAGCTCGTCAATCCTTTATATAAAGTGATCACAATAGATACCTCATTAGACTATCTAAACAAAAAAAGTGAAGACTGATTCTAAGATTGTGCTTTGTCTTAGCAGATGTGTCATAAGTCATTCCATTTCAATATGTCTCAGGGCCAAGCCTGGTGTATAAGCATTTCAGTATATTAAAATTAGGGACAAGCCCGATATATCATCATTTCAGCATGTTTCAAGGTAAAACCCAATTTATAAGCATTTTAGCATGTTTCAGGGCCAATCCTAGTGTATAAGTGTTTCAGTGTATTTCAGGGTCAAGCCCAATATATCAGTATTTCAGCATATTTTAGGATCAAGCCCAGTATATCAGCATTTCATCATAGTAAACAATACATGTAAATTACACTATTATATGGTTAACAAAATAACATCTCACTTGGGAAATTCATATAATAAAAAACACATGTAATCTACACTATCACATGGTTTTCAATAATCAACTCATGTGGCACATTTTATTTATCAAGAAACACATGAAAATTAAACAATGGCATGACTTTAGCATTAAATAACTCACATGGGCAATTTTATATAAAAATACTAACATATGAATTAAACTATCACAAAGCTTCAAAATTTGTTATCTCACATAGGAAAACATTTAATTAACCAATTTTATCTTAAATAGGTCATAAAATGGAAAGAAAGGCATGCCTATCAGCATCCTAGGCCAAACGGCCACACAATGGTCATCTGAGGGAAACGCACCCACGAGGTGGCCCTTAATCAAACCAAAAATCTCAAACGTGCTTCAATTAATTTAATCAATCACCTAAAAATCATTATTTATTAACACAAGTCAAATTCCCAACCAAGATACACCCTAAACATGGGCACGCATCACTATGGAACATGTAAACAACCCGACATTTAATGAAAGGCACAAGACCACCTACCTAGACCTCATGTGACTCTCCTCATTCAGCTTCAGTCTCCAATTCAAGCTATAATGAACTAGATCTACTAAAAAATTATAAACACTAAATCTTAAATAACTCAGTCATGAGATGGAATCTAAAATAATGGCTCAAGAGTAATCAAGAGCTTATCGATTGGATTATAATGGTTCCAATAGTGATTGAATCAGATTTCGAACAAATATTTGGGAACAGATAGAAGGTTTGGCGCTGCTATTTGTGAAACCTGGTGATCTCCTTCTGTCCAGAATGTTATAGGGGGGATACTACCCATTTTTAAGAAAAAACACAACATACACAGCATGTAAGTCCATATACATGGCATGTATATCATTTTACTATTTATTTTGGTGGTTGTTTTCCACCAACTTACTTTTAAGGACATTCTGACATGACTACATAGCATGTACTAATAAGTACATGAAATAGTTAGTTTTTCCTCTCTTTCTTTTCGACATTCCCACACACCATGTGTTCCCATCATACATGTCCAAAATACATGGAATGTACTTAGGATTACATTGTGTGTAACCCTGAGTTAGGTCATGTGATAGTATGATTCCAGTACTTTCCTAGTTTTCCCCTGTTTTCTCAAAAATAACTCAAAATAAAAAATAATAAAAGAAACTTGTACCTCAAAGTAAGAACTAGTTTTCTACAAACTTCCCCCCTTAAATAAATCTATCCCCGAATTTTCTTTCCAATGGTGGTGAAGAAATATTTGAGAATAACTCTGGCCACTGAGTACATACATCAGCCTCCCTCTCCTAAGTCTCATCCTATACTTGTTCATGCTACCAAAACACCCATACAAGAGGAACTGACCAGCCTTGTAGAACCTTCGTGATCCTGTCAAATATACAAATTAGATGCTCCTCAAGAAATTCATCAACCTGAAGCTCAACCTCCTTGGGATGAAGAATGTAAGATGGGTCTTAGTGATAGCGGTGTAGCTGAGATACATGGAAGATGTCATGAATGGATCGGTACCTCTAAGGTAACTACAACTAATATCCAACTGACCCGACCCTCTCCAAAATCTCGAACGGACTAACATATTCCAGTAAAATATTACCCTATCTATTGATCCTCCGGTGTCCCAACCTCAGTGAAACACACAAGAAAACCCGATCCCCAACCTCGAACTACAAAGGTTGTCTATGGCGATCGACATATGATTTTTTATGAGACTGCATTATAGCCATCCATTTCTGAATCAATTGTACCTACTCAGAAGTGTCCTTCACAAGATGAGGTCCTAGTAAAGTTTCCTCACCTGCCTCTAACCAGTACAAGGGAGAACAAAATGGCCTACCATATAAAGCCTCGTATGGTTCCAAATCTATAATCACTTGGAAACTATTATTATAGGAAAATTTAACCAGGGGAATATGCTTCTCCCAAGAGCCCACAAAATATAGAACACATGCTCGCAGCATGTCCTCTGGAACCTATATCATCATTTTGAGGATGGTATATTATGCTCACAAGCATCTGTGTACCCAATGCCCTCTGAAAACTCTACTATAAATGAGACATAAAGTTGGTGTCCCTATCTGAAATGATAGAATGAGGGACCCCATGAATTTGTACCACCTCACGAATATATATATTTCCAAGCTCATCAACACCAAAGGTCTCCTTGATTGGTAAGAAGTGAGAAGCCTTGGTAATCCTATCAACTACAACTCACACTGCATCATTGCCTCTAGGAAACTTCGGTATCCCAGACACAAAATCCATAGCGACATCATCCCATTTCCACTCAAAAATAGGTAACTGTTGTAAAATCTCATCTAGTCTCTGATGTTCTGCCATCACCTTCTGATAAGTGTAACATCTCGTAACAAATTTAGTTACTTCTCTCTTCATACCCAGCCACTAGTATTTACATCGCATGTCACGGTACATCTTGGTGACTCTGGGGTGTACTGCCCAAGCTGAATCATGAAACTCCCGCATAAACCCTTTGTGTATATCCCCTAGAACCCACACTCATCCATGGATACTCATCACCTCATCCTTTCCTACCATCCATCCAGGAGGAGGTTTCTTGCCCGGAACACTCTCTTATAGGACTAGGCCTTCAGAATCTGATAGCTACCCCATTCGCACTCAATCCATTTGAGTAGAGGTAATAGTTATAGAAGAAATAAATGTATACCCCTATTTGTTGTGAAGCTCCAAATGCATCTCAGATAATAGAGTCATAAGATACCACTCACTATTGGCCTTCTGCACTGCCTATATCTAAGGCCTCCTGCTCAATGTGTCAACCATTGCATTGCCTTTCCCATGTGTATAGGAATTCTCAAAATCAATGTACTATAGGTATTCCACCCACCTTCGCTGCTTCAGATTTAGATCACTCTAAGTAAATATGTACTTGAGACTTTTTTTGTTCATGTACACCTTAAAATTCTCTCCTAATAACTAACGTCTCTAACATCGAAAGGCATAAAAACTGCAGCTAACACCAGATCATGCATAGGGTAATTCCTCTCATGTGGCATCAACTGTCGATACCCATACGCAACAACTTGATCCCCCTACATAAGCACTTCTCCCATCCCAATACCTGATGCATCACAATATACGGTGTAAATCTTTCCTGGGTCTGGAAATATCAGTATCGGCACTGAATTCAAATTCCTTTCAGTTCCTAGAAGTATGTATCACAAGAATATGACCACACAAACATCACACCCTTTTTAGTCAAGCCCATCAGAAGAACTTCCAAGTGTGATAATTCTTGTATAAAACTTTTATAGTAACCAGCTAGTCCCAAGAAACTCCTTATCTCAAAAATGTTCTTGGGTTTTCCCTAGGAAACTACAGCCCTCACCTTCTCTGGGTCTACTAATACTCCTATATCTGAGATGATATGGCCAAGGAAGTGAATTCGATCCATCCAAAAGTGCCATTTTGTGAGCTTATCATATAACTAATGCTCTCTCAGTATATTCAAAACTATCTCATGATTATTTTCATGGTCATATTGATTATGAGAATACAACAAGATATCATCCACAAAAAACACCACAAAAGAATATAGTTAAAGATGGAACACTTGGTTCATTAGCTCCATGAAAATCGCTAGCACGTTTGTGAGACCAAATGGCATAACCAGGTACTCATATAGACTATAACAACTACGAAAGGTTGTAAAAGTCATTTCTACCAGTCGAACATGTACCTGGTGATATCCTAACCTTAGTTAAATATTCGATAACACTTGAGATCCTCGAAACTAATCAAATAGGTCATCTATTTGTGGTAAGGGATATTGGTTTTTAACCATCAACTGGTTCAGTTTTCAGTAGTCCATACATAGTCTAAGGGTATCATCTGCCTTTTTCATGAAAAGGATCGATGAACCCCAGGGAGAAGTACTAGTTTAGATGAAACCCTTAGCTTACAAATCTTCCAACTGCCTCTTGATCTCTTGAAACTCTATCGTATCCATATAGTAACAAGGAATGGATATCGGTGAAGCTCCTAGCACTAGCTTGATAGTGAACTCCACCTATCTAACATGAGTTAGGCCTGAGAATTAATCTGAGAAAAAATCCCTATTATGATCAACCACTGGAGGGAATTCTATCTGACATGTTCATTAGTCATCCAGATATAAACTCGCAATCTGGGTTTTCATCCCGCCCAACCCACAATGCTCGGGTCTAGCTCAGCTTGTCTGGACATCCCATTCACCCTTATATAGAAATGGTCCACCTTATGGTGATGTAAAACTCACCCTATGGCAATAGAAATCAAAAAAAGGTTTTAAAGGAGGCTAACCAGTCCATTCTGAGTATGACATAAAATCTTGTCATCTCTAAGACATCGAGATCCCAAAAGAAGTGACTCCCACCAACCTTAAGGGGGCACTCCTTACACTAAAGAACACCTGCTGTTCTTATTCCTAACAGAGTTTCTAGTATTATAACATCATCAAAAGTAAAAACACGAAGCCCAAAGCTCTCCATAATGAGAACTGATATGAAACTATGAGAAGCCCCTATAACAAAAAGTGCATAAGCTAAAAAAGAGGTGACTATAATAGTACCTATGATAGTAGAAGGTATGGGATCCTGCTTTTGGTGGGTCCATTGAACTACATAAGTATGACCTATATCGTGGCCCTCATACATTTCTTGGCTACCCTGATCTGAACCATCATGATGTCACTGAGATCCTGGGGTCCAGCTACCATGACCACGACCACCACCTCGCCCTGAACGGTCATACGTATTCCAGTTACCTAACTGATGAGAAGCTATTGACCTTTCTCTGGAATGTGAAGTTAGTGTAGACCCTCTCTCACTAGATGTTGGTGGAAACGTCCTTTAGAAATTCTATAAATGGTCCATCATACCGAAAGATCAGTACTCGACTGGGTCCATTGGGCACTGAGGTTTAGTATGCCCAACCTTTCGGCACTAGTAACACCTCACTTGGATACCATAAGATATGTTCTAACCACTAATGTCATCATAAGAAAACTCCAAATGATGCTTATTCTTTCCGGTAGAAATAGTACCATATCTTAGTACCGAACCACCCTGGCTCACACCTCTAGATTCCCATAGGTTTCACTCGGTAATCAGTGCCTAATTCTCAATACTAGAGACAAAAGGAAACCTGAAGACATTCACCTGGGATCATATGTCAAACCTGAGACCATCCTCGAATCATCTATATTTTGATACTTCATTAACCATCAGAATAGGTATGAATCACTGAAGCTTAGTGAACTGAGAAGAGTAGTCCATAACTAATAGTGTACCCTGCTCTAGGTGCATGAACTCTCGGGCTTGGTCAAACCTTAGTGTCTCGGGAAAATAATAATCATAGAAGGATGACTGAAATTCTTCCCATTTCATATCCTGTTGATTCTCTACCTGATTGATAACATCCCACCATCTCTTGGTAGAATCACATAGAATATATTTCACGAGATTGACCCTCCTCTCAAGAGGAATCTTTAAGTGCTCGAAGATAGAAATCATGGCCTCTAGCCATGATTATGTAGCCTACGGTCCACCATTCCTTGAGAAAGTAGGTGGATGTTCCTGCTGGAACACTCACGTCAACTCTACCATAGACTTGGTAGGTTGTGGTTCTCCCTGAAAATTTTTCATAAACCTCATAAATCCTTCATGGAACTGTGCATCAGCACCTGCTTTTGGTATAATAGCTGGTGTTTCTATTGGAATGACTGGAGGATCTATTGGTATCCCACAACCTACCACCTCCAGGGTATGCTCATTGCCACTCTCCTGGAGTACTACTCTAGGTCTTCATGGGGTAATTTCTCTGTAAAGTCCAGCACACACACCTCATTACAAAATTATTCATCAAAGTACATAGTTCAAGAGTACAAGAACTAAACAAAAGAAGGGAACCCTTAACAAACAATAAGGGATGACTACATAGTGTGTAGTACCCCCACACAGTGTGTAATATCAGGATTTCACATGGTAATGTAACTCCTCCCATCTTGGTTATGTAAAAATCCTATGTACACAGTGTGTTGTTCTAACACATGGCATGTACTAAACTTTTTACTCCTAGCCATGTACTTTTACAAGTCCATAGCCACATGGGTCTGCCTATACAAAACTACACAGGGTGTATATCTAGTACACGATGTGTTCCAGTCAAAACTCATCAACCTGTGTTCTCTCTCACACACTTGGATACACAATTAGATACTACATAGTGTGTAGATTGAGTACACGGTGTGTACTTAGAAATTTATTTTCTTATCAAATAGAAGAACATACGGTGTGTGTTTATAGAATCACATGCCATGTTGTCTGGGTTTCTGGACAATAAGCCTATGAAACTTCCCCAAAACCTATATTTATAAAAAATAAAGCAACGGTGTGTCAAATTTCTATCCATGGGTGGCCATACTCCCTTTAAATCAAAGCATGGAATCCGAATTTAGCACAAAAAAACACAATCCATATCACATGGTTGAACCATGATCTACCAAATTCTGATCCAAGAGGGCCCATACACTGCATGGATCAAAGATTGGTGTCTATCCCAATCGAACCATATCGCGTACCAATACACCTATCACAATAGTAGGCATATCTATCAAGGTCTTATCACAACAACATGAATCTGTAGAATATAATCTATCATAATAGCATGTAATCAATAATCATCCCTAAATGGAATGGAAAGTATGCATGGAGTGTGATTTCTAAAAAGTGCTTATATGATGCATGAGATGGAATACCCTCATATCATTGGGTTTTAACACAATATAATAAACAATGAGATCAATATTAATAACAGAAATACGAGTGTTTCACCCAATGGTGAAGTCAAATCAACTATAATAACTCAAAATCCAAAAATCACAATTCAATTCGAGGTAATTTAGATTTTCCATGTACATGGGGTAGCTACTCCTGGGCACAGCCAATTACCAAACTCTATTTCCTTATTATCCCTTTCTAATTTCACTAAATAGTAAGACAAACTAGAAAAGAAAACCTCTTATACCACTTTGTAACATCCTGGATCTGGATGCTACTCATCTAGTGCCCCTTACCTAGTTAGCCACATGGCCTCAAGTGTATTTCCCCAAATTCCAAAGGCTTCTGACTAGTAATGAGGGCCTAGTATTTGATAGTGGGGAAACTATGACCTCATTGGAAGAGTGTAACATAGTGGAATAAATAATAATACAATATCAGATGCAATAAATAACATACAACTGAAGTAAACATCAGAAGACTGATAAGATAAATAACCAAGCATTATTCCATACAAAAGATGATACAACGTGTTATTTCTAAGAAAACAGCCAAAACATTATATATTGTAGTCATATACAATAAAATTAACAAGTAATAGAAATAAAAGATAGCTCAGAAGTATTTAAAGGCTTGGCTTGGTCCCATGCTCTCCTGCTCCTAAGTAGCAAGTCAAGTACCAGTAGAAGGGTGTTTTCCCTTATCAACACCTACAACAATATAATCTTCTTGGGCTAAAAACATGGCTCAAATAAGATGTGAGACTAAATCCTAGTAGGCCAACACCTATGGTCCATTCCAATCTGTCAGTGAAAATATGTGACATGCAGTATTCAATAGTGAAAGCAGTAAACTAGGAAGTACTCAAAAGTAAACAATCCTACAAGAACTAGCATTCATTTACATTTATCTCATGTTATTTAATAAATTCAAATTCATTGAATTTTATAATTCTCAAAATCCATCCTAATCTCATAAATCCCCTATATAAAGTGAGCATAACATATACCTCAACAGGCTATCTAAACACAAATAAGTAAAGTCTGAATCCAAGCTTGTGCTTTGGCTTGGAAGATGTATTATAAATCGTTCCATTTCAATATGTCTCATGGACAAGATCAATGTATAATTATTTCATCATATTAAAATTAGGTATAAGCCTGGTATATAATCATTTCAACATATTTCACGGTAAAACCTAGTGTATAAACATTTCAGCATGTTTCAGGGCCAAGCCCGGTGTTTAATCATTTCAGCATATTTTAGGGTTAATCCGAGTATATCATCATTTCAGCATATTTTAGGGTCAATCTTAGTATATAAGTATTTCATCATAGTAAACAACATATGTAAATTACACTATTACATGGTTAACAAAATAATAGCTCACGTGAGCAATTAATATAATAAACAACACATGTAATCTACACTATCACATGGTTTTCAATAATCAACTCACGTGGCACATTTTATTTATCAAGAAACACATTCTAATTAAACAATGGCATGGTTTTATCATTAAATAACTCATGTGGACAATTTTATATAATAATAATAACATGTGAACTAAACTATCACAAAGCTTCAACATTTATTATCTCACATGGGAAAACATTAATTAACCAATTTCATCTTAAATTACCCATAAAATGGAAACAAAGGCATACCTATCAGCATCTTAGTCCAATGGATACATAATGGTCATCTGAGGGAAATGCACCCATAGGGTGGCCTTTAATCAAACCAAAAATCTCAAACATGCTTCAATTAATTTAATCAATCACCTAAACATCATTAGGTATTAGCACGAGTCAAATTCTCAACCAAGAGACACCCTAAACATGGGTGCACGGCACTATGGCACATGTAAACAACCTAAAATTTAATAAAAGGCACAAGACCACATACCTAGACCTCATGTGACTCTCCTCGTCCAACATCATCCTCTAATTCAAGCTAGAACAAGGTATATCTACGAAACAAGGATAAACACTCAAACTTAAATAACTCAGTCATGAGATGGAATCCGAAATAAAGGATTAATATTAATCGATAGATTACTGATTGGGTTCCAATGCTTCTGAAGGTTATTGAATCATAGTCCGAAAGGATATTTGGGAGGAGAATGAAGGTTCAGCACTACTGTTTGTGAAACCCAGCGAGCCTCTTCTATCCAGAATGTTATAGGAGAGATAGTGGTCGTTTTTAAGAAAAAACACAACATAAATGGAATATAATTCTATATACACAGCATTTATATCATTTTACTTTTCATTTGGTGGTTGTTTTTGACCGACTTATTTTCTAGGACCTGCCGACATGACTACATGTCATGTACTAAGAAGTACACAACGTGTAGTTGGTTTTTCCTCTCTTTTTTTTGGTATTACCACACACCATGTATTCCCATCATAAATATCCAAACTACATGGCATGTACTTAGGATTAAATAGCATGTAACTCTAAGTCAGGCCGTGTGATAATATTATTTCAGTATTTTCCTAGTTTTTCCCTGTTTTCTTAAAAACAACTCAAATGAAAAAATAAGAAAAGAAACTCGTACCTCAAAGTAAGAACCAGGTTCTTACAGGATATACCCTTGGGGGAGATATGTTCTGCCTATTTGGCATGTGTGTAAGGTTTGTATGTGTTTTTAAATGTAATTATACCCTATAACACCTAATATATATATATATATATATAAGAAAATTAGTTTTAGTACTGATGCATAGCTTGTGCAGCCCTGAAAAATTCAAAATTGGGTACTCTAATGATAATATTTGAGATGTAATAATTCCTCGATCAACTTGATAATTAAATATTAAGTATTATATATTATTTATATGGTTATAAATTAATTTTAGAGTTTTATAAAAATTATATTATCCAAATTATTGTGTAATGCTTGCACAAGTTTGGAAAAGTAAAAATAACATATTAAATAAATTGGCATAACATATATATGAGTTAAAAAACATATTGAACGAATATAAATAGATATTTTGAGAATAATAAACTTATTTTTATGATGGTAATTTATTTATAAATTTTAGGTATTAAATAAATACCCTAAATTCTTATACAACGTAGACATATTTATTATTAAATTAAAGGAAAATGAAATAAATGGTATTAAAAATATTAAAAGTATTGTAATTTGAGATAATTAACATAATATAAAAATTTAATAGAATAATATGAAATTTTATTAATGTATTAAAATATTTGGTTCAAATTTTACTTGTTTTCTTGATATTATTAAAGTCAACGTAATGAATAGTTATAAAAATTGAAATTAATGATATTTTTAAATAAGTAATATTTTATTAAATGATATGAAATTCATAAAAAACTTATATTATGCCAGATGACTAGTATAGGCTCTTTAATATCAATAATGGTCCATTTTTTCTATTTTTTCATTTATGATTACTATATTTAACCTCAATGAGTAAAAATTTTATTTTCATGGTAAGTTTCAAAAGGGTTAAAAAAAATTTAGAACCAAAAGATAAGGATAAAAAATATTAAAAAACTTATATAATTTATATTAATGAAATTTAATTATTCCCTAATCACCGTAGTCTCCAAAATGAGTTATTTAATGGACAATTTTTCATGACAATGACTTATATATTATTTAAATCAAAGAAAGTTATAAAATGTCACTCTCTTTGTTTTTAATATATCTTATGTGTTCACATAGGTAAAAAAACTAATTATGAATTAATATTAATTTAAATTATGTGAATAATAAAATTATTTTCAGGATGGAAAGTTATTTATAATTTTTATTAATTATTTAATTACCATAAATTCTTATAGAATGTCGATGAAGTATTTCTTCAATTAATAAAAAAATAAAAGATATTAAAAATATTGAAAGAAATATAATTTGAGTGATTTAATGTGATAAATGAATTATATAGGTTAATATAACATATTATTGTTCTGTTAAACAATTATATTCTATTTTAACCTTTTTATTTTTTCCTTTTAAGTCAAATTAAGTGAATAGTGTCTAAATTGACAATAATGATGTTTTATAGAATAATATTTTATTAAATTACTTAAAAATAATATAAAATATTAAAATGGGATAAATGGGATACAATATACTCTAAAATGTTATCCCTTTTACATTTATAGTCCATTTTTAACCATTTTTATTGAGAATTTATTTATTATAATTTAATCTTTTGATAAATTCTAAAAGTACCCCTCACCTCAATTATAAAAGAGATCTTCCTTCCTCACTTATTTACACCACTTTTAGCCTTTTATCTTAAGCAAACTCTGAAAATTTCTCATCTCTACTTTCTTATTCACATTCTAGAGGTGTTTATTTTCCTAAAATACCAACACTAGAGCCCTTTAGAAGAGATCTAAAGGAGTCGTTTCCAAGAATTGGTAGTCATTTAAACTAATCTTTTCTTTTATACTCATCTTTACCTCCTATAAATATATGGTATTTATAATAAAATAATAAATTAATTATATTAAATATGATTAAATTTTATTATTATTATTAAAACATCATTATACACCCTATTTCCACAAAATGATAAGTGAAATTATATCCCATGTGTACATACGGCTTACTGTCTCCACATAGTGATACAATTTATTTCTCATTGATATCTTTTATGGATGGGTATTATGATGTGTTTAATGTTTATATATTATAATTATGAAATAATTACACTTATTTAATTATAATATAACATTTACTATCATACCTTCCAAACCTTTGTAAAATGATAACATCGTTCATGCATATGTGTGGACTACCACCTTCATGAAGTGATGTGATTTGTTTTTCATTTTTATATTAATTGGATTGTAATAAGTATAGATTTATTGAATATATATTATATATATAACAAGATAATTAATTTTTAAAATTTAAATTATTATTTACCTTTTTTTTATTTCATCCATCAAAACACAAAAATATAGTTCATATGTACATACAGCCTACCGTCTCCATGAATGGTGTAATTTATTTTTATATATCTAAATTCATGGATGACTCTAAATATGTATAAAATAAATACATATTATATTTATTCCCTGATTAATATTTTTGAGGTGATTTAACTAGGATAAATGTACAAGTATCTAAAATACTAAACTAAAATACTCATGATAAACGAAACAGTTCACACGTGGAAATAACAATTTATTGATATAAAGGGTGTTGAAATATTATAAAGGGATTATATATGATATTATAAGTATTAAAATGACTCTTATATGTAAGTATAATAATTTTAAATTTATTATACAGGATTTTAGAGTTATTTTGAAGTAATTATAACTCGAGGTAAGGGTTTTATTTCACAATCTCATCAATATTTAGGATTTTTTGTGTTTAAGTCTTCATTAGGGAATATTTTTCTTCCATATCCATGTTTTCTAAAAATATTTTAAAGATGTATTTTTCAATTATCCTATGGTTTTTAAAATTCATTTTTACTTATTTATGAATTTTTAAAAAATGGTTTTAAATGAATCATTTTTTCATTTTTCAAATGAGGTAATTTGTGAGTTTTCTAACAAAAATATAAAAAGAGTTTTTTTTACTTATATATAATGAATAGGTTTTACCACCATCATGAATAATTTTTTATTTTAATATTAATTTACAATTTTATAATGTTCTATTCAAATAAAAAAATTCCTTTATAATTTCAAATATTTTTAAAAAAGATATGACTTCAAAATGGAAAGTTTATTTTCCTCAAGAATTATTCCAAGTGATGTTTCATAATAATTTTCCATATAAGATGAGATTATTTGATGTTACTTATGATTTAATAGGGATATTATCCAAGGATACCATCTTTATTCTTTCTCTTTATAGTTTATGTTTATGATTAAAAGATGAAATGTTTATGATTAAAAGATGAAATGTTTATGATTAAAAGATAAAATGTTTATGAAACCCATTTAATTTCCATGTTTTATGTTATAATGAAAAGTTTATAAAACTCATTTATTTTAATGGGTTCTAATATGATTAATGTTTTATGATATTCTGGAATACATATATATGATTTTTATTATATAATTGGTGGGACCTATATATCCCTCCAATGTAATGGGTAAAGATTGATATATCATGAGATAAACAGGACTAGAATATGGATTGAACTAAATTTAGTAAGGTAATATGTCCACGATCATAGTATTGGGAGTGAACCTTTAATACGATGATGGTTTAGGGAGTGAAACCATTACACTGTGATAGCATTGTAAATAAGCCTTGACTACTAAGGAAATTATTTTGTATTATTATATGCATGACACAAATCAATTTCTTATGCCTATGTTAAGATTTTATGGTCCATGTTCCTTGATTCTTTTATGATAAATATCTTATGAACTACTTATATTTATTCCATGACTTAATATTATGATCCTTTATATGAAGGGTTTTCTTTTAAAATGTTAAGATCATGTTATTATACCCTTATAATCATGTTATGCTTATGTGATCATTTATATCTCCCTTGTTTACACTTACTGAGCATCTGAGCTCACCATTTTCTTATGTTTCCTTTACCCAAGTTATGAAGAAAGGTATTAAGTATGATATGTATAATAAGGGTTCTAGTTATAAAGAAATAATTGAGAGATGATGTAAATATTTTATGAACCAATTGTTAGTGCTCAATATCTTCATCTGTTGGAGGAGGGCATCACATTTGAGGTTTACTATAATCCTTCACATCTTGGTTTGGGTTGTGTAATGATGCAGTATAGAGCATTTATCTATTATGGGTCTCAACTATTATGACCTCATGAATGTATCTATGCCACCCATTATCTTAATCTTACTGTAGTATTGTTTTATCTAAATTTGTGGAGACACTACTTTATCATTGAACATTTCGTGGTATTCAAATATCACAAAATCCCAAAGTATGTCTTCTCCCAACATGACTTAAATTTTTGGAAAAGACATTGGATGGAGTTCTTGTAGGACTTAGAATTTGAGATTTCATTTATCCCTGGTAAAGGGAATGTTTTGGAATATTCCTTAAGTAGGAATTCATAAGGTTGTATTGTGAATGGGTATATATAATCTTGGATAGTGATATAAGAGTTAGCAGTATTGAACCAAGATATGGGAGTAGTTGATGGAATAGTTTGTCTTTACCAGATAATAGTACAGTCATCTTAATCTAATAAGTGGAGGACTCCAAGTTGGGGGATTCTTAGCTAGAGGTTTTTTAATTTCTTTTTTTCTATGCAATGATTTATAATATATCTAGTAATATTTCCAAAACCAAACACTAAGATGGTGTGTGATTTTGAGGCTCTGTGAGCTCAGAATAGATATTTTTAAAATATTAAATATATTAATATCACACATGTACAGTTTTTCCTAAAAAGGTGGAATGACTTCCAAAATGTGACTTGGATGGGAATTATGATACCACCTTTGATTCCAAAATGTGGGTTCACCCAAGGTGCAATATAATCCTTATGTACATCATATGTTCAACTTGGGCGCCATCATGGGTGGATAAATAATTAAATAAATAAATTTTTTATTTAATTTTTTTAATATTCTACATGGCCTAACTTGCCCCTTTAAATACATGGTTATGGTAAAATCTCAAGGTTATCCCTATAATGTTAGGTATTTGAGAGATATACTGTAGAAAAACATTTAGTGGATGACAATGGATCAGATGATAAGATCAATAGTGTAGGGTTTTTCTACACCAGTGGAGTTCATGGAATTCATCAATGACTACATGACAAGATTGTTCTTTATCAATGACCGCTCAGAACTTGAGTAAGGACTTTTGTATTTTATGGATTCATCCCGTATAATTTATCTCATTTTGAACATAAATCAATTCCACTAGCACTAATTGATTCATGCATCATCGGTTGATTAGTATAGTGATTTATTTGTTTATTTTTGGTTTATTCATTTGTCATTGTAATGGGAATGAGTTGAGGCCAACCCAAAAACGGATGAGGTTCATTCCTCTCTTGTGTTTCTTGGATTTTCCCCCATTCTTAACATGTTCATCATACACAATTTCCTTAGACCACGGACTGATGAATATGTGGTATTAAATCATTGCATGACTGTTCTTCATCACAATAGATTGATACCTCAGGTACGGTTTATGATCAAGGGTGTGATTGAGGTGAAATGATGATGGTGGGAGATTAGAGGAGGAATGAGACTAGATTGGGGATCCTTGTTCTTCATTTTTCAAGATTACAGTGATGATGTGACTCAAAAGAGTAATTTATGAGTGTACTAAATACCAAATTCCAGTGACTGGTGATGAAAAGGGTCGGACGACCCCAAATCCAAGTTTTCTAGATATATTGGAAGAGGTGGAAGTGAAAGTGAACAACATGTTAAGGACCCTTGGGATCTATAAAATCTAGCATTACATGGAATCTAGTTTTGATTTACACGTTGTTTGGGACCCCTGGTTGCAGCGTTAGGGTTTGCATGAAAATTAAATGTCACATGTTGTGTGACATGTTTCACATGTCGTGTGACATGTGTCACATGTCGTGTTACATGTGTCACATGTTGTGTGACCCTTACTTGGAATCTCAGCATGTATCGCAGAGGATACACAGGCATAGACATGGCCAGATATACAGACATGGGTACAGTACACGGGCATGACCTGGTACTCAGACATGACCAGGTACACAGGCATGTCCAATGCTACATAGGCATGGCTAGGTGTACATGGGTATGTCCTGGAGTACAAAGGCATGGTCAGGAGTGCATGAGTAAACATAAGGGAGTCAAGACATGTCGTGTACTACTAGTACACATCATGTACATTTATTAGAAATGTTTGAGGCCCTTGATCTCTTCAACATGGACCAGTTTCCTTAGGGTGTATTTTTTTATCCATCCCCATGAGGATATAATTTTTTATTACATTCTAGATATAGGATTATGATCCTATCAAAGGGATTTGTCATATATAGAGTTCTCAATGCCCCCCCCCCCCATGGTCCTAGGAAGGATCCTCTATCATCTTCTACCCTAGGTGGGGTTCCAGGAATCAGCAAGCCCAACATACACAGGTGTCAATCCCCTACTTAGCATGATAATATATATTGGGTTTTTGTTATACCTCATAGACCTATGTGTGATTCCTATCTAAGTATCAATCTATTTAGACTTCTATTATGGAATTACTCATGGATATACATGATGATAATGGAATATCGGGTGTATTCCATCAATGCTATTAGACTTATGGATTGAGTTCTGAACTATTGAGTAGAATCTTAGGATGGCAATATGGTTGTGACCTTACCTTGAGGATTAGTGTCTACTATGATTATATCTAGATTTTTATTTCTTTAGTTTTCATAATTATAATTGAAATGACCCTATTATGAGCTATTTATTATCTTGATGGTTTATTCTTAGTGATTTTGGAAATGTTATACTCACCCCTACATGGGAACTTCCCATATATGTCATGTATTATGTCGATGATAGTCCATTTAATGGGTTTCTTGGAGGATCAATATTAGATGGAGTATATATTGAGATAGATGGACCATGTATCATTCAAGGAGTCACATTTGATGGTAGTCCCATCCTTCTGAGTAGGTTTGACTCCTTTGTAGTTTTGGTTGGGCTTTTATGTGCCCCCCTTTATCGCTTTCAGTACTTTTTGTCATACTCTGATTATGGGATAGATGTTATGCATGTATTCATATTAGTTGTTTCATTTTTACATCCCATCATTTTGTGGTCTTTAAAATGTGTGTTTGTGTATAGGTACATTAGGTTAATACCTCCCATGTGTGTGATATTCCTACTCAGTGATAGTCGCCATCATATGGCCTATTGAAGGAAGGGTTGGGGTAGTCACACTCAGCTTATCATTTCCCAAGTGGACCCTAGTGGGTTGGGTATTGATAGAGTAGTATCAAAGGGAGGCTTCATCATAATATGAGAGTTTAAATCTTTGTCTAACATTGATATTGTTTTGGGTTTTATGGAAACAATGTTAAGTGTTTTGAGTTTATATTTCATGCTAGGGACTCTAGTATTGGTGTGGTATCTGACGTATCTATTTAGAATTAGTACATGTAGACATTGGTTTCAAGGAAACACATAGGTTCATACATTATATAGGGATGGGTTGTGGTTTCCATGTCATTCTTGAAAATCTCCTCAGATATACTCATTGATCGTGGTACATCTTGTTTATTTTAGGATTCCTACATGATAATTTATAGTTGTGATTCAATAGTAGGATCAAAAGTATGGTCCCCTAAATGATGAGGCTTCAATATAGGGTCAATTATGAGGTATTACCTCTATGTGGTTTGTTATACATACATCTATCTATTAAGCAATATATGGTAACTATAATACCAGTGGATGGGGTTTATAGGATGATCATGATTCATGAGTTTCAGCGTCAGTGACCCCTCTTGTTCTAGTTCGATCCATACACCCAGGTAGCTAATTACTGTATTTAAGTGATGATTTGGTTCTTTTTCCTCATTAGTACACCAACAATTTTAGTGGTGGTCCTAATGGTGAGCCTTATTAGGGCTCCCCTGGGTGATGGTGGGGCCTAATGACCTTATCATATGTTGGGGTGACTCTTTCATGGATAGATTTTGAGCACCTTTTCAAATATGAGTTTTCTCTAGCTACATTTCAGGATGATTACATCCATGATCTTATATAGTTTTAGCAGGGCAGTATGAATGAAGTTGTGTATTCATTGGGGTTTACCAACCTCTCATGGTACTCAATTGATATGGTACATGATCAGTTTTTTTGGGCTTAGGCCTTCAAGTGTGGTCTACGTAGATATATAGTCTCATTTAATACCTTTATACATTCCTACCTATTATGGGGTGTTGGATATTGGGTTGGTTGTGGAGATATTTATAGCTAGATAGGCACCAATAATGAATACCAATGGTGGGAGCACATAATTTGAGTCTTTGGAGGCAGGTATATAATGGTAGAAGTAGGGATCCATGCGTGAAAGAGATTTTATGAGGCAATATCTTGATATATGGTATGTGTTTCAAGGCTCTTAGTATGGTTTAGTCATCCTAGAGATAGGTAGTACTACTCTTGTGATGGATGGGGACATCTTGCATGAGATTTTTTGACCCACCCTAGAGATGATAGGGAGACAATGGATGGGATGCCTAGGAAGAGGTGGCATCAAGAGAAGGGATATCCATAGGGAAGATAACATAGTAGAGGAGTAAGGAGAGTAACTTGAGGTCATATGTAGTTTGAATTATTACCACCACCATCCCCAGGTGGTTCCTTCTAGGCTCAGGGAGATAGTGGATAGGAGAGAGGGAAACTATAGGTAGTGGAGGCCTATGACCTAGAGGCTCTAGGGATGATTATAGGTGTGATATATGTATTCTATAATTTATCTTAAATACTGATAGACGTGGATGTAATAAACTCTTTTATTTCTACATCCCTTGTTTGAGGCTTAGAAATTTTGGTTGAGCCCTTGGATCGACTCTTACGCTTGGAGACTCCAATTGGATATGACTCAGTGATCACACTCTTTTGTAAATAGGGTGATTTGAAACATGGATGAGAGAGATTCTCATGGGATCTCTTTTATCAGTGATGAGGTCTTATGATTTCATCTTAGGCAAGGACTATCTATACATAGTTCATGCACAAATTGACTATTTTAGGCAGAGTATGTAGTTTTTCCACATAGATTAAATGAGGTTTTTCTTTTTAGGTGAGAAAGAGACGTATATAGATAAATGTAAACTCATATGTAGAATATTGAATCCAATTAATCACCGGTTGGCTAGAATGACTATTGGAGTAGTAGATTCGATTAGCAACTAGTTTCTTATAGTGGTGGTGGAGTATGAGGATGTCTTTCCAAAGGATATTCCAAGTCTATCTCTACAATAAGAGAACTAATTTTTTATTGAATTTCACCTAGGTATAACCATGATATCTAAGACAGTGTATCGGATGGCTCATACAGATCTTATTGATCTAAAGGTGCAGTTAGAGGACTTTTAGAGGAAGGGATTTGTTAGACCTAGTGTGTTGCCCTGGGAATCTCCCATGTTGTTCACCAAGAAGGAAGTTGGAAGATTAAGGTTTGGTGTGGATTATTGGTTCCTAAACCAGGTAAACATGAAGAATAATTATCCACAATTAAGGATTGATGACCTCTTCAATCAGTTGAGAGGGGAATTATGGATCTCAAATATTGACCTTAGATTAGGCTTTCACCAGCTGTGATTATGGGATGAGGATAAACTGAAGATCTCATTTTTATTTCATTACAGTCATTATGAGTACTTGGTGATGCCTTTGATATAAAAAATCCCTAGAAGTGTTCATGGGACTCATAAACTAGAACTTTCAGAATTTATTAGACCGGTTTGTGGTGGTCTTGATCAATGATATCCTGGTGTATTGGACACCTGAAGAGGATCACGCATGGCACTTGAGGATGGTCCTAGATTTACTTTGATATCACCATATTTATTGGAATCTATTAAAGTGATAGTTATATATGCATGAGGTTCACTTTTTGGGACATTTTATCTCAGCATGGGGAGTAACAGTGGACCCAGAAAAGGTTGTGGTAGTGTTGTCTTAGGATCCACCCAAGTGCGTGATGGAGGTTCAAATATTATTTGGTTTAGAAGGCTATTATAGGAGATTCATGACTGATATCTCCAAGATATCATAACTTTGACTGATTTAACCTAGAAAGTTAATCCTTTTGTTTATATGGAGACATGTTATTAGTGTTTTCAAGATTTGATCTAGAGATTAACGAGTGATCCCATCTTGAAGTTTCTATAGGAGGGTTTCGAGTACGTGGTGTTATATGATGCCTCTAGGACTAGATTTGATTTTGTTCTAATGCAATGGAGGGAATTTATTGCTTATGGTTCTAGGTAATTGACACCTCATAAGAAAATCTATGTGATAGATGATCTATAGTTTATATTGGTGGTCCTCACATTGAAGATATGGTAACACTATTGTATGGGTGAGAGGTTTATTATCTACTTTGACCATAAGAGTGTCAAGTATATCTTCTATCATAAGGATCTTGACTTCCGATTGAGGTGATGGATAAATATCCTCCATGATTATAACTTCAAGATATTTTTTACTCTTGGGAAGTGGAACATGGTGGAATATACTCTCAGTAGTAGATCTTTTTCTCATTTGTTGTCCAATGGTTCAGAGTAGTTAGCCTATTTCCAGTTGTACTTAGTAGATAAGGATGGCGCATTGTATCTATAAATGATGGTAGTTACCACACCAATTTTATAGCATATTAGGGAGTCTTGGAATGGAGATATCAACTATGAGACCATTTATACTCATATATTCACTAGATATGCTCTTGATGGATTTTATAAAGGTGGGAATCACGTCATCCTTTTTAGAGGGTGTACGATGGTACAAATGACATTGTAGGAGGAAGTTATGAGGTAGTTTCATAAGTCCCCTTTGACGGTATATCCAGGTGTGGAAAAGATGTATTAGGACCTTCATAATCAGTTCTGGTGGCCAAACATCAAGAAGTGTGTAGAATATTTTGTCTCTCAATTCATCACTTGTCAGCAAATAAAGGTTGAGCACCATGTTCTAGTAGGTTTAGCTCAAACCCTTGAGGTTCCTGAGTGAAATTGGAACAAAATATCTATGGAATTCGTGATTTGGTTACCTTGAATTTATAGAGGACAAAATTACATTTGGGTGATTGTAGACTGACTCGCCAATTTTTCCCACTTCCTAGCTATCTGAGAGCATATCTTAGTAAATATATTGGGTTTTTTTATGTGTAGGAGATATTCAATCTCCATGTAGATCCCTCTAATATCATTTAAAATAATAATGCTCACTTTATTTCGTGATTAGGGAGTGGATTTTAGGAGGAATTTGGAACTCAGTTCTGATTGAGCATGATGTTTCACCCCAAGACTAATGTCCAGACTTAGTGTACTTTTCATGTCTTAGATGACATGAAGCAGGCTTGCATTTTGGACTTTTTTTCATAGTTGGAATGATTATCAACCCTTGGTGGAGTTTTATTACAACAATATCTACCATACCACTGTCATTATATAACTATTCTAGTATTTGTATAGGAGACCCTATAGAACACCACTATGTTGAACTAATCCATGTGAGTTTTTTTATAGGCCTAGAGTTGGTGAAAACCATGATAGAGAAGGTGTAATTCATCTAGGAGTATATGAATACTATGCAGATCCATCAACATTCTTATAAATACTGATGAAAGTGGTCTTTGGTGTTCAAGGAGGGAGACCATGTGTTCCAAAAGGTCTCACCTCTATGTGTATTATGGTTATTTTTCTGGGGTGGAAAGCAATCTATGAGATTAATTTTCCCTTTCTAGGTATTGTGCATAGTTAGTGAGGTGGAATACCACTTGGATCTATCATCACAGTTAGACTGGGTACATGATGTCTTCCACATGTTGCAAATGAGGAGATGCATTCATAACCCATCACATGTTATCGACTAGGGTGAGCTGGACATTGAGGATAGATCTATATTTTTGGAGTACCTAGTGGAGATCAAGAATTATTATGAGAATATCCTCTATGGGTAAGATATTCCCAGGTTGCATGTCTATGTGGAAATATGGGAATCTTTAGGAGAAAACCTGGGAGTGAGAGACCCAGATGAAAGCTCAGTAACCACATATTTTTTAAAATTCCTTTTTTTACTTTTCAAGATGAAAATCCCTAAGTTGGGGAGAATGTCACATCTCTATTTTTTACCTCTAAATATTTTGAGTATATCTGGTGATATTTTTAGAGCTAAGAATTGAGATAGAACGTGATTCTGAGGCCTAGTGAGGCCGAAATTAATATTTTTAAAATATTAAATATATTAATATCACATGCACATAGTTTTTCTAAAAAAGTGTAAAAACTTATTAATGGGTAATTGGATTGAAAATCTGATACCGCCATTTATTTTGTAATGTGGATTTTACCTTAGTCACAATATAATATTTATGTGATTTGGGTGTTTTTCTTGGGAGCCATCGTGGGTGGATAAATAATAAAATAAATATATTATTTAATTAATTTTTTAATATTTTCCATGACCTAGCCCACCACTTTAAATACACAATATGGGAAAATATCAGGGTTAGATGAATAACCTTGGTAATTTCAAAGAGATATTGGGGATAAACATTTGGCATATGACAATGGATCATAGGATCAAATTGATACCACATGGATCTTATAAATCAATGGAGTTTGTGGAATTCACCAAAGATTATCATGTAGGATTGTTCTTAATCAGTATCCAATATGAACTTGAGGTAGAAATTTTTTATTTTTTGGATTCATCCCATTTAATTTATCCCATGTTGGATGTGAATAAATTCCACTAATAATAATTGATTCATGTATCGATGATTGATTTTTGGATTGATTGATTTTTTTTATTTTTGGTTTATTAATTCATTGCCTTAATGGAAAAAATAAAGGCCAAAACAAAAATGACTTATGTTTGTTCTTATCTTGTATTTATTGGATTTCTTCCCCTATTATTTTCACATTCATCATGGGAAATTTCTTTATCCCACTATTTTAAGAATACCTAGTATCTGATCATTGTGTGATTGTTATTTGGTTTAATGGATTGATACCGTGGGTACTTTTCAAAATAGAGGGTGTGATCAATGTACGATGATGATTGTGGGAAATTAGAGGAGGAAGGAGACCAGATCAGGGATTCAAATTCTTCATGTTTCGAGCATATAGTGATGGTGAGACTCAAAAAAAAGTGATTTATGAGTGAATTGATTCTAGAATTTCGATTATCAATGATGGAAAGGGTTTGAAAACCCTATATCCACATTTCCCCATTAGATTACTAACAGATGCATAGAAATCAAGAAACACATTAAGTACCCACAATATCAAGAAGATCCTGCATTACATAGTGTGTAGTATGGAGATACACATCATGTGGGACCCTTGGATACAATTCTAGGGTTTCCATGAAAATTAAATATCACACAATATGTGAAACATATTACATGACATGTGAAAATTACCTAGAATATCACTATAAATTATAGAGGATACATGGGAACGGACACATCTATATACACTATCATGGGTAGAGTACATGGGAACAGCCCGATACTTGGACACAACCAGGTACACTGGCATGGAAAGTGGTACACGGGTATGTCTAGGTGTATACGGTCATGTCTTGGAGTATGTAGGCATAAGGTAGAGCACATGGATATACCTGGGGTAGTAAAGACATAGTGTGTACTACTAGTTCATGCCATGTACTTTTCCTAGGAAGGTTTGAGGCCTTTTTTCTCTTTAATGTGGACCAGTTTCTTTAGGGTTCATTCCCTTGATCCTTACCTATGAGGGTATAGTTTGTCATTACGTCTTAAACATAGAATTGTGATCCCCTCTAAGGTATTTTTCTGGGGATGGATTTCTCATTTTCCCCCCATGGACTTGGGTGGGATCCTCTAACATCTTCTTCCCTATGTGGGGTTCTAGGAGTTGGTGTGACCAAAAAACACTAGCATCGATCCCTTACTTATAGGTTTAATCTAGATTGGATTTTTTGTATACCCCATGACCTAGGGTGTGATCCCCATATATGTATCAATCTCTTAGGACTTATAGTGCATACTTCCTCATGGAGAGACTATAATATCAAAACATCTTGAATGGGTTCCATCAGTGTTATCAGACTCATAGAGTGAGTTCTCTTGGGAGAAGGTTTATATAAACTCTTGAGTAGAATATTAGGCTAGAAATGTGGTTGTGACCATACCTTGAGACTTAGTGTATACTATAAGAATATCTAGATTTGTATTTTATTATGTCTCATATTTCTCGTTGTCATTCCCCTATGATGAGTTAACTATTCTCTTGATTCTTTATGATTGGTGATTTCAGGTTGTTCTACTGGATATTTCTATACTCATCCATGTATGGGATATGCCAGCACATGTCATGTCTTATGAAAATGAAAAGTTTTTTTATGGAGTTCTTGGTGGTCCAGGTGAAAAAATAGCTTAAATTGGGATAAATAGATCATGGTTCATATCAGGAGTCACACTTGATAGTAGTCCCTTCCTTTTGAGCAGGTTGGACTCTGTTTCATTTTTTGTTGGGCTTATATTTGTCCCCCTTTATCACTTTCATTACTTTTTTCATACTCTAATTATGGGATATATATTATGCATTCATTGGAATCAGTTGTGTCATTTTTACATTTCATAATTATATGGTTTTGTATATGTTTGTGTGTGTGTGCAAGTATATTAGGCTAATTCATCCCATGTGTGTAATATTCCTACTCATCATTGGTCACTAGCCCCTGGCCTATTGGAGGTGGTATTTTGATAGTCACACTCAACTTATCATTGTCCAGTTAGTCCTTAGTGGGTTAGGTCATGATAGGTTTTTCATGATGAGGTTGTTTATATCGATGCTATATAGGGTTATTCTAAGGATAGATAACATCAAGTATTATTCCAGAAAAAGATTTATGTTCCTTCAGTAATGTATAAAAGGATTCTTCATGAGTTACATGGTTCACCCTTAGTGGTACATATTGGTACTAAAAATATGTATTATTCTTTAAGGAATCAATTTTGGTGGTTTGGGTTGAATCATTCAATTGTAGAGTTTGTATCTCAGTGTTTAGCCTCTCAAAAGGTGATGGTTAAGCATCATATTCTTGGTGGCCTACTTCAGTTGCTTGATATCCCTTAGTGGAAGTGGGGGCATTTTGATGGACTTCGTTACTAGTTTACCTAGGGATCAGGGAGGTTATGATGTTATATGGGTGATCATGGATTTCATAATTAATTCATCTCACCTATTAGCGATTAAAGATTCAAGATAAGTAGAGTTTTTATCAAGGGAGTACCTAGAGGATGTATTGAATCTTAATGGGATTATGAATACCATCATCCTTGATCATGATCCCTATTTTACCTCTAGGGTGTGGTGATGTATCCAACATGAATTTGGATCTTAGTTATACCTTAACACATATTTCCATCCATAGAAGTATGGTCATATCTATTGGAATATCAAAACCCTATAGGAAATGTGGTGCAAGTGTATTCTGGATTTTGGAGGTATGTGGGTGCAGCACTTACCCTTAGTGATGTTTTCTTACAAAAACTATTATCATTACACTATTGGTATGGCACCTTTTTAAGAAATTTGTGTCAAACCATTCTGATCTATAATATGCTCGAACGATGTTGGAGAGTCATCTATTATTGGGCAGGAATTGGTACAAAGTATAAAATAGAAGTTTTAGGTGATCCATGCATGTATGAGGGAATCATAGCATCATCATAAGCCTTATATTGATCATAGGTAGAGACCTATGGAGTTAAACATTGGAGATATCATATTCTTAAAAGTGTATCTACATCCTAGGTATTGAAGTTTCAATCATAGGATTAAAAATTCTTGTAGGTTCATTGGACCTTTCAAGGTGTGAGATCAGGTTAGAGTTGTGGATTATCTATTAGTACTACCCCCATATATGATTTGGATTTATTACATATTCCACATATCATATCTTCATCGGTATCTTCATGATGATTCTCACATTATCGATTGGGGTGAATTGGGTGTTGAATATATTGCAACCTTCAAGGAGAATCCAGTTGAGATTCAGGACCTCCAAGAGAAGGAGTTGAATGAGTGTGATATTCCTTTAGTTCTATCATATGTTTTCATGGTGGATTAGAGGATATCACCTTTTAGTGGTAGTTTCAAATTCACATTCAATATACCAAGTTGTTTGGTGCTTAATATTTCATGATTTGATTCTTTCTTTGATCCATAGTTGGATGTTTTGCAAACTATTGTTTATTTTATGATATTGTTTATATTAATTTGTGTTATTCTTGTTTTGTACTTACCCTAAAGTGGAATTTCCCCTAGTATAGTTTTTTGTGGTTAGTGGGTGATTATGTGATATTTTTTCTTGTTTCTTGTGGTGCTGGTTGTGTTCTGGTAGTAGCAAGATCCTTGAGAGGTATCTCATTCCCCCCCCCCCTCTTTTTGAGTTTGTTTTTAAATTCTTGAAGATGATAATTTTTTGAGAGGTATATAATGTGATGTACTAGTTTTTTATATGCCCTTACCTTGTTTTCTGGGTGATTGGAGATGTCTAAGATGAATATGGAAGAGATCAAGTGTAGTTGAGCTATAATTTCAGCTACAGATATTTTATATTCCATAGAGCCTTTGACTATAGTGTAAGGGTTATTATGAAGTGTGGTAATGGACCCTATGATGTGGGGGTCTGGATATGGGAGGTTTTGGTGTCTCTTCCTCCTAAGAGGTAGTTGTGACATGGAGGTAGGTTGTAGTATAGCATCATAGGGTTTGGGTTTTGGTGTCTCTACCTCTTGAGGGATAATTGCGGCCTAGGCTAGGGATGCGCCATGGAGTCTTGGTGGCTTAGTTTACTTGTATTTATTATTTTAACGGCGGTTTCATCATAGATTTTGGATAAAATTAGTGGTTCTTCCCTAGGGTTTGCAGATCAGGTTTAGCTAGGTTTTTCTAAGCGATGGATATGCAAGGATCTTCATAGTGGTTTTTGGAGGGCTTCTTTGATCAGGGTTCTTGTGGTGTGTTAATCCTTACTAAGCCATAAATTTAATTGAAACCCTATCTATTATAGTTTAATAAAGTATTTTGTGTTATATAATTCTATTTTAACAGCCATGTATGAATTCTAAAGTGACTATAGAAACTTCATAATTTCTTCTTTCTCCTCTAAACCCAAGGTGACTTGAGGCCCTTTTTTAGTATCCTTTTAAGAAAATTTTCTAGAATTAATCCTCTATCTTCTAGATATAGATTCATGGTGATTTGATTTAAGTTTTACCTTCTATTATGGTTCTATTCTCTTCCATTATTCTTTTTCATATTATGGAAAGTCGTTCTCTTTGTTTTTTATGGTTTCTATTGATGAATGATAGAGGGATCTTGTTGGGTGATGTTTTAGGGATCATTTATTCCCCATGGAATAGTTAATAAGATTTTAGCACTTGGTATTCTATTCTTTCTTGGAGAACATTGATATCATCATGTTAAGGTAAGAGATCTATTACATTTATCTTTATTTAAAGTGAAAGTGAGGATTTATCATGCTTTAATTCTTTGGGTAATGGTTAAATTAACCTAATAAATATAATAAAATATAATTTAAAGGAAGAATTAATTTTTTTCAAAACCCTAAGAATTTATGGTATTTCACTTCTTAAATAAATTCAATTTCTTTGATATCTTACATTGCACAGAACATCGAGCTTAAACAAATGATTAAATATTATTATTTAATTATGATAGTTATCACCAAGCTGTTGGGATAGCAGGAATGAATGAGATTAACTAAATTATAAAAATATATTTTTAAAATATTTATAAAATGAATTCATTAGTTAATAATTAATTATAAATGAAAATAATAACCAATTAAACATAAACGATGTGTTTTTATTAAAAAAAATTATGCCCATAATGACATTTTATCTTAATAAATTAAATTAATCACTATTAGTAAAATATATTAATTATATTTATATTCTATATATTAAATAAAAAATTAAATTCATCCAATAATTTTTATAGTCTTAAGATAACAATAAATCATATTTTAAGCATAAAAAGCTATATTTTTTTATAAAAGGCAACTTTGTTGCCTTTTGATGGTGCACATATTTTAAATATAATTTTTGTCACTTTTATAACTTTATTTTTACAAAATAAACATAATTTTGGAAATAAAAATATTAAAATTATCTTAGGTTTAATTTTTTGGTATTTTTCTAGTAAGTTTCATTTTTTGATGAATAATGAAAAATACAGAATTTTAATTAGAAACTACTTTTTCATATAATTAATTTATATATTTAAATTATACTTTAAATTGGTATTAAATTATAATTAGTTAAATTATAAATCAATAAAACCAATTTAGGTCATTTTAATCAATTTCACATTAAAATTAGATATAAAAACATTTCAATCTTCCGCACCATTCACTTTAAAAACCCTCTTTTTCGTTATTTCTGGGGGGATTGTTTTGAAATATAATTTTACCAATTATGCAAATTGAATTAGGTAAAATATATTCCATATTTGGAATAATAAGTTCCAAATTATTTTTTAAGTTCAAATTTATTTTTAGGTATAAAAAAGTTATCATGATAAAAAAAATATTTACCATAGCATAAGTAAAATAGTGGCAAGGGTTAATGTTAAAAGATAAAATCTCAGCATAACTAAAAATTACAACATTTAATGGATGTATGAGGTGTGTATCAACCCTAAACATACTATAAAGTATTAATTTTTATCCAAAGTCGTGGAATTTAATGCCACCTCAATGTGGTTGGCTTTAAATATAAAATATTCATTATTTTAAATACTTAAACTCACCTCTCCTCAAGTATAAATATTTCCCCTCACCACCCCATTTTCAATTCAAAAGAAATTTATCTCTTTAAATATCTTCCCAAACCTCTCATTTTCACTCTACCCACATATAAGTTCTACTGGTATCATTAAAAGACCAAATCTAAGGTCCTCAAGGGTCTCTCAAGGAGGTGATATTCAAGAGGTTATTTTCTCAAAGTACCTCTATTAATTTCTTTTCTTCTTCTACTTTATCCTCACCCACTTAATCCATAAAAGTATGATAACTCTAGAATAATATATATACTAGAGTATTATTTTTTTAATTGAAAATTTTATATCAATACCTTTTTCCTCTTCTTATTCAAAGAAATGAAACTATTGTCCAAGTAATGTCGGTTAATCACCTCCATAGATAATGATTTTGTTTGTTTTCTATTACCACCTAAATGGATGGACATAAAACTATTATTATAGTTATATCAAATTTTAATATGTATATTATAACTTATTTTGGGTTCTTTAACTAATATATATATATATAATATTAATTAAATAAAACTAGTTTGTGATTATTGAAAAACCACCAAAATAAACTAAACATTTATCATTAATGTTTTATCTAATGAATCATCCTCATGTAAGTATAAAATGATATATGTTACCATTTAAAGTTATGGAAGTGAATTAATACCATTTTATTTAACATATTAATTTCTATTACCATTCAACAAGAACTTTCATAATTTTAGACAAGTTAATCAATCATGAAACCGTGAAACGAACACTCTCAAAATGATGATATTGGTCTTTATAACTCATCAAAATGGTCATAAATGAACTTAATAAAATTATAATAAAAAAATAAATGTGTAATATGTTATTAATTAAGTAATTAATGAATATAATTTGAATATACATGAGATTAAGTACAAGTATAGAGCGCTTTCAGATGTAAGGTAAGGGATCTCTCTGAACCTCCAAATTACCTTTGGGTCACGTTTTCTCTCTCTTTTCCACAATTTATCCCTTTATTTATCTTATATAATTCCCATATGTTATATATGTATATTCCAAGAATTTTTATGTAACTATATTCAACTTTATTGTATGGTTAATTACATGATTTATAATTTTTCCTTCCCAATTATCCCTAATAAGCAAGCCCGATTAGAGGGAACTCCTCCATTTCCTTCCCATTTTCAAGTACACTTAATAAACTATTTTAAGCTAAAAATATTTTTATAAAATCAATAATTTTATCATTAAAAAATATTTTATTTAATTTTAGTTTTTATGATAACACTTATGTATTTTTCCTCTTTAAAGAATCTTTTTCTTTTCCCTAAAATCGCACTTAGGTGGCACAGTTTTAACCACTATTTTTATTGTTTTCAATTTAGCTGGAAATAATTATATTTTATGTATTATTACCTTATGAATGTATAAGATTTATTTAACCCCTTATTTTATGGATTCCATTATTATATTCTCTATGGTTATGCTTCATGAAAATATTACCATACCCATTTCATTCCATGGGAAATCCTTATGATTATTACTTTTTTTTAAGAAAGTGATGCCTGGACAGAAGACCAAGGCATAATTATTATAAGGAAAAAAGGTTACATGAGCCTAAAATATGGAAAAATATTATAATATTTGTGATGAAAGTGGATTAGATCAATGTAAATATCATTAAGATAGGTAATATCTAGATTAATCCCCTTATTCGCAAGGCTATCAGTAGCCATGTTATCTTCTCGATAAATATGAGTGATAATGTAGTTGATATCAAGAAGAGTACGGAGACAGCTCATCCAGTAAGTGTTGATCGGCCATGCAAGACGAATCACACTATTCCAAATATCTAGCACAATGGTGGTCAAGTCACTCTCAATCCAAATGTTGGTCCAACCATGTTGTTTGGAAAAGGAAACAGTATGAATCATGCTCATTATTTCAGCTTCCATAGAAGAGGAAGTACCACAGCTACCATAGAAGCATCCAAGGATCTGACCATCATGATTCCTAAAGATTCCACCACAACCTCCAGGGCCTATATTTCCTTTGGAAACACCATCCATGTTAACTTTAATCTAGCCTGGAAGAGGGGCATGCCAAAAGACTTTGAAAGTGCGATGAGGTTGGTAGAAATTTACATCAATATGGAGTCACCGCAGTATGCCAAAATCATACACCGTGTTGTTGAAGTGTCCCTTTTGGATTGAAGCAGCTTCACGTATGGCAATAAGTATCCACATATGCCCTAAATCATGACTTAATGATCATTTATTATGAATAAGAGCATTTCTATCATACCAGATCACGTAGTGGAGCTCTGCAATAGTAGAAAGTAAAATATTCTTAATCTGTTGATAATTATCCATCTTTTCACATATCTTTAATTGAGATTTGATATAGTTATGTATCATCCACCTACGGTTAAAATTTTCAAAAATATAATTCCACAGAGCAGAAGCAGTGGCACAGGAAAGAAATAGATGATTGGAATCTTCTCTGTGTTGGTTATAGAGACAGTATTTAGAACAGATTTGAATACCATACAATTGAAGGCGATCATCAGTTGGGATCCGGTTGTGATTAATCCTCCAGATGAGGGTAAAACTTGAAGGTTTTATCCAAGGTTTTTCAAAGTGCTTAATCCACCCAAAATCACTTTTAGAGTTTCAAAAAAGGTTTTTTTAATAGTTTTTTGAGTTAAGAATGACATTTTAAGTAGGTTCCCAAACTAATAAATCATTAGTGATGGAGAAAGTATAAGTATCCATGACATTCCTGATGTTTTTAAGAAGATGATCATTTTGGGAGAATAAGACATCTCTAATGGAGAGGTTGGTGTTCTCAGGACTTTATACAAGAGTAGTTCTGAAAATTAAAGGAGTTCCGGTCCAATTATCTAACCAAATATTCAAGGCAAAGTCTCCAGAGACCATCCACCGGGTGTTATTCATAATGGAGGAAAATGACTTTTTTTATAGAAGATCAATATAAGTTAGGAGATCGTTATGGAAGATTAATAATGATATGTTTTATTCAAGTCTCTTGTTTTCTATTTATATACCTAGTCTCTCAAATACGCTAGTCTTTTTTATCCTTAGTTTATATTCTAAGGGTAACCATATATAAAAATGTTTTAATAATAAGTTTAAATAGTTTGGGTTTCTATAGTTGGTATTAGAGCACAGTCGAGTTATTTTTTAAAATTAGGACTAGAAAAACTTTAATAATAATCCTAGGGGTAATTTTATCACCATGGATAACCTAGATTTAAACCTAGGTAATACCAAGTTAAGATATAATTTTCATTTATAAGTTTATCCTTCTTTGTTTGAAGTTTCCTTTTTATATTCTTATTATTTAAGTATTAAATCCCCCTAATTTTATTTTTCTTTTCAATTTAATGGTTGTAAATAGAAGAACTCAAGCCAAAGACTAATGTGATAGTCAGTGTATAAATTTCACTAGTGATATACCAAACATAAAGGGAACTGGATATCAGGACTTTATGATATTATTGGATCAATTGACTCATAATATTCAATCAATTGACTCAAATTATGAATAATAACTTGAATCATGTGGAATTCCCTAATTCTTTAAATAATGTGGTTGAATTCTTTATGTGACAAAGGCCTCCTATATTTAGTGGGTATTCTGATCCCTGCATCATATAATAATGTATTAACTTCATTGAGAATATATTATCTATCTTCCAATGTTCAGAAGAGGATAAATTCATACTGGTGGCTATTTTTTTGAAGGGGAAGCTGATTGATGGTGGAAACTGATAATGAACATGAAGACTAAAGATGAAATTGATTCCATGGAATGGGAAGAATTCAATAAAATATTTTTTCAATAAATATTTTCCCTGAACTCTCTATCTTAATATGGATAGGGAGTTATTGGCTGGAATAAAAATGAAGATGATTTTATCAAAGCATATGAGGAAAAATTCCCATGGATTTCATGGTATGCTTCCGATTTTTTCATCAGCACTGAAAGTAAGGTGGACTTATTCTTTAGTGGTTTGAAATTGAGTCAACAAAAACCCTTAGCAATTCAGGACTTTGATAGTTATTAAGAGATTGTTAGTTTTTTCCTTAATGTTGATATAGATATCGGTGATTCTTAGTGGTCTCATGGTACTGGAGACAAGAAATATAATATGTAATTCCATTCATAAATTCCAACAGAAAAATATCATGGAGGAAAGAAAACTCATCATCCCAATTTTTAAAAGTTTGGGAAGAAGTATCTTGTAAAATGCCTAAGGGGAACCAAAAGGTGCTTCATGCGTTGAAAATAGGGGCACCAAGCTAATAAGTTCTGAAGTGAAATGAAGAAAACCACTAATGAGGAAGTGGAAAATAAGGTTCATATGAACACTTTTTCAGTTGTGCAGTGCTTTAACTACAAGGAGTTTGCAAATTATTTGAATAAATGCCCCAATCCAAGTTCTAATATGGATGATAATCCACAAAAATCTCTGAAGGCAAAGGATAAAGGTTAATCTAATACAATCACAATGGATTAATAAGATCATGTTAATTTAGTAACATTGATCCTCCTTAGTTAGGTATTTCATGAGTGAGACCTATAAATATATTATTGTTCACACATTAGTGTAATTTCATGTGATTATCTCCCACTACATTAATTATGTAATAATTAAATTTCTAGGGATTTTCCACTATAGTTTTTCCTTATGTAATTGAAAGTGTTCTTTGAATGGCACCGGTAACAATGAAAAGTGATTGAGGTGGTAAGGTGATATTTTTTTAGAACACATGATTAAGGGAAAGGTGACCATTAATATGTGCATGGTGTTGGGATAATAATGAGATAAAGATATGTTAGATTATGATAAAATAAATTTGATAGTATTGATGAACTTGGAATTTATTAGTAATATGAGGTTAAGGTGGTTTATGATATCATGGATTGAGTTTATATATTTTTTTTGGATTTATGGTATGATAAATAATTGATTTTTTAAATAATACATGTTTTTAATAAATTTTTATGGTAATTGAGGTTATTAAAATATTTCAATAAAATATATGATAATGATATTCACATGTTTGGTGTGTGACAATTAAGTGTTATGTCAAGTTGTTTAGGGGATTAAGGATAAGTTGATTTTGAAAATTAAGTGACCTTTATTTGAAAGTATTGGATTTTAATCTTTTTAAATGTTATATGGGTAACCATTTATGAAGTTTATTATTTTGAAAATTGGATGAGTTTTTAGAGATTAATTTATTACTTAAACATAAAATGATTTAGGTATATTGGATAACCTGTGCTAACCATTTTTTTATGATAAATGGATATATAATTAATGACTTGTCATCCCATTATGGATATTATAACCCAATAATTCTATAGGCATTACAATTCCTTAGAGTAATAAATGAATCAAAAATTGATCAAGCCACAATAAAAGAGTGAGATTATACTTATGAGATGAAATCAATTAAGTATATCTTCTTGTATGATTTTGAAATAAAATTTTATCCTATTATTATCATTTTTTATGATATCAATAGCCTTTTTTCATACATTTTTGGTCTATTGTTATTTGATCATTAGCCTTCTTATGAACATGTTCTCTATCATTCTCCATCATAACTTGATAGTTGTAATTCTCTTCCATGTCCATGTTTTCACTTTTTACTAAAGTTCTCCTAATCGTAATCCTGGTTATATAGTGATCTTCACCTTTTAATTTCCCCTCTTTTTAAGATGATGTTTTATTGACCTCTTTTTCGATGTGGGATTCCCATAAAGGAAATTTTTAAAATATCCATCTTTGATTTTCAAGAACAATTTAAAATTTCTAAGGATGAAATTTTTTCTAAAATTCTTGATTGTATTGGTATGGTAGCTTATCAATTTGCTCTTCCACCAAATATCTCTCAAATTCATGATGTGTTCTACATATCTCTCATGAGGAAGTACATACATAATCCTTCACATGTACTAAAATCATAGGTCATACTATCAGATCATGATATTTCATATGAAGAGAAACTAATTTAAATTATGGATCATAGAGATAATTTTCTACAAAATAAGACCATTCACCAGGTTAAAGTTTTATAGTGAAACCACCAATTTTAGAAATCTATGTGGAAAGCTGAGGATGTGATGAAGCAGATGAATCCTCATCTGTTTAAATCTATGTAAAAAAAATTTAATGATAAATTCATTTTAAGGGGGGTATAATGTAACGCCCCATGATTTTATGGTATTTTTATTCTTAAATAAATTCAAGTTCTTCAATAGCTTATGTCGCACAAAACATCGAGCTTAAATAAACGATTAAATATTATTATTTAATTGTGATAGTTATCATCAGGCCATTGGAATAGTGGGGATTAATGAGATTAAATAAATTATAAAAATATATTTTTAACATGTTTATAAAATTAATTCATGGGTTAATAATTAATTATAAATTTAAATAATAACCAATTAAACATAAAGGACGTGTTTTTATTAAAAAACTAATTTTTATGCCCATAATTAAATTTTATCTTAATAAATTAAATTTATAACTATTATTAAAATATATTAATGATATTTATATATTATATATTCAATAAAAAGTTTTTAAATTTATCCAATAAGTTTTATAGGCTTAAGATAACAATTAATCCTATTTTAAGCATAAAAAACTATATTTTTCTAAAAGGCAATTTTGCCACCTTTTGATGACACACCTATTTTCAATATATATTTTTTTAGTTTTATAAATTTAATTTGAGAAAATAAACATAATTTTTGAAATCATAATACCAAAATTAACTAAGGTTTAATTTTTGGTATTTTTTGATAAGTTTCATTTTTTGAGTAATAATGAAAAATACTGAATTTTAATTAGAAACTATTTCTCCATCTAATTTATTTATGTAGATAAATTATATTTTAAATTTTTTTTAAAGTAAAATTATTTAAATTATAAATAAATCAAACCAATTTAGGTAATTGTAATAAATTTCATAGTGAAATTGGATATAAAACATTTCAATCTTTTGAACTTTTCACTTTAAAAACCCGTTTTTTTGTTTTGTTTGTGGGGTTATTTTTAAATTTAATTTTTTTAAATTATGTGAATTTAATTAGTTAAAATGGATTAAATATTTTAAATCAAATGTTAAAAATTAATTTTTATGTTCAACTTAATTTTTATTTATAAAAAAATTACTATGGTAAAAAAAATTATTTATCGCAGCATAAGTAAAGCAGTGACAAGGGTTAAAGTTAAAAGGTAAACCCTTAGCTTACCAAAAAATTACAAAATTTATTGGTTTTTTGAGGTGTGTATCGACCCTAACCAGACCCTAAAATATTAATTTTCAACCAAATTCAGGTAATTTAATTCCACCTCAATGTGGTTGTCTTTAAATATAAAATAATCATTATTTTAGTCACTTAAACCCACCTCTCCTCAAGTATAAATACCAACCCTCACCACCCCATTTTTGAATCACAAGAATTATATCTCCTAAAATATCTTCCCAAACCTCTCCTAATAACTCTCTCCATATCCAAGTTACTATGGTATCACAAAAATACCAAATCCAAGGTCCTCAAGGGCCTCTCAAGGAGGTGATATCCAAGATGTAATTTTCTCAAAGTACCTCTCTTAATTTCATTTATTCTTCTACTTTATCCTCACCTAATTCATTCATAAATGCATGATAACTCTAGAATAATGTATATAATAGATTATTTTGTTAAAAATGTAACGTCTTATATATATACCTTTCACCTCCACTTATTCAAATAAATGAAACTATTGTCCAAGTAATGTCGGTTAATCACCTATGTAAATAATGATCTTGTTCGTTTTCTATTTACTCCTTAATGGATGGCCATAAAACTATTATTATGGTAAAATAATATTTTAATAAGTATATTATAACTTATTTCAAATTATTTAATTAATATATATACATAATATTAATTAAAATAAAAACTAGTTCGTGATGATTGAAAAACCACCAAAATAAACTAAACATTTATCTTTAATATTTTATCTAATGAATCATAATCATGTAAGAATATAAAATGATATATGTAACCATTTAAACTTATGTAATTTCATTAATATTATTTCATCTCACTTATGGATTTTTATTCCCATTCAATAATAACTTCCATAATTTTAGACAAGTTAACCAATCATGAAACTGTGAAACGAACACTCCTGGAATAACAAAATTGGTCTTTATAACTCATCAAAATGGTCATAAATGAACTAAATAAAATTATAATAAATAAAATAAATGTGTAATATATTATTAATTAAGTAATTAATGAATATTATTTGATTATATAGGACATTATATACAATTTTATAGCACTTTCATACATAAGATAAGGGATCTCTCCAAACCTCCAAATTACCTTTAGGTTACGTTTTCTCTCTCTTTGACATAATTTATCCCATATTATATAATTATCTTATTTTCTATATTTATGTACTAAATGTATGAATATAACTCAATTCACCTTTATTTCATGGGTAATTACATGATTGATAATGTTTTCTTCTCAATTCTCCCCGATAAGCAAGCCCTGTTAAAGGGAACTCCTCTGTTTCCCTCCCATTTTCAAGTACATTCCATAAACTATTTTAAGCTAACAATATTTTTCTAAAATCACTAATTTAATCATTAAAAACTATTTTAGTTCATTTTTTGTTTTATGAAAACACTTCTTCCTTTTTCCTCTTTAAGGACTCTTTTTCTTTTCCCTAAAACCGAACTTAAGTGGAACATTTCTAACCACTTTTTTCATGTTTTCAATTCAGCTAGAAATAATTATATTTTATATATTATTACCTTATAAATTTTCAAGATTTATTTAACCCCTTATTTCATGGATTTAATTATTATATTCTATCTGGTTATGCTTTAGGACAATATTACTATACCCATTTCATTACATGGGAAACCCTTATGATTATTCATTATGTTTGTTTATTTACGTGGCACATATATGCATGAGAATGTTGTAATGGGTGTGCCAAGATATCACACTAATTAATTGGGTAATGTTTTAGTCTCATGATATGTTGTTTTGGGATATGTAGTAAACCTAATTCCTTTATGGGACTTTTTCTGTCATGTTATATAGTTTTGGTAGTTAGCTTCAACTCATGTTTGTGTTATGTCATGTGTCATTCACACTTTATTATATTTCCATAATCATAAGATTCCATGTTCTATATGTCAATATTCCTTATTTTTATTCATGAATAATTACTTTTATGTTATCATTTATGCATTATAACCCATGTTCAATGCTTTATTCTCGTGTTCATTCCCAAAATGGGATTTTTAGCTCATCCCTTTTATCTATGTACTACTCAGGTTATCCTATGAAAGTATAGTATCTAAAAGGAAGTTAGCATATCATTATAAAATCATAATAAATATATGTTTTATTATAATCTATTTTTTCTATTTATTTACCTAGTATCCCAAAGACACTAGACTTTTTTATCCTTGTTTTGTATTCTGAGGGAAACTATGCCTAAAGATATTGTAATAATAAGTGGTAAAAGCATGGGTCACTATAGTTGGTATCAAAGAACAATCTAGTTATTTTTAAGTATTTGTAAGAGAAAATATTTAGTAAGAACCCTAGGTATGATTCAATCACCATGGATAACCTAGATTTAAATCTAAAGAATACCAAGTTAGTATATACTTTTCATTTATAATTTTACCCTTATTTGTTCGAAGTTTCATTTTTTATGATTATTAACAAAGTATTCAATCCCCTTAATTATGTTGTTATTTTCAAATTAATGGGTGAAAATATGAGAACTCATTCCAACAACAGACGTGATAGTTAGTGTGATTGTTTCCCTAATGATATACCAAACTTGATGGGAAATGGAGCTCAGTAATTCCTGAAAATACTAGCTCAATTTATTCAAGTTATAAATAATAACTTGAATTGTGTGGAACTCCCTAATTCTTATAAGAAATATAAAATTTCATTCAAATCCTTTATGTGAAAAATCCCTCATATCTTTAGTTTTTCTTATGATCCCCTCATCATAGAATAATGGATTAACTCCATTTAGAAGATATTCTTTTTCCTTCAATGTTTAGAATAGGATAAATTCATGATGGTGGTCTATCATTTTGAATGGAAATCTAATTAGTGGTGGACACTGTTAAATAACATAAAGAATAAAGAGGAAATTGATTCTGTGGAATGGGAAGCATTTAAGAAAATATTTTTTTAAATGAATATTTTCTAAAAACTCTATTTCTTAAAATTGAGAAGGAGTTTCTCATCCTGAAGAAAAAGTAATATGGGTCTATTAGAGCACATGAGAAAAACTTCATTTGGCTTGCACGATATGATTCCAGTTTTTTCATCAACATTGAAAGTAAGGTGGACCGATTCTTTAGTATTTTGAAACTGAGTATATGAATAGCCTTAGTAATTCAATAATTTGATATTTATGAATATATTTTTAATTATTCCCTTAAATTTGATATGGATATCGATGATTCTCATTGTTATCATGGGACTAGAGATAAGAAACATAATATGTAATTTCCTTCAGGAAGGCCAATAGAAAAATATCATGGAGGAAATAAAACCCAACATCCCACTTGTCAAAATTGTTGTAAGAAGTGTCCTAGAAAATTCCTAAGGGTAACCAAAAGGTGCTTCATGTGTGGAAAAAAGGGGTTACAATCTAATCAATTCCAAAGTGAAATGAAGAAATCCACTAATGAGGAAGTGTAAAATAAGTTTCAGATGAAAATTTTTCCTATTATACAGTGCTTTAACTGCAAGGAGTTTGGGCATTATGTGATTAAATGACCCAATCCAAGGGCTGATATGTATGATAATACACAACAATATCTGAAGGAAAATGACAAAGGGAAAGCTTATACAATCAAAATATATAAATAAGATCATTTTAATTAAGGAACATTTATCCTCTTTAGTTAGGAATTTCATGAGTGAGACCTATGAATATATTATTTTAAACCCTTTAGTGGAATTTAATATGATTATCTCCCACTATATGAATTATGGAATAATGAAAGGACTGTTTATTTTTTCACTATAGTTTTTCCTTATGAAATTGAAAGTGTTTGTTGAATGGTGCTGGTAAAAATGAAAAGTGGTTGAGGTGGTAAGGAGATATTTTTTGAGAATACATTATTAAGGGAAAGGTGTTCATTAATATGAACATGATGTCGGGATAATAATGAGATAAATATATGTTGTATTATGATAAAATAAATGGGATATTATTGTTGACATTTTAACTAATTTTTAATATGAGGTTAAGGTGGTTTATGATATCATGAATTGATTTTATAGATTTTTTTGGATTTATGGTATGAGGAAAGAATTAATTTTTGAAATCATTCATGTTTTCACTAAGTTTTTATGGAAATTAAGTTTATTACCATATTTCAATAAAAAAACGTGATAATTATCATCACATGTTTAGTGTGTGAAAATTAAGTTCTAAATCAAGTTGTTTTAGGGATTAAGGATAAGTTTATTTTGAAAATTTAGTGGCCTTCATTTGAAATTGTTGGATTTTAATCTTTGGAAGGTTCATATGGGTAACCATTTATAAAGTTGATTATATTGAACATTGTATGAGATTTGAAAAATTAATGTATTACTTTAACATATGAAGATTTAGGTATATTGGATAACCTATGATAACAATTTTTTTTATGATAACTATATATATAAGGAATGAATTTTCATCCCATTATGAATCTTATAACCCACTAGTTCTGCAGGAATTACAATTCCTTGGAGTAATAAATGAAGTGGAATTTGATCAAGGCACAATCAGAGAGTGATATTTTACTTATGAGATGAAATCAAGTAATTATATATTCTCAGATCATTTTAAAATAAAATTTTATACTATTATCATCATTTTTTATGATATCAATGGACTTTTTTCATACCTATTTGTTCTATGGAAACATTCTCATTAAACTTATAATGACCATGTTCTCTATAATTATCCATAAAAACTTGATAGTTGGAATTCTCTTATGTGTCCATATTTTCACTTTCCACTAATGTTATCCTAATCGGAATCCTAGTTGTGTGGTGATCTTTACCTTTTACTTTCCCCTCTTTTTAATAGGATATTTTATTGACCATTTTTTCAATGTGGGGTTCCCATAGAGGAAATTTTTAAAATAACCATCTTTTATTTTCAAGTGAATTTTCAAATTTGTGAGGATGTATTTTTTTTAATTCTTGATCGTATCGGGATGGTAGCTTATCGATTGGATCTTTCACTAAATCTCTCTCAAATTCATGATGTGTTCCATGTATCTCTCCTGAGGAAGTACATACCTGATCCTTAACATTTACTAAACTCATAGTTCATACCACTAGAGCATGATCTTTCATACGAATAGAAACCGATAGAAATTTTGGATCATAGAGATAAAGTTCTATGAAACCAAACAACTCATGAGGTTAAAGTTTTGTAGCGAAACCACCAATTTGATAAAGCTATGTGGGAACTTTAGGATGTGATGGGTCAGATGAATTCTCATCTATTTATGTCCAAGTAATTAATTTTGAGGGGTATATTCATTTTAAGGGAGGTGTAATGTAACAACCCAAGATTTTATGGTATATCTCTTCTTAAATAAATTCAATTTCTTCAATAGCTGACGTTGCACAGAACACTAAGCTTAAACAAATGATTAAATATTATTATTTAATTATAATAGTTTTCACCAAGCCATTGGAATGAATGAAATTAAATAAATTATAAAAATATATTTTTATCATTTTTATAAAATTAATTCATTGGTTACCAATTAATTATAAATGAAAATAATAACCAATTAAACATAAAGTATGTGTTTTATTAAAAATCTAATTTTTATTATCATAAAGACATTTTATATTAATAAATTAAATTAATCACTATTAGTATAATATATTAATGATATTTATATGATATATATTCAATAAATTGTTTTTAAATTCATCCAATAAGTTTGATAGGCATAATATAATAATAAATCCTATTTCAAGCATAAAAAAGCTATATTTTTTCTAAAAGGAAATTTTTCCATCTTTTGATAACGCACCTATTTTAAATATAAATTTTTTTAATTTAATAAATTTTTTTTAAAAAAATAAACATAATTTTTGAAATTAGAATATCAAAATTACCTTAGGGTTAATTTTTGGTGTTTTTTTTGATAAGTTTCATTTTTTGATGAATAGTGAAAAATACAGAATTTTAAATAGAAACTACTTTTTCATATAATATGTTTATATAGTTAAATTATATTATAAATTTGTTTTAAATTATAATTAGTTAAAATATAAATCAATCAAACCATTTTAGGTCATTTTAATCAATTTCACATTGAAATTGGATATAAAAACATTTCAATCATTTGAACTTTTCACTTTAAAAACCGTTTTTTCATTTTGTCTTCAAGATTATTTTTAAATATAATTTTTCCAATTTTTTGAATTTAATTTGGTAAAATGGATTCCATATTTTTAATAAGAAGTTCCAAATTAGGTTTTAAGGTAAATTATAGAGCGTTGTTTTGGGCGCCCTCAAATGATTAGTGTGATTTTGGGGTACTTAGGTGCAGTAGAGTGGCTGACCAAGGTCATCTCTCAAAGGAGGAAGTGAATTAAAAAAAATTTGAGAGGTATTATAGAAATAAAATAAAAGATAATAAAAACACTACTTGAAAGTATAAGGGTGTTTGTTTATATTTTATGAATCTAGAAGAAGTTTGCTGGAAGAAGATTGTATTTTTTTTTAGTTTTGAAATGAAGTTCGATTAAAATGACACAACAAAAAGATGTATTTTTTTAGAAAATATTTTAAAAGGAGTAATCGATCTAACTCTACCTCTTCATTCACTTATTAATCATTATCATTTAAATCAATATCCACTTAATTATGATCCCCTAATTTGTTATCTCTCAAACCCTACGAGAGTTAACTTAACCACAAAGATGAAATTACTTAAACCCTAGGCTAGCTTCGGAACACGCAATCGCAGCACCCTGTTTTGATTATTTTTCCAAGGTTAGAATATGGTCAGTGGTTAATTAGAGCACATATCCATTCTGTAAATGAGGATTAATTGTGTTTAGGAATTATATTTGAACTCTACAAATTTATCCCGTATGGCCTTGTATTACCGATTAAGATTGAGCTCTCACAATTTACACAATTCCCGACCTCGCGTGTTTTGTATTAATTGTTCAATTGCTTGATTAGTTTCTTACAATTTAAAAACAAAATTCATGGATCATATTAAGTGAATTACAGTAGCTCAATTATTCAAAATAATTAAATGAATAAGGATAGAGGTCGATCGATTACTAAAAAGAACTACTCTTCCATGGGCGGTGTAGTCATCGTGAAGACGTTTTGCATAAGCAAAGGATTGAAATGGTAGAACCCAATCTTGTCTCCACTCTTGATTCCAACCCAATTAAGAAGATTAATAGAAGAAGAATAGGGAATAACATAGAAGATTATTTGAAGAAAAATTCAAGAAACAAACATGAAAGAAAATAAATACAAAGAGGAAGTGGGAGAGGAGAGCCTTTTTGGAAGAGAGGGTTGCACAAGGGCTTACTTCTTCCAAGAGTTTTTAGGGGATACCAAGAGACAACCTTTCAGCCACACCTTACCAAAGCCTATACCACCCATATCAAAGAGTTAAAACTCCCTTTAAATAGATTTTGTGAGGGCTAGGGATACATAACTTTTTAAGTGTGAAATGAAAAACTTGGCCAAATATTTTATTCCAAGTTGAACCGCCTAGTTTACCTCCAAAACGCGTGAAGTGACCATCCTTCCAGTAGGATTATTTGTGAAAAATCATGTCCTAGAGCTTTCCTCAAAATTTGGGCTCAATCCAAGCCTGGATGAAGAATATATGTCCCAAATACAGAACCCATGTCCATTCTACCGAGTCCAGCCAATCATTGTCTTAATAGCCCATTTACTCCATCAAAATGAACTTATTAGCTCTAGTGTCCTGAATTAAAGTTGTAGAAAATTAAGTTAGGAACACGTTTACAAAATTTAAAATTCAAATAATAAATATAAAAATATTTATATTTGAAATACTACAGTGCACTATAAAGGGTAAAACTGGAATTTTCACCAAATTTTCAAATGAATGATCAAATCCCAAATATTTTATAAATAAACATATTTAAAACAATTTGAGGAAATTATATCATTTATTATAAATAAAATATTCAAAAAATATTGTTTTATCAACTCCCCCACACTTACCCTTTTGCACTCCTGGGCAAAACCTCATGTCAAGTAAACATCAATATCAAATCAAAACCAATATTAAAACACAAATCATTGGGATCCATCAATTCCGCACCAAGAATAAAAAGATATCATGCCTCATAAAAAACCTTATTTCAAGTTATCTATTAATATCATTCAATGTATTTCCACTTCATTTATCCTCCCATGCAAAAAACACTTACCTCGCTTGAATTTTCTTTCATCACTCAAATATCAATTTTTTTGCAATGTCTTTCTCATCCAAACTCATACAAGGGTAACCATAGGCTTGATAGATTCCTACATCACCACCAAATGTGAGTCAAGGAAATATTTTTATCATGAGGACTTTTCAGGGTTGTTCTGTGGCTTTCGGTTGGTAGGATTTAGATGTGAAAAATTCTGAGGCTGAATGAGGAGGGCTTGACTCTTATTGAAGTAAAATTGCATTAATCTAATTTTCACTTAAATATGGTCTTCTCATCAATCCACATAGTATCAATTCAGCTCCATCATCATGAAAAGTCATGAAAAGTTTACACCATTCATCATTTCAGCATAAAAAATGTCAATCTTCTCTAACATGATTTTCTTGAAAGCTCCAGATAGGCACAGCTTTCCACCTCAATTAGAAGCTCCAGAAAAGGCACGGCTTCACTTGTCATAAAAGCTCCAGAAAAGGCACAGCTTTCAATATAATGAATTTCTTCAGCAGAAAACACATCTCTTAAGAATTTAATTTTCCACCCAAAGTATCACAGAATGTGGTAGCACAACACAACATAGCTTCCCCCACACTTAAGCTCAACTATATTATGCAATTTCACTTCAAGAGTTGGTTGGATAGGGAAAATTGGATTGTAATGTGGCTAACCTAATAGGATGTGCATGGATTATAAGGGCTACAAGGATTAAATATTCAAGTTAGGCCATTATAAAAAAGTATTCTTTGATATAGGGGCTTTAATACCAAACAAATGTCTCAATCATTTAAACATAAGTACCTCAAACCCTCAAGTTTTGACAGGAATAGATCAAATTCTGGTTAAATCAAGCATGGTTTGGTTCTCTCAAGAAGTGAGGTGAATATAAAGAATATGAAAATAATGGTTCAGAAGCCTCACAGGAATGTGATTTCAAATATAAAGACAGTGAGATGTGGCATGGGATTCAAAATTCAGTGTACTTTTCATGAAATTACTAAATATTTGAACTTGAAACAAAGTCATTTAAGCATTCATTTAAGCTTAGTTTCAAGGGTTAAATTGTTTCACTTATTGATATGGATTTAAAAATGGTGATGAGAATCATTTTAGCTCAAAAGTTTCAAAAACACACAGAAAATTGTAAAATAAACACACAAAATTTGAAAAACACACAAAAAAAAATTTGGTTTTTTTTTAACAGGAAAACAATTGAAATTACTAAACTAAAAGGTTCCCTCCCCCACACTTAAAATATTGCATTGTCCTCAATGTGAACCCATGAGATGATATATGCACATGAAATGCAGAATTTTTAAATTGGGCAAATAATATAAAAGTGAAAGGGTTAGGAACAGCCTGATGTGCTCAAGTGATGATGGGGTCATGAAGTGTGATAAAATCCACTACATCAGTAGGAATTCCCCCAATGTATCTCTTCAAACATTTACCATTAACTATAAATCTCCTTCCAGTTTCCTCTTGTGTGATCTCCACTGCACCATAAGGAAAAACATTAGATACAATATAAGGACCTAACCATCTGGAACGCAACTTACCAAGCATCAGCTTCAGTTGTAAACTGTAGAGAAGGACTTTCTCTCCAACATGAAACTCCGTTTTTTGGATCATTCTATCATGAGATGATTTTGATATTTCCTTATAGATCCTTGAGTTCTCATATGATGAAAGTAAAATCTCCTCAAGCTCTTGAATTTGCAACTTCCTTTGAATTCCAGCTTGGGCCAAATCCATGTTGCATTTCTTTATATCCCAATATGCTCGATGCTCAACTTCCACTGGGAGATGACACGCTTTCCCAAAAAAAATCTGAAATGGGGACATACCAATGGGGGTCTTGTATGTTGTTCTATAAGACCACAATGCATCATCCAAGTGCTTTCTCCAATCCTTCCTATTTGGTTGCACAGTTTTCTCTTAAATTTGTTTCAACTCACGATTTAAAACCACAGCCTGGCCATTTGTTTGGGGGTGGTATGGTGTTGATGTTTTGTGTGTCACCCCATACTTTCGAAGGAGGGAAGAAAAATTACTATTGCAAAAGTGTGTCCCTTGGTCACTGATGATGGCCTTTGGTACTCCAAACCTGCAAAAAATCTTTTCTTTGACAAAGTCCACAACAACATGAGAATCGTCAGTCCTAGTGGCCTTGGCCTCCACACATTTACTCACATAATCAACAGCAACCAAAATGTACAAAAATCCAAATGAACTAGGAAAAGGACCCATAAAATCAATGCCCCAAACATCAAAAATCTCACAGAATAAAATGGGTTGTTGTGGAATCTCGTGTCTCCTTGAAATATTTCTAGTGTGTTGGCAACGAGAGAATGACTTACAAAACACATGGGAATCATGAAATAAGCTAGGCCAATATAATCCAGAGTCTAAAACTTTCCTAGTTGTCCGTTGGGGTCCAAAGTTTCCACCACATGCAAGTGTATGACAGAATTGAAAAACAGACTCAAACTCATGATCAAGAACACACCTCCTAATGACTTGGTCACTACACATGCGCCAGAGGTAAGGATCATCCCACACATAACACCTAGACTCACTTTTTAATTTTTGGACTTGATGTTTCTTTAAATTTTCAGGTATTTCAGAGGCAACAAGGTAGTTAACTAAATCTGCATACCAAGGATACATACCTGAGATGGAATAAAGATGCTCATCGGGGAAAGTGTCCCGAAGTGGTACCTGGTCCAAGGTGTCATCCTCTAGTGTGTGAGTAAGCCTACTCATGTGGTCCTCCACCAAGTTCTTTGAACCCTTCTTGTCCTTTATCTCAATATCAAATTCCTGAAGAAGGAGCATCCATCGAATTAGCCTGGGCTTTACATCTGGCTTCTTTAGGAGGTACCTCAAAGTTGCATGGTTAGAAAAAATAACTACTTTAGAGCCCAATAAATATGAACAGAATTTATCTAAAGAAAATATGACTGCAAGAAACTCCTTTTCCATGGTAGTGTAGTTTGATTGGGTTGAATCCAGTGTCCTCGATGCATAGGCGATCACATGTGAACGTCCCTCCACCCTCTGAGATAAGACAGCTCCAACCGCGAAGTTGGAGGCATCACACATAAGCTCAAAAGGAAGGTCCCACCACGGGGGCTGTATGATCAGTGGAGTGGTCAGACACTTCTTTAGCTCATCAAATGATACCCTGCATTAATCATCAAAATTGAAGTCAATATATTTTTGAAGCAATCGAGATAAGGGTAGAGTGATCTTACTAAAATCTCTGATGAAGCGTCGATAAAATACAGCATGTCCAAGGAATGATCGAACCTCACGCACACATGTAGGATATGGGAGGGATGAAATAATGTCTACCTTAGATTTATCAACTTCAATGCCACATTGTGAGACTATATGACCTAAGACAATTCCCTTTTTGACCATGAAATGACATTTTTCAAAATTTAAGACCAGATTCTTCTCAATACAACGATGCAACACATCACCCAAACTAGAGATACATTCATCAAATGAGGATCCATAAACTGTAAAATCATCCATAAATACCTCCATGTAGGTCTCAATGAAATCTGAGAAAATACTCACCATGCATCTCTGGAAGGTACCTGGGGCATTGCAAAGTCCAAATGGCATCCTTCTGTAAGAAAAGGTATCGAATGGGCAGGTGAATGTCGTCTTCTCTTGGTCCTCTGCTGTAATGGGAACCTGAAAATATCCAGAGAAACCATCCAAGAAGCAATAATGCGTCCTACCTGCAAGTCTCTCAAGCATCTGGTCAATGAATGGAAGTGGGAAATGGTCCTTACAAGTGTATTGATTCACTTTCCTATAATCAATACACACTCTCCAACTGTTTTGAACTCTCACAGGAACTAACTCATCATTTTCATTTTTTAAAACAGTGAAACCAGTTTTCTTAGGCACAACCTGAATTGGACTTACCCACTGAGAATATGAAATATGATAGATTATACCTGCCTCGAACAATTTTGAAACTACTTTTTTAACAACCTCCAAAAGTGTTGGATTGAGTCTCCTTTGTGGTTACCTCACCGGTTTAGCCCCATCCTCCAAGAGAATCCTATGCATGCAAATGGAGGGGCTAATACCTGATATGTCTGCCAATGTCCAACCAATTTCCCTAATGTTATCTCTCAATAGATTCAAAAAATTTTCTTCATGTTCAAAAGAGAGATTGTTAGAAATGATAACAAGTAATATATCACCACTCAGCAAGTATTCATATTTAAGATTTGGGGGAAATTGCTTGAGTTCCAATGTAGGGTAGTGATGTATGGATGAAGAAATTGATGCAACAGACATATCTGCACAATGAAAATCAGTATCAGAATAAAAATCATCACAATCAGAGAATAAAGAACCAAATCCATCAGCATACTCAATAGCCATTTCATAATCAGAGTTCACATGATCAAAATCAGAATATGATTCCATTTCAAAATCAAATCTTAGAGAGTCGTGTTCCTTAAAAACGGTTGTAAAAGTAATCTTAGACATAAAACTAGAACAAATACTCATAATATCCCTATGCATAGGACAATCCAATTCCATGGTGTTTTTACTTGGTGGTTCAAAATGGGAGATAACAAAAGCAGAATGGTCCTCTGAGGGGTACTTCATGGAATCCATAACATTAAATATCACAACTTCATCTCCAAATTCCATGGAAAGTGTACCCTCATTGACATTTATGATAGTTTTTGCAGTTTTGAGGAAGGGCCTACCTAAGATAATGGGGTCATGAGAACTTACCTGATCATCCTCTATGTTATTCACATAGAAGTCTGCTAGAAAGATCATGTATCTTACCCGTACAAGTACATCCTCAAGGACTCCCACTAGATATTCCATAGCTCTATTTGCCAATTGCACCACTACTCTTGTTGGATTCAACTCACCAACCTGCAAGGAATAGAATACAGAGTGAGGCATCACATTTATTGAAGCTCCTAAATCACAAAGAGCATCAGAGAAGTGCAACTCCCCTATGGTACATGGGATGGTGAATGTCCTGGGATCCTTGCACTTTGTTGGCATTGCTAGAGTTGGTGAAATGAGTGCTAAGACATTCCTTCCAAGGTTGATCCTCTCATTTCCCTTGAGCCCTATTCGATTGGTGCAGAGTTCTTTTAATAATTTGGTATACCTTGGGATTTTCTTAATGGCTTCAAGTAGAGGAATGTTGATCTCCACATGCTTGAATGTGTCCAAAACCTCCTTTTGCATTGCTTCTTCAACCATCTTCTTGGTTTGAACAACCCTGATTGGAAAAGGAAGGGGTTTAGGAGGAACATCATCAATATTTTTCTTACCTTTATCTTTCTCCTTGGATTTCTCATCAGTTGGTATGGAATGCGGCTTCTTTGGAGTAGAGGTGAATCCTAGTGGAATGGTAGGTCCAGATGTATCATTAATTTGCTTCCCACTTCTCAGTGTGATGGCACTAACATTCCCCTTTGGATTTGGAGTGGGTTGAGAAGGTAGATTTCCAGAATTCTTACTCACAAGTTCATGGAGGGCAGTGGCAATCTGACTCATTTGAGTCTTCAACTCCCTTAGCTCCGAACCTTGACTCTTTAGCTCATTCTGTTGATTAAGAACAATTTTCTTCAAAAGGTCATCAGTGTTAGAATCTACCTTGGGCGAGGGATTCCCTTGTTGTTGTCTTGTTGATGTTTGAGCTTCAAATCTCCTTTGGGGTTGTTGGAAACCCTGCTGGTAAGGCGGAGGCTGCTGGAAGTTTTGTTGAAAGGGTGGCCTTTATTATTGTCCAGATCCATACCTCATGTCTGATTGATCCTTCCATACTTGGTTGTATGTTGGAGAAAATGAATCAAACTTCTTTTGGGGATATGGTTGTTGTTGCTGCTGAAATGGTCTCCCTGGTAATACGGTTGCGCAATCCTCTGTCTCTTGTAGTTGTGGGAAACAGTCAGTTGGGTGGCTTGTCTCAATGCAAATGCCACAAGGCCTTGAAGGAGGAGGTAGAGATTTCTTTTGTGCCAAAGCAATTTGTCTCACCATATTTGTCAATTATTCTAACTTGGTATCAATCAAATGACTCTCAAGAGAAGAAGGACTTACCTGATGTACTCCCCTGATATGTGGTGTACCTCGATCACCAAATTGTTGGGAGTTTTGGGCCATCTTGTCGATCAATGCACGTGCGGCTGCTGGTGTCTTGTCCACCAATTCTCCCCCAGCTGCAGCATCAACCATACTTCTCTCCATAGGTGTGAGTCATTCATAGAAGTACTGGATGAGTAGTTGCTCACTGATTTGGTGATGTGGGCAGCTTGCACACAACTTCTTGAATCGCTCCCACTACTCGTACATTGACTCCCCTTGGGCTTTTTTGATCCCCGATATCTCCTTTATAATTGACTTGGTCCTTGATGCTGGAAAAAATCTCTACAATAAAAGACGTTTCAAATCGTTCCAATATGTTACATATTCAGGTTGTAAATAGTACATCCAATCATTCGCAGCTCCATCAAGTGAGAATGGGAATGCTCTTAATTTGATTTGATCTTCAGAAACATTTCTAGGTTTTAGGGTTGAGAAAACCACATTAAATTATTTCAAATGATTATTGGGATCCTCACCAGAGAGGCCATGAAACTTTGGAAGTAAGTGAATTAACCCAGATTTCAGTTCAAAGTCCGATTCGAGATTTGGGTATGCAATACAATTTGGTTGATAGATAATATCTGGTGCAGCCAATTCTTGAATGGTTCTATTAAGTTCATTTCCATTATTTCCAGCTATTAGTTCCTCTTTTATGTTTGAATTTTAATTGCTTCCAATTTCAATGTTTCCAGAAGAAAGGAATTCACAAACTGGATGAATATTGAAACTTCCCGTAGACTGAGAATGTCTGATTCGAGCCCTAAGGTTGCGTTCAATCTCAGGGTCAAGATCTAAGAGATCTTTGGGATTAGTTCGTGTCATCAATCAGTGAAAGATGAAAATAAGGAAATTGGACCATAGTAAAATAAAAATTAGAAGTTTGAGTTGATGGTCTAAAAATAAGTAGAAGGAAATAAAATAAGAAGGAAAAAAATCAGATTAGGTAAAGACGGAAGAAAGAAGAGAGGAAGAGAATAAAATGTAAAACAAAATAAATACCTCTAATTGGTTGAAATAATTACTTGCCTCTTCGGCAACGGTTCCAATTTTATAGAGCGCTATTGTGGGTGCCCTCAAATGATTAGTGTGATTTTGGGGTACTTAGGTGCAGCAGAGTGGCTGACCAAGGTCGTCTCTCAAAGGAGGAAGTGAATTAAAAAAATTTTGAGAGGTATTCTAGAAATAAAATAAAAGATAATAAAAACACTACTTGAAAGGATGGGGTGGTTTTTTATAGTTTATGAATCTATAAGAAGTTTGCTGGAAGAAGATTGTATTTTTTTTTAGTTTTGAAATGAAGTTCGATTAAAATGACACAACAAAAAGATGTATTTTTTAGAAAATATTTTAAAAGGAGTAATCGATCTAACTATACCTCTTCATTCACTTATTAATCATTATCATTTAAATCAATATCCACTTAATTATGATCCCCTAATTTGTTATCCCTCCAACCCTACGAGAGTTAACTTAACCACAAAGATGAAATTACTTAAACCCTATGCTAGCTTCGGAACATGCAATCGCAGCACCCTGCTTTGATTTTTGTTCTAAGGTTAGATTATGGTCAGTGGTTAATTAGATCACATATCCATTTTGGAAATTAGGATGAATTTTATTTAGGGATTATATTTGAACTCTACAAATTTATCCCGTATGGTCTTGTATTACCGATTAAGATTGCGCTCTCACAATTTACACAATTCCCGACCTCGCGTGTTTTGTATTAATTGTTCAATTGATTTTTTAGTTTCTTACAATTTAAAAACACAATTCAAGGATCATATTAATTGAATTACAGTATCTCAATGATTCAAAATAATTAAATTAAGAAGCATAGAGGTCGATCAATTACTAAAAAGAACTACTCTTCCATGGGCGGTGTAGTCATCGTGGAGACGTTTTGCATAAGCAAAGGATTGAAATGGTAGAACCCAATCTTGTCTCCACTCTTGATTCCAACACAATTAATAAGATTAAGATAAGAAGAAGAGGGAAGAACACAGAAGATTATTTGAAGAAAAATTCAAGAAACAAACATGAAAGAAAATAAATACAAAGAGGAAGTGGGAGAGGAGAGCCTTTTTGGAAGAGAGGTTTGCACAAGGGATTACTTTTTCCAAGAGTTGTGAGGGGCTCCCAAGAGACACCCTTTTGGAAACACCTTCCCAAATCCTCGACCATCCCTCTCAAAGAGTTAAAAACCCCTTTAAATAGAGTTTGTGAGGGATAGGGATACATAACTTTTTAAGTGTGAAATGAAAAACTCGGCCAAATATTTTATTCCAAGTTTCACCGCCTCTTTGACATCCAAAACGAGTGAATTGACCATCCTTCCAGAAGGATGATTTGTGAAAAATCATGTTCCCGATATTTCCTAAATATTTGGGCTCAATACAAGCCCGGATGAAGAAGATATGGCCCAAATATAGAACCCATGTCCATTCTGCCGAGTCCAGCCCACCATTGTCTTAATGGCCCATTTACTCCATCCAAATGCACTTACTAGCTCTAGTGTCCTGAATTAAAGTTGTATAAAATTAAGTTAGGAACACTGTTAAAAACTTTAAAATTCAAATAATAAATATAAAAATATTTATATTCGAAATACTACAGTGCACTATAAAGGGTAAAACTGGAATTTTCACCAATTTTCAAATGAATGATCAAATCCCAAATATTTTATAAATAAACATATTTAACACAATGTGAGGAAATTATATAATTTATTATCAATAAAATATTCAACAAAATAGTTTTTTATCAGTAAACTTTATTTTTAGGTATACAAAAGTTATCATGCTAAAAAAAACTATTTACCAGAGCATAAGTAAAATAGTGATAAGGGTTAAAGATAAAAGGTAAAACATTATCATACCTAAAAATTAAAAAATATAATGGTTTTTTGAGGTGTGTATCTACCCTAAAAATATTATAAAATATAAATTTTTATCCAAATTCATTGTATTCAATTCCAAATCAATGTGGTTGGCTTTAAATATAAAATATTCATTATTTTATTCACTTAAACACACCTTTCCTCAAGTATAAATACCACCCCATTTTCAACTAAAAATCCTTGTATATCATAAAATATAAGAAAAAAACTCTTAAAATCACTCTACCCAAGTCAAGTGCTTCTTTTCTCACCAAAATACCAAATCCAAGGTCCTTAAGGTTCTCTTAAGGAGGTGTTATTCAAGAGGTAATTTTCTCAAAGTACTTCTCTTAATTTCTTTTCTTCTTTTACTTTCTCCTCACATACTTCATCCATAAATGAATTATAACTAAAGAATCATGTATATAAGGGAGTATTATGTTTTAAATGTAACATATTATATCCATACCTTTTACCACCTCTTATTCAAATAAATGAAACAATTGTCCAAGTAATTTTGATTAATCGCTTCCATAAATAATGATTTTGTTTTTTTCTATTACCACCTTCATGGATGGACATAAAAATATTATTATGGTTTAATAAGATTTTAATAATTATATTATAACTTATTTAATATTATTTAACTAATATATATATATAATATTAATTAAAACAAAACTAGTTTGTGATGATTGAAAAACCACCAAAATAAACTAAACATTTATCATTAATATTTTATCTAATGAATCATCCTCGTGTAAGAATATAAAATTATATATATAAAAATTTAAAATTATTTAAGTGAATTAATACCATTTTATTTAACTTATTTAGTTCTATTCCCATTCAACAAGAACTTCAATAATTTTAGACAAGTTAACCAATCGTGAAACCATGAAACGAACACTCCCGGAACAATGAAATTGGTCTTTATAACTCATCAAAATGGTCATAAATGAACTCAATAAAATTATAATAAATAAAATAAATTTGGAATAATTTATAAATTAATTAATTAATTAGTATAATTTTATTATCCAAGATAGTAATTATAAGTGAAGATTTCTTTCAAACGTAAGGTATGGGATCTCTCTGAACCTCCAAATTACCTTTGGGTTACATTTTCTCTATGTTTTCCACAATTTATCCCTTAATTTATCTTAATTAATTATTCTATGTTTTATATGTATGTACCAAACATATGTATGTAACTCTATTCAATTTTATTTGATTATTAGTTACATTATTTATAAGGTTTCCTTCTCAATTATTCATGATAAGCAAGCCTGATTAAAGAGAACTCCTCAGTTTCCTTCCCATTTTTAAGTACACTTCATAAATTGTTTTATGCTACCAATATTTTTATAAAATCACTCATTTTTTCATGAAAAAAATATTTTATCTCATTTCATATTTTATGAAAAAACTTATTCCTTTTTTCACTTTAAAGACTCTTTTTCCTTTACCTAAAACCGCACTTAAGTATCACATTTATAACCACTTTTTTCATATTTTCAATTTAGTTGTAAATAATTATATTTTATCTATTATTACCTTATAAATGTAAAAGATTTATTTAACCCCTTATTTCATGTATTCCATTGTTATATTCTCTCTGTTTATACTTCATGACAACATTATCATACCCATTTCATTCCATGGGTAACCATTATGATTATTCCTTATGTTTGCTTCTTCATGTGTCACACATATTCATTATCATATTGTAATTTCTGCTCAAAAATAGTTCTTTAATGCATTGGATAATGTTTTAGTCTCATAATATGTTGTGTTGGTATAAGAATTAAACCCAATTCCTTTATGGTACTTTGTCCACCATGTTATATAGTCTTAGAAATTAGCCTTGAATTATATTTATTTCATGTCATGTGTCACTGAAACTTTCTTATATTTCCATGATCATAAGATTCCATGTTATATATTTCATTATTAATTATGTTTATTCATGATCCATGCCTTTTATTTTATCATGTTATGCATTCTAAATCATGTTCTAGGCTTTATTCCCATGTTCATTCCCTTACTAGTCTTTTTAGCTCGTCCCTTTTATCTATGCACTCCCCAGGTTATTCTATACAGGTATAGGAGCTCAAAGGAAGTTAGGATATCGTTATGGAATCATAATAAAGATATTTTTTATTATAGTATCTTATTTTCTATTTATGTACATATTCTCCCAAAGACACTATAATTTTCAATCCTTGGTTTGTATTCTGAGGGTAACTATGTGTAAAAATATTGTAACATTATGTATAAAAATAGTGGGTTGTTATATTTTTTTCTGTGTTTATGGTCACTTATGTTTTTATGATTTTTTATGCCTTGTGTTTTTATGAGATAGTGTGTTATCTTTATGTTGTGGTTACTTTTTTTCATAAAATTGTTGTTTTTTATAAATCCAATAAACAACATCAATATGGAATAATGATGATGATGTGATTAAATAAAGAATCATTTAATCTCGTATTTATTATTCCTTATTTTTTATGTAAAATTAAGGTAATTCTAAATACATGTTTAATTTGTTTAAAAGTTTTTTATATCTATTAGGTTAAAGTTTTATTTTTTCTGGAAACCCATGCATAATGAACCAATTAATTCAATATGGGAATTAAAGTGGATATTTTCTAAAGATAAATGATTTGGGGAAAAGTGAGGTCATTATTATTATATAAGGATTATATAAATTGGTTCAATAGGCTTAGTTACTTTACCTATGTGTGGAAAATACATTTAAAAATTATGTATTCTCTAGGAATTTTAGAGATTTTTTGTATTTGTTTGATAATATTGAGTTGTTGGTGTTTTATAAAGAGCAATGGGATGCGAGGCTGAGCCTATTTATGGGCTGGGAGCTTGGGACTATTTTTATAACAGTTGTTTTAGTATTGTTGGTAACCTTGGATGGATATATGTCTGGAGCCCAAGATATGGTGATGATTGTTGCCTATGATAGTGAGATAGTTGATGTTATGAATAATGGTGAGGGAAATTGTGTCAATTATAAGGAGTTCAAGGAGGTTCTTACTCATTTATGTTTACTTCTTGATTGATTCTTATTATGTGTTCAGGTGGATAGTTGTTCCTTATTATTGGTTTCCCACTGCTTGATGTAGTTTAAATCTATGCATTGTGAATGCTTCTTTGATGTTATAGCTTAGGTTGAGTCTTAGAATACCTAGATAAATTATTAAAAATAAATGAATAAATAAACAATCCATTGGATGGTGTGTTATTGATTATAGAAATGTAAAATGGTTAGCCAAATTTAATAATGATGAAATTCTTGAGAATATAAGAAGAATAATTAACAGTTCCTATGGATCTTGGATTGAGAAGATTAAAATTCCAATCTTGGAAAATGTTAATCTATATTAATTAATGAATAATTAATTAACTAATTAATGATATCTTGTATGCTTGTATGCTTGTTTGATATCTATTCCTTATAAGTGGAAGTCAGTGTCATGTGTGATGATAGTTGAAGACAATCCTAAGGCTAAATAGTTTCCCTTATTGTGGTTTGTGTGTAATACTATTTATATTTTATAATTTCACACACTACCCCACCCACAACGGTTGGGAAATCAATACCCATATTTTTTTGTGGGTGTTTTCTCCAATATTCAAGATAGTGAGGAAACATATGGTTGACTTCTCCCTCTCCCTTTATCTCTCTTTAAACATGGATGAGTAGAAATATCTCAAGATATAATGGTTTGTGATGTAGGTTTCATTCCTTGCTGGGTTGTGACATTACTTAGTTTACTATAAATTTATGTGTGGGTTGTAATGGATTAAGGTATAGTGTATAGTTGTATTTAATCTTGGATGATATGGATTCCCATAATTTTATGTGTATGGGCTATGATGGATTGAGAAATAATTCACATACACAAGATACATTGGATTCTAATAATACATTTTGTTTTATATGGTATAGTGATAATAATGAGATGTACAGGTAGACCGATGTCAATAAGAGATATTGAGCCCTGCGAATGACTAAGTTAGGAATGGTCAAGGCCCAACTCACATTAGGGTTGACTTAATTATGGAAGGGATGAGCACATGATGTGTGGCATTGGTTCGTGATAGAAAAAACTAGTAGATTAGTGTAAGTGGTTTACCTTTATATATATATATATATTATTTTGATATATAATTGTTTTATTCTAGGAATTTTTTTGGTGAGTGAGGCATTGTGAGGTTGGGGAAAATATTATTACCTATTTAGGATACAAGTTGGTTTCATTTTTTTCTCCACTGGGATTTAGTATGATTCTTTCACTTTTTGGATGAGATACTTTAGAGAGGATCCAAATTAATATACTTATTATAATCACCCTATGTATATAAACTATTTTTTAGGTCATAAGGGTTAGGTTGGTGATTGATATGTACATTACTAGTTTATAAGAGTTTTTGAGAAGTTGTCATGAGTTATTGGAGTTCATAGTCACTGCCTAGTTTTACTTTGGAAGTTTTAGTTTGTCTTTTAGTTGTTCTAGTTTATGTATGAAATTATATATATCGAGATTTATTTTGGATTATGCATGGTTTTGGTTGTAGTTTAAAAATTATTATCACTTATTTCTTAAAATATATAGAGTGTAATTCCTCTCTTGTGTGTGATCGATATACCCTCACTACTAGTTTCCAAATTGTGTCCTATTAGAGGCAGGCTTCAGGTGTCATTATCTCTCTTCCTTTATTTCTGAAATAGGAGGGGTTAATTTAAATTGATAGGGTCATAACATGTTTTTCGTGAGTTTTTTATTATTACTCATGTGTTTTTCTAGAAGATCTTCTTAAGCAATCAAGGGGAATTGATGTGAGATGTTGGAGCTTAGTTTATTTTGTATGGAAATTGACATCAGGTTTTGTCAATTCCAAAAGCTCTAAACCTTTTTTCACAAGTCAAGTTTTAGAAAAGGAGTTTGGAATTTTGGGTTCATTAACACTACAAGCGGTATCAAATATTGGCTTGGGATAAAACTTCCAGTGAGGTACTTTCCTTAGTGATTTTTCATTTTAGTGGGAGTTTATTACTTTATAAGGAATAGCATTGGAAGAAGAAAAATATTGATTAAAAAAATTTAGAAAACTTATAATTATAAATAATGAGTATTTAAGATTATCTATATTATAATACACTTGAGATTCTAATATGGGAGACAAAACTGAAAGCAATGGAAAAATTGGAATGGGAGAGACTCGGTTAGAAAGAACTTGGGGTGGTTCTAATGGAATCGAGCCAAAATGTGTCCATCAATATCTATGAGGTGAAGAAAACTATGAAAATTATTTAAAAACTCTTATAAATGTATGAGAATTCTACCATAATGAACAAAGTTTTTATAATATAGCGACTCTTCAACTTGAAGATGGAAGAAGGTAAGTCAATAACGAATCATATCAATAACTGCAACATATTTGGAGTCAACTAAAAATAGTATGAGTGGTTTTTGAAGGGATAGTTTTTGTATTGATTCTTATTTAATCACTTATAGAATCATGGTATGTGATGGTTACTATAGTAATAAATTTTATTAGTAATACTAACTTAGAGTTTGAGGATGTTTGAGGTATTATTTTTGAATGAAGAGATTAGGTGAAAGGAAGACCAGAGAACTAAAATAACTAATTTTAGTGTGTAATGTAGATATATCTCAACACAGTGGAAAGGTACCAATAATAATTTTTATAAAAGAGAGAATAGATAAAGGACATTGGAAGTGTTTGGGCCCATATATTGTAATTTCAAAAAGAATGAGAATTTGAAGAAATATTTCAGAGATAAAAGGTAAAATTACAAAAAGTATACTTCCATGAGTTCTTATATAAATATCATAGATGATGAAGAAATAAATTTATTGAATAGTGTCTCTAGTCTATTGGATTCATATATCATTGATTCTAAGCTTCATTTTACTCAATATCTAAGTAGAGGAGCATATAGAATTATATATTTAGAAGACTCGTCAAGATACATCTTGCTGATTGTGAAACTTTTAAAATAGTTAAAAAGGGTGATGTTAAAATTCAAATAAGGATTAGATAATTTCTAGAGTTGTAAGGGGTGTAAAATATCTCGAGATTATGGAAAATTTTAATCTAGTTTTTCATTTTAATGGTTCATGTTTCTATATGATTTTTATGGGTGGAAAAAGGAAGATAAGACATGGTTCCATGGTGATAGAAAAAGGTGTAAAGGATAGTACATTTGTATTATTTAGATTTTGGAAGATATATCACCTTCCATAACAACAACTTCCAGAACACTGAATTTGTGAAAAGTTCATTTAGGTAACTTAGGTGAAAAAAGGGATGAAATTCCTAACTATAAGGGGAATATTCAAACACAATTACGTAGAGTATAGAAGATTTGAAGAATGAATCTGAGGGAATTAGTGAGAGGTGTCTTTCATTATGAAAGGAAGGAAACCAAAGAACCACAAGTTAGATCTAGTTCATATGCATGTATGGAGGCCAGCTCCGGTTTAGTATCACGAAGGGTCATTATATTTTATTACCATCATCTATGATGTGACATGAAAGTTATGAATGTTATTTATAAACAACATTTATGACATTTCTATAACATTTATTTGATGGATATCCTTGGTGTAAATAGAGGCTAATTTAAATCTTAAGTGTTTGAGGTTTGATACTGATGGATAATATAGAATCAATAAGTTTAGGTGGTTTTATTGGAAGAAAATAATTTACTTTAAGAATATGGTACCCAAAACTCCAGAACATAACAGATTGGTGGAGAGGATGAATCATATATTATGTGAGAGAGCCAAAATATTTATAATTTACTCCAGTTTTATTAAATTTTATTGGGTGGAAATTATGAATTGTGTGGCATACCTCATATATAAAAGTACTCTCATTCCACTATGGAAGTATCTTCTATAAGAATGGTAGACCATAATAAAGTTCTATGTATCCCACCTCAATGTCTTTAGATGAATTTCCTATGCCCATGTTAATGTTTGGTAAAGGGGAAATTTTGAAACAAAATCCCAAGACTATTTATTTATATTCCATGAAAATAAATACTTTGGTTGTCAACTATGAGATAATGATATTTGAAAGGTTTTTAAAATATAAAATTTTCAATTCAATTAAGGGATCCTATAGAAGGATTAGTGTCTGGAAAAGATGCAACTAAGAATAAAGAATCAGAAGAGCATGCCAAAGTGGGTCTAAATGAAATTCTGTAAAGTCTATAAATTTTAGAAATCACTCAAGTTATAGAAGAAATTTATAGTCTAGAAGTTGGAGTTTCATATGGAGGATATATTTTGAAGGTTTATCCAAGGCTATAAGTACCTAAATTCTCAAGGACTGTGGAGGCTTAGGGAAGAGTTATGAAAGATACAATTCCAAAAATATCATAGCCTTGGGAGTTGAGGTAGTTTTATAGAGTCAAAAGACTAGTGAAAAGGTATGGATAAAACTTTTATTCTAAACTTCTTATAGATATAGGAGATATTGAAATCCTAAAGGAGTTGGAAAGTCTCATTGATAAAAAATAGTGGTAGTTCATGATGGAGAAGATAAACTCATTTCATGCTTCTAGAACATGAGAGTTTTGAGAACATTCACTATAAAAGAAAGTATTGTAGAATAAATGAGTCTATTGATTTAAGTAAGAAGTGGATGGTAAGAATCGGTATAAGAAAAGTTCAGTTTTGAATGGATTTTAATAAAATGAAGGATTATAATTTAGTAAAGTTTTCACTCTAGATTTTAAGAACACAAAAATCCATATGATGACTAGAATGGTTGTGGAAGAACATATATATATTGAAAAAATAGATATGAATATGAATTCCCTTCATGGATATTTAATGGAATAAATTTATATAGAGTAATCTAAATGATTCATGTAATTTGGAAGAAACCCAGTGTGGAATCTCAAATAGAGTTTCTATCAGTTGAAGCAATCACCTAAGCAATGGAACCAAAAGTTCAATGATTTTATAGAAGAATGTAATTTCATATAATTAAATACATATCATTTTTTTATCAATTTTTTTTAATTATGGGATATTTATAATATTTCTCTTGTATTTGGATGATATTCTCTTGGTGGGTCTGAATAAAGAACTAATTAAAGAGTTGAAGGTTGAGTTATCTGAAAGGTTAAATTTGAAGGATCCCAGTGAAACCAAATAGATTTTGGTTGTGAGGATTTAGAGGGAATATAATCATGGAACTTTGATATTATCTCATTTAGAGTATATTTGAAATAAGAACCAAGGGAGAAACCCCTAGGGGTCATGGGATCCAAATGAGAGGGAAATGGATTTATTTTGGGGTTAAAATCGAACAAGGAAAAATGGGTAATTTCCAATTTTAATAAATTTTGGGAACTACACATGGTTAGTCCTCATGGTTAGCCAAAGTGCTCACCAACCATGCACCTTTTACTGGGATTATGGATCACTGTATATGGGAAAGCTACATAGTTTTCAAAACCATGCTCCAACCATGTGGTTTGGATCTGTAAAATTGTAGAGGTTATTTCATGGTGGTGGTGTAGTTTGAAAAATTGTAAACCTTAACTATGTGATATACACTACATGACTAAAAACCTCTAATTTAAAAGAAAATTTTCCCAAATGTAAATATAAATTAAAATGACTCAAAAATTAATGAAATAATATAGTAGTGTCAGTTTGGGGTGTGACAATTATCCCCACCGTGATACTTTATTCCCTAAGAAAATATAAAGAGATAATTTTACCAAAGAACCAAATTGAATGAACCCAATAACAAGGATTATAATTAACTATAAAAACAAAGATTCTATTTAAGGGTAATATATAATCCCCATAATATTTTCAAGGAAAGAAAATAAATGAGGCATAATCTAAAAATAAAAACCCAAAACCATGTAACACCCTGACCCAAGGATCCTACCCCAATAAAAATTCTAAAATAGAGGTTCAAAATTCATATCATGGGTGGGGCTAGGTCGGGTATCAACCATTTATCAATGTTACCATTTTTTAAAAACATGAAAACTCACCAAAAGGGAATCCTAACTCTACATGAGACTCACCAAAGCACACTTTTCCTGAAAAAAGGTGTTAACCTATGGTGGTCCACCATTTAAAAATAATAATTATACTTTAACTTCCAATACACCATAGATCTAAGGTTTTCTCGAAATTAAAAACTTAAAAAAAGATAAAATAGATGGAGTCCATAAGACCAAAAAACGGTGTCGCCAAAATAGAATCCATAAGAAATAAATATCCAAAAAAGCATCCACTATTTCTAATAAAGGACAATGCCATCAAGCTCACCAACCAAAATAGAAAACAATTAAAATGAGGGAAACTTTAAACAAAGATAACATCAGTACCAAGTTTATAAAACTAAGATAGAATATTCTTTAAATAGGTGGATCTAGCTTCACATATCTTTCTGTAAATACCCCTATATATTATTTATAGGTTTCCCCAAATAATAATAGGTATGAAATTTATTTAGTGATTATAGGTATAATGACTTATTATTCTAAAAAAAATTTCACTGATGGGATGCCAATAATTTACTCCCATATGAATTTGGAAAGAATAAACACAATGCCCTTTTCATAAATCTTTCTAATTGGCTAGACCCAGATTTCTTCCCTTTCCCTCTTTTGGAGCTACCACCACCGATCCCAAAAATATGAGAAACATCAACTACCCCCAGAGCTTTGGATAATATAGATTTATCCAAAATAGCCTACCTTACCACATATTCATAAGTGTCAAGGTTGAGTCAAGAAAATTCTTGAAGAAGATCTGTTCAGATACCTCTTCCATAGTATTGATAATTCAAGGATTAATCTTTAGAAATATCTTGAAGAAATGGTACCAACTTGGTGAAACTATTGGAATAATATATAAACATTGAATTAAATTTCTAGATACCATAAAATTCCATAACCCTGTTCATCCTTAAGTATTTGGATAAGTAATTCTGGATGAATAAAGCTTTGAAGCTTCCCCAAAAGTGGTATTTTTTTGTTTTGTCTAAATAATAGACTTCCACCACATCCAAATAAGGTATTCTAACATAAATGTGTAAAACATGATCTTAAGAGACTCAATATGATCAAGATCAATAAAGATACCCTTAATACTTCTCAAACATTCCTCACCTTTTCCTGGTTTTGACCATCTAAATAAAGGAGGAGGGTTTAACTCTCAAAAATTCCGAAAGAAATCCTGATACTGATCTACTAAATGAGGACCACCAAGTTCAATATCTAGAAAATATGAATCAAATGATAGATATGAGACTTGATCAACCAAGAGAGAACACTATGGGTAGACAAACATATATCCCTTACAATATTCATTATAGCTTAATGGGGGTGCATTCTAAAAATAAGAATCATATAGTACAATTAGAAACACAATTTAAATCCAAATTCTAAAGGCCCAAATAGAGACTCATAAACTAGTATCAAAACAATATTTAGGTTATTCTCAAAAATTAAACCCCAAATGATTAAAATAAAAACATCCTTCAATTAAAACAATTTACTAAATTCAAAATTTTTCAAAATCTCCATTTAAATAATCATTTCAAACCAACCCTCTAAAAATTGCAATTTCCCAAATATCACTATTTTAATTTAAAACAACATTTCCCTTCCAACAAAAAAAAATTCCAAAACTATTTGTTCATATCCCTTTTTAAAACTTATAAATTACTTATAAACACTTCAATAGTTTAAGAAACCATAATATCTTTGAAGCCAATTTTTAAAGAATTAATTTCAAAATCCTAAACCAATAAAATATGAACTATATATAATATCAAATAAAACCTTAAAAACATACCAAATAAATTATAAAAATAATAATATGAATCAAAATTCCCAAATAAATTAAAAATTAAAAAAATTAGAAAACTTCCAACTATACATGGTTTGGTTTCATGGATTGAATGATTATGTGATAACTATAAAAGTTCTACTAGGAGTACCTAGACATGGTTACTTGGTTTGTTCATGGTTTTCCATACCATGTATAGTAACAGTTCACCCTCTAGTGCCTTCCCAATTTTCAATCAAACCATAGAGTTCTCAAGATTAACACACAAAATCTCAAAAATAGAACTCAAGATACTCAAATAAACACTCAAAAGTCTCAAAAATTTTGAGAATAAATTCTCAAATTAGATGAATCCTCATCTAGGACTACCCATGTAATTCAAGCCTCGTCAGGTGAGGGTGGTGATCAGACTCCTACTCATGATTCAACTTTGATTTATGATAATTCTATCTCCAACTATTGAACATATCTAAATAGAAAGGTCTTCTTGGATACCATGTTTTAACAAAATTGGGTCAACCCAGAACCAAGCACCTAAGTTGGATAGATACATAACCTAAGAGGCATTCATAATCCTCCTGGGCTGGAAACTAGTGTAGAAAATAAAACTTAACTCAATTGATAATGATTTATCCCATAAAAACTAGTAAATAGATATAGATTCAATAAATAAATAAAAAAACATAAGTATTATAAGAAAAATGAGTGACTAAACATACCAACATAAAACCTCAAGAGTCACCGCCAACCTCAAAACCATGCTCGCTCCATGAGAAAACCACAGACACCAATCCTAAAACTAAAATCATAAAGAAGGTGTGAGTAATGGGATGCTCAGTAGGGATGCCAAAAGAAACCACACACCATGCCTTAAATTTTAAGGGAAAACAATTTCATGTCATTTTAAAAATACATATATATAAAAATAAGGTTTTAATTTCCTTCCAAAACACATAGCAAGATGATAATTCATAAAACCGTTTCCCTTTCCATTTTTCAAAATATTTTTTATAGAATGAGATATATTTCCAATAAAACATTTAAAAATAAAATCATGTGATAATTTAAGAGTCTCAGTATGAGATCATACCCATGGAAATTATTCTAGAATAGTGTCACAAAATATTATAAAATAAAATACATGTAAAATAGTCATCATGGGAACCTAATTGAAAGTCTATATGGTCTAGAAAAAATATATCAATACAAATATAATAAATTAACACTAATGTTTGATACCAATAATCAACCTTCTATAACACTTTGTGTCACCCTCACCAGTTCAACCAAGGGGAATATTTCATAAATAGACAAGATATCTATCACAGGCCCACCAGTCATATAATAATACTAAACTAGTGTAGCATGTGTACCTAGAGATCCTTCCTAACTATCCAAGGCTTCCCATGATATATAAATAGAGGTGATTTTATCAAACTATTATATAAATACATATCATATGTTTTTCATCAAAACAAACAACTCACTTTTCCACCTTCAAACTCCCTTTTAAGCACTACCCCTATTTCCTTTCAATGAAACATAAACAACACTCAAGACCCCTTATCAATCATATACCACATACCACACATTTAGAAAACATCTGTGTTCTATAATTGAATGGTAATTCCTTAATATGGGTTTTTTATTTTCAATTAAACATTAAAAAGTTCCAATTGGACCTTAGTGTCTGAAAATAAATTATTATTCATTTGTAAAACCATTTTCAATCCATTGCTTTTCAAGTTCCAAAACCACCCTTTAAACTTATACACACATGCACCTAAATATATTTTTATAAATACCCCATTAATCAATGTAAATATTCACACAACCTTGTGTGAATATGTACAAATAGTATACCTATATATATATATATATCCATGTGTGTGTGGGGTTCATATTGTTATGTTAAAGAAAATTATAAACCACTTTGAAAATTTTTAGGGAACTAACGTGAAAATAGTCCTTTATTGAAACTAGTAAAAATAACCAAACATCCTCTGAGATTTTAAACATTTGTGATATAAACCATTGGGAAGATCAATCAAGTAGTTGATGTGCTTGACATTGAAAATTAGTTTCAAAACATGATTTAATAAAGGAAACCTATAGAGAAAACTTATAAAGAATATAGAAATCATGGAATAATCCAATTTTATTCATCAAAAACATTTTATATAATATAATTACTTCATAATATAATGAAATCACAAATTAAAACAATCAATCAATCATAGGTCTCAATTTAAAGGATTGGATATAGGGTAACCTACCTCAAAACTAGTCACCTTTGACAACAGTGATATGAATCCACAAATAAAGAACCTAATAAGAATTAAAGGGAAAATAGAAACCAAAATAAAAAGGAATCCTCATGATAAAATTGATAAAAATCTAACCCTATATCACTAATACATGGCTGGAGAAATGAAAAAAAGAAGAAAGAAATAATTGAGAGAGAGAAAGATATTAAGAGCAGTTACCTTGAAAATTCTGGTCTAAAACTTGAATAAATTCCAAGAATACATCATGGGTGTGAAGAATAAAAATGGATAGAAACCTATGGGTCACATAATCAAAATAATAGGTAAGTGAGTGATTTTGGGGTTAAAATCATACAATAAAAAAGGGTAATTCCCTCTTTTAATGAATTTGGGGAATTGTGCATGGATAAACCACATGTTTAGCCAAATTGTGTACCCTCTACTGGGATTCTGGAGTACTATTCATGGGAAGTTTATGGATTTTGTAGATATTTTCCCCAAATATACGCTTTGGCTCTATAAAATTGAAAATTTTGTTGCACGGTTGTCATGCAGTCTGACAAACTATGAGCCTTAACCATGCGACATGCACTGCTTTCCCAAAAGCCTTTAGTTTCATAGAAAAACTACTGATATGGAAAGGAAAATGAAAATAACTAAAAAATAAATAAAATAAAATAATAGTGTCAGGTCAAGGTGTGACATTTTAGAAATCCTTGAACTTAACTGAATACATGGTAAAAATCATATCATTTTAGTATTTTTCTAAAAACTACCTAATTTAAATATATAAATATTTAAGAGATTGATAATTTACATCTTATTAATTGATTTATAATGTAAATATTTTATTAACTTTAATTAAATGTAAAACTCATGTGCACCAGTACTTCCTAATGTCAAAAAACACCAATCTAAGAGGTTTTTAAGCTTTTTCACATATTTTGAAATTTATCATTTTCTGGAGAGTCTTGGGGAATATTATGAAATATATAACTTGATGATTTTATATATTTAAATGTTTTTAGAGTTTACAAACTAATTAAAAACTGATTGAGGCATAATTTTGAAATTTATTTTTATAATAAACTTTTATTCTATCCTACCTTAACATCTGGCTTTTATTTTACACCCCTACATTCCATGAACAACCTTGTTAGGTAGCCACATTACATGTAACATCTCAGGTAATTATAGAATAATACATTTTCATATCTATTAATATTTATTAATTATATTTTAATTTTACCTTAATGAGGACGCTATGTCCAATAGCATACTCAACATGCAACAAAAAGTTTCTCTGAAATCTTATGTTACACACAAGACTGAGTTGTGCCAAAAAATAATACATTATTAATATTATTATTTGAAATGGTAGTTATTTCCTAGAAATTATATTGGAGGGAATGAACATAACTAAATATATTATGTATACACATATTTATTAAATTTTTTTACTTTCTTCTAATAAATCTTATTGGCTTAAAATAAGAACAAATCCAATTTAGGCATAATAGCTCTAATATTATCAAAGGGTAGTTTTACCGCCTTTTGATGGTAAACTAATTTTAAATATAGTTTTTGACACATTAATAAGTTATATTTGAGAAAATAAACTTATTATTTAGAATAGAGACATAAAAATTTATTTTGGATAAAGTTCTTGTATTTTTCTGATAAAATTCATATTTTAATGAATAGTGAAAAATACTGCATTTTAATTCAAAACTACTTTTTTGTCTAATTTTTTTATATTGTTAAATTATATTTTTAATTGGTTTTAAATTATAATTAGATTAATTTTTATCATTTAATACAATTTTTATAATTTTAAGTAATTTCACATTGAAATAAATGCATGTCAATCTTTTGATGGTTTTTACTTTTAAAAACATGTTTTCTCATTTTGACAACGGGGATTAATTTTAAATTAATTGTTGTAACTTATGTGTTTTAAATTTTGAAAATGGATTCCATATTTTAAATAAATGGGTCCAAATTATGTAAATAGGTTCCTTTTATTTTTTGGGATTTTAGGAATAGTAACTTTGGTAATTTTTATTTACTATGGTTAAAGGTAAATCAGGTAAATTAGGATAATAAATAATATGATAAGAATGGTAAAATTACCTTAACACATTCCAAAATCCTATTAAAATAACAAAATTATACCCTTAACACCAAAGGGTCGAAAATGACTCATTTAATGGAATTTTTTACATGAAATTTATATAAATATTATTAAAACAAAAGAAAGTGAAAACATGTCACCCTCTTATATCTTATAAGTATAATAGTTTTAATAAAGGGATAAACATGATAAAACTTCGATAATTAATAGTATCTAGAAATATAATGAAATTATATACATCATGAAAATTTATTTATAATTTTTTGAGATTAAATAATTACCATAAATACTGACACAACAATGACACAGTAATTATTTTATTAAGAGAAATATCAAATAAATGATATGAAAAATATTAAACTAAATATAATTATAATTAATTATAGTACTTTGTGAATTTTATAGGTGACTATAAGATATTATAAGTCTATTAAATGGTTATTTTATAAGTTATCTCTCTTTATGGATTTTATTTAAATTCAATGAAATGAATAGTGTCAAAATTGACACTATTGATATTTTATAAAAAAAATATTTTATTAAATTATTTAAAAAATATATATATTTTAAAATTAGAAATTGGATATTATATGGTCTAAAAGTTCATAAAGTTTTAAAATATGGTTAATTGACCCCGTATAAGTAAAATTTATAGCCTATTAATATTTAAAATGTTGTTAACATAATTAAAATTAAAAGAGAATAATTAAGGGTAAACAAAAAATATAAAGTTTAAAATAAACTCAATACTTGTATAAAAATTATTTTATAAGATTATTTATAACTATACTCATATTATCTTCAAAAAAATAAATTTGGAATCATTTTGATTTAAAAAATAATTTATATTAATTTAATATTTTAATAGTTTCCAAGGGCGCCTCTCCCCTATCCTATAAAAAGGTACCCACTCTTCTCTAATACTCACACTTATAAAAACTTTTTTTCAGAAAATATCTACCCAAAACCCTTCCTAGAATCCCTAAACACATTATTAAATCCTTAGTTTAGTCATAACACCTTCCTTAGAGGTGTTAAGGTGTTCTTCAAAGGTGATCAACTGAAGAAGAGGTGTCGTTTTCTTCAAGTATTTCTATTTTATTTCTTCTCCCAATTCCTTAATATATTCTTCTTCAAAGATTAAATAATAAATATAGTATCCTAAATATACTAAGATGTTATTATGTTATTATAATCACCTAAATCAATCTCTACTTTCATTAAATGGGAAAGGAATTAGTCGTTTGTGCGTATGTGTGAACTATCACCTCCACGAACCGATCTAATTCATTTTCCATAGACATCTCTCATGAATAGTTATAATAATGGAATTAATGTTTTTATATGATTTTTATGACATATTTATAATTATAAAAGAATAATATATCAATTATTTTCTTACTTTCCATGCACATAAAAATGATAACATCATTCGTGTGTACGTGTGAATTATCACATCCACGAAGCGATGTGAATTATTTTTATTCACCACATCACTTGTATGGTATATATAAGTATATTTTAATGATTATTAATATGTTAATAATATTATTATCATTATTTAAATATAAAATAATAATTACCTTATTTTCATAATGATCAATGAAAAATGGAAATGTTACTCATGTATACATACGGTTTACCGTCTCCATGATTATAACATTGTTCATTTTTCATAATCACACTTCATGGTTTGATTTAAAGGTATAATTTATGTATAAATATGATGATATTTTCGTTGATATTATTTTATATATGATGGAATTATGACCACATGGACTAGTGACATCAAACCATGTTTATTTTCGACTCAAGTGATGAATATCGACAAAACGTCTGACATGAACATAAATAATTAATTAATTGATATAACATTATAAATAAGTGAAATAAAGTAAATAATTAACTTTAAGAAGGTTCTCAAGCAATTATAATTTAACCTAAGTTTATTACTCAGGAATAACAATGAATATACGTGACGAATCGAACTTCAAGTAAGGGACTTTGTCTCAATCTCCTTTCATTGAGGCATATTTTGATAATATACACCACCTTATTTTATACGATGTATAATTATCCCATTTGAATTTTAATTTCATTAAAAGGTTTTAAAAAGGAATATTTTTATATTAATCATTTTACTAAATTAAAAAAGTAATGTTTTTAAGGTATACTATGACAATGACTTTTCTATCGATGTGCCCATTATTTTATATTTGGATTCCTCTACAAGCCAAAATGTTTTTAAAAGAAAAATAAATACTATATTCCCTTTTAAGGTATTTTGGTATTGGAAATCTTTTTAATAATGGTATGATTATATGAATATATTTAAATTATTTCTTGTGATTGGAAATGAAATTTTATGAGTGAGATGTTGATAATTGAAATATTTTATGTGTTATGATTATATAATGGTACTTAGAAAATTTTATGGGTGGTTAGGTGATATGAAAAAGATTGTTGGTTATGTGATAAACCAAATATGTTTGGTTTTGTGATAAACCAAAGACATGTGGTTATGTTATAACCTCCAATGCATTGGGTATGGAAGTTAGTCATATGGATATTCCATTTGTAGGAGTGATATGTGTGGAAGTTGACCGTATGGTTATTCCATTTAAGTATGATTATGTCCCAAGTTACCTTTATATGTTATATTTTTATTTATATGGGTTTTAAGGTAATATTTTGATTACAAAAAAGGTAATAAATGATCTTATATTCAGTGAAGTGTATTACTACTTCTCAAAGGTGAAAAGTATTGTTTTATGATAAAGTATTCATGGTTTACATGTTTTCACAAGACTAATAATTTTACTTATTTGTGTATCCCTTGGTGATATTTTTATTCTCATCCCAAGTTTTAAAATGTTTTTCATAGGATTTAAAGAATAATAGAGTTAAGGATAGGATCAAGAAAAAATTATGAAGTTTAAACATGAAGTGAAACCAATTTTTTTTTTAAGTTTTCATTTTATGAAAAAATATATATATTTAGTAGACTTGTATAATTTTTAATATTTGAGTTGTTATGTAATAGTTATGGATTAATTATATGAAGTTCTAAACCTGAAAAATTCCTCAATGTGAATGAAAGTCAAATTATTAACTTAACTCAAGATTAAGTAATGTTTAAGGTCAGGGCCTTATATTATAAGAATAAAATACCTAACCATCCATCTATAAAAGTAAATTCATGATCATAGTTTCACTCAAGTGTGGGAGAAGCTATTTTATGAGACGATATGGGGATAATCATAAAGTCTGGAAATATGGAAGGGAAAATCTATCAAAATTAGGCAAATAAGTTTAGAAAACTATTTGAAGATCAAGGATTCATCTCTATATTCAAAACTCAAATCTTTGTAGTATTAATATGAAAAAAAATGAAAAAACAAAAGTGAAAAAAACTATTTAATTAAGTAGAGATAATATAAAAAATTATTACCAATAATGTTTTTATTATGTATAAATTCCATAAGAATCAAAAGGAGTTAGGATATGGAGTTCAATATTTAAAAAAGATAGTGATAGATGATATAATTCTTAAGTATAAATTGGAAATCATCCATTTTACTTAAATTAGAGACAAAATCCTCATTTTACCTTAGAATATTAAACATCATAACCTATCAACCCTTATACATAGAATAACCCATGTCAATCCCTCATAATTTAATCATCTTTGTGACTCTATTAAGTAAAGATACTAGGATGACAGTAAGCCTATAGAAATCATGCATGCACTCGAGAATGAGAAAATATTTTTTAAACATTCCTTCAGTGAAGATAGATTCATTTTTGGGAAGGTAGGTACAAAATGAATAGGGAGATTAGCATGAGATTGAATGGGTTTTTTTATAGATAGTAATAAATTAAAGAGTTGAGATCCATGTTTGAAGCATGAAATTTCTAAGGGTGTGAGAATTGAAAAGTGATTCCAAATATACCTTGATAATTTATTTTGGCCTTGATATTATATGATTTCCCATGAGTAAAATGTTTAATTATAGGAGAATTAATAGAGTATAAATTTAAATTATTTTTACTTCAAAATTTAATGATTTAATTCCCACCAATTTGATAATATAATGGAAATTATCATATATTTATTTTATAGACATATCTTTGAGATTATTTTTAAAATAGATTAAATATTTATTTTTAATTGATTTTATTCATATTGGAATCATTTGGAATAATCCTACATTGACCTGGAGTTGAAATATTGTTAAGGTCATCTATCTTATGTTTAACTAGAAAAATGATATGTATGAGCCGAATTAAAGGTCTGGTTAAGTCCAAAATGTTATGTATTGATATTTTTTTCTTATATATAAAAAATATTTCTTATATATTGTAACTCCCCTAAAATATAATGTATGAACATTGTATTCGACAGTGTGTATGACACACAACACCAAGCGCATAAGGGAATACAATATCTTGAGAATTTATAATATATTTACTATTTAAAATAAATTAAATATAATTTACATCCTTCAATGTACATGACACTGAGTTAGTGTAAATCACATGAAACACTGATTTTCTTCAATGTATTGCGTTACACTCAAGACTGAGTTTTACCAAACAATAATATATTATTAAAATATTAATATTTAATATAATAAGATATAACCTAGTCGTTAAATTAGCGGTTATGAATAGTATTAACTAACTTATGAAAATGTGTATTTTACACAAAATATAAAATGAAATCATTGGTTACAAGTTAATCAGAAATGAATATAAGAACCAATTGAATATAAAAGGAATGTTTTTATAGAAAAATATTTTTATGCTCACAAAGATGTTTTATCCTAATAAATTAAATTAATTACAATTATTGAGTGATATTAATGTAATATATATATATATATTATTCAACCAAATATTTTTGGTATTCATCTAATGATATGAATCCATAACAATTCTTCAGGCATCATCACTTTAACCAACCTCCATTAACTTTGGAGCTACTTATTCATATTGATCAATATTGAAAACTTTGATAATCTTTGGCATTATCTTGATCACCATTGACAACTTTGACTATATTTTACAAAAAATACAACCCATACACAAAAGTGGTCCCAAAAATCTCCCCATTTGTATTTTTTGACAATACTCAAAGTTCTCTCTCAAATGAATGTGCCAATGTCAATATGTAAATCTTATCTCTCCCCTTTACTGTTCCACTTTCATTTCACTTTTTATCCCCCTTATTGACAAGAAATAAAAATTTATGGGAAAAGGGTATCAATCCATACTTAAGAAATATGCCATCCATCATTTCACTCTAAGTATACTTGAGCTATGCTCAGTGTAGAAAACAAGAGGATTTGATTTAGACAACAAAGTTATCCATTACCAATTAATCATGATACCTCATGAGATAATAACTCATGTACTTGTCTTCAAGGGTTTTCCACTTTCATTTCAGTTTGAATATATTGAGTGTGATATGAAATTATCTAAATAATAATAATCAACCTAAAACTCTTACACTCACATTAAAAAATAGATAAAAACATTTAAATGGAATAGGAAGGATAAGTGACCTTGGGGAACTTCCATTCTTCTTATATCACTGATTGATTCATTTACTCCCCATTTGTAAAATGATCTTTATTTTGAGTAACCAGAGATGAGAGATTGAGAAATAACATACCTTTTCCAATGACATGATCTTCAAGAAATTTCCAAAATAATTGAATTTGATACTCATTAAAATGATAATTCTGGAAGCTTCTTCATTTGTCTCCCCAGTAAGAGAAACACTTTTTATCATTTTCATAGTGTTTGACCTCATCAGGAATATGGATCAAGATAAGATGGAATCTTCTTTATCCTGAATATCCAGACTAGAACATCATATTCTTCATCTTCAAAGATGGTTTACTTCTTAGGTTCTCCCCCTGAGAACTTGCTTCACCTTTAATTCCCTATATTATAAACACAAATACAATACCCAAAGGTTTAAGGGAATAAGGTGGATCATTTTTGCATCAATGTAAACAGTAAGGTTGAGATGGTTTTCTCAACCAAGATGCTCAATTTTATCTACTCTTCACACTTTTACAATTGATGTTCAATTTTGATTTTAGTTGTGTGGATCTTATTACTTCTTCCATGTATTTGTGTGTGAGCCTTCTTTCTTCAAGAGATTTTAAAGCACTAGTATCTCCTAGTGCAACTTTCATCTTCTTGATAAATTCTTATTTTGATGGAATAAATACAATATAATTTTTAATAGTGTGACTAGCCTTGTTTCACCTCACACATAGATCTTCTTTATATTCATGTGACATCTTATCTCTTCTTTTTCAATAGATTTGATTAGTGAATTTTCAATTTTCCCCATTCTTTCCAAATATTCTAGCCAGATAACTAATATTTCCTTAAGGGCTATGGCAATAAGTTTGGATTTTCCACATGGTTTATTATGAGTGTCATCCTTCTTGGTAATTCTTTTGGATGCACCACCCTTCAACTTCTTGAATTTAGAATCCAAGGTCTTATCACTTTTCCTTCTTGAAATATTCCTTGGAGAATTTTTTTTACAACATTATTATGATTTCTTCCCAATGTAGCTTCTTCATTCTTGGCCAGATTATATGATCTTATTTTCTTATCATCTTTGGATACATGTTGAGATGAGAATGCACCAACCTTGTGACCACTCCCATTACATACATCACAGATGTTGTCAAGAATTCCAAATCTGTTTGCAGTATATAGATGCTTCTAGACCTGAGGATGTTGCTTCTTCCTCTCTAACTTGCTTCCCCTTGAAATAGGATTACTCTATACTTTTACATTTAAAGGATTGTTCCAATAATCCAATTCACAATGCCCAAATCTATTGCTGCGCAAACATAGACCCATAAATCTTGATTTCTTGATTTCTTCTATATAGGATTATTGGGTCTTCTTAAAGATGTGTTGTTCTCTCTATAGGTAACATTATTCCAAATTCTTCTTCCTATCCACTCTAGACATGGTGGTAGGTATCTCATCACCTTTACTCATCCATACTTATTTTGAATTTCTCTTCCAACCTGCACTACATGTGGAAACATATTTAGAAACATGGGTATAAGATGGCATGGATGGTTCCTTTTCCTTTTCAGTAACTTATGATAGATCATTGAAAGATGTCATAATATTCTTATCACATGTGGGAGGTCTTTCAACCATATAATCCTTTTGTGAACATTGAGTACCGGTAGCAATTGTTTCCTTATTTTTTGAAGTCTCAATATGTGTCCTCTCGAAATTGGCCAAATAATCTTCTAACTCTAGAAATTTCATATTGAGAGTGATTTTCTGATCTTCAATCATCATCATATTATATTAACAAGCCTTCTTTAATTTTTCAACTTCATATTCTTGAAGCTTCACTTTGTTTTGTAACAAAGAATCAAGTTCCTTGATATTCTTTTAAATTTCTTCCAAATATAAACTCTTGACTTATGTGCTCTTATTCAGATTATCTTCAAGTGCATGGATTTTCTCTTCCAGAGTCTTATTGACTCCCTCTTTTTCTTCAACTTCTTTGAGCCATTTTGAGGAGCTCATTTCAAGTTCTATCTTTGTTTCTTAAAAGTATCCAACCTATCTAGATATCTTTAAACATTTAACAATTTTTTCATGTAAAATTTTCTTCTAAACATTAGTTTCTTCTTCAATCGGGGTGATATATTATTGCATATATTGAAATACTCCACAAAAAAGGGATACACTTTCTTTAGGAATACCATACAGAATAAATCTTAATCTATCAACTGATAATTCTTGAGATGTTGTAGATCGATCATCACCACTTGTGCTAGAATTTTCATCTTTAGAATAATTTTAAAATGTGCTAACACATACCTCCTGGTCACTTGAGGTATGAAGGTTATTCATCTTCTTAGTGGAAACTTGAGCCACCTTCTCATTACTTTCCAAGTCTGGTATATATTCACTGCCAGCAAGGCATGGAGATATAGATAGTTCCTCTTCTTTAGATAAGAGGGACTTCTTCTTCAACTTTCTATTCTCCTTATTTTTACTTTTTATCAGGGTCTTGGTAGATATAGAATTCTTCTTAGAGATAACTAAATCTTCATAAAAATTGCACTTCATTGTTGACTTAGGAAAGAAACTCAAGTCTTCAAAAGAGAATATCTTCACTGTATAGAATCTAATATAGGTGAACCTCCCTCTGATTCCTATTTAAAGGACTAATTTCGGATATTCCTAACATTGAGAGGGGGTTGAATCAGTGTTGGGGACTTTTTAAACCAATTTTAACTTTTTTCCTTGTACATATTGACTTGTTAGAATCATGATTCTCTTGTTCTATTTTCCCTATCGCATGCAATAATATGAAAGTTGTAAAAATAGAACATGCTATTTTTACAAGGTTCACCACTCAATAATAGTAGCTACATCCTTATCATGTATGGGTATGACCAGTACATGGATTCTCCCCTATAATGTAGTAACAGTTTACAGTGGGTTGTCTTAGAAAACAATTTGTAATCTAATGTGAGTTCCTACACTTTGGAGGGGGGAATGAAACAATTATACTTCTCTGAACTAGTAATGACCTAGTCCAACTTATAGCTCCTTTAGGGTTATTTATCAATATTTGTGAATAAAATGTTAATATTACTTTAAAGGGAATGTTATGCTCGATAGCGTACACAATACGAAACAACTAGTTTCTTTGAAATCTTAGGTTTCATACTAAAAATATAATAATATTATTTTAAATAGTTAATGCCTAGCCTTTGTAATGACGGGAATGAACAGAACTAACTAAAAAATGATTATATATTTTTGTCAAATATTTTTACTTTTATCCAATAAATGTTAGAGGCTTAAAATGTGAATGAATCCAATTTTAAGGGTAAATATTCTAATATTCTTTAAAAGGCCGATTAACCGCCTTTTGATGGAGAACCCTTTTTAAATCCACTTGTTGAAAATTTTATAAGTTATATTAGACCAAATAAAATCCTTCTTTAGAATCTGGATATCAAAATTTACTTTGTGTAGGTTTTTGTTGTTTTTTTTGATAAAGCCCATTTTTAATGAATAAGTGAAAAATGTTGTATTTTAATTCAAAACCTCTTTTTAATCTAATTTATTTATATAATTAGATCATATTTTGAAATGGTTTTAAAGTGAAATTAGAAAAATATTTTTTCCATTTAATCCAATGGTGGTCATTGGAATTAATTTCACTTTGAAATTGGACTTAAACTAGTGTCAATCTTTTAATAGAATTGTTTCTTAAAAACACGCTATTTGTTTTGACAGTGGGAATTAATTATTAAATTAATTAATTCAACTTATATGTTTTTTATTTTGTAAAACAGACATCATTTTTGAATTCAGAATATCAAATATAGCTTAGGGTGATTTTTTGGTATTTTTCTAAAAAAATTCAATTTTTGATGAATAGTGAAACCACTAAGTGGTAGTTAAAAACCCGATTTTTCGTTTAAATGAAATCTTACCACTTCTGTGATTTGAATTTAAAAAATCCGACATACATGATTCTCATTAGTATTTAAAATGTGGTTCAATAGGATTAAAATAATTTTTTGGTGAATAGTAAATTTTGAGTTTTATTAACCGCGATTAGAGGTAATTAGTGTAATTTAAGATAAAAATGATATTATAAAAATATAAAAATATCTTGAAACATGTCATAACCTTATTGGATAGGTCATGTCCGACCAAGACAATCCATGGGTCAATTTTTGGTACCCCATGGAGCCACTTGAGTGAGATAGTGACATTAATACCTTTTATTTAAAGTAAAAATAAAAAATATCAAAAACATGTATTATTTTACTAAAACAATTATTACATGGGGTTATATAAGCTATATTTTTTACTATAAATATTCATTAGAAATATAAAAATATTTCCTACTTCATGGTAATTTTTTTTTAAATTTTAGATATCAAAAAAATATTTATGACACAATGGTGATGTAGTGTTTATGTCATTAATGAATGATTTAAATAAATAAGAAGATAATGTTTAAAATAATATCCAACACTTGTAAAATTCTTATTGGATGATTTTATTTCGAACATGGACCACCTTATATTCGACTTTAATGATTTTTGGAGCTTTAGAGACCTAATTTCATTTTATAATAAAATAATAGTTCCAAGATTTCCAAAAGAGCCTCTCCTCTCCCTTATAAAAATATCTCACTTCCTACCCATCTCTCACACTTCTCAAGCCCTTTGGATCGTCCAAACTCTACTCAAATAATCTCCCAATATCCCTATCTTCATCCTATAATTCTTACCATAGGCATAAAGCTCTTCAAGAAACCCTTTTGGTTCAAACCAAGAGGAGTTACCTGATTTAAAGGTAATGTCTTCACTTGTGTTCTTTTGTTTTTTTTATGCTTCTCCAACCCCCCCTAAACTATTTTTATTAATTTATTTTGTAACAAAACTAGTATATTTAATATACTAGGATTTTTTTATAAGTAGTATTTGAGCTACACATACACACACCTTCGTCTAATGGTTAAATAACATACTGTTTATGTTGATGGCGAATTACTTCCTCACGAAAATGATGATTGCTCAATATTCTTTTAACACCTTAAAAGGTGGAAATTAAGATGCCACTATATTTATATATGATATATAATATGTTTATGTTTTTCTTAAGCTTCTATATTTTTCATTTATGGCATACCTTTATGGTTCCCATTATGGGTAAACGCGATATCTTCATTTTAGGAAGTGCGGACTACCGCCCCCTCAAAGTGATTTGATTCGTTAATTCCATATGTGGGACCTTTAAAGGATGGAGTTAATAATATTATATATTATATTATACTGGAATTATAATTTACCTTTATATCATTATTATTTCATTCCAATAAATATGAAATATAAATGAAATTAGCGTTCATGCGTTCGTACGGCTTACTGTCTCCATGAACGATGCATTTCATTTATTACCTATAAATGTTATGTAATATTATAAATGCATGTATATACTGGATATATATGATATATATGATATCTAAATCATGAATATAATTCTAGATATAATGGATATTTTACCACATGAACAACTTGTAATTATAAGAAGTTTATTTTTGACTCAAGTACCAATAATCGACAAAACGACCATTATTAACTTAAATAATTACATAGTGTTCATAACATGATAATAAGTGATATAAAAGGAATAATGAACTTAAAAAAAATTTCTTAATAAAGTAGAAATTAACACAAGTTTATTATTCAGGATATTAGAGAACGATCGAGTCAAGTCAGACACGAGGTAAGGGATCATTCCTCTCTCTTTCTTTTTAAGTACTCTCTTTTATGTCATTCCTTTTAAGCTCCTATTTATTATGTTGGGGGATGTTATTTTATATTCCTTTTACTGTACTTTTTATGCTCATATTATGATAGACCCTATTTGATCTCATCAATCCATTTTTGGAAGTTTTAAGTGGCGTCGTTAGGCTGTCGAGTTTTCATACGGGATTTTTCATCTCACTTTTATTCTCGTGAGATTTATGCTACATTTTCCACCATTTCCTTTGAGTGGTGTATTTACTGCCCATTATTCTACTCTTTGAGTAATATAATTTTGTTTATGAGTATTTACATCAATGTTTTATAGTCCTTATTTTATGGGGTGTACGTTTCGAAAGTTACCCAAATCGGTAAGGGAACCTTTCACCCTCCTCTTTTTAAAAGACTTTTTTTTGTTAGGTATTTTAATTTACATCTTATTATGTTGGGATATGTTATTATATATCCTTAGTGTTGTAAATGATATGTCCAAGTGATGAGATACCCTTTTTATCTCTCATCGTCTCATTTTATGAATTTTAAAATGACGTCGTTAGGCTGTCGAATTTCTGTAAGGGAACTTCTTAACCCAATTTCAATTCTTTGGGTTAAACCTATACTTCTTGATTATTTCATACTATGAATATGTGTGGATGACCTCTGATTGTTTTACACTTAATATCCTCTTATATTGTGTGTATTTATATTTGTCACACATAATTATGTAATTGATTTATCCTTAATCTAAGGATACCGACTTTGTAAGGTACTTCGTCTCAATATCCATTCATTGAGGCATATTTTGTTTTATAAACAACTTTCTTTTATATGGTGTATAAACCTCTTTTTACTTTTACTTTTATTCAAAAGGAATCTTTTTATAAAAAACGTTTTACTAAACGACAAAATGAATGTTTTTGTCTTACGTATGCGGCAACAACGACTTCTCCACTGTCGTGACCATTATTTGAGTTTCGGCTTCCTCTACAAGACATAACTTTTTTTTATGAAAAATAAATACCATGTTTTACTTTTATTTTATTTTGGTATTGAAATTTGTTTTTTAAAATTTTTGATTAGATCAATGTGGTGTATTGATATCTTGTGATTGAAATGTGGAAATGTTGTGTTTCCTTTATGCATGTTTTATATGATATGATTATGTTAGGGTTCTTGGGCATTGTTTATAAAGACGGGTGGTTTCTTGATAAACTAAGGGAGGGTGAGTCCGATATATCTCTCCAATGCATTGGGTAATGTGACGGAGGTAAACGTGAATGTTTCTCCTAAGATATTTAGGGAATATACTATGATGGGTATTCCAAACGTAACCATGAGGGTTACTCTCTATATAAGAATGTTATGAATGCCTCAAGTTACCTTTATGTCTTATGATTTCTATAAGTTATTCATAAATCTTATTATTTCATGAGGTATGTTAAAGTGATTGTGTTTTATGAGTAAAGTACTATTTCATTGATTCTTATGTATACATGAACTAATGTTTTCATTCCGTATTTTTATATCCCTTACTGAGATTTTAATGCTCATCCCAAGTTTTTGATATATTTTTTAGGGCAAGGGAAAGGTACATGATGTGATGATAGTTTCAAGGAAGTGTCAAGAAAGAATCCATGTTTTATTTAAAATACGTTTCCTTTAATGAGAAGAGTGAATATTGTCTTTGATGTAACCACCTTGTTTACAAGTGGAATGTAATGCATGATATATGATCTAATTCTCTAAAACTCTAAACCTGAAAAGATCCTCAATTTGAATTCTTGAATTAACTCAAGATTAAGTAATGTTTAAGGCTGGGGCTTTATAGTTGGTATCAGAGGGAGGTTTAGATAACTTTATAGGTTAGGGTATTCTTTAAGCATAAGTGACATTACCATAATGGTTAGGATTTCAGAAAGATTCATAGTTTTTAGATAAAGTGAATGAGTAAGTATATCTTAGTGTTTATCTTCCTCATTAGTACATGATGATTTTTTTGATATACTCACACTGACCTTTTTGGTTTTAGTAAATGGATGGATCTAGCAGGCACCAAAGTGACAATGGGTTTGAAGGAAACTGTGGTGGTTCTCTGATTAAGAGGCTGGATGAAATGGGGGATTCAATGAGAAATCTTGTGGTTATTTTAAACCAACTATCATGATTCATGATCAACCACTTGAACCTTGGTGAGTTCTCTAATGCATCATGTATGAGAGAACCAACTCGATTTGGAAGTTCAGGTAATAATTATAAAGTTAACCATTAGGGTTTATATGATCCTTACTTTTTAGGTAATTATGGGTTACTCTATGATATGATGGAATATAAAAGGCATGAGATGAACATGAGTTTAAAATATTTTATGGTTATTTTTAAAGATTTTATCTCGTTTTGGGGAATGTTTTAAGAATTATATAGTTTTTGGAAAAATGACAACACGCAGACCATGTGACAACCTGTCGCGTCGGACAAAGCTGCAGGAATCGAACCCACAACCAAAGTGCGAGTGGTATTTATCACCTACCACTAGACTACGTGAAGTCCTTGGTGAGTTTGACTAATTATTTTTAGTTAGATGATCTTATGAATATAGAATAAGTTTATTTTGGTTTATCTATGGAAATTATTAACCTATCATGGAGGATATGTGATTATGTTAATTACTTTTCAGTATGAGACTTTAAGAGTAACTGGTGATTGGAGATAAATGTTAATATTTACCTTGAGAGACTATGTGATTAAATCCTTTAGAGATTTGGGTTTCAATCTTAGTGTGGTTTACTTTGAAGAATTTTATGGACAATTGTTTATCGAATGGTCTTTGTTGAACTTTGGGTTTTGTTGGACAAATTTTGGAGATTAAGAATGGATTTTTTTTATAATGGATTATCCGTTTTAGGGATTATCTGATCTTGTACTAACCTTTTTGGTTTTGGTTTTTTTTAAGGTCTAAAGACATGAGAAATATATAGTTTATCTTTTGTGGGTTAGGTGATTCTCAAGAAGTTGATTATAGTACTCTTAATGTGAACAAGTCTTCCTAAATACTCATCTTTTGGAGAAAATATGAGTTTGTGTAAGAAATATAGTAAAAGTTGAAAGTCAAAATGACATGTAAGTATGTTTCCTTATGATTTAGTTAAGCTCATAAAATAAATTCCTCAATGAAAAGTAACTTAAAACTAAAATTTTGTCTGTTAACTTTTCCTACTGGGGAATCAAATACCGTTTAACCCATCACAAGTTTGTGATTTTCTGGTGGTTAACTTTCTCCTAAACATGTTTTCTATCACTCTCCCTCAGAACATGACCCTTTTTTTTTCTTCCATATCCATTTTTTCCAACATGGAATCCTAGTGTGGGTTAACTTGGGTGACCTCTGTACTTCTCTTTCTTTCTTTTAAAGTGATATTTTTACCGACTCTTGTTCTGATGTGGGACTTTCAATGAAGTTTCCAAGCCCAATTTTAAAATTGTGAGGATGCAATTCCCAAAAGGGGGGAAGGATGTAACATCCCAGGTAAATAAATAATATTACATTCTCATGTTTATAAATATTTTTGAATAAAATGTTAATATTAATTTAAAGGGAATTCTATGCTCGATAGCGTACCCAATACGAAACAACGAGTTTCTTTAAAATCTTACGTTGCACACTAAAAATATAATAATATTATTTTAAATAGCTAATGCCTAGTCGTTGTAATGGTGGGAATGAACAGAACTAACTAAAAAATTATTATATATGTTTGTCAAATATTTTTACTTTTATCCAATAAATGTTAGAGGCTTAAAATGCGAATGAATCCAATTTTAAGCGTAAATATTCTAATATTCTTTAAAAGGTCGATTAACCGTCTTTTGATGGCGAACCCTTTTTAAATCCACTTGTTGACAATTTTATATGTTATATTAGTCCAAATAAAATCCTTCTTTATAATCGTGATATCAAAATTTACTTTGTGTAGGTTTTTGTTATTTTTTTATAAAGTCCATTTTTAATGAATAAGTGAAAAATGTTGTATTTTAATTCAAAACCTCTTTTTAATCTAATTTATTTATATGATTAGATCATCTTTTGAAATGGTTTTAAAGTGAAATTATAATATATTTTTATCATTTAATCCAATGGTGGTCATTGGAATTAATTTCACTTTGAAATTGGACTTAAACTAGTGTCAATCTTTTAATAGATATTGTTTCTTAAAAACACGCTATTTGTTTTGACAGCGGGAATTAATTATTAAATTAATTAATGAAAATTTTATGTTTTGAATTTTTTAAAATAGACATCATTTTTGAATTCAGAATATCAAATATAGCTTAGGGTGATTTTTTTGCATTTTTCTGAAAAAATTCAATTTTTGATAAATAGTGAAACCACTAAGTGGTAGTTAAAAAACTGATTTTTCGTTTAAATGAAACTTTACCACTTATGTGATTTGAATTTCAAAAATCCAACATACATGGTTCTCATTAGGATGTAAAATGTGGTTCAATGGGATTAAAATAATTTTTTGGTGAATAGTAACTTTTGAGTTTTGTTAACTGCGATTAGAGGTAATTAGTGTAATTTAAGATAAAAATGATATTATAAAAATATAAAAATATCTTGACACAAGTCCTAACCTTATTTGATAGGTCATGGACGACCAATACAATCCATGGGTCAATTTGTGGGACCCCATGGAGCCACTTGAGTGAGATAATGACATTAATACCTTTTATTTAAAGTAAAAATAAAAATATCACAAACATGTATTATTTTACTAAAACAATTATTACATGGGGTTATATAAGCTATATTTTTTACTATAAATATTCATTAGAAAGATAAAAAGATTTCCTACATCATGGTAATTTTTTTTATAATTTTTAGACATCAAAAAAAATAAAATTATTTATGACACAATGGTGATGTAGTGTTTATGTCATTAATGAATGATTTAAATAAATAAGAAGATAATGTTTAAAATAATATCCAACACTTGTACAATTATTATTGTATGATTTTATTCCAAACATGCACCACCTTATCTTCGACTTTAATGATTTTTTGAGCTTTAGAGACTGAATTTCATTTTATAATAAAATAATAGTTTCAAGATTTCCAAAAGAGCCCCTCCTCTCCATTATAAAAAGACCCCACTTCCTACCCATATCTCACACTTCTCAAGCACTTTGGATCATCCAAACTCTACTAAAATAATATCCCAATATACCTATATTCATCCTAGAAGCCTTACCTTAGGCAGAAAGCTCTTCAAGAAACCCTTTTGGTTCAAACCAAGAGGAGCTACCCGATTTAAAGGTAATGTCTTCACTTGTGTTCTTTTGTTTTTTTTATGCTTCTCCAAACACACTAAACTCTTTTTATTCATTTCTTTTGTAACAACACCAGTATCTTAAATATACTAGGATTTTTTTATAAGGAGTATTCGAGCTACACATATACACACCTCCGTCTAATTATTAAAGAACATATTGTTTCTGTGGATGGCGAATTACTGCCTCACAAAAACGATGATTGTTCAATATTCTTTTAACACCATCAAAGGTGGACATTAAGATGCCACTATATTTATATATGATATATAATATGTTTATTTTTTCCTTAAGCTTATGTATTTTTTATTTATGGCATACCTTTATGGTTCCCATTATGGGTAAACGCGATATCTTCATTTTAGGAAGTGCGGACTACCACCCCCTCAAAGTGATTTGATTCGTTAATGCCATATGTGGGATGCGTAAAGGATGGAGTTAATAATATTATATATTATATTATAATGGAATTATAATTTACCTTTATATCATTATGATTTCATTCCATTAAATACGAAATAGAAATGAAAGTAGCGTTCATGCATACGTACGACTTACCGTCTCCATGAACGGTGCATTTCATTTCTTACCTCTAAATGTTATGTAATATTATAAATGCATGTATATAATGGATATATATGATATATATGATATATAAATCATGAATATAATTCTGTATATAATGTATATTTTATCACATGAACAACTTGTAATTATAAAGAGTTTATTTTTGACTCAAGTACCAATGATCGACAAAACGACCCTTATTAACTTAAATAATTACATAGTGTTCATAACATGGTAATAAGTGATATAAAAGAAATAATGAACTTGAAAAATGTTATTAATCAAGTAGAAATTAACTCAAGTTTATTATTCAAGATATTAGATAACGATCGAGTCAAGTCAGACACGAGGTAAGGGATCCTTCCTCTCTCTTTCTTTTTAAGTACTCTCTTTTATGTCATTCCTTTTAAGATCCTATTTATTATGTTGGGGGATGTTATTTTATATTCATATTACTTTAATTTGTATGTTCATATGATGAGAGACCCTATTTGATCTCATCAATCCATTTTTGGAAGTTTTAAGTGGCGCCGTTAGGCTGCCGAGTTTTCATAAGGGATTTTTCATCTCACTTTTATTCCCGTGAGATTTATGCAACATTTGTAACTATTTACTTTGAGTGGTGTATGTAATACCCATTATTATACTCTTTGAGTAGTATAATTTTTTTTATGAGTATTTACATCAATGTTTTATAGTCCTTCTTTTATGAGGTGTACGTTTCGAAAGTTACCCAAATCGGTACGGGAACCTTTCACCCTATTCTTTTTAAAAGACTTCTTTTTGTTAGGTCTTTTAATTTACATCTTATTATGTTGGGATATGTTATTATATATCCTTATTACTATAAATGATATGTACAAGTGATGAGATACCCTTTTTATCTCTCATCGTCTCATTTTCTGAATTTTAAAATGATGGCGTTAGGCTGTTGAATTTCTATAAGGGAACTTCTTAACCCAATTTCAATTCTTTAGGTTAAACCTCTACTTCTTGATTATGTCATACTATGAATATGTGTGGATGACCTCTGATTGTTTTACACTTAATATCCTCTTATATTGGGTGTATTTATATTTTCCACACATAATTATGTAATTGATTTATCCTTAATCTAAGGATACCGACTTTGTAAGGGACTTCGTCTCAATCTCCATTCATTGAGGCATATTTTGTTTTATTAACAACTTTCTTTTATATGGTGTATAAACCCCTTTTGACTTTTACTTTTATTCAAAAGGAATCTTTTTATACGAAATGTTTTACTAAACGACAAAATGAATGTTTTTGTCTTATGTATACGACAACAACGACTTCTCCACTGCCGTGACCATTATTTAAGTTTCGACTTCCTCTACAAGCCATAACTTTTTTTATGAAAAATAAATACCATGTTTTACTTTTATTTTATTTTGGTATTGAAAATGGTTTTGATAAAGTTTTGATTAGATCAATGTGGTGTATTGATATCTTGTGATTGAAATATGGAAATGTTGTGTTTCCTTTATACATGTTTTATATGATACGATTATGTTATGGTTCTTGGGCATTGTTTATGAACACGGGTGGTTCCGTGATAAACTAAGGGCAGGTGAGCCCGATATAGATCTCGAATGCATTGGGTAATGTGACGGAGGTAAATGTGAATGTTTCTCCTAAGAGATTTAGGGAATATACTGTGATGGGTATTCCAAACGTAACCATGAGGGTTACTACCTACATAAGAATGTTATGAATGCCTAAAGTTACCTTTATGTCTTATGATTTCTATGAGTTATTCATAAATCTTATGATTTCATGAGGTATATTAAAGTGCTTATGTTTTATGAGTAAAGTACGATTTCATTGATTCTTATGTATACATGAACTAATGTTTCCATTCTGTATTTTTATATCCCTTACTGAGCTTTTAATGCTCATCCCAACTTTTTGATATGTTTTTTAGGGCAAGGGAAAGGTACATGATGTGATGATAGTGTCAAGGAAGTGTCAAGAAAGAATCCATGTTTTATTTAAAATATGTTTCCTTTAATTATAAGAGTGAATATTGTCTTTGATGTAACCACCTTGTTTACAAGTGGAATGTAATGCATGATATATGATCTAATTCTCTAAAACTCTAAACCTGGAAAGATCCTCAATGTGAATTCTTGAAATAACTCAAGATTAAGTAATGTTTAAGGCTGGGGCCTTATACCTATTATAAAACAATGATCTTTAATAGAATCATCCAAGGTGATATCATGAAGATAAGGTACTAGTTTAAGGAAGTGGCGAGCATAATTCAAAACTGACTGGTCGTTATTCTTGAGGAAATACACCTTCATCACCTTAGACACTTTCATGGTATCATGGAAGTATTTTTGAATGAAAAATTCCTTAAAAACATCCCATGAAAGGTCCTTTTATGACTTATTCTGAATGATGGACTTCTACCACTTCTATCTTGGACCTCTAAGCATAAAGGTGATAGGATTAAGCTTGAGAGACTCTAGGAGTTAAAAAATGTTAAAGAGGTTATTAATATTCACTATCCACTCTTTCATCACATGGGAACCTTGTTTTCTATAGAATATGGGGGGATTATGTGATGAAACTCTTCAACATAGTCTTAAGGTTTATCTAGGAGGGTAAGAACACTATACACCAAAACTAAATCAAATAGGACAACCAACACGAGTTAACTTTGATCAATAGAAGGGTATACTTATGGAGACTCAACCACAACTCCCTCTTCAAGTTTCTTAAGTACTTGGTGGGGGGTACTTGAAAATAATGAAAAATAAAAAATAAAATCAAAATAAGTTTCACAATTCAAAACTATATAAAATCAAATATAAATAGGTGAGAAAATCTCCAAATACCTTATAATATTTCAAAATAAGTAAGATTAACCTTTTTAAATATTTAAAAATCGAAACTTTTAATGAAACTTGGATACATTTTATAAAACCCCACATTAAAATTCCTAAAAAAATTATACAATACCCCTTTTCCACATTAATATATATATAGCCTTAAAAAATAAAACCTCATTTTAATTCCAAAACATTTTATAACATATTTTGAAGTATAAAATTACATCTTTTTAAAGATAAACACCAAGGGTTTTAACATAAAAATCCCAATGAATCCAACCCAAATAACATTAATAATCCATATAAACCACCTCATTTCATCTAAAATAAATAATAAAAGAGAATAAGAACCATTAAGAATCATAAAAAATAAAAAATTAATAATTTAAAATTTTAAAATTATGCACAATTTGGCTGCACGGTCTAGAAAATTGTGTGCTAACTATGAAAAGTCACCTGGAAGTTACCTAGAATAGGATGCATGGTCTATGCATGGTTTTCTAGACTATTCATAGTAAACTAGGAAACCCTGGGTTCCTTCCCATTTCATACTCCAAATCATGAATTTTCTCAAAATATCTCATAAATCTTTAATATAAAATACAAATAATCAAATAAATACTAAATGTCTCAAAATTAATCAATAACAAAGATCAAATTTGAGACAGAGACATCTTGAAGACCCCTGAAAAATAAAAGTTCAATACAAAAAGTATTTTCCAAACACTTACTTGTACCTACCCCTTGAGCTCTATGGATCTTATCTCTTGTCTACCATAACTCTCCAAAAAACAATCAGGCCCTAATACCATTTTTTCATGATCCAACTTGGGATACCCCTAATCTGGATATCCAATCTGGACTGTGACATGTCCTGAGGCATGTTCCTAATTTTCATGGGCTGCAAACTAGTTCCTGTGAACAAAAATGTACATAATTGGGAACAATTTTACCCAATGAAACATATAATAAAAGAAGGTCTTCCACCCAAAATTCCAGCATGACCACTTTATAAGTTTGGGAATCATGAAAATAAAAAAGAATTTTTAATAATAATCAAAACCAAATAAGGAATAAGAATAAACAAAACTAATAAAACAAATATGAAACCAATAAACAAAACCAGGACATCCCAACATTACCAAGGTTAAACTTTAATTACAAGATCCAATTTAAGATAGGAAAAAAAGTAGAGTAAAATGTTGATGTGGATGAAATAAATGATAAACCAAAAACACAACCAAGCCAGGTCCCATAAAATAAACAAACACCCATCTCCATGTGTCAAGTAAATAATCATAACTTTCCACCTCTTACATACCCAAATCAGAATCCAAGGACTATCCACTAGATCCAAGAAGAATATGTACAGAAGCAATAATATAATATATGTGAGCAAATAATTCCCAGTGGGTATCCTCCCCACGCACTATGCATAACCTTCAAAATTAAATCCATTTAAATCTAGTTTGATATAAAAATATAGAATTAATATTTATAACTTTTGAATAAAAAAATATCATGAGACCGTCACTTAAGTTATTCTTTACAAGGTTTACAAGTTACATATTTTAATATAAACATGCTTTAAAGTTTTTCCTAAAAACGTAGTATTTGGAAGAAGAGAAATAGTTTTAAAACTTCCTTTGGAAATACCCAAGTTGGAGAAACAATGGAAATAAACTTTCTATTTAAGTTCTTTTGAAATTCATACCAACTGAATGCCATATAAGGAATGTCGGTATAAAAAATAGAAGCACTAAAAAAATAGACATAACATTAATGACAAGGACCATTATAAAATAATCATGGGATAATCGAATTATGATCATCATGGGAACACCTAGGATCCATAGAGTCATTCTAGTAAAAACCCCAAAATGGAATCCATCTAATTGGCACCTAGTGTGATAAAACGTCCCAAACACTTGGTTTTAACCAACCTAGCATGAATGGACAAGAAAATCCATTAAGTAGAGCATAGTCATAACTTGGGGCCATTAGACAAAATGGAATCATAAAATAGTGTAGTGCTACCTAGATTTCCCACCCAGCAACCCATGGATCCTAATGACATATAAATGGAGGTGAGAAATTGACAAGTGACGTTAGAAATAAATATAATAAGCAATAATAATAGCGCACCCTCACCTCCAATCACCCTTTATAGAAGAGTCCCATTTTTCAAGAATAACATATAATAACATTATCCTCTAACTAGGATAAACTCATCGACCTCACATAATATCAATATCATATTTAACTTTTTCACAATAATAATAAGGGGCGTGCTTCTATCGTGAACATGCACTAAGAAAACCTTTATTTAAGTTTCAACAAGGACTTTAAAACATAATTAAAAACCCAAAATATAGGACCATAATTTAGAAATCATACCATAAAACATTATCAATGAACCTTAAACAATCAAGAAGAAAAAAGACAATTCTAGAAGAATCCAAACACACTCATAGTTTGTAAGCAATTCTTAGAAAAATGTGAGCTACCTCATTAAAACATTGTTAGGAATCAAAACACTTTTAATTATTAGATTATTTTGGAGATGACCACTTAGGAATTTCTATAGACACTTAGCTTTCATAGTAAAATATTTTAGAATTTAAGGACTGGGAAATCATGAAAAACCCTTTATCACAAGTGAAATTTATGAGGAAACTTAATTCCTTTGACAAGGAATCAATAGATATGTTTAGAATAGCTTCTAAATCATTCATAGCAGGGAATAAAACTAAAAATATATATCCATGGATTTAATTTTTAAAGTTTATACATAGAGAAACCTACCTCAATCGATGAATCTCTAAAAAACTGTGTTATTTCACCACAAAGGAGCTCAATAATCCTCTAAAGGATCAACAAAAACCCTAAAATAAGGAAACCCCCAAATAAAATTCGAGAAATACTAAACTCTGGGTTTTCATGACCGTCTTAGTGTTAAAAATGAAGTGGAGAAGGAAGGAGAGGATGGGAGGAAGATATTTAGATGAGTTTTCCTCAAAGAATCTCTATGAAAAAGAGAATACACCATTCATATGATTAATCTGCATGGTTACCCCTATCCACATGTGATTAAGTTGCATGGTTACTCATAAATGAGTGTTAACCGTGCACCCTTCACTGAACTAAAAATTCACATCTAGGATTACATCGCATGGTTTTCTACTAACCATGTGGAGATTTTGTTACACTTAAAAATTTCCATAATTAGAAAATTTCAACTCTAAACTCCTCCAAGTCAATGAAATTCAATAAATAAATAAAATTATAAAGAAAAGTGAAATAGAGGTGTGACACTCACTCCCATTATAACATTTTAGTTTCATTTCAGTCTCCTTTTCCACCACGGCTCTCCATCTAACAAATGTTATAAAACCTCATACTTGTTCTTAATAAAGAACACTCACACGTTCTTTTTTTGTATCGTTGATGAGGTTATTATAGTGCAGTGACCCGCCGTGAGAACGAACTGTGTAGCCCCCCTTACATCTATATGGACTAGTTCTAAATACTAATTATTAAGTGCCTCACATCCTATATTGAAGGAAACTTTTCACTTATTCCAAAGGACACGGTCCTTTAATGTTTCATACTCTATGCATGCATGTTTTAGTATACCTTTTGAAACTCGGAATTTTATCCTCTTCTCGCCGATGTGATTGATACACTTGTGGCGTAACTTATTAGCCCTCTGGACGTCCAGCCGAGGGCCTTGTCTATCCCTGCTCCACTTCAGTTTCCGATCCCCGGTAAAACCCTCACCAGATCTTCGGGTCCGGTCGTTTCTGGGATGGCGGAATCTGCAGATGGAAGATCCGCTTCCGGTGTTTCCTCTCAATCAGCTGCCGCCGATGGCGATCGGACACTCCGTCGCTTCGCGTTGCCTTCCCTCTCTGCCCTCGTGATCCAGAAGGGAGACATCACGAAGTGGTTCGTCGATGGTTCTTCTGATGCCATCGTTAATCCTGCAAATGAGAGAATGCTGGGAGGTCTAGGCGCAGATGGAGCTATACATGGAGCTGCTGGTGGAGATCTCGTTGCTGCTTGCCGTAAGGCGCCAGAAGTGCGACCTGGAATTCGCTGCCCTACTGGAGAAGCAAGGATCACCCCGGGTTTCAAGCTGCCTGCATCCCATGTAATTCACACTGTCGGACCCATCTATCACAAGGATAATAACCCTGAAGTCTTTCTGGGAAGTGCATACAGGAACAGTTTAAAGATGGTTGGAGAGAACGGTATTCAATTCATTGCATTTCCTGCCATTTCATGTGGTGCGTTTGGTTATCCTTTTGATGAAGCTACCATGGTAGCTATATCTACGGTTAGGGAGTCTGCAAATGGCTTGAAAGAAAGTGCATTTTGTTCTGTTCTCGGACGAAATATACGATGCATGGGTGGCGGCGGCTGACAGATTGCTGAAAGCGTAATCCTCTGCCAGCGCACTCTCTGATTTTTATCGTAGTGTATTCTGGTAAGATCCTGGAGTTATGGAAATCAGAATTGTAGTGTTATTTTGCTCCCTATACACGTTAATTGTTATTTAATCTGTTTTATGTGTGTGTCGTAACTTATTAGTTCTTGAAGTCGATTGTCCGACATGAATTACTCCTTCCAAATTCCTTTTAAGATACAGAGTCCCATAATTTTCACCTTTGGACACCATCATGGAACCCTATATGATTTTCCACACAGCATAAGTAGATATTATATAGAAACCATATTCTCCAGTTTTCTTACTGAGATTGGGTTCTTCTACAACCTTGGTATGTGCCTCACTCCTTGAAACTCCTGCAAGCATCCATTGGAAGTTTGGATGGAAACATCACACTATCCTAAAATCTTGAGTGATTCATCATCTTCATGATAAACATTATCAAACCTTCTGAATGCATAATTTTGTGTGCATCCACTCTCAGATATAGAGTGAAAATAATCCCCATTGTCAATAATACATTACTCAAATGGGTTGGTGGTGCTCAGTAAAAAACTTCTTTTATCTTTTAAAATGGGGTTTGCGGATGAACATCTGAAAGCATACCTTCCAAAATTGACCCTTCGGTCCCTTTGGTCCTTTTTCACATGCCCTATTTTTGAAAATGCTACTATATATGTCTAGGCCTAATAGAATCCCTCAACTCATTTTTAATTTTTCTTTTCCCATTCTTCTAACTTTTACATTGAGCAGAACATCCTCTGCCTTCTATACTAAATATAGTTACGGTAGTTCCATGGTCCTCCTTTCAATGAATCTCTTCATCCAAAATCAAATCATGAACATCCCTAAACACCAAGTCAGCCTTATCAATAGAATTTATCACCATAGTGACCATCACATCCTATGAATTCGAAAGCTGTGAGAGAAGGATCAACACCCACACTGACCCTATGAACTTTACATTTACAACCCCCAACTGACTCTGAATCATATTGAAGTCATTGACTTGATCTTCCACCAACCTGTCTTCTAACATCTTTATACAAAAATTGAATACATCTGAAATGATTTTTTTATAGTTTTTGGCTTATCATACATGTCATTAATCATAGACATCAACTCAATAGTTGTTTTCACCTACCAGATATTGAAGGCCACGTTATGGTCCAATAGTATGTGAACAAATCCTAGTCCCTTCCAGCTGATCATTTCTCATTCATCCTTTGACATTACTTCGGTTTTAATCCTTTCAATTAAATATCAAGATATTTCTATAATAGATAATCTTTAATCTACATCTTATGGAATCTGCAATCTAACCCATAAAACTTATCAATTCACAACTTTGCTTATTCCAACACCATCCTTCCAAAACTAAACTCCCACTGAATTTAAAAAGCATTAAAGGGTCAATAACCTGCTTACCGGAAGTCCCTTACAAGTTCATGCTTAGAAAACTACTCTAATATAAGATTTGAACACTTAAACAGGGTCCATATGTATCAAGCTCTATTACTAATCTCTGAGAAAACTTGTTATGTCATATCCCATTATCCAAAACCACCCTTCGAAATATCCAATGTGAGAAATTTCAAACTTTCCAAAACCGAATGACACTCGATATAATGTATCCGAACTGAAAAGTAATGCATCCCATCCATGTATTGAATCATTTCTAGGTCAGAAATACCTTCTGAAATCAAAACAACCCCAGAATAATGAACACAACACAAAATAGAATGAAAACACATGAATTAATGTGGTTTGGGACTTATCCTACTCCATGGGATTAATACTACAACTTTTGGATTAGATAAGAAATAGGAAGTAAAGACGCTTTCATGACAAAGACTTATCTCTCATGCTATCATTCCTACCACCATAAATGTAAAGAAAAAGGAACAATCTCAGTACAAGTGACCCTAGACATCAATTTATAGATTAGTATCATAGAAGCCAGAAAGTTCCATTGGTTCCAACTCCTGCCTCCATCTGGTTCCATTTCATAGGTTTTTAATTATCTCATTTCAAAAGTTATAGAAACTTATCCATTTATAGTTTTCACATCCAAACCTAACACTAAATACATTTTTGTTTTCAATTCTATTGATATGACACATGAAATAAACAACTTCTTAGATTACCTCACTCATCTCTTACTAATTCATAACTCTATGTTTTAGCCAACCTACTACCCACTTCATTGTACACTCACATGGTCAATAAAAAATACCAAAAACATTTATATTATTGTCATGATATACAAAATATCTCGATATATTGTTTTTCATTCTTTATACATAAGTTGATTAGTGGAGTAAAAAAATCCTATCTGAATGGAGATGGCATGGTTATTACCAATAAATGTGCTATAAGAACCTTGTACACTTGTAGGAGTTTTTTAGGTCACACTACACAAATACATCAGGTAATAATATACCAAATGGAATGTAGAGATGAATTCAGAAATGGGTTCATATACTAAAATCATGTTTTTATGTTGGCATAACTTCCTAATAGTGTAAACCCCATTAGGTGTAAGTGGGTATTCAAGAAAGAGATGGGCATGGATGGTAAATTGAATAATTTTAAAAAAAATGGTAGTTAAAGGTTTTAAGATAAGCCAAGACGTTGAATTTGACAAAACCTTTTCACTAATAGATATATCTAAACCCATTTAAATTATAATTGTCATGGTAGCTTACTGATGGAGTGTGTCATGAACTCCTTATCAATAATATTTTAAAACTCTATGGGATACAGTATAGTGCAACCCATGTGTCATCTCAAAGTGAGGATCAATTATAACTCAGTGAATTCTAAATTAGATTCCTCTTTTTTTAATTAAAGTTTAAAAAAATTAAACACATGTAGGCAATGAAGATGATGGAATGAAAAATGAACAGAATAAAACAAGAAAGATAGGTGTGGAATCAAAGGTGAGAGGTGGCTGAATCTAGGAGACCATGGACCCACTCATTCAAGTCTACTTCAAAATGATTTATATCATAACTCATTTGCTATGAAGACTCTATACCATTCCTCCAACTAACATTCCCAGATAAATGAAATGGATGCATGCAATACACACAACTGTGCATTCCAACACACACTCATGTCTCCTCTTGTAACTGAGACCTTCACACTACACTCTCATCGCATACACCTCATTCTAAACCTAGTTTTATATGCTCAATGAGGGGAAACTAAATTTTTAAACAAGGAATGAAATTCGAGAGGTAAAAAATATGGATAGAGTGGCCACCGCCTCTTCTTAACTCACACTATCACTACTATGGTGAGTCCCGAAGACCTATTGGAAGACCTTTTCACTTGACTCTGCAACTCAAAACTACTCAAACTATAAATGAGAAAATAATAATAAATAGATAAGAAAACTCTCTAATGGATTACAAACTCATTGGTCCAAATCTTCAAGGATAGTTGTACATCTCTTGGGTGATCAAACAACACCTTGCCTCCACACTCAAAGCATCCATAAAGTGGACAAAGAAAATTTTTATTCTAATCAGAAAGTGTTGAACTACTCTAATTTTAGCAAGGGGTCGGACTAAACTATCCGTGTCCAATCCAACCCGCAATCATAGTGATCTATTTCTCCTCTTAAGGGCTTCCTACAAAAACTCTTGAAATCTTCCTTGAATCCCATAATCACACCACATGTAAGACCAAATTTAATCCTTGTTTTCAGCTTCCAGGAGGCTCCAGTTTCAAGTATCTTCTTCCCATTACTCCTCAAACAACTCCCAAGATTTATTTGATTCCTTCTTCATGCATGTATGACACATGTGCACTCGTGATGAATCCAAGTCTTCAAACAACTCCCAATATTTCTTGTTCTCTCATGTATCACCTGGACTCCATGTGCACTCGTGTTGAATCCAAGTCTTCAATCAAGAATCTCACTCTTTTTTTGGTATTTGCATACTAACACAGGGAACCCATACATAATGATTCAAGTGTTTGCAGTGATTCAAGCCTTGGGTGGTGAGAAAAGAGCACCGCAGACACTTTCTGATAAATCTGTAGTCATAAATGGAAGAAGGTCCTTGGGTTATTCACACACAGTTTTGGGCTCCCTGTGTTAATATGACATGGGATGGGTTTCATGGTTACTTTGAAATAACTTGTGAATCTACTCAAGCATCCCTTACGTATCAGTTGTTTCATCCTCGTGGCAAAGGTAGTCCACCCTTAAGTATCATCTTTAATGCTCATTCAACTCTTACTATCAATTGTTTCATCCCCATGGAAAATCCATTCACCCTTACATATCACTCTGGTCGCAGGGTTACCTTCATGCATTGTCCTGTGTACTTTTATGTATGGAATTTTCCAAATTTCCAATCTGTAACTCTGAAGGATTCTTTCATATATTAGTGGTGGCTTTTGCATATCAATCAGGAAACCTTTACGTATTGACCTGGTGAACTTTACATATCAATGTTTTTCATATGTAAGGGTTTGGGGGTGCGGGGTAGGTCGTGGGGTCAAGTCCTTGGTCTTGCGATTTAATGTAATTTTATTTCTTGTGTCGTGTGCCGCTTTCACGGTTGTACCTAATTTTTAAATGCTTTACCTTTTTCATATAACATATTCAACAGAGCAACTCTTACGAATGGTAAAAATTTACGTATTCCTTATCCCATATGTAATGGTTTTAATCATACACAAAGTACTTCTTAGCTGGTTAAATATCACGTAGCCACTGTTTGCACCTAAAAGATAATTGAAAATCCCTTTTATAGTATAGGTATTATCCAAATAAATTTAAATATGATTAAATAAATTAAAATCATGTGTTTTATATAGTTAAAAATAAATTCCCATTTTTTTCATAAATTTCCAAAAATCTAATAATTTTCCTAAAATTGTTAATATATGGGGGAAAATTGAAAATGAAAATAAATAAAAAATTCACGATTTTCTCATTTTATCACTCCTATATGCTTACCCTTTTTCATGGGGAAAAATCTAACATACGAATCACAATTCCCACAAAAATAAAGGGTGAGACAATATCCCAAATATCCCAAATTCCCTTCAAATTGGAATTCATCGTGTTTCATTTGTGGAATCAATTTTCTTTTAATTTTATTTTCTCACATTCAAATTTTTTCAAATTTTTTCAAATTTATTAAGTCGTCCATGCCATATGTTTAGCTTACCTCATAATGAATTCATTCCACTTCCCTCTCAAGTGTAAAAAAATATAAAAAATTATGTTCATCTCAAAGTTATTCTAGTCATACCATAGTCTTCGTATCATCCTCACACTACATACAAGAGAAAAAATATGTGTAATAATCATAATTATTTTTCATGGGTGTGCATTGAGGTCAAGGGTTGGTGGGTTCAATGTTAAATAATTAGACTAGAGAAAGGAGGCTTGGATAGTTAAATATAAAGCATGATCAATCATTCAAAGCACAAAGTTAATCCCTCACTATACATGAATCACCCACTCAATTTTCCCATTTTTTAAAAACTAGATCACAAGTCATGAAAAATGAGATACAATAAAGGATTATTACTCTTATTTTTTATATACATTGTTTTCTTTATTTTTTGAACATTTTTTCCTCTTTTTTATAGACTATGAGATGAAAATAGAATACAATGAATGAATTATGATACATTACCATTTTATTTGATTAGGGTTATGTCCATACAAATAAGTAAATCATTAGACACCATATCCATTTTTTATCTTTTTTCAAGAGGGAACAAATGAATTACAATGAAATATTCATGACACGTGGAACTTCCCTCAATTGGTAACCAGCCCCAACACTCCCATTAAATGTCACTCATCCCCATAATAACACATGACATACCTAAATCCCCCATACTCATTTTGAACAATGATCATGCAATGAATTCAAGAGTGTGGGTGGGTAGGGAATATAAGATTGTAATGTGGATAACCTACAAGGGAATGCATGGATACTAAGGGTTTCACAAGGCTAAATATAATGGTGGATATTGAAATGAAAAAAAAAATAATGGTTTGTGCCATCGAAGTGCCTCAATCATACTAGCGCACATATTTATTCTCAAAAGCTTTGATGAAGGATAAAACTGAGTTCTATATTACAAACACAACTTGGGTTCACTCAAGAATATAGGGTACTAGGAAGAATATGGAAAATGGGTTTATAGTACCTTTTAGGATGAGAAAATAGTATTAGCCAGTGCTAATGAAGCATGAGTTTCAATAATTCATCAAACTCCTAAGAATGTTTGAAAAATCTAAAATCCAGTGAAAAAAATAATATCAACGCTAATTCAAACTCATTTTTCCAAAAAAAAAAGGATTTTCCATCACAAATGACACAAGTTTGAAAAGTGATGGTACACATTTCATTTAAGACCAAATGTATTCCTAAAAAAGAAAAATAAATCAAAAAAGGAAACACAAACACACTGAAAATACATAACCTAACACACAAGCAGACCTTCCCCCACACTTATTTAACATGAATATGTATGTGCATGCTAAGCATAAAATGATATAAAAAATATACACACTGAATTTGAAAAAGATAAATATGACCTAAATATAAAGCGGATATACCATGTAAGCTTCATTATGTCATAAAAAATGTTCAATGGATATTTTCCATTCCCTATTACCTATAAAGAGAAAAAAATCAACATTATAACTATGAAAATAAGTATGAAAAAATTACTTGAAGGTTTATTTTAAGAAGTGAGAAGATGCTAATTCTCTATTTCCATCACATTCACTGTTCAATCCTACTTCAAAAATACATAGAAAAACAAAAAAAATATTATTTAAACTAATATTAAACTAAAGTAAATTAAAAATAAGATAAAAGGGAAGAAAATTTTGGCTTAAACCCTCCATTGGGTGTTGTGTTTTTTCATATCCACAACTGGATGGTTTTTGTGTCATCCCTCATCAGATGGAGGTTGGAACTTATGTTTTTTGAATCACAAAATTTTCTTAGCTCCTTTGTTATTCATATTTCATTTCTTTTGGACAACCACTAATAACTCCCTCTTGAGGTCCTTATTTTCCATAGTGTGTAGTGTCACCACTACTTTTACACGATTTTGTTGATTTTTATGGTATGAGGTTTGTGGCAACAGGATATATAGATCCTCAACTTTTCCTTCCATGCCACTTCAAGCTAGTGATTCCCTAATGTTCACTTGATTATCACCTACCAGAATGGGTATCCAAGTCCACTCATACTACTATGTCCTCTTCTCAGCTCCATCCACCTTATTTTTGGCTTCAATAACAATGTCCTTCATCACTTGTACATATGTAGCTGCATCTGTAAGGTGAATACTAGGGAAATAGGTTTTCAAAATAAATTGTGAAAAATCTAAAATAAAGGAGTGCATATTTAAATGATCTACCTTAAAATTTTCAGCTAATATTTATTTTCCCTCATCCACTGTTGATAATAGTTTTCATGTAAAAATAGTGGTAATTCTAGCCTTTCCTCCCATTCAAACACCCCTTCATCATCCTCATCCTACAATAACTCGGGTGGTTATGTAAATACTACATAGTGAAATTCATATTGTATTTTATTTTTAATAAAATATGAATAAAATGAATTATAGGAAGAATCATCTCCCTTATAAGTTCCAGTTGGTAGCCCTTTTACAACATTCAATGCTACTCAAAAATAGCTTTAATGGGTAGGCAATAGACGTTCTTCCAGGTTCCTCTCAACCTTTTCATCATCTTCCTTGAAAATCAAAGGAAGTTTCTCTTCTACTTTGTCTATATAAGATTCAAATAAGAATTGTGATAACTATTTAAGTTCATTTTCCAAAGATTCCAAATATTATTGTTTTATATTTCATTATGGTCTTCAATAATCTCCTTAAAATCTCCCTCACTAATAGCCTTGAAAATCCCCATTACTTTCTTGGTGAAGTATACAACAATGTCTTCCATGGAGGGTGAGTCAGAAACATGGTGTTTTTTCCTTTTTAATAAATCAATAGATAAACAAGTAGTAAAGAAAACACTTATAATAAAACCAAACCACCCCAAAAATGATGCCATAATGATGAAGGATTTTGTTAGGAACACCTTATCAATAACATTTTAAAACTCCATGGGGTTGCAGTTAGTGCAACCCACGGGTCATCTCCCAATGAGGCTCAATGCTAACTCAATGAATTCCAAATTATTTCCATATTTATTTAAGTAAATTAAACACATGAAGTTAGTGGATATGATGGAATGAAAAATGAACAAAAAAACAAGAAATAAATGTGAAGAATAAAGGGTGAGAGGTGGATGAATCTAAAAGACCACAGATAAACTCATTCACATTCTACTTTGGAATAATTTCTATCTTAAATAACTAAATATCTAGATTTTATACCATTCATATAGCTAATAATCGTAGTTAAATGAAATTGATTCATGTAACACAAACAATCATGCATGCCAACACACACTCACATCTCCTCTTACATCAAAGACCTTCATACTACACTCTCATCTAACACACCTCACTCTAATCCAAGTGTTCTATGATCAACAAGGGTAAACTAAATATTTAAACAAGAAATGAAATCCTAGATGTAAGAAATACAGACAAAGAGTGGCCACTGCCTCCTCTTCACTCACACTCTCACTGTTATGGTGATTCTCGAAGACCTAGTGGCAAACTTGCTCACATGACTCTATTACTCACCACTAATCAAATAGTAAATGAAAAAATAATAGTAAATATATAACAAAACTCCCAAATGGATTAGCACCTAATTATTCTAATACTTAAAGGATGGTTTTACATTTCTTGGGATATCACACAGAACCTCACCTCTACACACCCAACATCCATGAAAAGAACAAAGAAAAATTCAATTCTAATCAGCATGTACCAAAGTATTCTACTTTTGGAAAGGGGTTGGACTAAAATATCCTTGTTTAGAACAAACCCAAATCACACTGAACTTTTTATCCTCTTAATTTCTTTACATAGTAACTCTTGAAATCTTGCTTGAATCCCAAGATCATACCATGTGTGGGACCAGATTCAATCCACATCATCAGCTTCTAGGAGGTTCTAGCTTTGAGCATCTTCTTCCATGCGCTCCTCAAATTGCTCTCATAATAAATTTGATTTCTTCCACATGTATTTATGGCACATGGATCACTTCATAACTATTTTATTGAAATGGTAAGGAATTATTTAATTGGAATATTTTATTATTCTCTCGCATCATGCATGGACTACATGTTTACTTTTGATGAACCCAAGGGATTCATTCCAATGTCTTGATCTTTATTAGTGTTTCTAGACTGATCCAGGGAAATCATTCAGGATGATTCATGTGTTTGTAGTATTTCCATACTTTGGTGGTGGTAATAGAGAATCATGGACCCATTGTAATAAATCTCTAGTCATAAATGGTACCAAATCCTTCTTGGGTTATGTGTATGTAATTGTGTGATCCCCATGTTAATCTGACATGGGATGGGTTCCACAGTTACTTTGATGTAATTTGTGAATCTACTCAATAAACCATTTTTTATTAGTTGTTTCATCCATGTAAGAAAGGCATTAACCATTTCATATCTTCTTCAATACCTATTCAACTCTTATGTAACTTTTGTTTCATCCCCATGGTAAAGGCATTCACCCTTACGTACCACTCGAGTCATGGGGTTACCTTCACATATCATCCCATGTACTCTTACGTATAGAATTTTACAAATTTACAATCTATAACTCTAAAGGGGTCTTACTTATAAAAGTGGTGACTTCTAAGTATCAACTAATAAACCATTATGTATCGATCTAGTGACCTTTACATGTTAGTGTTGTTCATACGTAAGTTTTTTTCTTTTTTTTCTCATATGACAGCTTCAGAAGAGTAACTCTTATGTGTGGGAAAAAATATTACATATCCCTTATCCCATATATGAGGTTTTTCCCTTTAATTATAATCCCTTGTGATGTCTTTTTGTAACCATTTAATCACATTCCAAGTATTTATTAGCTGGTTAAATATCACGAAGCCACTTTTTACACCTAGAAATCATTGAAAATGCCTTTTTAAGTATATGAATTATCCAAATAAAATCAAAAATAATTAAATAAACTAAAACCATATATTTTATACTATTAACAATAAATTCCTAATATATTCCTAAACTACAAAAAATGTGATAAATTCCCTAAAATAATGAAAATATAGAGGGAAATTGGAAATATAAATAAATAAAAAATTTCAAAAATTTATCCTTTTATCACTTACCATGATTATTATATTTTGAAGTTTAATTTCAAAACTTCATTTATAGATAAAAACTTATATAAAATTTCAATAAGATATAACTATAAGGGTTTGCGACATCAAAGGTATCCAATATAATATGCAAGATATAAGGATCCATTTATAGATCAAAGTGGGTTCCAAATTGTGATGTCCCGACCCGAGAGCCACTAAACGGTGCTCTAAGCCGGTTGGCCACATGCCCTCAAGCACGCCTCCCCATACGCCAGAGGGCACCAACTAGTAGCAAGGGTATGGTTAGTCAGTCTTGGGGTGACTATACCCTCTTTTATTAGAATAAAACACCAACGAAAATAAATAACAATAACCAAGTACGAAAGCGTATAAATAACCAGAACAAATCCATGTCATATAATAACTAAAACATGAAAATACAATGCTCAAATTAAAGGTAAAACATGCTACGACAATGCAAATGTCAAGTGTCTACAATGTAACTAAAATTAAATACATGACAACTCCCAAGCGGGTCCTGAACCAAGTCTGGTTCCCTCACCCGTGCTTCAATTCCAAACAACAACATATCCTAGGGCCTTGCCCTTATCCCGTCCTACAATAATAAAGTCTGCTCGAGTGCCGATCAGGTGGCCCAAATATGGTGTGAGTACAACTCAGTAGGCCACCACCAACGGTGTCTAAAACGAGTCCAGTCAAAAGATAGTGCATGCAATTTTATGAAGCAATAAATACAATGCATAATTTAAACAGTTATCACATTGTCCTTTAATCTTTAATCATCACATTAGGACAATTTCAGCTCATGTTTCCCATTTGAATCATCATTCATCATTCATTAATCATTTAGTGTAGGTCATCATGCCTAGAACCACATAATCTCAAGCTTGGATAACTATTGGGGAGGAATGCTATGTCCAAGTCCCAACTTCTAATTGGTTTAGAACTCCATGTCTAGTACCACAAAAATCTTAGTCATTTAATCATTCATTAATTCACAGGAATTCTCCACATCATTCCATTACTAATCCAATTATTAGTTAAATATTTCAAAGTCTATTAGTTAATTCAATAATTAACTAAGTAATAACCCATTAATTAATTAATTAATTAATTAATCAATCAACACAATTCTCATTCCATAATTAATTATTCATAATTAATTATCCATATCAAATCTCAACTTTTCATAATTAATTCTCACAATTAATTATCTTTGATCATCATCATGGCACATAATTAATTCTCATAATTAATTATCTTTGGTAAAAAACATGACACATAATTAATTCTCACAATTAATTATTGTTTCCGATGCTTTCGCTGGGGCGCGCGCATCCGTCTATGTAGGATGCGCAGCTATTGCCCCGCATTCCCGCTTTCCAAAGGCGGGCGACATATGTTCCTTATTCAGGGACGTTTTCTCCTTGATTGAAATGGGATGATGGGATTTCGGTTCTTCCATGGATTCCTCCTCGAAACTCATCACCTAGTCTGGGTCTCCCTTATAGATTAAGTCGTGGTTCATGAATCTCGTTCCCGGTGCCATATCTTCATGGATACCGGTTAATTATACTACTTCCGTCAGGAAATTCCATGGGGTCTTGACATGGTAGCAACCTTCGGTCGGAGTAGACGGTAACATCAGGCATGTCGGGGCATCTCTGGATGTGTGGACATAGGAGAACCTGTATTCTTCCTCATAAGAGGGAATCTCAAAGGCTGCAGAACTCAAGGCATCCCATGTCAGTCGTGGGGTATCTTATGCCGGGGGCATGTCTCTGAGGTTTTCCTCAGCTTCCCATGTTTAAAACGGGGCACGCCGTGAGTTTAACGTCTTGCAGAGACAGTTACGCCAAAGGCGTGTCTTCCGAGGTTTTCATTAGGCATCTCATGTTTATCACGAGGTAGGCCACAAGTTTAACATCTTACGAAGACGGAATGTGGATGGTTAGAATGTCCCATAGAGACAGATCAGATTGGTATATCCCAAGGAGGGAACACCTGAAAGATAGATGGATCAGAACGCCCAATGAGGACGGATCCGAGGTGGTGCGCCCCAAGGAGGGAAGATGTCACACCATAATGGCTGATCTAAACACCACTGAGGGTGGATCAGGGAGAGTGCACCCCAGAATGGGGGACACCAAGGTTTACCATTGGCTGGGATTGAACCTCAGGGAGGTTTCCTACATACCTTGTGTAGACAACAGGGATCAAAACCCATGTAGTTCGAAGGGGTGATGAATCAGGGTGTACATAGAGGACAACAACCTGAATACATGATGGGGCTTACACGTGGATAGTGGCCTAGGTACTGCTAGGAGCAGTGAAGAAATGAATGACATGATCCCACCGAGATGTGGCGGCCCGGGTAAGAATCAGTATGGATGATGGAGAGTTGAATGAAGTTGAGTGGGAATGAGATGGAACCGACGTGAGGATGACAGTGATGTTGGGCTTGAGTCTTGAAGAGACTTCCTACGTATCCTTGTGGCAGGGAATAAAATTCCCCATAGTTTCGGAGGGTGGTGTTGGTGAACCAATGTGGAGGAGGACCTGGGGTCCCATGGGTGGGGGGCTTGAACCTCGTGGAGGCTTTCGTACCCTGCCTTGGCAAGGATCAAAGACCACGTAGTTCAGGTTGGTGTCGGTGAACCGACGTGAAAGAGGACCTGGGGTCCAATGGGTGGTGGTATTGAACCTCGTGGAGGCTTCCTACGTACCCTGCCTTGACAAGGATCAAAGTCCACGTAGTTCAGGATGGAGGATACAGTTTAATCGTTATGCGGGATGGGGGCGAACCGACGTGAAGGTGGAACTGGGGTCCGATGGTTGTTGGGATCGAACCTCGTGGAGGCTTCCTACGTACCATGCCTTAGAAAGGATCAAAGACCACGTAGTTCAGGATGGGTGTGGGGCTTACACTCTAGGATGCCTAGGGTGTTGGTGAACCGATGTGAAGGAGGTCGGAACGACCAGGGTGGTGGGCATGAACCTCGTGGAGGCTTCCTACGTACCATGCCTTAGAAAGGATCAAAGTCCACATAGTTCCAAATGGTGTGTGGGGCTTACACTCTAGGCTGCCTAGGGTGTTGGTGAACCGACGTGAAGGGGGTCAAAACGACCGGGGTGGTGGGCTTGAACCTCGTGGAGGCTTCATACGTACCCTGCCTTAGCAAGGATCAAAGTACATATAGTTCCAAATGGTGTGTGGGGATTACACTCTAGGCTTCCCAGGTGCCTCTAGGGAGTGGAAATGGTGAATGGGGCTTATGCAAGGAAGTTTCCCAGGTGCCGCTATGGAGTGACAATGGTGAATGGGGCTTACGCAAGGAAGCTTCCCGGGTGCCACTATGGAGCGGAAATGGTGAATGGGGCTTACGCAAGGAAGCTACCCTGGTGCCGCTATGGAGCGACAATGGTGAATGGGGCTTACACAAGGATATTGCCCGGGTGCCACTATGGAGCGGAAATAGTGAATGGGTCTTACGCAAGGATGTTGCCCGAGTGCCACTATGGAGCGACAATAGTGAATGGGGATTACATGAGGATGTTGCTCGTGTGCCGCTATGGGGCAGCAATGGTGAATTGGGCTTATGCTAGGAAGCTACCCGGGTGCCGCTATGGAGCAGCAATGGTGAATGGGGCTTACGCAAGGAAGCTGCCCGGGTGCCGCTATGGAGCGACAATGGTGAATGGGGCTTACGCTAGGAAGCTGCCCTGGTGCCTCTATGGAGCGGTAATGGCAAATGGGGCTTACACAAGGAAGGTGCCCAGGTGCCGCTATGGAGCGGCAATGGTGGATGGGGCTTATGCAAGGAAGCTGCCCGGGTGCCGCTATGGAGCAGCAATGTTGCATGGGGCTTACGCAAGGATGCTGCCTGGGTGCCACTATGGAGCGACAATAGTGAATGGGGCTTACACAAGGATGTTGCCCGGGTGCCACTATGGAGCGACAATAGTGAATGGGGCTTACGCGAGGATACTATCCGTGTGCCACTATGGGGAGGCAATGGTGAATGGGGCTTACGCTCTAAGCAGCTGCCCGGGTGCCACTATGGAGCGACAATGGTGAATGGGGCTTACGCAAGGAAGCTGCCCGTAATGTATTCCTCATGTTTGGCCATGAGGACATCCCAACTCACTAGTGGGTTGAGGCCTTCACCTATGTGCTAGTGCACAAGCGGGATAACACCAAGGGTGTTGGAATCAGTCCAAATAAAGGGAGATGAAAAGTGTGAATCCCATGCCCGACATTCGGAACGCAATGAGGGTAGCATGGCGATGGAGGATAACTGTTGACCGTGTTCAAAACACAACATCCATATCGTGTTAGCCTGAAATGGGGACAAACAAATGAGGGTCGACTGTTGACCGTGTTCGAAACACAGGACCTGACTCAAAGTGTTGTCCAAAGTCTTACAGGGTGTTGGCCCAGGACGGTAGGTGAGCTGATGCGTCATGGGACCAGACCGTTAGGGGGTCCCTTTAGACATGGGAGTGGATGATGATCTGAATGAAGGACACACAAAGCATGAGGTGGAGTGATGGAATGTTTGAACGGATTCCAGCGCTCTTGAAATTACACCACTGTACTCATGGAATTAGTCATCTTATGCTTGGAGTATAAGGCATCTCTTGTTTGGAGAAAGAGGCGTCCTATGTTTGGCACATAGGGTGTACTACAATTTACAGTCATGTAGATGGGACTGTTGGCATCTTATGCTTGGAACATAAGGAATCTCTTGTTTACAACAATAGGTATCCTATATTTGGAACATAGGGAATACTATAATTTATAATCATATTGATAGGACTGTTAGTCATCTTATGCTTAGAGCATAAGGAATCTCTCATATAGAGCAAGAGGCATCTTATGTTTGGAACATTGGGTGTACTATAGTTTATAGTCATGTAGAGAGGACTATTGACATCTCATGCTTAAAGCATGAAGCATCTCTTGTTTAGAGTAAGAGGCATCCTATGTTTAGAACATAGGGATGTACTACAGTTTATAGTCATTTAGAGAGGACTGTTGGCGTCTTATGTTTGGAGCATAAGGCATCTCTCGTATAGGGAAAGAAGCATCCTATGTTTGGCACATAGGGTGAACTACAATTTATAGTCATGCAGAGAGGACTATTGTCTTCTTACGCTTGGAGCATAAGGAATCTCTTGTTTAGAGTAAGAGGCATCCTATGTTTAACACGTTGGAGGTACTACAGTTTATAGTCATGTAGAGAGGACTGTTGGCATCTCATGCTTGGAGCATGAGGCATCTATTACATTGAGTAAGAGGAATCCTATGTTTGGAACATAGGGTTCACTACAGTTTAAAGTCATATAGATAGGACTATTAGGCATAAGGTGCCTAGAAATGGTTGGTGTTGGGACTTACGCAAGGGTGTCCCTTTCTGGTTCAACCTGGCATTGGAGCCAAGTGATGGGGTTTGGATGAGTTTCCTGAGGAATGGTTCGACTTAAGGTACTCGGGAAATTGATGATGAGAATATCAACTCACGACACGTTAAAGGGACTGAGAGGAATATGTAGACTCAAGGTGTTTCATGGTGTGTGGAGGAGTCTCTCAAATCATGGTATTCCATAGGTGGAAGGAGGCTGCGCATAAGGGCACAATGGAATATGTCGACGTCTTGGCCCGAAAAGTTCACGGTGCGACTCTCCATTTTTCATGGGGGTCAGTGCCAGTGCACAGCCCCCGTGGTATACACCGGTGGGAGCGAAGGTAGAATCCTCACAAAGGATAGGCCTTCACAAAGTAGCTTCACAGAGCAAAGGTCTCGCAGATCAAGGGCGACTCGCGAATTAAAGGTCTCTCCCAGAGCAAAGGTCTCTCACGGAGCAAAGCGTGCTTACGGAGCATGGACTCGCGGAGCAGCATCGTGAAGGAAGCTACTCGTGGAGCATGGAATCATGGAGCAACATTGTGAAGGAAGCTGCTCGCGGAGCATGGGCTCGCGGAGCTGCTTTGCGAAGGAAAGCGGAGCTCCGTGAACCGGGAGATCGGCCGCCCAAGGGGCGGAGTGGCCTTTTGTCTAATGGGGTGTGAACGGGGTATTTATAGGCAAGGGGCGCCATGAAGCAGAGCTATCTCGGTGTGAAGACAGATCTTGATCCGTGGTGGGTCGCGAATGTCAAAGGGCTTCACAGAGCCGGCCCACCTCCTTTCTTCGTGGCAGGTCCCTGAACGTCAAAGGGCTTCACGGAGCATCCCACCTCCTTGCTTCGCAGTGAGTTTGCAAACATCAAAGGGGTTCGCGGAGCATCCCACATCCTTAATTTGTGGCAGGTTCGCAAACGTTAAAGGGGTTCGTGGAGCATCCCACCTCCTTGCTTCGCGGTGATGCTCCGCGATCACGGAGGGGGCTTCGCGAACGGGCTTCGCGAACCAGTTTTCCAGCCCAACTTCAAATGTCCATAACTCCTAATCCGTAACTCCGTTTGGGACCTACAACCTACCAAATCGAATCTTGAGAAACGAGCTATGATCTTGGATCATGTATGGAAGCATCTAGAAAATTTTGGGGATGCATTTTCCGGGGTCTACAATTATCTTACACAGCCAAACATCATTTCATAATTAATTCCCCCCAATTAATTATCTTAACAAAATAAATTCAATAACTCTATTAAAATATCTCAACCAATATCAAATATCCAAAATATCTATTTGGTAAACCCCCTTCATTTGTTCCATGATTCAATTATCAATTAACCACCAAGGAAAACTCAATTCAATTCCACTTTCCTAATTACCCCACTTTAGGAAATCATTTATCAAGGTAATCTAGAAAATCATAAACTCACATTCACATATCAAAATAATGACTATGGGAGTTTGATTTAGACCACCTACCTCGGTTTATTGACAGAATTGAACCCAACAGAAATCCCCAAAATTCAATCGGCACAATGTCGTTGATCAAGCTCTAGATCTAAATACCTAAACCAGAATTAAGATCAAAGGCATCAAGATATTAAAAATCTAGATCTAGATCCACAATCCTAGATCTAGATCTCAAATAATAGGTTTAGATCTAAGAAAATAGGGGAGATCTTACATGAAAAGATCTAGAAAAGATAAGAGAAAGAACGGGATGAAATCCATTTACCGGGTAGAGATAGGATCTTCAATTCGGTCTTCTGATCTCAAAGAACGGTGTTCAAATCACCTTGGAATCCCTCCATAAGGCTCTGAGATCACCCAAAAATTATTAAGCCCGATCCTAGGTTGAATTAGAGAGGTTTCAGGGGTTTGGTTGGTTTTAAAACCAATTTTCAGATTAAACTACTCAACATGCACGATTACTGCATGGTTAGGCCAAACTGTGTGCCAACCGCGCGGTCTTCCACTACCTGCATGGATTTATGGAACACGGTTAGGAAAACCATGAACCGACCGTACCGACCTCCACTGTCCGTATGTTTATCTTGAGCACGGTTTGTCCAAACTATGCGAAAACCATGTGCAACCCCTATCTTCTCAAGTTCCTTAAAAACTTCACCCAAACACACCCCAGGTCATACCCCAATCCAAAGGTACTTAATAACAACAAAATGTACCTGAAAACATGCCCGAGATTGCTCCAAAAAAGGACAATATCTTACCATCTCCCCATCTTATAACAGCTCTTCCTCGAGATGAAATCTTGAATTTCTCTAAGATTCCGAGCAAAAAAGATTGGGTCATTGAGCCCTCATGTCTGCTTCTCGTTCCCAAGTTTCTTCTTGAACACTTCCATGTTTCCATAACACCTGAACTAACAGTATGGTTTTTCCCCATAACACTTTCTCACTGTGACCCAACACACGTATCAGATTCTCCTCAAAGGATGCATCTATCTCAAGGTCAACCTCTTCCACATCAATCACATGACAAGGGTCAGGGTGATACCACTGTAGTTGTGACACGTGGAAAACATCATAAATAGCGCTGAATTTACGTGGAAGTGCTAATCGGTATGCCACCAGACCGATTCTCTTGAGCACCTCAACCGATCCTACTTTCCCTTCCTCTGCATCATGTAGTGACCCAATCTAGGTGACACATGAAGGAATACATGATCACTCTCTGTAAACTCTAGGGGTTATATCCATCTATCAGCATATGACTTCTATCTACTCTGAGTCATAGCCATACATTTCTGAATCAACTGCACATGCTCTGATGTCTCCTGAATGAGATTCGGTCCCAACAAATCTGACTCACCCATCTCTAACCAAGATAGCGGTGATATACAAGGTCTACCATAAATTTCCTTGTATGGTTCCATCTGTATAGTTTCTTGATAACTGTTGTTATAGGCGAACTCCACTTAAGCCAAGTGCTTCTCCCAAGAACCACAAAAGTCAAGCACACATGCTCACAAAATATTCTCTAACACCTATATGGTACACTCCGACTGCCCATCTATCTGTTGGTAGAAGACTGTACTTAATAGAACTTGTGTACCAAGTGCCTTCTGTAAGCCCTACCAAAAGCATGAAGTAAAGCACATATCGCAATCTGAAACTATAGTCTGTGGCACCCCATGAAAAATAACTATCTCTCTCACATATAGTTATCCAAACTGCTCTATTGTAAATGTTTCCCTAATAGGAAATAAGTGTGCTACCTCCATTAGTCGATCCACAATGACCCAAATAGCATTATTCATCCTAAGAGTCTTTGGAAGTCCTACCATGAAATCCATAGTCACCTCATCCCACTTCCATTCTGGAATAGGCAATGACTTCAAAATGCCTCCAGATCGTTGATGCTTTTCTTTCACCTGCTGAAAGGTGAAATATCTTGTTACGAACCCTACTATCTCCCTTTTCATGTCTGGCCACCAAAACTGTCATCATAGGTCACTGTACATTTTTTTCACCCTAGGATGTACCACCCACCTTGAAGCATGAAATTATCACATGAGTTCCTCTCATATACTCATAGGCACAAAAACCTAATTTTTCACATAGATGATCTCATCCTCATCTATTATCCAGTCTGAAGGTGTCTCCCCACCATCAAGGATTTCCCTCAAGGATAAACACTCCGGATCCTCATACTACCTGTCCCTGATCCGTCTCAAGAGTGTAGACCCCACTTATATAGAAATCAGAGTCATCCTATCTTGACTCTCCTGAACTACCACATGCATTTCCACCATTAAATTCATCATCTTCCACTATGCACTCAACTCATGTACCAACTGAGTCTGAGTTTTCCTACTCAAGGAATCAACCACTCTATTCCCCTTTTGGGTGTATATGCCAATTCAAAATCAAAGGACTGCATATACTCTACCCATCTTCACTGCTAAATATTCAAGTCGTGTTGTGAAAAGATATACTTCAGGTTTTTTTGATCTATAAAAAATGTAAACTTTTCACCCAAATGATAGTATAGCCAACACTTAAGATCATAAATCACTACTTCCAACTTGAGGTCATGCGTAGGGTAATTTTGTTCATGTGGCCTCAACTACTGAGACCCATAAGTAATGACTCGATCCCCTTTCATCAACAAAGCTCTGAGTCCGATCCCAGAAGCATCACAATACACCGTGTACTCCTCACCTAACTCAGGTAAGATCAAAATTGGTGCTGATGTCAAGCGCTTCTTCAATTCATGGAATGCAATCTCTCATGCTTCTGTCCAATAAAACTTTATCCCTTTCTTTGTCAAACCTATAATAGGTGCTTCCAAATGGGAAAATTCTTGGATGAACCTTAAGTAATAACTAGATAATCCCAAAAAACTTTGAATATCAAAAACATTCTTGGGCTACTCCCAAGAAATCACTGCCTGCATGTTTTCTAGGTCCACTGCCACACCTTATGAGATGATGTTCCCTAAAAAGTGTACCCTGTAAATCCAAAACTGAAATTTAGATAGTTTGGCATATATTCTATGCTCTCTTAGTGTACCCAATATGATGTCAAGATATCTTCATGAGTCTTAGAGTACACCAAGATGTCATCCACAAACACCACCACAAACTGATCTAAATACGGGTGAAAGATCCTATTCATCAAGGCCATAAACACTACTGGAGAATTTATCAACCCAAAATGGCATTACGACAAACTCATAAAGGACATACCTTCTTCTGAAAGTAGTTCTTGGTATATTAGAAGTCAGAACTCTCACCTAATGATACCCTGATCTCAAATCGATCTTTGAGAACACACATTCCCCCTTTAGCCAGTCAAATAGATCATCGATATGTGGAATAGGATATCGGTTATTCATAGTCATTTTATTCAACTTTTGGTAATCGACACAAAAGTGTAAATTCTCGTCGGCCTTCTTTGCAAACAAAACAGGTGATCCCCAAGGCGACGTACTTGGACGGATAAAACCTTTATCCTCAAAATCCTTCAACTATGTTTTGAGCTCCTGAAGCTCAGTTGGTGCTATTATGTAAGGTGGAATAGACATTGATTCATCCCCCGACATGAGCTCAATAGTGAATTCCACATCCCTCTCAGGTGGCAACCCTGAAAAGTCTTCAGGAAAGACATCCTAAAATAGTTTTACTATTAGTGGAAGGACGTCTTACCTATCACTCCCATCATCTAGAAAAATACTAGCAAATTGGGTTGTGAGCTTTCCCAGTCACTGATTAATTGGCCCCACTCTTCTTGCATGGATATCCCATTCTTCGTAATGAATATACTGGTCATCCTCAAAAGATAAAAAGGTTACTCTCCTTTTTTAACAATCTACATGGTCTCGGTATGTGACTATCTAGTCCATACCCATAATCAGGCTGAAGCCCGTTATATCAAGGACATAGATATCCCAAAGAAAATGATACTCTATGATCTCTATTGAACATCCCTTGTATAAAAAGATATCCCTATACTGTGTTCCTAACAGTGTATCGATATTCATCACCCTGCTTACGGACTCCACCTCTAGGCTCAATCCACTAGAAAGATTTGTAGATATAAAGGAATGAGAGGCACCAACATCAAACAAGGCACTGGTTAAAGTAGAAGCAACTAGATTAGTACCTCTCACTATCGATGGACCGACCTATCTCTCCACAAGTGTAGGTTTCAATGCATGTAACTATCCCGCCCCTATTCCCTATGGTGTCATATAACTCCCCTAAGTAGCACCACTCTACTGATACAGGTTATCATAACCTGAAGCACCATGTCCACTGCCTCTACCGTCTCTTCTAGTAAAACTCCAACTACCAGACCTATATGGTGTAGAAGACCCCCTTCCCACACTTTGACTCTGAGCAGCTGCTCCCTCAGCACCAGTCTGTCGTTGTTTCCTACATAATTTCTGTAGGTGCCCCATCTTGAAAAAAATTGGCACTCCACTAGTGTTTGAGGACAATGTGTACGATAGTATCCATGTCTACCTCACTGGTGAAAAAACACATGAGAAAGATTTGGTGTAACTATTCCTCCTAACTGTCCACCTTGCTTTCCACTGTCCTGACTAAGATTCTCATGACGACGCTTCCTGCTCTCGAAAGGCACATTCCCTAATCGTCCAGCTACCTGTCCAGTACTGGAAGCCTCCTTCAGGTTCCCCTCTGAAATGAGATCCTGATTAACCACTTATGAGAATTTCTTCAGCCTAAAGATATTAACCTAGGACTTAATTTCACACCTAAGTCCATCCTAAAATTGTTTTACCGAAGAAGCCTCATCTGCCGCCAAAGCTGGAGCAAAACATTGTAAATCCATGAAACTTTCAGCATACTCTACTATGGACATGCTTCCTTGGGTTAGATACATAAATTCTGAAGCCTTCTATTATCTCATCATATCTATATAGAATTGTTCCAAGAACTTCTCCAGAAATCTCTTCCATAACATATCATCAGTCTGTCCAGATCGTACCTGAATGTCCCACCAGTGCTTTGCTAAACCCCGTAGCATATAAGCAGCTATCTTGACCTTCCTCTCATCCAGAGTCTCCAAATGGTCAAGTATCATCTCTATGGATTCAATCCATAATTCATCTCCCTTAGGTCTTCCCTCTCCAATAAAAGTAGGAGGGTGCTGCAGTTGAAACTCCCTTATCAACTTAGACATACGTTTCTGAACCTACCCTGGGTCTCTCTCCATGAACTACATGAAACGAGTAAAGTTATCTCAGAACTGTTCCCATTCCTCCTCATCTTGCACCAATGGTGCCTTAAGCTACCTATCTGGAAGGTCGTTTCGGTCCATACCGCTCGGTCTTTCCCTTAACAAGCATCGTGGATGTATATCTCTACAAATCCAAACACACATCTTAGGTCTCATAATTCAACCTTATAACATTTACATTAGAGGATAAACTAACACAACAAGTTTCAACATGTCCTTTTCCCATTTTTATCACCACACAGTCAACACTGAGGCCTTATCACTACCCTTAACCATTATACTCCTAGGTCTTGGTTAACAAGGGTACATACATTCTCATTAAATAATCTAACCATTAATTAATCACATTATCTCAAATTAATTAATTCAACAATTAATTAATTACTCATACTAATTTCATCAATCAAGGTTCTCATTAGACACCCATTTATTCTCATTCTATATCATTATTTCAATCTCAAAACAAGGAAAAACAGTTCAAGTTCAACAACTTACCCATAACTAGTTTTCCTGTGAGTTCCTTGAATAATGCATGTCAAAACAACCTTGAGTGCCTAGAATGATGCATGCAGACTCAACTATCATGCCTCATTAGGACACGAATCAAAATTCAACAAGTTTCAAAAAAAATATCACATCACACCATAAGTACATCACCCAAGGTGAAATAATATACAATTGTAACAACAAACAACAATCACAATAATCCCACCCTAAGTACTCGGATTTTACCTCGTACATGGGTTTGCATCTCCCATGCACGAGCTCATTACTAAGCCTCAAATCTTCCTAGTCTCCAATCTACCTTTCCCAAAATAGTAAGAAAAAGAATAAGAAATAAAATAAAACCTACATCTGATACCACTTTGTGATGTCCCGACCTGGGGGCCATAGAATGGTGCCCAGAGCCGGTTGGACACATGCCCTCAAGCACGCCTCCCCGTATGCCAGAGGGTTCTGACTAGTAGCGAGGGTCTGGTAAGTCATTATTAGGGAGACTATACCTTCTTTTATCAGAATAAAACACCAATATAAATAAATAATAATAACCAAGTATGAAAGCGTATAAATAACCAGAACAAATCCATGTCATATGATAACTAAAACATGAAAATACAATGCTCAACTGAAAGGTAAAACATGCTATGACAATGAAAATGTCAAGTGTCTACAATGAAACCGAAAGTAAAGACACAACAGTTATTAATTTATGGGGGGAATTGGAAATGAAAATAAATAAAAAATGAAAATAACTATACCTTCTTTTATCTAGTTAAAAATAAATTCGCAATTTTTTCATAAATTTCCAAAAATGTAATAATTTTCCTAAAATTGTTAATATTTGGGGGGAATTGGAAATGAAAATATATAAAAAATTCACAAGTTTCTCATTTTATCACACTTGGGAAAAAATCTAACATAGGAATCACAATTCCCACAAAAATAAAGGTTGATACAATCTTCAAAATTCCCTTCAAAATGGAATTTATCATATCTCATTTGTAGAATCAAATTTTCTTTATTTTTATTCTCTCACATTCAATTTTTTTCAAGTTTATTAAGTCTTACATGCCATATGTTGTAGCTTAAATCTTAATGAATTCATTCAACTTCTCTCTCAAGTGTAAAATAATATAAAAAATTATGTCCATATCAAAGTTATTCTAGTCATACCATAGTCTTGGTATCATCCTTACACTTCATATAAGAGAAAAAATATGTGTGATAATCATAATTATTTTTCATGGGTGTGCATTGATGTTAAGTGTTTGGGGTTTCAATGTTAAATAATTAGACTAGAGATATGTGGCTTGGATATTTAAATATAAATCATGATCAATCATTTAAAGCACAAAGTTAATCCCTCACTCAAAGTACCCATACATGAATCACCCACTCAATTTTCCCATTTTTTAAAAACTAGATCACAATTCATGAAAAATGAGATACAATAAAGGATTATTACTCTTATTTTTTATATACATTGTTTTCTTTATTTTTTTAATATTTTCCCTCTTTTTTATAGACTATGGGATGAAAATAGAACGCAATAAATGAATTATGATACGTTACATTTTTATTTGATTAGGGTTATGTCCATACAAATAAGTAAATCATTAGACACCATATCCATTTTTTTATCTTTTTTCAAGAGGGAAAAAATAAAATACAATGAAATATTCATGACACATGTAACTTCCCTCAGATGGTAACCAGTCCCAACACTCCCATTAAATTCCACTCATCCCCATAACAACACATGACATACCTAAACCCCCCACACTCATTTTGAACAATGATCATGTAATAAATTCAAGAGTGCAGGTGGGTAGGGAATATAAGATTATAATGTGGATAAAATATAATGGAATTAATGGATACTAAAGGTTTCACAAGGATAAATATAATGGTGTATATTGAAATGAAAAAAATAATGGGTTGTGCCATCGAAGTGCCTCAATCATACTAACACACTTATTTATTCTCAGAAGATTTGATGAAGGATAAAACCAAGTTCTATATTACAAACACAACTTGGGTTCACTCAAGAATATAGGGTACTTGGAAGAATATGGAAAATGGGTCTATAATACCTTTTAGGATGAGAAAATAGTATTAGTCATTGCTAATGAGGCATGAGTTTTAAAAATTAATCAAACTCCTGAGAATGTTTTAAAAATCTAAAATCCAGTGAAAAAATAATATCAATGCTAATTAAAACCCATTTTTCCAAAAAAAAATGATTTTTCATCACAAATGACATAAGTTTGAAAAGTGATCACATGTGCACATTTCATTTAAGATCATATATATTCCTAAAGAAAAGAAAAATAAATCAAAAAAGGAAACAAAAACACACTGAAAATGTAACACCACATAATGATAAAGGGTTAATTGACTAAATTATATGAATCGTGTCAACAAGGTGCACCTTTATTTTCAGGAGTCTGTCTGGTTAGAACTCTACACTTAAGCGTTCTTGGTATAGAGTAGTGATCAGAATGGGTGACATTTGGAGAAGTTTACAAAGGTGTGTGTGACTGAGGAAAAAGCACACTGGAAAGGATATGTGTTGGCCTATGGGGATATTCATTAGTCAGATTATCCGTTCAAGCACATGGGTGGGCCCCAGGGTGGGGACCATGTGTCTGTGGGGCAACTGGTGGTACCTGGCAGGCCAGGACCTAATGACCATGTTAAGGCGGGGTGTCTGTACTATCAATGGGGCCTGATTGTCACATTTGGTATTAGAATAGGAACTCATCCTTAAATGCGATGCACTGTCTGGGTTGAGATGTAGGGCCCACAATAAGGATATTGTGCTTTGGGGGGTGGGGTGGGGTAAATGTAACATCCCAAAATGATAAAGGGCTAAATGAATAAATGATATGACTCATGTCAACAAGGTGCACATTTATTTTCGGGATCCCATCTTATTAGAACTTCACAGTTAAGCATGCTTGGCCTGGAGTAGTGATCAGGATGGGTGACCTTATGGGAAGTTTCCCAGGGTGTGTGTGAGTAAGGACAAAGCACACTGGAAAGGACATGTGTTTCATTGTGGGGACATTCATTAGTCAGATGACTCGTTTAGGCATGTGGGTGGGACCTAGGGTGGGGACCATGTGTTTGCAGGGCACCTGGTGGTACCTGGAAGGCTAGGACCCAACATTCATGTTAAGGCGGGGTGTCTGTGCTTTCAGTGGGGCCCATTTGCCACATTTTCTTGGGAAAACCGCTCCCTAATCCATTCTTAGAATTCCTATTTCCATGAAATCATCCATAGAGTATGCTAAAAGATCTTCCTCATCGAGAGGGTCCCAACACTACAAACGACTCGTCAATCGGATGACCGGTTGTTGGCTGAGACCTAAAGACTGCTAACAAGAGACCCTGTGTGGATCAGATACTATGCCATAGTGGGAAGCAGCTTCTGTGTGACCCGTTAGGCTCACGGTGGGGAACAAATTTTGTGTGACCTAACAAACCCACGATACTCGACAGGAGGAGTACCTTAGTAGGCCATAGGTGGGAAGCGGCTTCTGTGGGACCCGACATACCCACGGTGGGGAGCATCTTTTGTGTGACCCATCATACCCACAATACTCATCAGGTATGATTACCACAACAGTCCTAAGTTTAGTGGGAAACAACTTATGTGTGACCCAACATGCCCATTGTACTCATTGAGGAGGAGTTCTACAGCAGTCCACGGTGTTAGATGATGTGACTAATAGTTCTACTATATTACTCTAAAATATACCTGGTGTGATATGTCTTACTTCGTGATCACACCTGGTGATCATGATTTTTGGTTTGTTTGTGGATTGCTTTGTGGTCTTTCCTCGACATGCCCACAGTGGGGAGTAGCTTTTGTGTGACCCATCATACCCATGGTACTCATCATGGATGAGTACCACAATAGTCCTAAGGTTAGTGGGAAGCAGCTTCTATGTGACCCAGCATGCCCACTGTACTCATTGAGGAGGAGTTCTCCAGTAGTCCATGGTGTTTGATGATGCGACTAATGGTTCTACTATCCTACTCTAAAATATACCTGGTGTGAGCTGTCTTTCTTCTTGATCACGCTTGGTGATCATGCTTTGTGGTTTGTTTGTGGATTTCTTTGTGGTATTTACTTTGTTGTTTTGGGGTCTCTATTGAGTATTTTGTTACTCACCCCTACACGATTTCGTCCACACATGTTGTGTCTAGTGGAGACGACCGACGAATTGGCGGAGGATTTGGTGGCCCGGGACCCAGTGGTGCCCAGTGAGACTGGGTAGGCAGGGCATACTTCTACGGATTCTAGTAGCTACTCTGTACTTACCCATCAGGTGGGGTTTCCAGTGGATGGATTCAAGATTTTTCCTTGTGGGAAGTGGCTTCTGTGTGAACTGGCAGGCTCACAGTGGGGAGTGGCTTCTGTTTGACCTGACAGACCCATGGTACTCGACAGGAGGAGTACCTCAGTAGGCCATAGGTATGAAGTGGCTTATGTGTGACCCGATATTCCCATGTTGGGGAGTGGATTCTGTATGACCCATCATACCCACAATACTCATCAGGGATGAGTACCACAACAATCCTAAGGTTAGTGGGAAGTGGCTTCTGTGTGACTCGACATACCCACTATACTCATTGAGTAGGAGTTCTCCAGTAGCCCATGGTGTTCGATGATGTGACTAATGGTTCTACAATCCTACTCTAAAATATACCTGGTGTGAGTTGTCTTGCTTCATGATCACGCTTGGTGATCATGCTTTTTGGTTTGTTTGTGGATTGCTTTGTGTTTTTTCCTTTATTGTTTTGGGGTCTCTATTAAGTATTTTGTTACTCACCCCTACACATGTTCATTCACACATGTTGTGTCTGGTGTAGACGAACAATGACTTGGTAGAGGATTTGGTGGCCCGAGACTTGGTGGTGCCCAGTGAGACCAGGCAGGAAGGGCGTACTTCAATGGCTTCCAGCAGCTACTATGTACTTACCCATCAGATGGGGTTTCCAGCGGACAACTTCCAGAGTTTTCCTTGTACTTTCCTGTTTTCATTTTATCTTTTGTTGGGTTTGTATTCTAGCCCATTTGACCTACAGTTTGTACTTTTACTCAGTTTTTTGTTTAGTGACATGCATGTTTACTTTTCCAGCTTTGGGATGTGATTGTGTGTGCATGTGTACAGGTACTCAGGCAAATGCCTCCCACTTGTAGGTTGACGCCTTCAGTGCTAGTCTCCAACCCCTGTCCTTCAAGATATGGGTTTGGGGTATGTCCCAGCACAGGTCTAGGGGGATGGGTCATGATAGAAAATATATAACCTAACACACAAGAAGACCTTCCCCCACACTTATTTCACACTTTCATGAATGTGTATGTGAATTCTAAGCATAAAATGATATTAAAAATATACATAATGAATTTGAAAAAGATAAATACGACCTAAATATAAAGTGGATAGACCATGTATGCTTCATTATGTCATAAAAAATGTCCCATGGATATTCTCCATTCCCTATTACCTATAAAGAGAAAAAATCAAAATTATAACTATGAAAATAAGTAAGAAAAAATTACTTGAAGGTTTATTTTAAGAAGTGAGAATATGCTAATTTTCTATTTCCATCACATTCACTCTTCAATCCTACTTCAAAAATACATAGAAAAAAATAACTATTATTTAAAATAAGATTAAACTAAATTAAATTAAAAATAAGATAAAAGGGAAGAAAATTTTGGCTTAAACCCTCAATTGGGTGTTTTCTTTCTTATCCATGATTGGATGGTTTTTGTGTCATCCCTCTTTAGATGGAGGTCGAAACTTATGTTATTTGAATCACTAAATTCCCTTAGCTCTTTTGTTATTCATATTTCATTTCTTTTGTACAACCACTAATAACTCCCTCTTAAGGTCCTTATTTTCCATAGAGTGTAGTGTCACCACTACTTTTACATGATTTTGTTGATTTTTATTGTATGAGGTTTATGGAAACAAGATATACATATCCTCAAATTTTCCTTCCATGCCACTTCAAGCTGGTGATTCCATACTGTTCACTTAATTATCACCTACCAGAATGGGTATCCAAGCCCACTCATACTACTATGTCCTCTTTTCATCTCTATCCACCTTATTTTTGGATTCAATAACAATATCCTTAATCGCTTGTACATATGTATCTGCATCTATAAAGTGAATACTAGGGAAACCAGTTTTCAAAATAAATTGTGAAAAATCTTAAATAAAGGAGTAAATATTTAAATTATCTCCCTTAAAATTTTCATCTGAGGTTTATTTTCCCTCATCCACTATTAATAAGAGTTTTCATGTCAGAATCAGTGGTAATTCTAGCCTTTCCTACCATTAAAACACCCCTATCTTGATCTCTTTATCATTCTAATCCTATAATAACTTGGTTGGGTCTGTAAATACTACATAGTGAAATTCATATTGTATTCTATTTTTAATAAAATATGAATAAAATGAATTCTAGGAAGAATCTTCTCCCTTATAAGTTATAGTTAGTATCCCTTTTACAAAATTCAAGGATACTCAAAAATAGCTTTAATGGGTAGGCAATATATGTTCTTCCAGGTTCTTCTCAACCTTTTCATCATCGTCCTTGAAAATCAAAGGAAGTTTCTCTTCCACATTTTCTATATAGGATTTAAATAATAATTGTGATAACTATTGAAATTCATTTTATAAATATTACAATTTTTATTATTTTATATTTCATTATGGTCTTCAATAAACTCCTTAAAATTTCCCTCACTAATAGCCTTGAAAATCCCCATTAATTTCTTGGTGAAGTATACAATAATGTCTTCCATAGAGGGTGAGTCAGAAACACGATGTTTTTATTCATTTTTAATAAATCAATATATGAACAAGTAGTAAAGAAAATAATTAAAATAAAACCAAACCAACCCAAAAATGATGCCATAATTATGATGGATTTTGTTAGGAACACCTTATCAATAACATTTTAAAACTCCATGGGGTTACAGTTAGTGAAACCCATGGGTTACCTCCCAATGAGGCTCAATGCTAACTCAATGAATTAAAAATTATTTCCATATTTATTTAACTAAATTTTAAAAGTAATCAAACACATGAAGTTAGTGTATATGATTGAATGAAAAATGAACAAAAAACAAGAAATAAATGTAAAGAATAAAGGGTGAGAGGTGGATGAATCTAAAAGACTATAGATAAACTCATTCATGATCTACATTGAAATAATTTCTATATTAAATAACTCAATATATAGATTTTATACCATTCCTATAGCTAATAATAATATTTCAATGAAATTGATTCATGTAACATAAACAATCATGCATGCCAACACACACTCGCATCTCCTCTTACAACAGAGACCTTCACACTACACTCTCATCTAACACACCTCACTCCAACCCAAGTGTTCTATGATCAAAAAGTGGAAATAAAATGTTTAAATAAGAAATTAAATCCTAGCTATAAGAAATATAAATAAAGAGTGGCCACTGTCTCTTCTTCACTCACACTCTCACTATTATGGTGATTCTCAAAGACCTAGTGGAAAACCTACTCACTTGACTCTATTAATCACTAATAATCAAATAGTAAATGAACAAATAATAGTAAATATATAAGAAAATCCTAAATTTATTAGCATATATTTATTCTAAAACTTAAAGGATGGTTTTACATTTCCTGGGATATCACACAACACCTCACCTCTACACACCCAACATCCATGAAAAGAACAAAGAAAAATTCAATTCTAATCAGCATGTACCGAAGTAATCTACTTTTGGAAAGGGTTTGGACTAAAATATCCTTGGTTAGACCAAACCAAAATCACAATGATCTTTTTATCCTCTTAATATCTTTATATAGCAACTCTTGAAATCTTGGTTAAATCCCAAGATCATACCATGTGTGGGACCAGATTCAATCCACATCATTAGCTTCTAGGAGGTTCTAGATTCGATCATCTTCTTCTATGCACTCCTCAAATTGTTCTCATGATCCATTTTATTTCTTCCACATGTATTTATTGTACATGGATAAATTCATAACTATTTTATTGAAATGGTGAGGAATTATTTAATTGGAATATTTTCTTATTCTCTCACATCATGCATGGGATACATGTGTACATTTGATGAATCAAAGGGGTTCATTATAGTGTCTAGATCTTTATTAGTGCTTCTAGACTGATCCAGGGAAACCATGCAGGATGATTCATGTTTTTGTAGGATTTACAAACTTTGGTGGTGGTAATAGAGAATCATGGACCCATTATAATAAATCTCTAGTCATAAATGGTACCAGATACTTCTTGGGTTATTTGTATATAATTTTGTGATCCCCATGTTAATTTGATATGGGATGGGTTCCATGGTTACTTTGATATAAATTGTGAATGTACTTAGTAAACCCTTTTGCATTAGTTGTTTCATCCATGTAGAAAAGGCATTAACCATTTCATATCTTCTTTAATACCCATTCAACTCTTATGTAACTTTTGTTTCATCCACATGGTAAAGGCATTCACCCTTACGTACCACTTGAGTCATGGGGTTACCTTCACATATCATCCCATGTACTCTTACATATAGAATTTTACAAATTTAAAATCTATAACTCTAAAGGAATATTACTTATAAAAGTGGCGACTTTTAAGTATCAACTAATAAACCATTATATATCGATCTAGTGACCTTTACATGTTAGTGTTGTTCATACGTAAGTTTTTTCTCTTTTTTCTCATACAGAATCTTTAGAAGAGTAACTCTTATGTGTGGGAAAAAATATTACATATACCTTATCCCATATATGAGGTTTTTACCTTTAATTATAATCCCATGTGATGTCTTGTTGCAGTCTATTAATCACTTTCCAAGTATTTCTTAGCTGGTTAAATATCACGAAACAAATTTTTACACATGAAAGTCATTGAAAAATCTTTTTTAAGTATATGAATTATCCAAATAAAATAAAAAATAATTAAATTAACTAAAACCATGTATTTTATACTGTTAAAAATAAATTCCTAATAAATTCTGAAACTATCAAAAGCGTGATAAATCCCCTAAAATAATGAAAATATGAAGGGAAATTGGAAATATAAATCAATAAAAAAAATTAATTTTTTTGCCTTTTATCCCTTACCATGATTATTATATTTAGAAGTTTAATTTCAAAACTTCAATTATAGATAGAAACTTATATAAAATTTCAATAAGATATAACTATAAGGGTTTGTGACATCAAATGTATCTGATATAATATGCAAGCTATAAGGATCCATTTATAGATCAAAGTGGGTGCCAAATCAAGGGAGGATTATTTAAGTATTCTATGTGTCTACAAGTGTTTAGTTGTGAAAAAAATTCCCAAGTGACATATGTTTATATCATATGAAAAACAAATATTATTTTTACAATTAGTTATGGCTTTATTAAGTAAATATTTGTCTATAAATCACTAAAAGTGGTAACCTAAGTTATAAGGAAAAATATCTACTAAGATTGATCTATAATATTGTTTAGACTAAGTCAATGTACATATTTTCACAAAGTATTAAAAAATTAAAGATGTAATAATCCAAGAGAGGATTTTTTTTCCTAATGTCACATGGCATAAATCTCTCTAAGATGATGTTCTTTAGACAAAGGAAGATATTGAGTAAATGAATAAATTCATTATAACTTTATGATAGGATCTATAAAAAATTTCATGTTATATACTAAGTTTTATGTTTCCTTTTTATATAAAAAGGTGGGAAGATGTCAAATAAATCCAGGATAGCTACACTGGGCATTGATTGCAACTATCCAGGAGTGTTTGAGAAGTAGAAGGGATTTGTTCCTTGTAAGACCTAAAGATTTTAATATGTATTCAACTTTAAATAAAAATAGTATATAAGATAACTTTTGATACACACAACAATAAACTAAATTTAATAATACATTATTAAAATTTAAGGTAAACATCAATACATTATGAATATACAATTTGAAAACTATAATGTCCCGACTCGAGAGCCACTGAAATGGTGCCCTGATCTAGTCAGTCACATGGCCTTAAGGGTGCCTCCCCATATTATAGAGGCTGTTGACTAGTAGTGAGGGTCTAATGATGGTATGATGGACAAAATATACCCTCATGATCGAAGTATTATAGCATGGTAATAATAAATGCATCAAATAATAGAATAAATAATATAAATAAAGAACAAAGCAATAAAAGATAATAATTGAAACAATGGATAAAAAAATATACAATGATGTGTACATGTCTAGATGAGGCCATAGACACTAAATCAATAAACATACACCAGGGCATACATACACATAACATGTAAATAATAAATAAATGACCCATCAACTATATCCAATAGAATCACGAGCACTAGATCAGTCCTTTATTCCTGTAATATATCCTAACTCAGAAGGATAACAATAAGAAATAATTATCCATGAACCAGAACCTACACAAATGTAGTTTTTTTGATTATCCTGATGCAATGGAAACCCAAATAGATTTTGAGATATACTCATTAGGCCATCGACAATTGTGTCTAAATATATCCATTATGTGTGTAAGAACCTGGTTTTTTCTATGAAATACTTTTGGAATATTCTTGATGATATTCCAGAGTAGCGCCTTCAGACGGCGTGTGATTCCGAGCCCCGGAGTGGCCGGAATTAAATTTTCAATGCGTTCACACTGGAAACACCAAATAAATAGGATAACTTCTAAAAGGTGATCCGAATCAGATATATGAGTGTACATATGGGTCCGGAATGGGGTGTTTACCCTAGGAACAACATAAAACTTGTCGGTGCAGGACGTTTGGACCCCTCGCCCGCTATCAGAACGTTAAATGGATAATTAAATTAATTAATTTATTAGTTTAATGTTGAAACGAAGGTATCTCTTAAACGGTGGCTCAGATTGGAAAACTGAGGGCACCGTTGAGTTCGGAGCGTGTCGTTTACCCTAAGAGGGGTGTAAGTTTCGCGGGCGCGGGCTGTTTGTGAAAAATGGCTCCAGGGGCGTTTTTGTAATTTGGCGGCTTTGAGCGTTCAGTTTTATAACTTTTGAATGGGGCCTCGGATTAAAATTCCTAGACCGACGTTGTTCTCGGGAGGTGGTGTTTGGCCTAGGGGATGCTTAACCTCGACCCTACCGGAGGTTCGGGTTTGGGCCGACGGGTGGGTGGTTAAGTGTGTTTCTATTTAAACACTTAACCCCCCTCTCTCTCCCCCTTTCTTCATCTCCTGGTAGGAGCGCCTCCTCCATCCTCTCCTCCTCCAATCCGGTGAGGCAACTCCGGCAAGGAAGCTCCGGCAAGGCGGCGGTTCGGCGGCGAAGCTCCGGGCAACGCCCACGAGGTAGGGTTTTGTTGCATTTTTCCTTCCCGCACCATTTTTGAACCTAAATTATATCCTCGAATTGTTGTTTGATCTTCGAAAAAAACCAATGGATGCGTAGTATAATTTATGAGATTTCTATCACCCTTTTTGAAATTGAAATCGGAGTTCGGAGGAGGCTGCAGCAGCTCGTCGAAGTTTGCGGGTTTTCAAAGTTTCCGGCGGGTTTCTCTTTTTCCGGCGAGCTCCAGCGGCGGCGGCTCCTCTTCCAGGCGGCGAGGCGCTCGGCTTCGGTGGCGGCATGGCGAGGTCCAGGCTGCGGCTTCGACAGCAGGCTCTGGTGGCCTTCAGCGTGGCGGCAGGGTCCTCAGGCGGCGGCCGTGCGCGCCGGCGAGGGGGACAGCCGGGGTCGCAGGCGCGCGACCCCGCGGGGAGACAGGACCCGCCGATGGCGGGTCTCCACGTGGACGCGACCGGCCAGCTGACCGGTCGGTGGAGGAGGCCGCACAGATGCGCGGGCCTCACGGGAGGTGGCGGGCCGCGGTGCGGCGGCCCGCGGGTCCGGCTGGACCGGGCTCAGCAGCTGGGCCGCGGTTCAGCGGGCCGGCCCGAGCGGGGCGGACCGGGCCGGTCCGGTCCAGGGGTAATCCTCCTTCGAATTTTGGACGCCCATATTTTGAGCTATGGGAGTCCATTTTTGTGTGCTGTCTGCGGCGACACGGACCTGACGTTGAGGTGGATTTTTTGAGGTGGTTTTGGGAGTTTTAACTTCCGAGACGAGGGGCACGGGGGCACGACACCTGCGTAAAGCAGCTTAGCAGGCTTCCCGGGAATTCTTGTTTTGGGAGGCACAGACACATCCGCTGTCCGTTTTCGGCGCCGTCAGTGGTGTTGTGACCCTGGCACCGAGGCGAAGCTTTCCAGGGTGGTTTCGGGCGTTGAAGCCGGAGTTGAGGCGTTGGACCCACGGCCCGTCTTTGAGCTGCGAGCAGCGTTTAGCGACTTTCTCATCGGGCGTCTGTTCGGGGCGTGCGAGCAGTCGATTTTGAATGTTTTTCCGAGGGGTTTGCAATGGTGCAATCTGCCCGCTCTAATTCGGCACGATGGTGTGGGCCCCACGAGGGTCGTTTGGGTGTTGACGATGATTTTCCATCTCTATCACCAGATGACCGTTTTGGGAAAGTGAATAGTCCGTCTTGTGTACTTTTTTGAGAGGATCACAACGGTGCGATCTGTTAGTTGTGTTTTGGGACCGAGAGGTGGGTCCCACGTAGCTCCTCTCGTGCGCGGTAAGCCGGAACGTATCTTTTTCTCCGGATATCCGTTTCACTCAAGTGAGTATTGCTTTTGACGTGTTTTTCCGAGAGCATTGCGATGGCACAGTTCGCCCAACCTTTTTCGGGGATGAGGTGTGGGCCCCACCCGACCTGGCTATGGTGAATAGTACCTTTTTCACCGGGTGTCCATTTTGGGCGATTAATTAGTCAATATCGTGTATTTTTCTAAGGGGATCGCAATGGTGTGATCCGTTTATTCAGTTTCGGGATCTTGAGGTGGGCCCCACATGGGTTGGTTATGGTGAATAGTACCTTTTTCACCGGTTGACCGTTTCGGGCGAGTAAGTAGTCTACCTCGCGTGTTTTTTCGTGGGAATTAAAACGGTGTAATCTATTCAGGCAAGCGGAGCCTCATACGTGATCTTATTAAATGTGGAAGTATGAAAGGTTCCCCGGTGGCGGTTCTTCTACCGTGTTTGTAGCGGACCCTTGGCGTGTGATCACGTGCACTCCTTGGAGAGTGATGTTGGTGGTTAAAGAGATGGGGTTGGACGTGCCTCAGCCATTGAGGTGGCAAGTTGGAGTTGTTATGTTTACGCCTTCGCGTTGACAATGGGTGCCATGTGCACGTTAGCCTTTTTGGCTGGAGGCGTGGCATACTCTGGGAGTATGTGGGAACACTAGGAGGTACATGTGGATGTTTGTACCTGAGAACGTTTGTACGCTTGGTTGGGGTTGACTTGGGGCCACACATCGTGTGGGCCCCATGTGCGTGCCATGTTCTGCTTTGCGTACTTTTGACCTCTCGTGACGTAGAGGGTCCCTTTGTTCTCGTTTGTTGACCAGCAGGGTTGAGTTTTTCCCCTGGCTCTGTGCTCGATGGTTTAGATTAGCAGGGTTGAGTGGTTTCCCCTGGTTTTGTTCCGGAGTCGGGTGGTTGCACGATACCCACTTCGTGTTCGGTTGGCCAGTGTTGTACCATCCAGTAGAGATGGCTAGAGCAAACCTGGGTTTACCCTCCAGTAGAGACTGGGCAGTGGGTCACTCATCGACTTCTTTGGGTTTACCCTCCAGTAGAGACTGGCAGTGGGTTGCCCACTGAATTCTAGGCTTTACCCTCCAGCAGAGACTGGGAAGTGGGTCACCTGACACTCTAAGGGTTTACCCTCCAGCAGAGACTGGGCAGTGGGTCACCCGACGACTATCGAGGGTCTACCCTCCAGTAGGGCTGGGCAGTGGGTCGCCTGTCAACTTGTTCCGGGTTTACCCTCCAGTAGGGCTGGGCAGTGGGTCACCCGTCGACTTATTTCGGGTCTCCCCTCCAGCAGGGCTGGGAAGTGGGTCACCCGTTGACATTTCAGACTCAGTCCTTTCTACTAGGCTAGTCTGTGGCTGTCCTCCGTGATTATCGGAGTGGGACCCTTGGTTGTACGGTTCAGTGATGGAACGACCTTGTCTTTGAGGAGACCTCTCGACTGCGGGGCAGTGATGAGGTGTGGTTTGACTTAACCCGGAACTCTCAAGTATGAGGGGCGCTTTCCCCCACCGAGACGCGTCCTTGTGACACGACCTAAAACCGTGTTGGCGAGTCAGTGTTGCCCAAAGCAAATAGTGTCGAGGTGCGGTGGTTTGATCCCCTTGACTTGTTGTTTGGGGCAGATGTGCGGGATGCTGGGAATCGATGGTGTTATCTTCTGGGACTGTTGGCGACTCACTTTTCTTGGCCTGAGCTACGGGATGGAGATCCCCTTACGATCTTGTTTGGGCTTCTTGATTGAGCATATGGACTTGTATATACCTTGTTCTAGTACCCACTTCTTGGGTTTGGTTACTCTCCTTCCAGGAAAGGTGAAGATGCATGGGGTATGCCACGTGCTTTCCGTGTCTAGCTTCTCGTGGTTGGAAGAGTCTACTCTCCTACTATAGGTAGTGAAGACTCGATGGGAATTTCATCTTCTCACCGTTTCCAGCTCCTTGTGTCTGGATGAGTCTACCTTCTTTCCTCTTGTTAGGTTGATCTGGACTCCTTACTGCACTCTTTACTGCACTTTCAGTTGTATTCCTTTACTTTTCCTGTTCGCTCTACTGCTCACCCTTCGGTACCTCCTTTGTTGCTCTCTCGATCCTTCGGGGTATCCTACTGAGTATATTTATACTCATCCCTGCTTGGGCTTTGCCCGCACTTGGTGTGCCCTTGCAGACGACGTACAGGTTGGTCGTGACTTCAGTGGAGCATAGGAGTTCGGGAGCTTGGACCACATGCGGTGGCCGTAGCTGGGTTCCAGGTGGGGAACCCTTCTAGATGTCTTTCTTTTTATTCACCTGTTGTCGAGTTGTGGCACTTTTTTGTTTGGGAGTGTGTTTTACCCCTTCTCTTTTCAGCTTTTACTTTGTACTATTAGAGGTCGATGCACTTTTGTGGTTTATTTATAGCAGTTTCCCTTTACTTTACTTGTCTTTTCTCTTTTAATCTGCACTTTTTCATTGAGTGTGCTGCGTGTGTGTGTACAGGTACTTAGGAAAAGGCCTCCCCGGGTTATTGTGCCTTTGGCGCTGGTCGCTAGCCCCTGGCCTATGGAGGCGGGCTTGGGGTAGTTGCGGCTTGTGCCTGGGTAGGGTCGGGTTGTGACAAAGTGGTATCAAAGGTGGTTTGTTCCTTGGGACATTGTGCGGACGTCCCTAAAAAGGAATTGGTTGAGATTTAGGGCAACAGTGTTAACGTGTCTTGAGAGCGGCTCTCAGGCCAGAGAGTCTAGTGATGGTGCGGCGACCGACGTATCCATTCACCAGGACCTTGATAACCCGCTCGTCGACTCGTCATGCTGAGACACTTGTTGTAGGGAATATTGGTTTGTGCATCTCATAGGATTGAGTCTTTGACTATCCTTCTTGAGTCAGCTCCCCATCATTGTTATTGGTGTATACATATATGCTCATCTGACCACAACACTCCTTGATAATATTCAGGATGTTTCTGCAAAGACAGCCAGCCAAGATACCAACTTTGGTTCTTGAAGACAACCCTGTGAGCTACGATGCCACAGTCCCGAACCCATCATGTGAGCCCCTTTCTTCGGGTGGGCTGGTAGCAGCACCCCCACCTGTTGAACAACAGACAGCTTCAGCAGATCAGGCTGAGCTTGAGCGCAGGTTGAGCGCGCTCTGCGAGTTCCAGCAGTAGGGACCGTTGAGGTTCAGTGGTGAGCCAGACCCTCAGGCAGCAGAGGTTTGGCTGGAGACAGTGGTTCGCCTTTTCAGGCTTGTTTAGACGCCGACAGATTAGAGAGTGGCTTTGGAAGCCAACCTATTTCGTGGAGCAGCTTGGCGTTGGTGGAGTCTGGTGACTCAGTTTCTTGACGAGTCGTCGCTTTCATGGGGCGACTTCCAGTTGTTGTTCCGTGAGGAGTTTTTCCCCTCCTTCTTGTGCTCCATTCAGATTCAGGAGCTCCTGCAGTTTCAGCAGGGAGGGATGACGGTGGTTGAGTACGCGACTAGTTTCGCAGACCGTGCACGCTTTTACCCGGATTTGGTCCACGATGACAACATCCGAGAATGGAAGTTTGAGCAGGCTCTCCGCTGGGAGATTCTTGTTGTCATAGTTCCCTTGGGCATTTACACATATGCCGGGGTGCTAGAGCAGGTGCTGGTGAGAGAGAGCTTCCTATCATGTTCTAGAGTTGGTGGTGGCAGCAGACACGTTGGAACCGAGACGTCTGCTGCAGCTAGTGGGCGTCAGCAAGAAGAATCTCGACGCAGGTGGCTTTCTGACAACCGGACTCAGGGGCGTGGTCGTACACCACAGTGGCGCCGGAGGGCACCAGTGCAGACCAAAGAGAGTCAGTGCTATGCGTGCAATGGGTGAGGTCACTTGGCGCGGGACTGCCCGACCAGGCATGCGGAGAGCTTCGGGCAGGAAGCAGGTGCACCACCATGATGGAGGTAGCATCGTGATCGGAGTAGCACCTAGAGAGGTGGTGCTAGCAGAGGAGCGGGAGGAGATGGTAGTTGGGGATGACTTTACGAGGTCTTCTCATCATTACTAGGCAGTCCATGTCAGGCCCCAGGAGCTGACAGTTGGGACCACAGACAACCATAAGCTCTGGATGTCTACGACCCTGCAGAGCATGAGGTGATAAGAGGTACACTTTATGGCTCTTCTACTTCTTGCGGTAGAATGGTTTGGCTATGTGTGTGAAATGATTTTCTCCCTGCTCCTTGTTTGAGGTGTTACCAGGGTGGCGCGGGTTGTCGGTGTAACCCTGTGTTGGTAAGGTAAACGGCATTGGAACCTTTCTTTTAGTCGATGGTGGCAACTCCTTCACCTTTCGAGCGAGTAAGAGAGTCTTGTTTGTGGGACATCGACTGTGTAACCTTGTGTGACCCGATATCCTTGGGTGTTTCACCATATGGATATTCTGAAGGAGGGAATCCCCGGGCCATGTTCCAGGTGCGGGCAGTGATTCCAGTCACGGCATGCGACATAGAAGTTCGATCGGGGAGTTGAGTTACCTCTGAGGGCCTTCGGGCCATTTGAGGTCGTGTACAGTGGCGCAGAACTATGCGTGAGTTCTTCTGGGTACGGGAGAGCCGGGTGTGGGCTTAGTACCCTGAGTTGTTCCCTGGTTTTTCTTTTTGGGGAAAAAAAGCTTGAAGGAGGGAATGATGTAAGAACCCAGTTTTTTTTGTGAAAGACTTTGGAATATTCTTGATGATATTCCAGAGCAGCGCCTTCAGACGGCATGTGATTTCAAGCCCCGGAGTGGCCGGAATTAAATTTTCAGTGCATTCACACTGGAAACGCCAAATAAATGGTATAAATCCTAAACGGTGATCCGGATCAGAGATCTGAGTGTACAGATGGGTCTGGAATGGGGTGTTTACCCTAGGAACGACATAAAACTTGTCGACACAGGACGTTTGGACCCCTCACCCGCTATCGGAACGTTAAACAGATAATTAAATTAATTAATTTATTCATTTAATGTTGAAACGAAAGTATCTCTTAAACAGTGGATCAGATTAAAAAACCAAGGGCACCATTGAGTTCGGAGCCTGCCGTTTTCCTTAGGAGGGGTGTAAGTTTCACGGACGCGGGCCGTTTGTGAAAAATGGCTCCAGGGGCGTTTTCGTAATTTGACGGATTTGGGCGTTTAGTTTTATAACTTTTGAACGGGACCTCGGATTAAAATTCTGAGACCGCCGTTGTGCTCGGGAGGTGGTGTCTGGCCTAGGGAATGCTTAACCTCGACCCCGTCGAAGGTTCGGGTTTGGGCCGGCGGGCGGGTGGTTAAGTGTGTTTCTATTTAAACACTTAACCCCCCCTCTCTCTCCCCCTTTCTTCATCTCCTAGCAGGAGCTCCTCCTACATACTCTCCTCCTCCACTCCGGCAAGGTGGCTCCGGCGAGGCAGCTCCGGCAAGACGTCGGTTCGGTGGCGAAGCTCCGGGCAACGCCCACGAGGTAGGGTTTTGTTGCGTTTTTCCTTCCCGCACCTCCTTTGAACCTAAATTATGTCCTCAAATTGTTGTTTGATCTTCAAAAAAAAACCCATGGGTGCGTAGTATAATTTATGATCTTTCTATCACCCTTTTCGGAATTGAAATCGGAGTTCAGAGGAGGCCGCGGCAGCTCGTCGAAGTTTGCGGGTTTTCAAAGTTTCTGGCGGGTTTCTCTTTTTCTGGCGAGCTCCAGCGGCGGCGGCTCCTCTTCCAGGCGGTAGGGCGCTCAGCTTCGGCGGCGGCACGACGAGGTCCAGGCGGAGGCTTCGGAAGCGGGCTCCGGCAGCCTTCGGCGTGGCGGCAGGGTCCTCAGGCAGCGGTCGTGCGCGCCGGCGAGGGGGACAGACGGGGTCGCAGGCGCGCGACCCCGCGGGGAGACAGGACCCGCCAATGGCGGGTCTCCGCGTGGACGCGACCGACCAGCTGGCCGGTCGGTGGAGGAGGCCGCGCAGATGCGCAGGCCTCACGGGAGGCGGCGGGCCATGGTGCAGTGGCTCGCGGGTCCGGCTGGATAGGGCCCAGCGGCTGGGCCGCGGTTCAGCAGGCCGGCCGGAGCGGACCGGCCGGAGCGGGGCGGACCGGCCGGACCGGGCCGGTCCGGTCCAGGGGTAATCCTCCTTAGAATTTTGGACGCCCGTATTTTGAGCTACGGGCGTCCATTTTGCGCGCCGTCTACGGCGGCACAGACCTGACATCGAGGCGGACTTTTTGAGGTGGTGTCGGGAGTTTTAACTTCCGAGTCGAGGGGCACGGGGGCACGACATGTGCGTAAAGCAGCTTAGCGGGCTTCCCAGGAATTCTTGTTTTGGGTGGCGCAGACACATCCGCAGTCCGTTTTGGGCGACGTCAGTGGCGTTGCGACCCTGGCACCGAGGCGAAGCTTTCCAGGGTGGTTTCGGGTGTTGAAGCCGGAGTTGAGGTGTGGGCCCCATGACCCGTCTTTGAGCTGCGAGCAGCGTTTAACAACTTTCTCATCGGGCGTCCGTTCGAGGCGTTCGAGCAGTCGATTCTGAATGTTTTTTCGAGGGGTTTGCAATGGTGCAATCCGACCGCTCTAATTCGGCACGATGGTGCGGGCCCCACGAGGGTCGTTTGGGTGTTGACGGTGATTTTCCATCTATATCACCGGGCGACCGTTTTGGACAAGTGAATAGTCCATCTTGTGTACTTTTTCGAGAGGATCGCAACGGTGCGATCCATTAGTTGTATTTCAGGACCGGGAGGCAGGTCCCACGCAGCTCCGCTCGTGCGCGGTAAGCCGGAACGTATCTTTTTCTCTGGATATCCGTTCTACTCAAGTGAGTAGTGCTTTTGACGTGTTTTTCTGATAGCATTGTGATGGCGCAGTTCGCCCAAACTTTTTCTAGGATGTGGTGTGGGCCCCACCCGACCTGGCTACAGTGAATAATACCTTTTTCACCAGGTGTCCATTTTGGGTGATTGAGTAGTCAATACTATGTGTTTTTCCAAGGGGATCGTAGTGGTGTGATCTGTTTGTTCAGTTTCGGGATCTTGAGGTGGGCCCCACACGGGTTGGTTACGGTGAATAGTAAATTTTTCACCGGTTGACCGTTTTGGGCGAGTAAGTAGTCTACCTCGCGTGTTTTTCCATGGGGATTACAATGGTGTAATCTGTTCAGGCAAGCAGAGCCTCATACGCGATCTTATTAAATGTGGAAGTATGAAAGGTGCCCCGGTGGCGGTTCTTCTACCATGTTTGTAGCGGACCCTTGGCGTGTGATCGCATGCACTCCTGGGAGAGTGATGTTGGTGGTTAAAGAGATGGGGTTGGCCGCGCCTCAGCCGTTGAGGTGGCAAGTTGGAGTTGTTACGTTTACGCCTTCGCGTTGACAATGGGTGTCGTGTGCACGTTATCCTTTTTGGCTGGAGGCGTGGCATACTCTGAGAGTATGTGGGAACAATGAGAGGTAAATGTGGATGTTTGTACCTGAGAACGTTTGCACGCTTGTTTGGGGTTGACTTGGGGCCACACGTCGTGTGGCCCCCATGTGCGTGCCATGTTCTACTTTGCATACTTTTGACCTCTCATGACGTAGAGGGTCCCTTTGTTCTCGTTTGTTGACCAGTACGGTTGAGTTTTTCCCCTGGATCTGTGCTCGATGGTTTAGATCAGTAGGGTTGAGTGGTTTCCCCTGGTTTTGTTCCGGAGTCGGGTGGTTGCACGATACCCACTCCGTGTTCGGTTGGCCAGTGTTGTACCATCCAGTAGAGATGGCCAGAGCAGTCCTGGGTTTACCTTCCAGTAGAGACCGGGCAGTGGGTCACTCATCGACTTCTTCGGGTTTACCCTCCAGTAGAGATTGGCAGTGGGTTTCCCACTGACTTCTAGGGTTTACCCTCCAGCAGAGACTGGGCAGTGGGTCACCCGACACTCTTAGGGTTTACCCTCCATCAGAGACTGGGCAGTGGGTCACCCGACGACTATCGAGGGTCTACCCTTCAGCAGGGCTAGGTAGTGGGTCGCTCGTCATCTTGATCCAGGTCTACCCTCCAGCAGGTCTGGGTAGTGGGTCGCCTGTCGACTTTTTCCGGGTTTACCCTCCAGTAGGGCTGGGCAGTGGGTCACCCGTCGACTTATTTTGGGTCTCCGCTCCAGCAGGTCTTGGAAGTGGGTCTTCCGATGATGTATTAGGGTTTACCCTCCAGCAGGGCTGGGCAGTGGGTCACCCAATATTATATTATGAATTACCCTCCAGTAGGACTGGGCAGTGGGTCACCCGTTGACATTTCAAACTCAGTCCTTTCTACTAGGCTAGTCTGTGGCTTTCCTCTGTGATTATTAGAGCAGGACCCTTGGTTGTACGGGTCAGTGATGGAACGACCTTGTCTTTGAGGATACCTCTCGACCACGGGGTAGTGACGAGGTGTGATTTGACTTAACTCAGAACTCTCAAGTATGAGGGGCGCTTTCCCCCACTGAGACACGTCCTTGTGACGCGACCTAAAACCGTGCGGGCGAGTTAGTGCTGCCCAAAGTGGATAGTGTCGAGGTGCGGTGGTTTGAGCCCCTTGACTTGTAGTTCGGGGCATATGTGCGGGATGCTGGGCATCGATGGTGTTATCTTCTGGGACTATTGGTGACTCACTTTTCTTGGGTTGAGATATGGGATGGAGATCCCCTTAAGATCTTTTTTGGGATTCTTGATTGACCATATGGACTTGTATATACCTTGTTTTAGTACCCACTTCTTGGGTTTGGTTACTCTCCTTCCAGGAAAGGCGAAGATGCGCAGGGTATGCCATGTGCTTTATGTGTCTAGCTTCTCGTGGTTGGATGAGTCTACTCTCCTACTATAGGTAGAGAAGACTCGACGGGAAGTTCATCTTATCACCATTTCCAGCTCCTTGTGTCTGGACGAGTCTTCCTTCTTTCCTCTTGTTGGGTTGAGCTGGAATCCTTACTGCACTCTTTACTGCACTTTTGGTTGTATTCCTTTACTTTTCCTGTTCGCTCTACTGCTCACCCTTCGGTACCTCCTTTGTTTCTCCCCAGAGCCTTCGGGTTATCCTACTGAGTATTTTTATACTCACCCCTACTTGGGCTTTTCCCGCACTTGGTGTTCCATTGCAGACGACGGACAGGTTGGTCGTGACTTCAGTGGAGCATAGGAGTTTGGGAGCTTGGACCGCGTGCGGTGGTCGTAGCCGGGTTCCAGGTGGAGAAGCCTTCCAGCAATATTTCTTTTTGTTCACCTGTTGCCGGGTTGTGGCACTTTTCTGGTTGGGTGCGTGTTTTTACCCTTCTCTTTTCATCTTTTACTTTGTACTGTTAGAGGTCTATGCACTTTTGGGGTTTATTTATAGCAGTTTACCTTTACTTTACTTGTCTTTTCTCTTTTACTCTGCACTTTTTCATTGAGTGCGCTGTGTGTGTGTACAGGTACTTAGTCAAAGGCCTCCCCGAGTTATTGTGCCTTTGGTGCTGGTCGCCAGCCCCTGGCCTATGGAGGCGAGCTTGGGGTAGTTGCGGCTCGAGCCCAGGTAGGGTCGGGTCGTGACAATGTGAGTATAAAATAAAACATAATATAGGTTTTATAAGAAAAATATTAAATAAATAAAAGTAAATAAGTTGGCTCAGGTTCCCGAGGGACACCTGGCTAACCATACCTGCTTCGACCTAAGCCAAAATATCTCTAAATAGGATTCACCATGTGAATATAGGACTATATAAACATATACATACATTTCTATATAAGTGTGAATTTATAAATATATATACTATGTACATAATGAAATATATAGAAATATATATATAAGTATAATTATCCAGGTTCTGTGGCATAAATCAAGAGTTTATAAAATTTAGTCTCTAAAACCATGGAGAAATTCTGAGTAGTAACATGTAACTAAACATAATACCATTAGTTGGTCAATGACTCGAGGTATATACCTAGGGAATCCTAGTATAATAATTATCATGATAAGATACTAACAATCATATGAAATATTATCATGCATGATATAACTCAAACATCCTATGAGCCTATCCAAGGAATCCTATAATGAGGGACCCAAGTATCACCCAAGGAGTCACATAATTCCATTTATTTAATGAGTCCATCCTTGGAGTTTTGTAAAAAGTAAACTCAAGTATCACTCATGACTTCTAATTTACCACCTAGCCCATCCATGGAATTATGTAAGAAGGAAAACCAAGTATCAATCCAGTCATAAGGAAATTCATCTAGCCTATAAGCCTATCCCTGATTTTCCGTAAAGAGGAAACCCAAGTATCACTCAAGGCATAATATAAATCAAGAAACCTATAATCCCATCCTTGGTATAAGATATAGGGGATGAGTATCTATCGTGGTATGGTATAACAACATTTCCCACCGAGCTCATTTAAAGTAATCTACTATGAAACTAGGTATTGATCAAGGTGTGGTAAGAATAATGTATAATCCTCTGAGCCCATCCATGGTATACCACATAGGGGACTAAGTATCATTCATGAAATGTCATAAAAACACTACTCACTGAGCCTGTACAAGGTACTCCTCTAAGGGACCATGTGTCTTTCAAGGGTATTATAATATCAATCAACCTATGAGCACATCCAAGGAATTCCTACCTAGGAATCCAAGTATCACTCGAGGATTTACATAATTCATTTAATCATTTAAAAATTTAACTTTTAACAATTTATAAGACCATATCTATAATCATTGCATATCACATATCCATGTATTACTAATTAAGAAGAAATGTTCGTGATAATTCCTCACCATAAAATAGTTATAAAGGATAAGGAGGTCCATGTACATAAACATGCCACATCACTAGTTATGTGTGTTGAAAGTGGGCCACGCCCCTTTATTATTTCAATTTATTTAAAAAAAATCCCCTTTTTAATTATTAATAAAGTGCACCTCTATGGATGTTTTATTATAAAATGGAGGTAAGGAATAAAATTCATCACATCATCAATTAACTAAGAAATTAGTCATTGAAATTTAATTTAAGTAATAAGTGCCTATCAAAGGTCAAGGCGCTTCTAGATATCACTAAGGGTTGGTTTAAATTTATGTCAATAACCTCCAATGGTTAAAATTGGTAGAAAATGGCCAAAAAATATATAGTATTTGATTCTATGTATTTAATTTCATAATTAAAGGTCAACGCATGGAGAACCCGACGTGCAACATAATGACATAATTTATAAACAAGCTAGACTTTAATGGGAAATTTATAAACCACCTACATCGATCATAGGATCGTACACTCATTCAATTCCAAAATTTGATTTGAGCTAGTTTGAGAGAAATCAAAGAAATGGACATACACCCTGAAAATAAGTTGAATTAGATTGCATAAATATAACACCAAAGTTGAAGAAAGAAACTGATAAAGTATGAAGGAGGAGTCTTAGACTCACTGATACTCTTCTATTATGATGAATGACACTCAAAACAGTGTATGGATGGAGGAGATCTCTCCATGTAAGGAAGAGAGGAAGAGAATCTAAAGAATCTTTCCTTATTGTGCAAGGCTGGGAAGAAAAGAAAGGGGTAAAACCTTTAAGGAAGTAAGGTGAAGAATCATCAATTCTTTAACTTTTAAAAGTCGCATGGTTTGGAATCATGGTTTGGAAAATTGTGTGCCAACCATGCGCACCCTATTGGTCAAGGGAAAAACCCTCACATAACTAGCCAAATGGTTAGAAAAACCATGTGTAGCCTATTTGGTGGCCATTTTCCAAGGGAAAGGCCCCTAAAATGACTATACATGTAGTTTGAAAGACCATGCGTAGCCTGTGGGGTGTCCACTTTCCACCCAAACACACCCCACACGGTTAGTCTCATGGTTTAACAAACCATGTGCTACACCCATGTGCATGTTTCAGCCTATCTTGAAGGTGGTTATTTGAATCCTAATGCTCTCAAAACTCAACAGAACACCCGAGACACCTCTTGGTCCTTAAACCAAGCCTAAAAGAAACAAAATTAAGTGTTCCAATGCTCAAATTTACATTCTGAATCTTGGTTTCGAGAATAGATTGTCCACCAAATGGTGAAATTAAAATTCCTTTGGAAATTCCACCCTATCCAAAGTAAAGGATGTTAAAACCTCCCCACCTTATAACTTCTCATCCCCATAAATCCATGTGAAACAATGAAAATAACACTCTTCCTACTATTTTTAAAGTTTCATTTAAATAGTTATCTTTTGTTTCCAATGCCCAACACACCACTACGTATCCCTTAAGTGTATGGTACATAAGCCCTTAAAACTTGATCCAAGGCTCATATTCCAAACTAAAACATCAAGATGAAACTTACCCAAGTTTTCACTCTTAAGACATGGTCACATTGGCATCTCTTTAATCAACTAGCCTATGGAACTCCCCACCATAAATTATAGCATTTAATGACCAATTTTGAGTCATGGTATATACACCATCAGAATTGTCTATTTCAACATTCCCCCAGTGTTTTAATGATTTTCTTGGAATGATCCTTACCTTAAACAAATTATCAACACCCAATCGACCTCATTTATCCAGGTTGAGCTGGATTTTCATGAAAAACCCCGACCAAACCACACTACACTCACCTTATCCTAATGATGTGCCATGAACGGTTCCTCACCGACTGCATTTAACAAAACAAGAGGAAACATGTCAATCCACTTTCTCCTAACTATTCTAAAAAATGCTCTGCTTGGATGGCCAGTGTATCATGTCCCAAAACATGATACCATCCTCTAAGTCACCTCACATTTACATCAATCTCATCCACCAAATCTTGTATCAAACTTTTTTTGACATCTAAATCCATAACATCCATTTATATTGTCATTCCCAACATGAACATGGGTGTATAACAGATCCTCCACACTTGTATTTACACCCTTAAACATCCCATCAAAGCCTGACTGAAGTTTGGGGTAACTTTAGAATCATCAACTTGAGTCCAAGGAGCTCATCCAAAGTAGTCTATACTTCTAAATTTACATGTGAGATGTCGGTACAAAGACAAAACATCCTCGTATCAAGAACACTAAACAAGTCCATTGGTAGATAAGTCAAAGAACTAGCTAGTGTTTGTGAGTTCGTCCAATACATTCCTACTTGGGAACCCAAGCATCACTTAGGACCAACCATGCCTCTAAAAAAACCATTCTTATGAATCGCAACTCCCACCGAGTCTATTTATCAAAAAATAAGGGTATTTTTGTTTAGCTCAGCATATAACCAATACTTCGTTAGTGTATATTGTATGATATAAAGATAGGGTACATGATCTTCACTAAAAAAATATTACACTAAGAGGATATCAAGAATTACCAAGAAGACTCGACACTCCCATCATATCCAAGACGATGTGCTCAGTATGATTCCAAACCAACCATACCCAACTACCAGAAAGAAGAGAAGTCAAACCACTACTGGTCAACTTATTTTAAAAGAGCTTAGCTACACATACAGATGCATCATCACTACCCAACCATGATGCCTTTACCACCTGAGGTAGCCCATGATCTCTCAAGTATAAATAGTAAATTTTAACCTGACTATTGACGTTTTCAAAGGTTGTGTGTAAATATCCAACCATATCATCATCATGAAACCTCACAAGAACGGATATATCTAAAATATTACTAGCCTCATGGGTATTCAAAAGTAGTAATGACCATCTTCAAATGGTCCTCCTTAGTTCCATTCCTTCTACTTTCACTACTGGAAATACATGATTTCCCAACGGTTTAGAACTATTGGGAAAGGCTGCAGAACCGTTGGTATATGTTATACCAATGGTTCTGCAAACCGTAGGGAAGTAAGCCATTGGGAAAAGTTTTTCCCAATGGTTTACAGTGAACCATTGGGATAGGTACTGAAAAATTACCCTATCCCAACGGTTCTAGAAAACCATTGGTAAATCTTTTTCCCAACGTTTTACAACTGTTGGGATACAGTGCACAAAATTATCATGTTTTTCCCAACAGTTTGGAAAACTGTTGGGAAAAACCCAACATATCCTCTTTCCCAACGGTTTATAACCGTTGGGAAAAGTGTTTTACCAACGGTTCATAGAACCATTGGTAAAACAACACCTACACATTCTATGCCAATGGTTTTAAACCGTTGGCATAGCCTCTGCTGGGCAAATTGCACAGCAGCTCTGCAATTTACCCAGCAGCTCTCCAATTTGACCACCGGCTCTCCAATTTTCCCACCAGGTCTCATTTTGTGGGTTCCCTCTCATTTTCAATCCAATTATTGTACCTGCAATAAACTAACACATACATATACAATTATTGTACCTGCAATAACCAACTAACACTTACATATAGAGAACAAATTCATACACATTTAACATATAATGGTGGAACTATACACATCCATAATTAAATTAGAATTCATAACATAATTATAAACATACATAATTCATTTAGAATTAAATTTAAAATTTAGATGACAATTATATGTGGAATCTGGAAGTCAATTCATAATTTGATCGGTTTTTTGTATACCATATATTTTTACTTGAAATAATGTCCATTTTAAACATAATAAATAAAAATGGAGAGCTACCGGCCACACCGCGCCTCGGATTGAGGATGGGTTGACTTGTACACGTCACATATGACCCATGGATCGTTTTTCTAATGTATCGACACAATCCGAATGCATTTTGTCGGTTTTCCATATGCCAGTTGATGTTTTTCAATTAAAATGACGTACTTTTGAAACAAAAGACAGACACTTTGAGTGGTGCCACCACACCGTGCCTCGGATTGAGGCGGTGTTGACTTGTACATGTCACATATGACCCATGGATTTTTCTCCAAAAGTTTCAATGGAAACCGAATGCGTTTGGTTGGTTTTCCGTATGTACTTAAATTGTTGTCCATTTTAAGAAAAAGAGAGACACTTAGAGTGATTCCAGCCACACCGTGCCTCAGATTAAGGAGGGGTTGACTCATACATGTTACATATGATCCATGGATCATTATGCTAAAGTATCAACACAATCTGAATTCTTTTGGTCGGTTTTCTGTATGCCAGTTGATGTTTTTCACTTCAAATGACGACCTTTTGAAACAAAAGACAGACACTTTGAGTGGTGGCGGCCACACCATGCCTCGGATTAAGGCGGGGTTGACTCTTACACATCACATATGACCCATGGATCGCTGTTCTAATGTATCGACACAATCTGAATGCGTTTGGACGGTTTTCCGTATGCCAGTTGATGTTTTTCAATTAAAATGACATAATTTTGAAACAAAAGGCAGACACTTTGAGTGGTTCCAGCCACACCGCACCTCATATTGAGGCTGTGTTGACTCGTACACGTCACATATGACCCATGGATCATTCTCCTAAAGTTTCAATGGAAACCTAATGCATTTGGTCGGTTTTCCGTATGTACTTAAATTGTTGTCCATTTTAAGAAAAAGACAGATACTTTGAGTGGTGGCAACCACACTGCGCCTCGGATTTAGGTGGGGATGACTCGTACATGTCACATATAACCCATGGATCATTGTGATAAAGTATCGACTCAATCCGAATGCGTTTGGTCAGTTTTCCGTATGCCAGTTGATGTATTTCACTTCAAATTATGTCCTTTTGAAATAGAAGACAGACACTTTGAGTGGTGGCGGCCACACCGTGCTTCGGATTGAGGAGGGGTTGACTTTTAAACGTCACTTATGACCCATGGATCATTATGCTAATGTATCGACACAATCCAAATGAGTTTGGTCAATTTTCCGTATTCCAGTTGATGTTTTTCAATTAAAATGACGTACTTTTGAAACAAAAGGCAGACACTTTGAGTGGTGTTGCCACACTGCAACTCATATTGAGGCGGCGTTGACTCATAGACGTCACATATGACCCATGGATCGTTCTTCGAAAGTTTCAATGGAAACCGAATGTGTTTTGTTGGTTTTCCGTATGTACTTAAATTGTTGTCCATTTTAAGAAAAAGAGAGCCACTTAGAGTGATTCCGGCAACACCGTGCCTCAGATTAAGGCGGGGTTGACTCATACACGTCACATATGACCCATGGATCATTATTCTAAAGTATCGACACAATCTGAATGCATTTGGTCAGTTTTCGGTATGCCAGTTGATGTTTTTCCCTTCAAATGACGACCATTTGAAACAAAAGATAGACACTTTGAGTGGTGGCGGCCACACCGCACCTCGGATTGAGGCGGGGTTGACTCGTACATGTCACATATGACCCATGGATCATTGTGCTAATGTATCGACACAATCCAAATGCGTTTGATCGGTTTTCCGTATGCAAGTTAATGTTTTTCAATTAAAATGGCGTACTTTTGAAACAAAAGGCAGACACTTTGAGTGGTGCCAGCCACACCGCGCCTCGGATTGAGTCGGAGTTGACTCGTACACGTCACATATGACCCATGAATCGTTCTCCTAAAGTTTCAATGGAAACCGAATGCGTTTGGTCAGTTTTCCGTATGTAGTTAAATTGTTGTCCATTTTAAGCAAAAGACAGACACTTTGAGTGGTGGCGGCCACACCGCGCCTCTTATTGAGGTGGGCTTGACTTGTACACATCACATATGACCCATGGATCATTGTGATAAAGTATCTACACAATCCGAATGCGTTTGGTCGGTTTTCCGTATGCCAGTTGATGTATTTCACTTTAAATTGTGTCCTTTTGAAACAGAAGACAGACACTTTGAGTGGTGGCGACCACACCGCGCCTCGGATTGAGGCGGGGTTGACTCATACACGTCACATATGACCCATGGATCATTGTGCTAATGTATCGACACAATATTAATGCGTTTGGTCGGTTTTCCATATACCAGTTGATGTTTTTCAATTGAAATGACGTACTTTTGAAACAAAAGGTAGACACTTTGAGTGGTGCCGCCACACCGCGCCTCGGATTGAGGCGGAATTGACTCGTACATGTCACATATGACCCATGGATCGTTCTCCGAATGTTTCAATGGAAACTGAATGCGTTTGGTTGGTTTTCCATATGTACTTAAATTGTTGTCCATTTTAAGCAAAAGAGAGCCAATTAGAGTGATTCTGGCCACACCGTGCCTCAGATTAAGGGGGGGGGGGAGTTGACTCATACACATCAAATATGACCCATGGATCATTATGATAAATTATAGACACAATACGAATGTGTTTGGTTGGTTTTTCGTATGCCAGTTGATGTTTTTCACTTCAAATGACGACCTTTTAAAACAAAGGACAGACACATTGAGTGGTGGCGGCCACACCGTGCCTCGGATTGAGGCAGGGTTGACTCGTACACATCACATATGACCCATGGATCGTTGTGCTAATGTATCGACACAATAAGAATGCGTTTGATCGGTTTTCCGTATGCCAGTTGATGTTTTTCAATTAAAATGACGTACTTTTGAAACAAAAGGCAGAAAATTTGAGTGGTTCCAGCCACACCGTGCCTCAGATTGAGGCGGCGTTGACTCTTACACGTCACATATGACCCATAGATCATTCTCCTAAAGTTTCAATGGAAACCGAATGCGTTTGGTCGGTTTTTCGTATGTACTTAAATTGTTGTCCATTTTAAGAAAAAGACAGACACTTTGAGTGGTGGTGGCCACACTACGCCTCGGATTGAGGCGAGGTTGACTTGTAAACGTCACATATGACCCATGTATCTTTGTGCTAAAGTATCGATACAATCTGAATGCGTTTGGTCGGTTTTCTGTATGCCAGTTGATGTATTTCACTTCAAATTATGTCCTTTTGAAACAGAAGACAGACACTTTGAGTGGTGGCGGCCACACTGCGCCTCAGATTGAGTTGGGGTTGACTCGTACATGTCACATATGACCCATGGATCATTGTGCTAATGTATCGACACAATCCGAATGCGTTTGGTCGGTTTTCTGTATGCCAGTTGATGTTTTTCAATTAAAATGACGTACTTTTGAAATAAAAGGCAGACACTTTGAGTGGTGCCGGCCACACCGCACCTTGGATTGAGGTGGAGTTGACTCGTACACGTCACATATGACCCATGTATTGTTCTCCGAAAGTTTCAATGGAAACCGAATGCGTTTGGTCGGTTTTCCGTATGTACTTAAATTGTTGTCCATTTTAAGCAAAAGAGAGCCACTTAGAGTGATTCTGGCCACACTGTGCCTCAGATTAAGGCGGGGTTGACTCGTATAAGTCACATATGACCCATGGATCGTTGTGCTAAAGTATTGACACAATCCGAATGCATTTGGTCAGTTTTCCGTATGCCAGTTGATGTTTTTCACTTCAAATGACGACCTTTTGAAACAAAAGACAGACACTTTGAGTGGTGGAGGCCACACCATGCCTTGGATTGAGGCGGGGTTGACTCGTACATGTCACATATTACCCATGGATCGTTGTTCTAATGTATTGACACAATCCGAATGCGTTTGGTCGGTTTTCCGTATGCCAGTTGATGTTTTTCAATTAAAATAACGTACTTTTGAAAAAAAGGCAGACACTTTGAGTGGTTCCGACCACACCGCGCCTCGGATTGAGGCAGCATTGACTCGTACACGTCACATATGACCCGTGGATCTTTCTCTTAAATTTTCAATGGAAACAGAATGCGTTTGGTCGGTTTTCCGTATGTACTTAAATTGTTGTCCATTTTAAGCAAAAGAAAGACACTTTGAGTGGTGGCGGCCACACCGCACCTCGGATTGAGGCGGGGTTGAATTGTACATGTCACATATGACCCATGGATAATTGTGCTAAAGTATCGACACCATACAGATGCATTTGGTTAGTTTTCCGTATTCCAGTTGATGTATTTCACTTCAAATTATGTCCTTTTGAAACAGAAGACAGACACTTTGAGTGGTGGTGGCCACACCGCGCCTCGGATTGAGGCAGGGTTGACTCGTACATGTCATATATGACCCATGGATAGTTCTCCTAAATTTTCAATGGAAACCGAATGCATTTGGTCGGTTTTGAGTATGTACTTAAATTGTTATCCATTTTAAGCAAAAGAGAGCCACTTAGAGTGATTCCAGCCACACCGTGCCTCAGATTCAGGTGGGGTTGACTCGTACACATCACATATGACCCATGGATTGTTGTTCTAAAGTATCGACACAATACTAATGCATTTGGTCAGTTTTCCGTATGCCTGTTGATGTTTTTCACTTCAAATGACGTCCTTTTGAAACAAAGGACAAACACTTTGAGTGGTGGCAGCCACACCGTGCCTCGGATTGAGGCGAGGTTGACTCGTACACATCACATATGACCCATGGATCATTGTGCTAATGTATCGACACAATCTGAATGCATTTGGTCAGTTTTCCGTATGTACTTAAAATGTTGTCCATTTTATGAGAATTCTCTGTGCGGGGGGTTGTTCGGGGTCCAAGGAAGAGGGTGGGGGGGGGGGGGGGCTGTGCGGGGGGCTGTCCGGGGGGTGTTCAGGGGGTTGTCCGGGGTCCAAGGAGGAGGGTGGGGGGGCTGTCTGGGGGCTGTCCGGGGGGCTGTTCGGGGGGCTGTCTTGGGTCCAGGGAGGAGGGTGGGGGGGCTGTCCGGGGGGCTGTTCGGGGGGCTGTCCGGGGCTGTTCGGGGGGTTGTCCAGGGTCCAAGGAAGAGGGTGGGGGGCTGTCCGGTGGGTTGTCTGGGGGGATTTCCGGGGGGGGGGGGGGGTTGTTCAGGGTCCAGGGAGGAGGGTGGTGGGGGGGGCTGTCTGGGGGGCTGTCCGACGGGGCTGTCCGGGGTCCAGGGAGGAGGGTGGGGGGTTGTCCAGGGTCCAAGAAAGAGGGGGGTTCCCAAACACACAACCACTAAAAGACAACAACATCCATAAAAATAGATAATATATAAAAATTACTCAACTCCAATACTATACTACGAGTCTAGATAAAACCAACAACTAGAATAGATTAAATATTAAATCTCAGTAATATCAGTCAAAAATGTAATGGATCAACTTGTCCCACATCACCATCACCATCATCACCATCATCATCATCACCCTCGTCCTCATCCCCATCATCGTCCTCACCCTCGCCCTCCTCCTCGTCCTCACCCTCATCCTCACCCTCGCCACCTACCTCGCCCTCCTCCTCTCCCTCCTCTTCCGCATCAGACTCCTCGCCATCATCATCTTCAAGCTGTACATCATCCTGAACACCACTATAACTGCCACCTGGTGCATCGTATATAGAACGTATCGACGACATATACTCATCAAAAGCTGGGCTGGCCTCTACTGGACGTGTAGGACGTAGAACTTCAATAAATTTCATAAACGCACTGTTTGCCCTAGCAGACTGTTCTGCCATCTCTGTGGCCCTTTTCTCATCCTGTTCTGCCTGTGCCCTAACTTGCTGCAGCTCGATGGCACTACAGCTCATACCTGAGGAGGGCCAATACCTCATCGGGGCTATCCTGGGTCGGCAGCGTACTCTACCAGAATGCTCCTCTCCCAACACCTCATGTAAGTGATCTGTTGGCCCAAAATTGTCTAGTTCTTGGGCATCGAGGGCCTCTAAAGCAGCCTGTTACAAATATAAATATATCATTAAGTTAAAAAATAGATATTAAAAAATAAATTCAACAGATTAAAACTTACAATCTGCTGCTGAGTCGCTTCATTGACGACACTTCCATCCTTTTTCCGTCTACTCGAGCAAAACAGTTTTGCTCGAGGCACGCATCCTTCAATATTTTGTATTTGCCTCTACAATGACATTGAGAACTAAAGTTATATTAAAAATTTATCAAACTATTAAATAATTGAAGAAACAAAAGAAAGTGTAAGTCGTAAAGAAAACTTATAAACAATTGTTATACCTGCTTCCTCTCATGATCAGTCATCGTAGTGCGTACCAGTGTGTGGAGGTATTTTTTTGCATCAATTTTATTTTTCTTTTTTCCAGATGATTACTAAATAAAATTAGAAAATTCAACAGATAGTATTAATGAAAAACATGAAAGTTATTATTCAAATACCTCAAATGTTATTAATACCTTAAACTGCGTACTCGTCCAATGAGTAATCATCTGACAATACTGCTCTATAGGACAATCATCCACCACTGGTACCGCCTCTAACTCAGTGCCATCTCTAGAAACCCATCCAATATACAACTCATGCTTGTAGGCTCTCTAAAGCTCTCCTAAATCCTTTAGACGTTCCGATCGTGCACCCTCACCATCGGGAAAATTAAATCGAAGCTGAAATCAAAATATTAATTCATATAAATACAAAAATAATTCATGGCATTAAATAGAACAATTTTTTTTACCCATATCTCTGCCCAAGCTCTATCCTTGACCTCATGTGGCAAATGTCTCCACGATAGCGGGCTGACGAGAATGATGTCGGAGTATTTGGCAAGCGTCGCCAAAAAACTCCGACATTGCTGCCCTGTTTTCTCAACCATTTGGTTGTCTTCATTATAATCCACCATAAACTATGTGCGGTGGTTCCACACCGAACGCATGTGTGTACACCCCCTCCCACTCCTCCTGTCAGTAGATGTATCTGTCATGAAAGAAAAACAAATATTTTATCAAAACATATTATAATGAAAATAAATATTTCTATAAAAATTTGTTAGGGTTCTATAAATATACCTGTGCCTGTCTGATCGTTGAGTGCCGATGGATCCACAAAAACTGATGGAACACCTTGTGGTGGAACAGGAGTCGAAGATGATGGAATATAGAAGCTCGGAGAGACAGAATTAGAAGGAAAAGAATATGGGACAGCTGTCTGACCGGATGCTGACTGAGGAGTGGGAATCATCATGGGATGTGAAAATGATGGGCCAGAAGATGTAGAAGGTAGCAAAAACATGGGAGGCCTAAATATCCCATGTGTCTCTAACGACACACCGGGATCAGAATGTGGGAAGGATGACATGTCAGTGGGAGGGGCAGGGTCTAGTCGGGTACGCGCAGCTGCTCATCCACCTCTGGTACGAACCCTCCTCATACCACCGGCCTGAGTACTAGGACCAGTACTAGGCTCCTCGTTGAATAACTGTCGACGTATAGGTGGATCCTACAAAAATGTTTACAAAAAAATTAATCACATGACATTATATATTCTTTAAATATATCAATTTGAAATAAAGTAATCACTGTAGGCACTAATGGTGGAATGCCCATCTTCGTCATTCGATGATTGTTCTCCATCATTTTTTTCCTTTGTCTCTCTTCAATTGGCTGAATTTCCTGATTTTGAAAACAAATATGTAATTAATTAGAAAAAGAAAACTAATGTGTAACCCAAAAAACAAAATATATGAGGGAATATGGGATTAATAGGTAATTTAGCTATCAATTGTTTTAGAAGAGCTTGAATGGATTTAATAAATCATACAAGTTGTAATGTTCACCAAGTTAGAAATATTGTTTGACTATGTTTGAATAAAGTTCAATTCTAAATTAGAAAATGCAATTCAAATAAAACTGCAACCAATAAACATTGAAAATTCATATAATGGTCAATTAAGCTATCAATTGTTTTAGAAGATCTTGAATGGATTTAATAAATCATACAAGTTGTAATGTTCACCAAGTTAGAAATATTGTTTGACTATGTTTGAATACAGTTCAATTCCAAATTAGAAAATGCAATTCAAATAAAACTGCAACCAATAAACATTAAAAATTCACATAACGGTCAAGTCAGCTATCAGTTGTTTTAGAAGAGCTTGAATGGATTTAATAAATCATACAAGTTGTAATGTTCACCAAGTTAGAAATATTGTTTGACTATGTTTGAATACAATTCAATTCCAAATTAGAAAATGCAATTCAAATAAAACTGCAACCAATAAACATTGAAAATTCACATAACGGTCAAGTCAGCTAAAACATATTTGTGATGAATACTAAATCAATTTGAATATTACCAGCCTTAACAACCCAACTCTAGGTAAACCAAAAGAATTGAGAACATGGATGAATGATTATATATATTTTCAACCACAACTTCAGGTTCACAATCAACTCTGACAATTGAGCTATTTGAGTCATCAAAAGAAATAAATGGATTGGTTCCAATGGCACTAGGGACAATGTCAATTCCATCATCACCATCATAAAAAATATGTCTTGGAATTACTTCAACTATGACACCAAATTCAGGTCGAAGTTGGTCTTTGACATAAAAAACTTGTTTATCCATTGATGCCAACACATATGGTTCTTCGGTAGCAAGAGTGCGAGTCATATTAATTACTCTAAATCCACAATCATCAATAAATGTGCCATGTCTCGTCATCAAATCAAACCAATGGAATTTCATCATTATGACTCGTCCATGAGAGTAATAATCCAATATTATTTTTTCTCAACAACTACATAATAACCCACATTTTCAAATCGCGGTCTACTATCTGATGCACTGGCATAACAATCTGTTGTGGCAGTAACCATAACACCATCATGTTTTGTTCTCATGTTCTTTGCTCGTTCAGTGACAATAAATTTTTACCCATTGATAACAATTGATTTACAGTCACGAACCACGGTATTAGGACCAAAATCCAAAGCTCTTATTTCCTCAGAGATAGAGTCAGCAGACAAACTCAATACCTGCAATATAAATGACTATTAAAGTTAATTAAATATTGATATAATTATTTTAAACATTAATTTTTTTATACCTTCAATTTTTACCAAGCAGAAAACTCTTTGCTATGCAAAGTCTCTCTCCTTCTCAAAGATAAAGAACAATGCTTCCTATTTATCATTGTTTTATGTTCCCTATAGATAAAAAATATTAATATTTTAACAGATATATATGTAAGATATACATAATCAATTTAGTTACCTGATATAGTCATCGAACAAATCACAGTTGAACAAAACTGTGCGATGTGCCATCTCCCGCTCTTCATGGCTTAATGTATTCAATGTATATGATCTAGGAATTCCTCCTGTTTGAGGAAGTGATAGAAAAATGGGTTCAATTTTCTCATACTGTTCTTCTTCATTTCTCATTGGTCTGTTCAATCTTGTAGTAAGATCAGACAAATACATCGAGTAGAAATCCATACATTCTTGAGCCAAGTAACCGTTCACGATAGAACCTTCAGGATGATTTCTGTTTCGGATATAAGACTTTAATGTGAACATATTTATTTCAGTTGTATACATCCAACGAAAAGAAACAGGTCCACTGAGAAGTATTTCAGTGGGAATATGGATAGTCAGATGCAGCATGAATGTGAAAAATGATGGAGGAAATATTTTCTCCAACTCACACAAAATTAATGGGGCATCTGTCAAAATTTTTTGCAAGAAAGACTTGGACAACTTCTTAGCACAAAGATCTATAAAAAAATGGCACAACCGAATAAAAAACACCCTTACATTATTGGACAAAATATGAAGGATTTCTATTGGAATCAACTCATGTAGTAGAACGTGATAATCATGAGTCTTCAAAGATTTTAGCTTCAACTCTCTTCTGTTGACCCGTTTAGATATGTTGCTTGAATAGCCATCAGGAACTCTAATAGTCTCTAATACTTCCAGAAATTGTTTTTTTTTTCACAGGTGTCATCACATAAGAAGCACATGGAAGTTGCCATTTATTTTCACTGATACGCACAGGATGTAATTATGGTCTGATGCCCCAATCCACCAAGTCACGCCGAGATCGTAAATCATCTTTTGTCTTCCCCTTGACATTTAGAAGAACCGAAAGCAACATTTCACATATATTCTTTTGAATATGCATTACGTCTAAGCAATGACGTAACAAATTGGTTGACCAATAAGGCAAATAAAAAAAGATACTCTTCTTCCTCCAACTGTAACAGGTTTCAGTGGAAACATTCTTTCTCTTTCCAGATTTCATTTGACCCTTCCTGAACAAAAAACTGAAATCTTTCAATTCATTAAGCATGTCAGTTCCAGACATATGCTGATGTGGATCATCAGTCTCTATGGTATTATCAAATCTTCGACGATTCATTCTATATGGACGTTCCTTTGGAAAGAATCGTCGATGTCCAATAAAACTGAAACTATAACGATGTTTCAGTCTTCTAGATCGTGTATTCTTCATACAAACTGGACATAACAGTTTTCCCTTCATGCTCCATCCAGACATCATTGCATAAGCTGGAAAATCATTGATCGTCCACATAAGCGCAACACGCATCTGAAATATGTCTTTCGAACATGCATCGTATGTGCGCACACCCACATCCCAAAGAAGTTTCAACTCTTTTATTAAAGGTTGCATGTATACATCAATATCAATGCCGGGATCAGAAGGACCAAATATGAGTATACTCATGAAAGTGAAAGGTTTTTTCATACACAACCATGGGGGAAGATTATAAATGTGTATAAAAACTGGCCATGTGCTATGCGAAGTAAGCATATGCCCAAACAGATTAAAACCGTCGCATGAAAGACCCAGCCTCACATTACGCACGTCAGCTGCAAAATCAGGATGTCGAGCATCAAATCTCTACCATGAAAATCCATCTACAGGATGAACCAACTCATCATTAGTCTTCTTTCTCTCTCGGTATCATGCCATCTCATTTTTATTGATATGTCATCAGACATAAAAAGATTCTGAAGTCTGGGGATCAATGGAAAGTGCCACATTACTTTTTGTGGAACATGGGATGGTGTTCCATCAGATTTTGACTTCCAGCGGGATGTGCCAGATTTTATACAATCATTTTGTTGAGCGGTTTCCTCCCAGAATAAACTGCAATCTTTCGGGCAAGCATGAATTTTGTTTCTTGAAAATCCAAGTTCCTCAACTAACTTCCATGCCATATAGTGGTTTGAGGGAATATCGACATCATATGTAAGTAAATACTTCAAGAGGGTAAGAATGTAATTGATTGCTGTATTAGAAATTCCATACATAGTTTTCCCATGAAACAATCGGATTAAAAATTCCAACTTTTTCATTTTATCGCATTTTCGATATACTGGAGTCGTGGCAGCATCATTCAATTTTTTCACCCTATCAATATCATCATTTTCACTAGATGCATTAGCGGTCCTCATATCGAAGTCTTCTTGAGTCGAAATCCTTTCCTTTTCATGATGACGAATAAACGGAAACCGATCATCTAACAAATTCTCCATTCTAGTCCTTTCATTTCGATCATCACCAATTTGAGATTTCATTTTCTCCCCATTGTGATACCACACAAAGTAGTTTGCTTGAAAACCATTTTTGGTTATGTGGTAACTGAATTCTTCACGGTTCAACCAAGGTCTACCAACACAATTGGAACATGGGAAGTGTATGCGACCACTATCTGAAGCATTGTGAAATGAAAAATCTATAAAGCTCTCCAAATTGTTTTGAAAATCGCTTGAGATCCGATCAGTTTCATACATCCAACTTCTATCCATTATGTAAAAAGAATTTATATAAGTCATTTTGTCATAAACAATTCAATAGGATTGAACTTTAATAGAAAATACATTTAAGTAAACGATAAAGGAAGAAAATAATCAAGGTATCAACTACACATGTGAAAAAAACATACAAATGTGTTATTGAAAAAATTTAAAACCAACAAGAACTTAATGTGTTATATCACATCACAGCATGCCTCATCCCATAACCATATTAGCAGGGTATCATGAACATGAATAAAATCAACCTTGTGCCATCATCCTACCCTACATGACCCCAACCACATGCCACATCTTATTATAGCCTTATCACATCACACCTCACTAGAAAACACTAGGGAAATCATAGTACATCTCACATGAAGACACATGGACAATCACATCACATCTTGCCTAAAAACACATGGTCAATCACTTTTGAAGGAAGAGTAGGGAAGACATGGTAGCTATCCAACCATATAACCACCATCCTAGATATTATAAAAAATACCCATAACTCAAAACCTCAGATCATTGGTAAGTTTATCCAACTCTGGTTGGGAATGTGTAGAAATAACATAAAAATACATGATATATAGATAGCACAAAATACTCAACCTATGGGTTCACATTAACTACATAATCACACACTTCACTACTACCATAAAACACATAAACCACACCACCACCACACAATAACTCACCATCTCACAATAACCATCGACTCCATGTTACATCGACCAACCATCTCACCAAAACAACCAAATATCACAATAAAAATATTGCACATCAAAAACCACTGCACAACCAAAAGCACCTCACCACATCATGCACCACAACTTCATCACACAACACCTCCACACGACACAACACCACCACACATCATCACTATCATACAACTTCACATGTCACATCCATGCCCACTAACCATCACATTACAACCCCACATATCACAAAGCCCAACTGGTCACCTCAATCCCCATAAAACAGCCTACAACATACAATGAAACACAACAAAAAACCTCTCATAGAGGCAACATACCCCAACTTCCACAATTTATTTATTCAAGGTCTTTTATTACATTACCCCTTTATTTAGCATGGACATTATAACACAACTGATATTCCAGGGGAAACTAATTAATTAAAAAAATATTCATTCATTTCCCTATTTTTCACGGTGAAATCACATCAAAATCCAAACTTCAAACTTCAAACTAAAATATTAGATCAATAACAATAAAAACAAGGTACCATATGTGTATAAAGAATAAAATACCTGATTTGAGATGATTCAGATGGGTTTTCACCTATTCAGATGGGGGAGTTCGAGAGTAGTAGAGAGCTGGAGCTGGATTGATAACTTAAAACTAAAATATTAGATCAATAACAATAAAAATAAGGTAGTATATGTGTATAAAGGAAAAAATACCAGATTTCAGATGGGTTTTCACCTCTTCGGATGGGGGAGTTCGTGAGAGGAGCAGAGCGGTGGAGCAGGAATGAATTTTGGGTTCTGTCGCGAATGGGGGAGAGCAACACTGTGGCTGTATTTTGGGGAAATCTTTCCCAACTGTTTCTAAAAACTGTTGGGAAAGAGATGTTCAGGGTAACCTTTCTCAACGGTTCTATATAACCATTGGAAAAAGGGTACCCTTTCCCAACGGTTCTGTTGAACCATTGGCAAAAGGGAACCTAAAACACCCCTTCACCAACGGTTTGAAGAAACCATTGGCAAAGGGGTGACTTTTCCCAACAGTTTCAGTGAACCATTGGGAAAGGCTTCCTTGACCATTTCTTTACCAACGGTTTTATGGAACTGTTGGTAAAGAGTTCCCTAATCCTTCAGCACCAACGGTTTAAGCAAACCGTTGGTAAACACCCATTGGTAAAAACCAGAATTCCAGTAGTGTTGGAAGGAAACAATTTCCCCATAATTGGTGTGATGCTCCCCACTTTAAGAGTGTCCTTTTTCATAATTCACTAATAATGGGAACTCACCCCACAACACACAATCCATCGACCACTAACTGTAGATCCCAAACATTGAGAACATGTTGTTATCAAGTTTTAGTTTGAAAAAAGGGAAAACCCTCTACTTTAAAGTGATCAAGATTATATTCACCTTCAGATATATGTGTGATAGTCCTCCTAATTTATGTCCATGTGTGCCCAAGAATTAAGTGTCAGATCTAAAACAAATAGTCCAACATGTCAAAATGTGCAATCCTCTTTGAAACATTATCCTGAGTATTAGGACAAGTCATATTTACTTTAACACCTCAGTCATTATAACTTGGATATAAACTATGATTGAAACATAATATCACACTAGTAAAACCATTATCACCAAACTCATATGGTTCATTGTACTATTTACCAACTCAATAGATACTGCATGCATCAATGCATACTATCCTGAGATTTTGTATGCACTATGAAACATTCATGATACTATCCATAGCTTATCTCCCTATAAATATAAGTATCTAATGGACCATAAAAATAACTATCACAAAGAATTACTATCCCATATGATTGTAAAACAGGTTGACAACCACCCGAGTCATCCAACGTTAAAGAAGAATAAGAGGGGTCACACAACCCACTAGGCGGCTGACCATGCCCTAGGCATGTCTATCCTACTAGAACTGAGAATTTCTTGATACTCATTCCTATAAAAAGGGTCAACTTATCAAACATCAACTAGATAAGAAAAATGTTTCATTTTAGAAACTAAGAGTCCTATATGGGACAAATGGAACTCGAACAATACCACACATCAGAAAGCTCATCAAAACAATTAGCGAAGCTTTAAAATTATAAGGTAACTACCTACCTTAGGTTATCCTCTTATTAAAACATAAAGTGTCGATCCAATGAATAATTTTTACCTAAAAATTTCACTAAGACCTACTACCTATCATATAGGTTAAAATAATCTTATATAAGATGTTTACATTCCCATTCCAAGGCAGGCTCATAGAATGTTGAAACTACCCTTACAAGAGGGTTAAAACTAAAACACCACCTCAAGGTCCTCATTTAAGAAATTTCATTGATTTAATTTTAATTTATACATGTTTTAAGGCTCAATTTAAAACATTAAGTACCACTTATAAGGAAAACCATACCTAGTACTTTATTTAAGAAATTCACATTATGAACCCTCTTTTAAACACCATTTATTTATCAATAAATTTCTCAAAATAATGGGCTTAGTTAAAGAAATTTTCAATTAAAATATATATAGGAAAACAACCTTTAGGTTGTAATTGGAATTTTAATTAACTAATGACTCATATAAGTATAACTCAAAAACTGACAATAGGAATTTTATTCATTAATGAGGGGTCTGGTCAAGTAATATTCCACCATACGTTTATATGTAACACCATATAAGTGGTTGCAGACACTTTAAATAACCATCCCTATATAATATAAACATACCCCCATGGGGTCATGTACTAAGGCATAATAAGATAAAGGTGACCTATGAGGGTCATGTTAATCCATCCTTGTTTCATCTGAATGTAACTCAAATAATTTTAAACATTAAAGTTATGAAACACCCTTAGTGAGTTTATTTAACAAGAATTTAGCACCATGACCAACCTACTTGGGTTGAGTCAATCCCATCTCATTATTATAATTTTTCAATATTGACCTACTTGGGTTGAGTCATGTAAAGGTCCATAAGAAGCCAATTCATCTTAACTCAAAATTTAATAGCCTTTTTATTAATACAAAGGTATCAATGCATATTAAGATCATATAAAATGGTTTGATTATATGGGTAACCATTTTCCAATTTATAAATTCCCACACACTTTATAAATTGTAAATTGGATCTCATTTAATCACAACCAATATGTTTCATCCCATGTAACCAATGGTTCATGGATCAAACATGTCATGACTGGTTAGTTAATGTGACAACATCAATATATATGGGAAAACACCATTTAGGTTGATAAATACACTTTCATATCCAATTGTATATCAAAATTATATCTAGGAATGCTATCACGAGCAATAAATATTGCGAACATGGAAATCAATTACCTAATCATGATAAGATATTTCCTCAGTAAGAAATCACATAAGCATGGTATAAAAGAAAATAATGATAAATAATCACATAACATGGTATACTGATAAAAATGCTAAACACAGTAAAATAATCACTAAAACATGATGTACAAGAAAACATGCTCAGAAACTACACATCATGTTATAAAAACAAGAATGATAAATAAATCACATAAGGCACATCTATAAATGCAACTACATGGCATATAATATTCATGCCATGTGAATCTCTATATGCCTATCATGATGCATGTAATACTACTTCCTTTTCATATTAAGTGAATGAAAAATGCTATAAATATCATAAACCAGTAATAGCATAAATTGAATCAATCACTTAAGGTAAACTCATAATCAACTGTAACAAAGAATAACATAGATAACAATTTCATCCCTAGCCACTTGGAATTTTCCCAATGCGTGGGTCAATCACTCCCAAGAATGGTTATTTACTGACCACCGATACATTACTAGTATCATTTCTACCAACCCAAAATAGTAAGACAAAAATTAAATAAAACACCTATGATTCCACTTTGTAACATTTTGATACGAGAGCCACTGAAATGGTGCTCGAGCTGGTCAATCACATGGCCCCAAGCATGTCTCCTTGTATGCCAGAGGCTGCCGACTAGAAGAGATGGTCTAATAATGGTACAGTGGGGGATATTATACCCTTGTGATCATATTATCATAGTGGTGAAATAATAAATACATCAAATAACAATGGAAATAGTATAAATAAAATAATATATTAGAAGGAGATAATAACTGATACAATGGAAAAATCCAAATATACAACGATGTGTGCATGTCTAGATGAGGACACATATGCTAAAGTAGTAAAAATAAACTAGGATATATATACAAAAAATAGGTAAATAATAAATAAATGGACCATCAACTATCTTCAATAGCATCATTCCATAAACCTGAACCTATAAACATGTGGTCTGTTTGGGTACCCCAGTGCAATGGATGCCTGAACAGGGTGTGATATATACTCAGTAGGCCACCAACATAAGTGTTTAAATCTATCCAATATGTGAGTATAAAATAAAATAGTGTGTAGGTATGATAGGTAAAGTAATAAATAAATAAAATTAAACAAGTCAACTCAGGTTCCTAAGGGACACCTGACCGACCAAACCTACTTCAGCCTAAGCTGTAATATCTCTGAACATGAGTCACCATATGAATATTGGACTATATATATATATAAAAGTGTGAATTTATATATACATAATATGTATGTAATAACATATATATACATATATATATATAAGTAGATTTATCCAGGTTCTGAGGTGTAACTCAATAATTCATGAAAGGGTGTCTCTAAAACCACAGAGTAATTCTGAGTAGTAACATGTAACTAAACATAATATCATTATTTGTTCAAGGACCCAGGGTATATACCCAAGGAATATTAGTTTAATAATTATCACAATAAGATACTACCATTCATATGAAATACCAATATGCATGATATAACTCGATCATCCTATGAGCTTGTCCAAGGCATCCAATAATGAGGGACCCAAGTATCACCTAAAGAGTCATGTAATTCCATTTATTTAATGAGACCATCCTTTGTGTTCCGTAAAAAGGAAACCCAAGTATTGATCATGACATCCAATTAGCCATTGTGGTCATCCATGGTGTTCTATAAGAAGGAAATCCAAGTATCACTCGGGGTGTGAGGAAATTCATCTATCCTATGGGCACGTCCATGGAATTCTATAAAGAGAAAACCCAAGTACTTCTCAAGGCATAATATAAATGAGGAAAACTATAATATCATCCTTGGTATACCACATAGGGTATAAGTATCACTCATGTAATGGTATATAAACATTTCCCATTGATCCCATCAATGTTTATCCATTAGGGAACTAGGTATCACTCAAGGAGAAATAAGAAGAAGGTATAACCCTTTTTACCCATCCAGGTTATACCATATAGGGGACTGATTATCACTCGTGGCATGAAATAAAAACACTACTCACCAAGCCTATCCAAGGTACTCCTCTAAGGAACCAATTATCACTAAAGGGTATTATAATATCAATTAGCTAATGAGCCCATACAAGTAATTTCTATCTGATAATCTGAGTATCACTTAAGGATTTACATAATTCATTTAATAATTTAAACATTTGACTTTTAACAATACATAAGGCCATATCTATAATCATTTAAAATCATATATCCATATCTAACTAATTAAGATTCAATTTCCATGAGTATGAATCACTGTAAAATAGGTATAAAGGATAAGGAGGGCCATATACATAAGCATGCCACATCACCAGTCACGCATTCTTAAAGTGGGCCATGCCCATTTATCATTTAAATTTATTTAAAAATAATTTTTCCATTTTAATTATGAAGAAAACAAACCTCCATGGTGGTTTTATTATAAAATGAGGGTAAGGAATAAAATCCATCACATTATCAATTAACTAAGAACTCACTAAGGGTTGGTTTGAATTGAGTTCAATAACCTCCAACAATTAAAATTGCTAGAAAATGGACAAAAAAATATAGTATTTGATTCTATGTATTTAATTTCATAATTAAAGGGAAACTCATGGAGAACCCAGTGTGTATCACAGTAGTATAATTTATAAACAATCAAGTATTTAAGGTAAAATCTATAGACCACCTACTTCGAGATTAGGATGGTCCACTCATCCAATATCAATATTTTATTTGGTCTAGTTTGAGAGAAATTGAAGAAATGAAAAAATAATTGAAAATGGGGAAAATAGATCACACAAAGATAAAACCAAAGATGGAAAAATAAACTAATAAAGGAGAAATTTTGAGTCATATACTCATCGATATGATTCCATTGTGATGAAAGACACTCAAGATGGTGGTTGGATGGAGTATATCTCTCTATGGAAGGATGAGAGGAAGAGGAGATCGAGAGGCCCTTTCTACTGTGTGTGGATGGGAAGAAAAGAAAGGGATAAAACCTTTGAAAAAGGTAGGGGAAGAATTATCAATTTTCCAACTTTTAAAATCTATATGGTTTGGCCGCAAGGTTTGGTAAATCATGTGCCAACTGTGTGCACCCTATTGACCAAGGGTAGACCCCTCACACGACTAGCCACATAGTTAGATAAACCATGCACAACCCATGTGGTGGAAATCATCTAAGGGAAATTCCCCTCACACAACTATCCACGTGGTTTGATAAACCTTGTGTAGCCTGTATGGTGTCCACTTTTCACCTAAAAACACCCTGCATAGTCAGCCACATGGTATAACAAACTGTGTGCTACACCCGTGTGACTACTATAGCCTCTCATAAAGGTAGGTCTTCGAAGCCTAATGCTACTGAAACTCAATGGAACACTTGAAACATATCTTGATCCTTAAACCAAGCCTAAAATCAACACAATTAAGTGTTATAATGATTGGATTTACATTTTGAAGCTTGGTTTAGAGAACGACCCATCCACAAAATGGAAAAATCCAAATCCCTTTAGAAATGTCACCATGCCCAAAACACAAGATGTTACAATCTCCCCACCTTATAACTTCTCATCCCCAAGAAGACTTGGGGAAATTATTAAAAAAATATCCAACCTACTAGATTTGTGAAGTTTTGTTTAAACATCCATGTTTCATTTCCAACACCCAATGCACCACCAATAATACCTTAAGCATACGGTACATAAGTCATTAAAACTCAAGACAACACTCGTAAACTGAAATGAAACATCAAGATGGTGCTTACCTGATTCAATAAATCTTAATACATGGTCACATTGATGTCTCAATAATCAACTAGCATATGGATCTCCCCACTATAGGTTCTATAATTTAAATTCCAATTCAATGGTATCTCTACCATCAAAATTATCTATTTCAAAATTCCCCTATAATTATAATGATACCCTTAGAATGATCCTTATCTTAAATGAATGGTCAACTCCCAATCGACCTAATTTATCTAGGTCGAGTTGGATTTTCATGAAAAACACTGGTCGAACTACACTGCACTCATCTCATCCTAAAAACATTCCATGAATAGTTCATCACCAACTGCATTTAACGAAACAAGAGGAAACATATTGAGCCTCTTCTAGATGACTATTATAAAAAATTATCAGCTTGTATGGTTGGCATATCACATCCCAAAACATGACACCTTCTCTTAAGCCTCCTCTCATTTATATCAAACTCATCCACTGAAGCCTGTATCTGACTTCCGTTGACATATCAATCCACAAAGTCTATTTATATTGTCATTCCCAGCAAAAACATAGGTGTATACCAAATCTAGAACACTTGTATTTCCACCCTTAAACATCCCATCTGAGCCCAAATTAATTCCAAGGTAACTTTGGAATCATCAACTAGAGTCCAAGGAGATCATTCAAGGTAGTCCATACTCCTGCATTTACATTTGAGATGTCATTACAAATCCAAAATATCCACATATTAAGAACACTAACTAATAAGAATGGTAGAAAAGTCAAAGAACCAGATGGTGTCTGTGAGTCCATCCAAGTCATTCCTTTTTGGGAACCCAAGTATCACTTAGGACTATCCATTCCTCTACAACAACCACTCTTCTAAAGTGCAACTCACACGAAGTCTATTTATTAAAAATAAAGGAAATTTTAGTTTAGCTCATTGTATGACCGACACTTTCTTAGTGTATCTTGGAAGATATCAATATAAGGGACATGATTGTCATTAAGATAAGAGTACACCAAGAGGATATCAAGAATTACCAAGAGGACACAACACTTCCATCATATCCATGATGAAGTGCTTGGTATGGTTCCCAACCAACCATACCCAACTACTAGAAAGAAGAGAGGTCAAACCACTACTAGTCGGCTTCTTTTAAAAGATCTTAGCTACAACCAAGGTTGCATTTTTATTACCTAACCATGATTCCTTTACCACACAAGGTATCTTGTGATCATTCAAGCATAACCAGCGAATTGCAACCTAACTATTTATGTTTTCAAAGGTTCTATAAATAGTAAATCATATCATCATTGTACTACCTCACAAGCACTGACATATTTGAAATATTACCAGCCTCATGGGAATTTAAAATAAGTACTGAAAATATTTAAAAGGTTCTCCTTAGTTTTGTTTATTCTACTTTGAAGGACACACTTACCTATAATCAACTTGATTCTCCCTACCTTAGTAGTTTCTTAGTAATAATTTACTAAGAATGGGAACTCACCGCATGACACATGATCCATTGACCACTAACTACATTTCATGGACATGTACAACATGCTATTACAAATCACTAGTTTAGAAAATGTGGAAAAATGAAGCTTGAAAGTGAGCTAGATCAGATTCACCTGCATACGTATGCGTGACACTCCTCCTGAGTTATGTTCACTCACACTCAAGCATTAGGCATAAGAGACAAAACAAACAGACCAGTGTGTCAAAACACCTGACCCTCTTTGAAACATTATCCCAAGTATGGGGACAAGTCAAATTTCATTTAACTCTTATCTCACTCTACCTCATAGATGACATATGATTCAATCATAATATCTCAAGATTAAAAAAAAATTACCACCAAACTCATGTGATTTTTTGTACTATTTACCAACTTGATGGGTATCGCGTGCATCGACATATACTACCCTGATATTTCATCTGCACTATAGAACATTATTGATACTATCCATAGGTTTATTTCCCAATGCATCCCAGTATCTGATGGACCATAAAAAACTATCCCAGAGTCATATTATCCCATATGACTATAAACCAGGATGATGACCTCCCAAGTCATCCAACACTAAAGAAGAGGAAGAGGGGTCACACAAATCACTAGGTGGATGACCATGAATTAGGAATATCTAACCCACTGAAACTATACATTTCTAAATACTCATGATCATAAAAAGGTTCAACTTATCAAATGTAAACCCGATAAGAAAAATGTGTCATTTTAGAAATTAAGAGTCCTATATGGGAAAAATGACACCCAAATAGTACCACATCTCAAAAATCTCATCAAAGTAATTAAAAATGATTTAAAATTATAGGGGAGCTACCTACATTAGGTTATCCTCTTACTAAATCATAATGAATCAATCCTATTAAAATTTCATGCCTATAAAGTTCACTAGGACCTACCTCCTATCATATAGGTTAAAATAAGCCTACATTCAACATTCACATTCTTATTATAAGTAAATCTCAAGCAACATTGAAACTACCCTTACAAGAGTGTTAAAACTAAAACACCACATCAAGGTCATCATTTAAGACATTTCATTGATTTTATTTTAATCTATACATATTTTAAGGATCACTTTAAAACATCAAGTATCAGTAATAAAGAAAACTTCACATAGAACTTTATTTAAGAAATTCACATTATGCACCCCCTTTTAAAAATCATTTATTTATAAAGGAGGTTCTAAAAATAAGGGGCTTAGTTAAATAAAATTTCAATTGAAATCTATAGAGTAAAACACACTTTAAGTTTTAATTTGAATTTTAATTAATTAATACCACATATAAGTACAACTAAAAAGTAGATAATGGGTCTTTTATTCATTAAATATGGGACTGATCAAGTAATATGCCACCATAAATTTATATGTAACAACACATAAGTAGCTAAAAATAATTTAAATAACCATCCCTATATAATATACACATACCCCTTGGGGTCAAGTACTAAGGCATAACAAGATAAAGTTGACCTATGATGGGTCTCTTTAATCCATCTTGGGTTCATCAGAATGCAACCCAAATCATTTAAAACATTAAAATTCTTAAAAACCCTTATTGGGTTCATTTAACAAGAATTTAGCACCATGAACAACCCACATGGGTTTATTTAGGCCTATCTCTTAATTATAATAGGTCGAGACCAGCCTACTTGGGTCAAGTCATGTAAAGGTCTATAAGCAACCAATTCATTTAAAGTCAAAATTTAATAGCCTTTTTATTGATACAATGGTATTAAGTAATATTAAGCTCATATAAAATGGTTATATTATATGGGTCACCATTTTCCCATTTATAAAGCGACCATACACTTTATAAATTGATAATTGGCTCCTATTTAATCATAACTAATATTTTTCATCCCATGTAACTAATGGTTCATGGATCAAACATGCCATGATTAGTTATTTAAGGTTCCACCATCAATAGATATGGGAAAACACCATTTAGATTGATGCAGATACTTTAATAACCAATTGTATATCAAAATTATAACTAGGCATGCTATAACGAGCAGTAAATATAGGGAACATGGAAACTAATTACCAAATCATGATAAGCCACTACTTAATCAAGTAACCATAGAAGAATGATATAGAAGAAAAGAATGGTAAATAATCAACTAACATGGTATAATGATAATCATTCTAAACATAGCACAATAATCACTGAATCATGTTGTATAACAAAACATGTTAATAAACTACTCATCATGTTATACAAAGAAGCTTACAGAATAAATTAAAAAAGGGAAATCTATCAATGCACCTACATGGAATGCAATATTCATGGCATGTTAATCTATATGTGCCTATCATGATGCATGTAATTATAATTCCTTGCCATACCAAGATAAAGAAAAAATTATATAAATATCCTAAATCAGTAACAATAGAAAGTGAATCAATCGCTCAAGGTGAAGTCATAATCAGCTGTAATAATAAACAACATGAATAACAATCTCATCCCTATCCACATAGAATTTTCCCCATGTGTGGGCTGATCGCTCCCTAACAAGGCTATTTACCAAGTGCTAACACATTCCTATTCTTTTATCTACTAACCCAAAATAATTAGACAAAAAGGAAAAAACCACCTCTGATAACACTTTGAAACATCCCGACCTAATAGCCAATGAAATAGTGCCCCGATCTAGTTGGTCTCATGGCCTAAAGTGCACCTCCCCATATGCCAGAGGCTACCGACTAGTAGAAATGTTTTAATGATGGTATCATAGGGAGACTATACCCTCATGATAAGAGTAGCATAATAGTGTAATAATAAATATATCAAAACAATAGTGGAAATAGTATAAATAAATAACAAAATAACAAAACATAATAACCGGCACAATGGACAAATCCAAATATATAACGATGTGTTCATGTCCAGATGAGGCCACATACACTAAAGTAGTAAATATACAATAGGTGATACATATACATAATAGGTAAATAATAAATAAATGACCCATTATCCATATTCAATAAAATCATGAGAACTAGATCGGTCCTCTTCTCACGTACTCTATCCTAACTTGGAAGTATAACAACAATCAAACATGACCCATGAACCCGAACCTGCGAACATGAGGTCTGTTTGAGTTTTGAAATACAATGGAAACCCAAAAAAGGTGTGAGATATACTCAGTAGGCCACCACCAATGGTGTCTAAAGCTACCCAAACCATGAGTATAAAATATATCTATTTGTAGGCATGACAGATAAATCAATTAAGAAATAAAATTTAACAAGTCGGCTCAAGTTCTTAAGGGACATAGGGCTAACCATACCTACTTTAGCCTAAGCTGGAATATCTCTAATAGGAGTCACCATGTGAATATAGGCCTATATATATATATTTATATATAAGTGTGCATTTATATATATTTACTATGTATGTAACAATATATATATATATATATATATATATATATATATATATATATAAGTAGAACTAGCAAGGTTCTAAGGCGTAACTCAAGTGTCCATGAAAGGGAGTCTTTAAAACCACAGAGTAATTTTGGGTAGTAAAATATAACTAAGCATAAGACCGTTAGTTGTTTGAGGACCCCAGGTATATACCCAAGTCATCTTAGTATAATAACTATCACAAGAAGATACTACCACCCATATGAAATACTATCATGCATGATATAACTCGATCATCCTATGAGCCCGTCCATGGAATCCCTTTATGAGGGACCCAAGTATTTCCCAAGGAGTTATGTAATTACCTTTAGTTAATGAACCTATCCTTGTAATTCCATAAAAATGAAACCCAAGTATCACTCGTGACTTCCAATTTCTTACTGAGCCCATATATAGTGTTTTGTAAGAAGGAAACCCAAGTATCGCTCATGGCATGAGGAAATTCATCTAGCCTATGAGCCCTTCCATGGAGTTTTGTAAAGAGGAAACCCAAGTATCTCTCAAGGAATAATATAAATCAGGAAACATATGATCCCATCCTAGTTAAACTACATGGGGTTCAAGTATCGCTCGTGGAATGGTATAACAACATTTCCCACCAAACACCTCCATAGTAATCCACTAGGGAACCAGGTATCACTCAAGGTGTAGTAAGAATAAGGTATAAACTTTTGATACTATCCATGATATACCACAAAGGGGACCAAGTATCCCTCATGGCATGGCATAACACCACTTCTCACCGATCCCATCCAAGGTACTCCTTTAAGTGACCAAGTATCGCTTAAGGGTATTATAATATCAATTATCCTATGAGCATATCCAAAGAATTCCTACATGGGGATCCAAGTATTGCTTGATACTTTACATAATTCATTTAATCATTTAAAAATTTAACTTTTAACAATACATAAGTCCATATCTATAAACATTCCATATCAAGTATCCATGTAAAACTAATTAAGAGGCCATTTCCATGAGCATGCCTCACTATAAAATAGGTATAAAGGATAAAGAGGTCAATGTACATAATAATGCCACATCACCAGTCATGTGTTCTTAAAGTGGGCCAAAACCCTTTATCATTTCAACTTATTTAAAAAAATAAATCTTTAATTATGAAGAAATATCACCTCCATAGTGGTTTTATTATAAAATAGGGGAAAGTAATAAAATCCATCACATCATCAATTAACTAATAAATTATCCATTACAATTTAATTTAAGTAATAAGAGGTTTTCAAAGGCCAAGTCACTTTAGGAACTCATCGAGGGTTTTTTTGACTTGAGGTTGATAACCTACAATAGTTTAAATTGGTAGACAATAGACAAACAATATATAGTATTTGATTCTATGTATATAATTTAATAATTAATGGGAAACACATGGAGAACTTGGAGTGTGGCATAATTTCATAATTTATAAATGATCTAGATTTTAATGGAAAAGATATAGACTGTTTATCCTGAGCTTAGAATGACCCACTCATCCAATATCAGGCTTTGATTTGAGATGGTTTAAGATAATTTGAAGAAAATAAAAAACACTCTAAAAATAGGGTAAATTATCTCACATGAAGATAACACCAAATATGGTGAAATTAACTTATAATTGATGAAGTAGGAGTTATAGACTCACTGATATGCTTCCATTGTGAAAAACGAGACTCAAAATGTTGGTTGGATGGAGGAGATATCTTCATAGAAGTAGAGGAAGAGTATCTTGATCGGACCTCCCTATTGTGCATGGTTGGGAGGAAAAAATGGGGTAAACCCTTTAAACAAGGTAGGGACAAAATCATAAATTTTCCAACTTTTAAAAGCCACATGGTTTGGTCGCATGGTTTGAAAAATTATGCGCCTACCATGCGCACCCTACTAACAGAGGGAAGCCCCCTCACATGGCTATCTACACGATTAAACAAACCATGTATAGCCCATACAGTGTCCAAAACCTAAGTGACAGTCCCCTCACATGGATAGCCATGTAGTTTGACAAACTGTGTGCACCCCATGCAGTGGCTATGGTCCACCCAAACACACCCCACACGATCGGCTGCATGGTTTAACAAACTGTGTGCTACACCCATGCACTTACTATAGCCTCTCTCAAAGGAGGTTCTATGAATAATTACACTTCCAAATCTCAATGAAACACCTGATACACCTCTTAGTACTTAAACTAAGCCTTAAAGAAACACAATTAAGTGTTACAAGGATCAGATTTTCATTCCAAATTTTAGTTTAGAGAATGGATTATACACCAAATGGTAAAATTAAAATTCCTTTGGAAATTTCACCCTATAAAAAATGTGGTATTTTACAAAAAACAAATAAATTAACACTCATTGGTTATTAATATTAAATAATATTAAGAACACTTAAAGTAGAAAACAATCATTTTCTATAAAAGCGGTTTTTCTTTATATTATTTATTTTATTTTAAAATATAAATTTTAAAATTTTAGAATTTTAATTTTATAAAACCAATTAATATTTTAATTCATAATGTCTAAATTCTCTTAGATTTTTTTATTTTTTATTTTTTTGAAATGTTTGATTTTTGGGTGAATAGGGAAAAATACAGTTTTTTATGTATACTATCATTTTTAAGACAAAATCTTGATATAAGAATGGATTAAAAGATTATGGAGCATTTTTTCTATACTGAATATGTATTTAAGGATTAAAATAAAACTTTTAAAAATATAATTTTGACTTTAGAATCCTATGTTTTACATTTTAAAACCTAGGTGATGATCTGTTCTAAGAAAAGAACTATTTTTTATCCTTTAATTTAATTAACTATTTATATGGTTTCATTTGGTTTTTTATTGGTTTTAAAGTCACATAAATCTGATTTATTTATTAATAAACTAATAAATTTCATAATGATCAATTCTACATGTGATTTTGGTTTAAATAATTTTTATGCTTAAAAAGATATTTTTCTAAAAACTATTTTTCATTGTGTTTTGTATACTTGTATTAAAAGTAATTTCTACCACCTATAGAAATTGAATATTTTAAAATGTGTTACATATTTATAATAATCATGTAAAAATTATATATTGAGGATGATTTTATTTTTATTCATAAAATTAAGTTATCATAGTAAAAGTTAATTTTTATGGTAAAGGTTAAAAGGGTTAAAGAGGGGGTTAAAATAAAAGGTAATGCAGAAAATATCATTAAAAATTGTATATATTTAATTGAATGAGTGGATTTATACCATTATATTATATTTAAAACATTTTCTATTTGGTTCCACTTTCCTCTGGAATTACATTTATATTAGTTTAAAGTTAAGATTATTTACAAAAGTTTCACCCCTCTCGCTTATAAAAAGACTCATCCTCTCCTAACTTAGCCACACACTTTGATCACTGTATCTCAAAAAATATATATCTAAATAAATTACCAAAACCCTTATACACTACCTACAAGTTCTATTATCATGAAAATACCATCCCAGAAATGTTTAAAGAGAGATCCAAAGGAGGATAACCATGGAAGAGGTAATCATCTTAACTGAGTTCATTCGATTTTATTTCTTCTTACACCTTATAAAAATATTATATGACCATATTAACATAATAAAATTAATATAATTATTATAATAAATTGTTATAATTTTTATGAAACAACCATCATATACCTTATTTCCATTTATTGGAAAATTAAAATGACGCTTCTGCATGCTGGTGAGCTACCACCTCCATGAACAACGTATTTCATTTTCCATCACCACATGACATGAATGGTTTCACAAAAGTATTTAATGAATAAATATTATATTTATAACATGATTAATTTTTGTAATTTTTATATAAATATTTTATTCATTAATAAAATCTATTCTTTTTATGGAATCAAAATTTCTAAAAAAATGAGAATTTTAACATTTCCATACAAATCATAACCATAAGTGCCATGAAGTGACCATGTAAATCAAGAAATATATCAACAAACTACTATAAAAATTCATAAAAATTATGAATATTATGGAAACATGAACAAATTGTAAGGACCATAACCACAAAATTGGAACATGCATAGTAAACTAAACAATTAACATAAAGATATATATTTTAACAAAGAATTATTACTAAGTGGGTAACAAGAAATTATAAGTGGATGATATATGGTAATATTAATGTAAATTTGGTTATGATATACATGTATAATAAATATAAATATATTATATATGGATTTAATATAGTTTATTACTAAGAAATAATCCAAAGTAAGGGTTTCTCGTCTCAAACTTCCTTCTTTGAGACATTTTTGAATTACACACCTATTTTCATTACATGGTGTATATGATGCCTATTTGAAATATTATACCATGAACCAATTTCTAAAAAATTTAATTAAATTTCCATTTCAATTTCCCTCTTTAAATAGTTTCTTATTCAAATTTTATAATATCTTTAAGGGTCCTTGGTCTCAATTTTTATTTCTCGAGACATATTTCTTATTGTGCACCATGATTTATTTTATATAGTGTACTTACTACCCCATGAATATATTTTGATGTAATATTTTATGTAATTAGTGGTATTTATATAACCATATCATTTTATAACTCTCAAAGTCTTTTGATTTTATAGTTATCAAAGTCATAAGGGTTTATTTTAAATTCTCACTTTTATCAGGATTATTTATGTTTCAATTGTCATTAGGGGAAATTGTATGTTCTTTCTCTCCTAATTTCAATATATTATATTCTCATATAATTATTTCTAGGGTTTAAAAGTATTAATTTAATTTTCCTTCTCTTTGTTAATAAAACCCACCAAAAGAATGTATATAAGAAAATTCAACCTTATTTATCCTTTTTGGTTGGGAACCTTTATCTTCCATATCCATGTTCTTTATTTTGTTTCAAGGAAGTTGTTTTATATCCTTCAACGATTAATTAAGGCTAATTTTTTAACTTTGACTTTATTTTCAAAATTTTAAAAGGAATATTTTTAATATTTTCTGAACAAGTCATTTTTTACTTTCTTTAAAAAATTATGAAAATAATCTCTTTTTAAACATTTTCTACATTAATGGATTTCCCATCACCATAACCATTATTCGTTATTTTTATTCCTTTAAGAGTTTTAATTTTTTTTCCAATTTAATATTTATTCCTATTATTCTATAAATTTTTTAAAATAAAAATATATTATTTTTCTGAAAGTTTCAAAAAGAGATTTCATCCCACTTATGTATATTTTTATCTTACACTCCAAATTTTCTTAATTATGCATAATTTTTTTTCAAGATTCCATTATTGTAAATTATTTTGTAAAAAAATAAAGGTACTCTTAACATACCATGAAAATATTTTTGAAAGTCAATTTTAATCTTTTTTTTCAATAAAGTCAATAAAGATTTAAAGGAACTTCTTTTTAAAATTTTCATCTCTATTTTATTCTCTATCCCAAAAAATACTTTCCTTTATAGAAACACCTTAATTTATAATGAATTAATGGTCTAATTCATATCCATGTTCCTTATTATCATGGATGCATTATATATCATTTCTAGTATTTACTTAGTTTTATACCCATTACCATATGTAGTGTAAACACCTTATTTTTAAAAAACTTTATTGTCGTGTTTACCAAAAAATAAGTCCCATTTATGGATTAGGAAAAATATTGACAATTCTAATACTTTTTATTATATATAGATGATTATTGACTGTTAATGCAGGTTGATTATATACTAGGTAAATATTAATATTTTGTATACTTGATTCAATATGGATATATATATTGATTATTAAGGAATATTGGTAATGAATTGTATTATTCATTAAATACACGAGTATTACATTAGACATTTGTAAGTGATAGGTGGAGTTTGTTATACCCCCTCGATGCATCAGGTATGACCTTATGAGATAAATAGAAATAGGTATATATTGGTGTATGTTATCCCATAAAATGTAAGATGTATTGGATGAGGCCTTAATATCATGTAATATGTCTTTGATAAGGAATTGATAATATGTAATATGTCTTGGTCGAGGCCTTGATGGTATGTAAGATGTTTTGGAATGAGACCTTGATGGTAAGATTAATATTCTCAGTGATATCCATTCCATCACTATAAAATAATTTATTTTTTCCATGTGATTATTTACATTGTTAAATTATACATTTATATATTTCATTCTCAATTTATTGATAATATGGAATATTTATTGATTATTTACTTTTCTATATTACTCAAAATTTCCCCCTATGATAGATTCCATTAAATCATATCCCTACTGATCATTTTATCTCACCCTTATTATGTTTCCATTTCCCCAAGTTATGAAGAAGAGTAGTGCACATGACATATCTTGTAGGGTATCATGTGTGGATAATTTTGTGGGATATGTTGAGGACTTATTATAGTATAATAAAATATAAGTTTAATGAGAAAAATTATCATTGTATGGGAAAGTCATGGGTTTTGTTAAGTAAATGTTTTTCATAATTCTCTAGATCTATAAACCTAAAAAGATCTTGGGTATTTAAGTGACTCAATAATTTCTTTTAATGTTGTAATTATGGATGGTTAAAATTGGGTATCTTGAGATGGTATCAAAACCAGTATGTAAATATTATTTTTTAGCAATAGATTCAGGAGTAAAAGTCTAGGGAATCTCAGTTAGTATCAGATTAGGGTTTATATAACTTTATAAGTTATAAAATTTTCAGATGAGGATAGTTTAAGTTTTTTGGATACCATTATTGGTTAATAAGTTTAAGGTTGATCATAGGTACAAAGTAATATATAAACTTTGGAAGTATTATGTGAATAGTTTTTAAGATATTAAATATATTTTGGGTGACATTTATAGGAATACATGATTAATGTAAATATAACCCTTAGGTTTAATATATGATTTAGTGTGGTGGTTATTTGAGCACATGAGCCTTATCCCAGTTGGTGAGGACTCCTTAAGTGTATCCAGGTAACCCGGGATCAAATCCAGGCGGAGGAATATTTCCGAGTTATTATAGCAGGTATTGTAGTAGTACTATAGCAGATACTGTAACGAGAACTGTAGCATGTATTGTTTGGCACTGTAGTAGCCGAGACTATTCCCCTGTTTGGGCCTTTGGGCCACTGATTTGGTCCCCGAGTCTTTTAAGGCCTTTGGGACACCCAGGCCTTTGGGTCAGTAAGGCCTTCAGGCCACCTCAATGCCTTCATGCCACCTTAAGGCATTCAGGCCACCTTAAGTGAAGATGCAAACTAGACAACCTACAAGGAACAAGCTCCAGAAGGAAGATGGGCAAGGAGCTTTAACCATAACAGAAGCTAAATGAATTACAAGAATGAAAGGGTATGTCACCTGCCATCGGGACAAGCCTATGTATACATGAGAAAGCCTAGCCGAATAGCCATGCGAAGGTGGAGAGATGATTCCATGATGAAGATGCTGGGGAGGACCAGTTCCAAGTAGTTAGTCTGAGTTATATGTAATTTTTGAATACTACGGGAAATGAATTCCTCTAAGGCCTATGGTCCATGTAATACTTACACCTATAGAACTTGTAAGGGTTCCACCTCACCCCTTGAAAAGTGGATTATCAAAAATCAATAAAAAAATGAAGGCCTTCGGGCCATTGGATTGGTGGTTATTTGAGAATAATTTTATTTTTGGGTATAAGTTGAAGGTGTAAATAACCATTAGGGTTTGTATATGAATTTAAGTCTAGTTGAATGTGATTATTTAAAGGGTTGTCAAGTTTTTGGGAACATATAGATAACCTTTAGGATTAAAAGTTAATTTGATGAAAAAGTGATTTGAGAATATGTTTACCATAATTTAGGATTACAATATATGTTGGATAGTGTATATATGGATGATATTATTTGAGGAATAATGTAACATCATGATTTTTGGTTTTCTCCTTTTACTTCTATTTTTCCATTATTTATTGAGTTTTTGGATTTTTATAAATCAGTGAGAGGATTCATGGGTGTGTCTTAAGGATTTGTATAAGTGTGGACCTTGATTGTAGCTGGAATAGCTACAGTAGGTCCATTGGATCACTGGTGAGGGCCACCAGCTCGCTGGTGAGGACTACTAGCTAGCTGGTGGGCTGGGTAGTGGTGCAACACTTCTGCTACAGCCACCAGCCTATAATGGGTCTCCATCGGCCCACTTATAGGCTAGAATGAGTCTACAATATATTTTTTATAGTTTCCAGCTAGTTGATGGTGGCCACTAGGTAGCTAATGGTGTCGTTGGATGCAAGACAACATTAGGGGTGTTATTTCATTTTAAAAATAATCTCCATTTTATTACTTTAATATCCTATATCAACTCATTATCAAACCCCATGACTTTGGGACTCTACTTAAGTGATTTTTTCTTCACTAACCTCAATTCTTATTTGATCTAATCATCATTCATCACGGTAGATACCAATTAGTAAATCTCTATTATTCTTTCTCTCGAATCCTCTTTTTCTTCATGATCTTCTTACCCTAGGGCTATGTAAACCATGGGAGTTCATTGGATCCATGTTTTCTAATTGGGAATTGTGATTATAGGGATATAATTCTAACTTCTTTGATCCACTTATCTTTTCATCTAGTGTATTTGTTCCAGTGATTGATATTTTGATTGATTCTAAGGTAGGAATCCCAATCATCTTCCTTTAGAATTGAATCAATTATTGCTTGTGATTTCATCTTCATATTTTGATGTCTTAAAATATTTTTTCTTATATATTGTATCTAAAACTATGATTTATGATTTCATCAGGTTTTGATAAAAGTTGAAAAGGTAATTTTGATATGATTCAATGTGAAAACTATTTTAATGGATTGTACTCTTGTTTTTGGAAATTGATATTCCAGGTTGGATTTTGATAAATTTATTGAATTTTTTATGATAATGATTTTCAAAATAAAGATAAAAGTATGGTTTTCTAAAGATTAAGTTATTTGAATCTTTTTTAATTGATGTTTTGAAAACTAGTATTTATTAAAGTGTTGTGATTTAAAAATTATTTTATAAATGGACTTTAAATGATTTTAAAGTCTTGATGTTTCGATTGGAATGTAGAAAGGCTCATTTAGAACTTTAAATGATTTCTTAAATAATAGAAAACTCATAGGTCATGCCCATTTCAATGTAGTGTAAATGATGTTTTCTTGAATGAATGAAATTAAGTGTCCCTTTTAATGGTGAATAATTGAATTGAATTGATATGATTGATAAAGTAGAATGTTATTATATGGAATTTTGAGGAGTTAAAAAGATTTATGATTAATTTTTAACCATGATTATATGTAATTATATATGGTATGATATTATCTTTTAAATTCTCATATGAATTTGAATGTCATGGGAAGGCCTGGGTTGATAGGTGGGAAGTTTAGGTATACATGTAAATAAGTTTATTATCATACTCTGGCTAGTAGCCTTAAGTGGGAATTGGGTAAACCTATGGATTTTTTCCCTTTGTTAGGACATGATAGGGTAATATGGGCATTTGGGATGTTATCAATTGACGTGTTGAATAAATATCAGTGTGCAGACTTTTCTACATTAATGATCATGTTGAATATATTCTAAAATAATTCCATTTATCTGATTTAGTTTCCATAATGACATTTTATAAATATTTTTCAAAGTATGATTATTTGGAAAATTATGGCACAATATTCTATTTTATGAAATATGCCTAAAAAACTATTTTAAACTATAATTTAAGGGGGATTTGATAGTAGAAAGTAAATTGTGGCATTATTTGGAAAAGTATTGGTTTTGTGAAAATGGGTGTGTTAAAAGAAAATGTCTAATACATATTCTTTTAAGAAAACCTAGGAAACATATTGTGTATCCTTACTTTAAAATCATTGGGTTATGTATTCTATTTTAAATTATTATTATTTAGGTCAGTTTGTGGTAACCTATTTGGGTTTTATATCACACTTATATATATTAAAAGTTTAATCGATTGCTTAGCCCAGTAGATATTCTTATATAATTTGGTTGAATATTTGGTGGATGTTTGTTTATCATTCCCTCATTTACACATGGATATGTTGGTTGTTTGGTATATTTTTACTTATTTCATGTTGTATTATCTATCAGTATTATTATCTAGTTGTTTGTATCTTCTTCTTATTGATATCTTATTTTATGATTGTTAGTATTTTTTTACATTATTTATTTGTTTTTTGTTTGTGGTTGTTGGGAGAAATCATTCCCACATCATTCTTTCTAATGCTCCGATGCTTTTCTTCATCTCGTGGGGATTAGGAATTTCCTTTGGGCTAGTGGAGGATCAATTTGGGTGTCATTTAAAATAGTATTCCAGGTTGGTTCATTAAAAATGGTATCAAAGGCAGGTTTTTCCTTTTTGTTATGGGAAGTCTGATAGTTTGGAGGTAGGACTATAATAATTAAAGTAGTTGGTAATGGGAGGATTCTTGATCACCACTGATCCGAGTGATTCTTGGGTAACCAGGGTTCTAGGATGAGTATTTATATAGTTTAAGCTTAGTCTTAGAATGTTTTTTTAGTGTAATAATCCATGTTGAGATAGTTGATAATTTCAATGGGAGTTTTATTTTTTCTCTATTGGAAAATTGGTTATTTTAAAATTTTGAAATCAACATGAGGTTCTGGGTGTTCGAAAATCCAAACTTGATGTTTTCAAATGTTTTTAAGTTCCTTTGGAAGTTTTAGGGGTTAAGAAAAGAACTTAAGGATAAATGGGTGGCTTGTGCTACTAAAAGGGGCTGCAAAAGCCAATTTACATCTTAAATATTGTATTCGTGATGCAAAAATGTTACGAGGTGTGTCCAATGGAATATAATATGTAAAAAGGGGATCTTTGGGGTTTCCCTAAGAAATTCATGGCATGAAACATAGTTTCATGATGTGAATCATTCTAGCCAGACCCAGTTTTGGATTTCTCCCAACATATTCGGGATATAAAATAACTTTTTACATCTTGAATTCCTCTAAGGTGGTTTTATTTAGGATTTATAGTTACAACATTATTTCTTAAACCACATAAATTTACCCCCTTAAAACCCTTATGTGAAAAAAAAATTGAAATAGAGGTTTTGGGATTCTGAGATCTCCTATGATACCATCCCTCCACTGATTAAAGCATCATTCATTGTGATGGATTCCTATCAATGATTCCTAGAATTTGTGGTCCATGGAAACTTAAAATTATCCTTAAAATATCATTTATCATTTTGTCTTGCCTCGATTCTGATTGAGAAATTGGATGGTGAATCTTCTAGATCTTGATGGTTTTTTTGAATGATGATGGGATCTTGGATCGATATGGAAATGTATATCCCGTATTGATGTGAACATGTCGTTGAAGTGTTATTTATGAATGTTATGTCATTGGGTGTATATTTTCAAGTTTTTCAATTTATTTTATTAAATTGGTTCTTATTACATTATGGTGAAATATGGATTTTACATAAAATGGATTCAAAAGTGTATTGGGGACCACCCATGGATGGTTGGTTGTTATTTGAACTAAGATACATTTTCTGAAAGTATTTTGGAATGTTTTTGTTTTTTATTTGGATGCAAGGTCCCTTCTCATAATTAATTAATTATAATTTAATTATAATTAATTAATTTAAGCGCTTTGTCATGACATTTGGAACTCATGTTGTTTATAGAAGGCTGATGGACTTGGGTGATGCAGACAAGGTTGTTGTACCTTTCTTGGCTTGGAGTTTCCTTCTTTTGAGGTAGGTGGTCTATAAAAACTCCCTTTTTGTCTATTTAATTTTGTTATAGTATGTGAAATATGTGTGATCGCACCAAAACATCATGTGCATGACCTAATGAAATTGGTAATCATTTACTTGGTGGGAATTAATATTCTTAGACCTCTGATAGACCCTTCTGGGTCCTTGGCATTGAGATATAGACTTATGGCCACCCAAGGGGTTTACTAACCCTTAACACTATGTTGGATCTTGAGTAGAATAAACCTAGATCCCCTTGAATAAATGGATATTGGTTATACTTTCGTTTAACCATGTGGATTGGTTTGGGTTGTGAATTGAGAACTGGGCTTAACATGAATTCTACCTAATTAGTAATTATAATGATTGTCTTGAGAATAAATATCCTGGTTTAGAAGTGGTAATGTGGAATGTAATTGGAATCCATGTAAAGGCTTAATGAAACATGATTTTGATGATATGTGTAATGGTAATAGTTATCAAATGATAAAGTGGAATAGAGATAGCTACATTTATTGTGATGATTTGTAATTTGGTTTAATTGATATTTTCCTTTTATTTAATTGATAACATGTTGCTTGGATATTAAATGAACTGACTAATAAGGCTTTGGAATATGTTTTTTATATTGGTGTGTGGTATTGTTAATGGTTTTCTTATATTTTTATCTTTCTATGACTTGTTTGATATGTTGAAATACTTAGAGGGCTCTTCCTGGACATATAGAAATGCTTAGAGGGATCAACGATATGCTAAAATGCTAAGAGGTATCTGTCTAGACATGTTGAAATTCTTAGAGGGATCTTCCTAGTCTTGATGAAATTATTAAAGGTATCTTCTTGGACATGATGAAATTATTAGAGGACTCTTACCAGATATACTAAAATTCTTAGAGGGATATGCCTAGACATGCTAAAATTCTTAGAGAGCTCTACTCGGACATGATAAAATGCTTAGATGGATCTTCTCAGACATGATTAAACACTTAATGGGCTCTACCTAGACACACTAAAATTCTTAGTGGGATCTTACTAGAAATATTTTAATGATTATAGGGCCAGGCTCGATTATTCTATAATGATTATAGGGATCTATTTGTTCTTTTGTGATGATTGATTGGATATTCCCTGTGAGGGTTATGGATATGGTTGGAATGGTTCCAAGACATGATCAAGGATACTAGGAATCATTCCAAATTAGGTTTGGTTATTGATTATCCACTAAATGAGGATAATATTCATTTTTAATATATATAATATTCATGTGCTTTATTATTCATAAACACCATTTTTAGTGCATTTTACACTTTGAACATCATTTCACATTATGATTGTAATTCCTTCTTAAAATGCACTATTATTTGGTACATTTTTTAACATAATTTAAAGTACCAAATGATCTTGATTTTATTTTAATATTTAATTTTCAGGTTTATAATTATATTGGGAACAATTAATACTTGTGGAGTGTTGGAATATTCACATTGGAAGACCACCAAAATGGGATTTCATGCAAACAATTCTGAAGAAGGCAGATTGGACACCATCCCACTGATGAGAATGTGGGGCCCAAAATACAATCCCAATGAAGGCCACATTTAGTGGGATTATAGAATACATACATAGGAACAAATAATTATTCATGATCCAGCACTACTTCGGCCTCCATTGTGGTTATTCAGGCGGCCCAAGTTGAAGATAAAATTATGGGCCAGATTCTGCGGCCCAAAAAACATCTTACCAATCTAATCATATATCGTAATAAAAAACTCCAAATATTCCCAAATTGTACAGGAGATTAGGAGACATCATGGGATCCATTTTATTCTTCTATGAACCACTATAATTCGGCCATCTAGAAGGTATTCCAAGTGTGTCTGTTCGGTGGTTGCAAGCTGGATGTCACCTTGGGTCAAGAGTGGAAAAGTCCAAGTTCCACAAGTTTTCCACCACCCTAGGCCTACCATAATCAAGTGGGATGATTTATAATATTGTAGTCTCTACCCAAGGCTCCCAAAATTTTATTTAAGGTAGTGGTGATGGAGGAGTTTTTCATCTTTTAACTTTGTTTCATCTTAATGTTATGCTGCCAATTTGATGTTGTAATCGCATTCCCTCAATTGTAAGTTCCTTGAATTACCTTAGCTTCTTTATAAAAGTTATTCATATTATCTTTTTCTATTCTTCTTGTTATCACTTTTATACCATTTCTTCAAGGTGTGAACTTTTTCATACCAAAATTTGTGAGATTATCACACAATGGTGGAGTGATTTTTATTTCATTGTTTTTTTTACTTCTCCAATTCCTCCCTCATGAGTCTACTTTCCACTTCCATTGAAACCATAGGATCAATAGAGGGATAAAACACTTATGGGTTAATCCAAGGGAGTATCAAGGGGCTGGATTGTATGTTATTTATCACTACCTTAATCTCTAATCACTTCTTTAAAATGATATTTTTATTTGATGAGTTTTAAACTTCTTCATCCTTATTGAATTTTAAGGCCACACACTTCAAGTGCTAATAAAAACCTTTACCTTGGAGTGCTCAAAGATTTGATCCTTCAAGTGTATAGGTGATTAGTATTAGGGTGTTTAGACATTAAACTAGTGAGTGATGATTTTGTTTTATCTTCTTAAATGAACTCATCTCAAATATAAGAAATTGAAATAGTTGAAAAGGGATTGCATCCAATCCACCCCAAGTGATAACCTAGAATCAACTCATACTTTAAATTGAATTAACTTCAGTGTATTATATTTCACTTAAATACATATAAAATCAACCCAAGTTTTCCACTTCATATCCAAAAACAATCCATATAATTTACATGGATGTAGGTTACTTCTTAGGTCTCTGAGGATTCGACAACCCAAGCTAAACTACAAGGACCATTCTACCTTCATCTCTTGGGTAAATTTGAGCGTGAATCAAATTTTGGGACCATTTCTAGGGACCCAAGTAAGTCATCTCAACACCCATTATATTCTCCCCCATTTCTTCTATTCTCACCCAAGATCTCTTATCTTATCCCTTTCTCGTTTTTTTTCTTTTGGTGCATGTCCGCCTACACACACGATCAATCAAACTATCTAGTTAGGGTGGAAAGTCCTAGGGTTGGGGAGTCAAGTGAACATAGGGGATTTATTCCATTATATCCTAATACTATTGATATTATAGAGTCAAAAATTGATCCCATTTCAATGGAAGGTATCCAAAGAAACCAACTCATAAACCTGAGTGGAAACCAAAATGGAAACCCAAATGAGGCAGCCCCAAACTTGGAGAATGCAATCGATCAAACCATAAATGACTACCTCAAAACTGTCTGGACCAATGCCCAATCATGCATTAGACATAACTCGCTAAGAGATGATAATTATATCTTTAAACCCCATGTCCTAAACTATCTTCTCACATTCCATGGAATGGAGTCCGAAATGCCCCACCTTCACATTAAGGAGTTCAATGACATTGTGGAAACCATGTGTCCCCCACATCAACTAGAATCGGTTAAGATGAGGCTATTTACTTTTTTCTTTAAAGGATCGAGCTAAAAATTGGATAAAAAATTTGAGATCATTATCCATGAACTCTTGGGACCAATTACAAAGATAATTCTACAAAAAAATACTTTCCCCACCATAAAACAATTGCACTTAAAAAGAGCATCTAAAACATTTTTTAAAAAGAGGGAGAGTCATTATATGAAACATGGGAGAGGTTAAAAGACACTCTAAACATGGTTCCACACCATGATTTTTCTATTCCTGAACAAGTAAGAATTTTCTATAAAGGGTTGGGTCCTGGGAACAAACAATTAATTAACATGATATATAATGGAACCTTTAAAAACAAAGCCCCAAATGATGCTTACGAGTATCTAGAAAGCCTTTCTGGACAAAACCAAACATGGGGAACTTCACCTTATTCTGAAAAGACACAAAGAACTGCTGGAATTCATACACTTAGAGAAGAGGAAATCCTTAGGGCTAAACTTTCAGCACTCTATAGGAATGTTGAAGAGATAGACCTTAGGAAAGTCCATGAAATCCAAACTATAGACCCTATTTTCACAATTTGTGAAAAACATGACCATAAGACAGACAACTACTCAACCATTCCATCCATCAAGGATGTTCTTTTAGGAGGACTTACAACAGAAGTAAATGCCTTGAACTTTCAAAAGCCTCAATACCAAAACACCTTCAACCTAAGGTATAATGACCACCCAGGCTTCTGCTGGAAAGATAACCAATAACCTAGCCAACCACAGGGACAAAATCCTTACCCCCATCAAAACTACCAAACTCATAACCAGTTCCAAACCCAACCTATCCAATACCAACAACCACCCGTCCAATTTCAACAAACCATCCCACCTCCAAAATACCTCTCTGGGATAAACTAATCTTTTCAAGCACTAACCCAAACTGTTCCACAAAACCTACTAGAAAAACTGTGCAAATAAATGGAAAGGATGAAATCAAAAGTCTCTTCCCTAAAACAAGAACTTCAAACCATCAAAATTGGAAAGGCACCCATGCCTACTCAGGCGGTACCATCCTCAACTTCAAGGGGAGAGTCAAGTGGCACTCAAACAACTCATGAACAACTAAAGGCTGTGACTATTTTAAGAAGTGGTAAATCAATTGAGAAACCTAAACAACTAATTCAGAACCCATCTAAATATTCAAACTTGGATGAAAATTCAAATGAACCACAAGATCAAACTGAGAAAACAAATAACAATGTGAAAGAAACAACTCTTCAACAAATAACCCCACAACCTATACCATTTACTCAACGTATGAGGGGGAAAACCAAGCCTGAATTGAGTGAAACATTGAGGTAAATCTTCACACAAGTCAAGTTGAACATTCCTCTTCTCAATTAAATACAAACCATACCTTCCTACTCAAAGTACCTTAAGTAATTTTGCACTTTTAAAAGAAAATTTCCACATAAAAACCAAGTCCTTTTGGATAAAAATGTGATTACCACCATTCAAGGGACCATTCATCCTAAGTTGAAAGACTTGGGTTTCCCTTATATCAATGTTGAATTAGGAGAGAGCAAATTTTTCAAGGCCTTGTGTGACCTAGGTGCTAGTGTCAATTTCATTCCCTATGTTTTGTACTACTAGTTAGGCCTAGAAGAGCTCCAACCCACATCTGTCACACTTCAACTTGCTGATCGTAGAATTAGGGTTCCATAGGGGATTTTAAAGTACATTCTAGTAAAGGTTAATAAATTCATCTACCCTGCTGAATTTATTGTCCTTGACAACCATCCAAAATTAGGAAATAAGTAACAAACCCAGTCATCCTTGGTCGTCCCTTCCTTGTAACAATTAACTTTGTTATTAGAGTCCGAAATGGGAACATGACCATCAACTTTGGAAACATGAGTATAGACTTGAACATCTATATTGCAAGCTCACAAATAGGGGATGATGAGGACATTCATGAAGTAAACATGATAGGAATCATTGATAATGAATCCATAGAATATCAAGGAATATTTGATGGATGTTTAAGTCAAGATGAGATTGATTTTCTTTATTCACATGAAGGAAGTTTATCTCCTTGGCTTGAATCATTTCCAAATTGCTCTTATGATGAAGTCTTAGGTCCAACAATTAGTGAAACCTTTCAGGAAACCACTTTCATGGAGACCACTCCAACTTCCTTCCATAAATATGATCAAGCCAATCTAGTAGTTGTACCTTCTACATGTGGGGAATCAATCCTATCTAAAACTCGAGGAAACAAAATTGATTTTGATACAATGTCCCAATATTCTGCTGAAATTCTGAACCAACCTGATCTTGAATTGAAGTAACTTTCTATTATAATCAAGTATGCCTTCCTAGGGGACAATCAAACACATACTATTATCATTTCTTCTTCTCTTGATGCCAATCATGAGAGGATGCTTCTAGATGTCCTTAGGAAACATAAGAAATCCATTGGTTGGACCCTGTCTGATATTCATGGGATTAGCCCACTTATTTGGTCTCATAGGATTGTTCTGGAATCTGATTCAAATCCATGTCGTCAACCTCAATGGTGAATCAATTCTAATCTCATGGAAGTAGTGAGAAAATAACTTATGAAATTGTTAAAATCCGGTATCATATATCCCATAGCTGATAGTGAGTGGGTCAGCACAATCAAGTGGTTCCCAAGAAGGCAGGAATCACAGTGATAACCAATAAGGATGGAGAGATTCTTCCAACTAGGGTGAGTAGTGGATGGAGGGTCTTCATTGACTATAGGATCATTCACCAAGAAGGAACATTTCCCCTTACCATTCATTGACCAAGTCCTTGAGAGAGTAGTAGGTCATGAATTATACTATTTCTTAGATGGGTACTCAGGGTATAATCAAATTGAGGTCTCCCTAGAGGATCAAGGGAAGACTACATTTGCATGTCCATTTGGTACCTTTTCTTTCAAACGCATGCCCTTCGGGTTATGCAATGCCCCTGGAACCTTCCAGCGGTGCATGATGGGAATATTCTCAGAAATGGTAGGGGATTTTCTTGAGGTCTTCATGGATGACTTATCTGTGTTTGGGGATACATTTGTGGGATGTCTGCAGAATGTGGAGAGAGTATTGTCAAGATGCGAAGAAAATAATCTGGTCCTAAATTGGGAAAAATGTCATTTCATGGTTAAAGAGGGACTAGTTCTAGGCCATTTAGTCTCATGTAGGGGGATTGAAGTTGATAAAGCCAAGGTTGACATCATTCATCACCTTCCATCACCCAAAAATATCAAGAAAGTGATGTCTTTCTTAGGAAATGCTGGTTTCTATAGAAGATTCATCAAAAAATTTAGTTCAATCTATCATCCCCTTTGTTCTATCCTAGTAAAGGATGCTCCATTTGTTTGGACAGAAAGCTATGATGCTTTATTCTCAACCATAAAATCCTCTCTCACCTCTCCTCCCATTATGAAATATCCAAATTTGAACCTTTTTTTCAAACTTATATGTGATGCCAGTGACTTTTCTATAGGAGCTGTGTTAGGAAAACGCTGTGATAAAACTCCTTATGTCATTAATTATACAAGAAAATCCTTAAATGATGCCCAAATGAACTACACCACCACTGAAAAGGAGTTACTTTCTATTGTGTTTTCCTTAGAGAAGTTTAGGTCCTACCTATTAGGATCCCCCATCACTGTGTTCACTGACCATTCTGCACTAAAATACCTCTTCTAAAAACAAGATGATAAGGCTAGACTGATTAGGTGGGTCCTTCTCTTACAATAATTTGACCTCATAATCAAGGATAAAAAGGGTGTTGAAAATGTTTTAGCTGATCACCTCTCTAGGATGGAATTAAAAGACAGCTCAAATCACCTTTTTGTGTCTGATTCATTTTCTGATGAACACCTATACTCTGTGAGTGATTGCCCTTGGTATGCCGACATAGCCAATTTCTTAGTTACAGGAGTCATTCCAAAATTCTTAGGGACTAAAGCTTTAAGGAAATTTCTTTCTGATGTTAGACACTTTGTGTTTGATGATCCATACCTCTATAATTTTTGCCCTGTCCAAGTCATTAGGAGGTGTGTCCCAGAATCTGAACAAGAGTCCATCCTTAAATTCTGTCATAGTGTGGAATGTGGATGTCACTTTTCCTCTAAGAAAACATCTTCTAAGATTATTTAGTGTGGTCTCTTCTGGACCACCCTCTCAAGGGACTCCTACACATTTTTTCGAAGATTTCCTAGGTGTCAACAAGTAGGGTCCATCACAAAAAGTAATCAAATGCCACTCACTCCCATCTTAGTGATTGAAATCTTTGACTGCCGGAGAATCGATTTCATGGGTCCCTTTCCAAACTCTAGGGAATACCTCTACATCCTCTTATCTGTTGATTATGTCTCAAAATGGGTTGAATCCATTCCCACCAAGTCTAATGACCATCATGTTGTGATCCGATTTCTTAAAGAGAACATATTTTCTCAATTTGGAATTCTTAGGGCTATAATCAATGACTGAGGAACCCATTTCTGCAACCGTCCATTCTATTCACTCATGTCTAAGTATGGTATTTCTCACAAAGTTTAAACTACATACCATCCTCAAACCAATGTTCAAGCTGAGTTAGAGAATAGGTAGATTAAGAATATTCTTGAAAAAACTATCAATCCTTCTAGGAAAGATTGGTCTAAGAAACTCTTGTATGCTCTTTGGGCATATCGTACAGCATACAAAACCATCCTATGAATGTCACCATATAGGTTGGTTTATGGAAAATCATGTCATTTACCTGTTGAAATTGAGCATAAGGCTTTTTTGGCAATTAAGAAAATAAATTATGACCTCTCATTGGCCAGAACAAAAAGGAAATTATAACTCAATGAACTTGAGGAACTAAGGATGGAGACTTATGAAAATTCAAGGATCAATAAATCTAGAGTTCAAGACTACCAATCTAGGAATATCAAAGTCAAACATTTTGAACCGAGAAAATTTGTGCTCTTATATAGTTCAAAACTTCATTTACACCCAGGAAAGTTAAGGTCTAGATGGTCAGGTCCTTTCATAGTGCATCATGTGTACCCCCATGGGGCATTAGAGATTCAAGATACCACTAGTGGTCACATTTTCAAGTTCAATGGTCATAAGTTAAAACCATTAATTGAATCATTAAATAAACAAGAAATAGAGGTTGAGTTAACTGAGCCAACCTATGAACCAGGAAAAATTGATAGATTTAGGATCCATGTCGGGCTAACGACATTAAAAAAAAGCACTGCACAGGAGGCAACCCATGGTTTTAATGTCATATTTATTTTTCAAATAGTATTAATTAATCATTTTGATATTTAAAAAAAATATAGACTGTTGATATATTCTTCTATTATGAGTATGGATGGGTATGAAAGGGGAGCACCATATTCATCTGTGTCACGTGGTGTGATCCTTGAGTAATACCTTACCCAAAAATTTAAAAATAAGACAATGTATCATCAGTTCATTTTATTTTTATGTGTTTGTAAGTTAAAATAAAAATACAAAAAAATATATAAATAAAAAAGGGACACGTCATAGGTCGTGAGTCAAACCCCGTCACAACTGGTAAAGCCGTGGGAAATCGAACCCAGGACCAAAGGGAGACAGGGGAGCACGTTTACCATTGACCTACGACTTTTTGTGATTCTTTATTCTATCATTTTTATATATATACTTATATTTTACTTTATTTATTATATAAATATAAATATATAAATATATATATATATATAGTTCTTTTTGTTTTTTTGTTTGTTTTTTTCACTAGGGAATTCTCAGAGTGACATTGAGACCAAGGGATTAAAAGGGAGTAGTAAGAATTTCAACTTCAACCACCAGGTGACTTCATTCCATGATCCTCATTTTCAATTTCCTTTTTGAACTCTCATTCTCTACCTCTATCCCCTTCTAAATTTTCTTTTCTTTAAACACTGGGGACAACGTTATTTTAAGTTTGGGGGGGGAGATAAAATAAAAAATGATTTTGTGTTAAAAAAAATGATGAATGATTTGAAAAAAAATGTGTGTAAATGGAAGGAAAAATTCCTTTAACTTTGAACATGGTAATACACATTGAACACTTTGAAACTGAATATCAAATAATTTAGCATGCCCCAATTCTGATTTTAATCCTTGTATAATTTCATGAGCATTGATTTTGGAAAGTGTGGCTGCCTAATGTGATATTTCATTGTTTATATTTTCATCCAAAAAAAGATCACAATGCACGTCCTTTGGATAGTGGGGTATTAGTTTGAGTTCATGGGGTCCCTCAAATAAATAGTATAGGTTTGGTGATCATTTTAGTTTTAATATGAGTATTCAATAAAAAATTAAAAAAAACAATAAATTTGTGTGTAGAGAAATGAAATGACATAATGCGTGGATTTCGGCACTTGGGGATCGTGACTCCATAGTTTTCTGGCCCAGAGTTAGTAATTTTAATTTTATCTCTATTTTTGGTAATTTGATTTTGTTTTTGATTAAGTTAACTTGAGATGATTCTTGAGTATGTGGGCTTCACTTGGTTCCCTAAGGTCTTTGAGCCTGAGAGTCATCGGCAAAGTTTTGCTACAGGGGTTGACTCTTATGAGCGTGATTTCAATTACCATGTAAAAATTGCAATATATATATATATATATATGATATACAATAAAAAAATTTGAATACTCATCTTAATATTGAAATGTGATTCCACCTAGCGCTTCCATCATTTCCCTCTTGAATAAAGATTAACCCCCATGTCTAATGCGATGCACAACACATCATCACTCTTAATTGATATTGGATGAAATATGGAGATGAATTTTAAAAAAGGAATGGGCTTGGAATTGGGATATACTTATGAAACTATCTTGTTTTAAAACATTTTTATGGGTTTTATGATTGTTTGGTATAAGGGTTTTGGGTGATCATTGTGTATTAAAATGTTTTTGGAAAAGGGAATTCAAATTTCATATTGTTGAGATATATTTTTCTCAGGACTAGAAAAACTCAAGTTGGGGGTTTGATTAGCCACTAAATGAGGCTAATATTCATTTTTAATATATATAATATTCATGTGCTTTATTATTCGTAAACACCATTTTTAGTGCATTTTACACTTTGAACATCATTTCACATTATGACTGTAATTCCTTCTTAAAATTCACTATTATGTGGTACATTTTTTAACATCATTTAAAGTACCCAATGATCTTGATTTTATTTTAATATTTAATTTTCAGGTTTATAATTATATTGGTAACAATTCATATTTGTGGAGTGTTGGAAGATTCACAATGTAAGACCACCAAAATGAGATTTCATGCAAACAATTCTGGAGAAGGCAGATTGGACACCAGCCCACTGATGAGAATTTGGGGCCCAAAATAAAAGCCCAATGAAGCCCAAATTTAGTGGGATTATAGAATATATACATAGTAAAAAATAATTTTTTATGATCCAGTGCTAATTCGGCCTCCATTGTGGTTAGTCAGGCGGCCCATGTTGAAGATAAAATTCTGGGTCAGATTCTGCGGCCTATAAAACATATTACCAATATAATAATATCTCGGAATCCACAACTCCAAATGGTCCCAAATTTTATAGTAAATTAGGAGAAATATGGGGATCCATTTTCTTCTTCTATGACCCACTCTAATTATTCCATCTAGAAGGTATTCCAAGCGCATCTATTCAGTGGTTGCAAGATGGCTGCCACCTCGGGTCAAGAGTGGAAAAGTCCAAGTTCCACAAGTTTTCCACCACCCTAGGCCTACCATAATCAAGTGGGATGCTTTGTAATATTGGAGGCTCGTCCCAGGGCTCCCAAAATTCCTATTTAAGGTAGTGATGATGGAGGAGTTTTTCATCTTTGAGCTTTGTTTCATCTTAATGTTATGCTACCAATTTGATGTTGTAATCGCATTCCCTCGGTTGTAAGTTCCTTGAATTACCTTAGATTCTTTATAAAAGTTATTCATATTCTCTTTTTATATTCTTATTCTTATCACTTTGATAGCATTTTATCAAGGTGTGAACTTGTTCATACCAAACCTTGTGAGATTATCACACAACGGTGGAGTGATTGTTATTTCATTATTTTTTTTTCCAATTCCTCCCTCATGAGTATACTTTCCACTTCCATTAAAACCATAAAATCAATGGAGGGCTAACCCACTTATGAGTTGATCCAATGGAGTTGAAAGGGGATGGATTGGATGTTATTTATCACTACCTTAATCTCTAATAACTTCTTTAAAATGAGGTTTTTATTTGATGAGTTTTAAACTTCTTCATCCTTATTGAATTTTAAGGCCACACACTTCAAGTGATAATACAAACCTTTACCTTGGAGTGATAAAATATTTGATCCTTAAAGTGTATATGTGATTAGTATTAGGGTGTGTAGGCATTAAACCAGTGAGTGATGATTTTGTTTGATCTTCTTAAATAAACTCATCTCAAAAATAAGAAATTGAAATAGTTGAAAAGGGAATGCATCCAATCCACCCCAAGTGATAACCTAGGATAAACTCATAATTTAAATTGAATTAACTTTAGTGCCTTAGAGTTCACTTAAAGCCATATAAAATTAACCCAAGTTGGCCACTTCATAGCCAAATTCAATCCATATAATGTACATGGATGTAGGTTACTTCTTAGGTCTCTGAGGATTCGACAACCCAAGCTAAACTACAAGGACCATTCTACCTTCATCTCTTGGGTAAATTTGAGCAGGAATCAGTTATAGTTAGGGTTTTCATAGTTCAACGACATATTAAAATATATCCATCATTGTGCTGAAGCAAGATTGGATGGCCCCAGATATCAGCAAAGACCTCAAGGATCAAAAGGTTTATTATTTATGTGTAGTTTTAATATATTAATTAATACCCCTACTATTATATTATTTCATAAGGTATATACTCAGACTATATTTTTTTTACACTTTTGGTGGTGGTCTACTGATTTTTACTCATACCATACTCGGGTCATCTTTACACATGGGTACCCAAGAAACTCTTACATGTTTATTGTAGTCACTTGGTTAGGATGAGGCTTGGGTTAGTGTGGTCAAGTAATATGGTTCAGATTACTATATGAAGTATGGGATATGTTCTGGTTAAGATATTCAAGGGAGCTCTGCTGATCATTTTATTTATTTTGGTTTGGATATGTGATCGGCCCTATGGGCAGTCAAGCTTTGTTTGACTTGGTTGTTCAGGACTTTATATCATTTCATATATGGTTACTGTTTGTTTGTTTATTTTTTTAATCTGACTATTTCTCTACATGGTTGATGATTTATTATTTATTTTTTATTCTTCACTTTGATATATGTGGTATAGTATCCCCACTATATTATCTTCCACCCACACTACTAGTCGGTATCCTCTGGAATACGGGGAGGTGTGCCTGAGGTCATGTGGAAAATCATTATGGCCACTAGTTATATAGTGAGTTGTGAAGAGACATTACAGAGTTGTATCAGAGAATTTTTTTTCTTTTGTCTTATAATTTTGGGATCTAGTATACTATAGATTTAGGGATGTGTTAGTGCCTATGATGGATGTCAGGCTAGTGTGTCGAGAACACCTATTCCTATAGAAAGTTTAGGTTACTTTGGGATGGGATGTTGTTTTGATTTATGTTTTTATATTTGTATTTTATTTTATCATTGGGTGTCACACATTTTTTTGAAAGTTTTGATTTATAATAGATGTTTAGATCTTGCACCATTGGTAAGAAGCCTTTGATTTTATTTTTGACTCTTGGACCTCATAGGAAAGAGGTATCCCATGCATCATATCAATCATGTAGGATCCACATGACATATAGGCCTTATAGTATGTGATTTCACTGAATATAGAAGAAACTTTTCTTAAAGTGTACAAAACTACTCATATTTTGTTTTCATGTATAATTACTTAGTGAAATTATACTAAGTTTGGACAAGTTGTATATGAATTCCATTGGATGGTAGGTTATGTGTATCTATGTTGAGGTTCTTGATGATGGATATGATGGTTCATTCCTCATGCATGGGAGGTGTAGTGACCCTAATAAGGTTGTTATGGCACATGGTTCCTGTGTTACAAACCTCTTGGGGGTGGTCCTTGTTCAAGTTTGGTTACATGAACTAGTCATTCAGGGAGCATTTGAATGGGAAGAATCTAAGAGAGGATGAGTTCCCTAATTATGGGCAGTTGTTTGGGATTTTTATTTTTTTATTATGACACCCTGGTGATGGATGTCTTGACATGTTTTGGTTATGTGATATTGGGATGGGAGAATATTTGATGCCCCATGTGTTGTGAACTTCTAATAGGTTGACCTGTAAACTAGTTGGTTAGACCTAATGGATTTTTTGATACTTGACCTATAAGGATAGGTGGGAGACCTAGATGCCTTCAGTTTCTACTTAGTTATTAGTGAGTCGGTGTTAAATTTGATCAGAGTTGAGACCAATGAATAGGAGTGCTCAAGGTTTTAGTGATGAAAAACTTGTATGTTGGTGATTTAGGCTTCAAAGTATGGTCTTGAGGGAAGGACCGGGGTGATGTATGGTACTATGTTTTTGAACCCACTTTAGAGACATAGTCAGAGAACAGGTGGAAACTCATGACTGGAGTGGTGTAGGGTGATGACCAAGCATATCGATGAGGGTTACCCATCACCATGTGAGTATTCATGACATGAGTAATGTGCCTGTTTTGAATAGGATTTCCAAGGGAGCTTCTTACAGGTAGAGGATAATGGGCCAGTGGGTGTGGTCAACTTATTTAATGGAAGATTATCCCCAGTACTGATGAGGATTGAATCATGGAGTTTTGATTCAAGTTTAGTGAAAGTTCATAGGAAAGTGTGATAACTAGGGTTTCTAGTGAATTCAAGGTAGTTGTAATGTGTTGGAGATGTGTGATTCCATTTAGGATGTGTGAATGGGTGGATCATAAGTAATAAAACATCACATTTAATGAAATTAAGGTGATCTGTACTATTTATGGTGGTATATTTTGGTTTTAGATCGGTGTAGTGAATCAATTGTGTTTTTATTGAAAATCATTCTGGTCATGGTGAAGGAACTCAATTAGTATAGAGGTGATATTTCCATAGTAAACTTTCATTCATATATTTTTGGAAGATATTCGTGAGGTGTTAGTGAGTTTTAGCTAACAAGTACCTCTAAAATCATGGGGAGAAGAAGTTGGTGAGACACTTTCAGGTAGGGAGGCTTGAGACCTATGAATGGATTTGACATGTCCCTATAGTAAGTGGGGACATAAAAAATGGTTGGGTTTGGGTGGTAACTATCAAATAAATCTTATTATACCCCCTATATAGAGATGATCATGCCCAATATCTTGAAATAATCCTAAGTACGCTGAGAGAGTAGTGGTTATATGCCTAGATACATAAATATATTTCTAGTTGGATGAAGGGACTCCTTGGGGTTTCAATCATGGATCAGTGTAAGGAAATTCATATGGTTGGAAGATCCATATAGGCTATTGGAGGATGAACCTTGAGTGAGAAGGTTCATTGGCTTGGTTGAATCGATTTTTGGAAGACAAAGGTGGTATTTGAAGATCAGTAAGCTATAAATACTAGTTCATCTATTTACATGAAACACAAAATGGAAATTTAGATGAGGAACTGTATGGAGTCTATGTGTTGTCATTAGGCTCAAAATGTTCTGGTGTCGTCATAAGGTGGTTCATGATGTGACCCTTGTTTTTTGACTTGGTTTAAGGGTTAAACCAGTTTTATATCCTACTTCAAGGGTTGAATCCCTTTTTTATGACATGTTTCAGGGGGTTTAACATGTGATGAAATATTTCATGAAACGTTTCATGGGGTGAAACAAATGACTAAATGTGTTGAAGGTGTTGTTTTGGGATAAGTTCCTAGAAAATCTTACGAAGTTGGTACCATGGCTTAGGAACATCATTTTGAGTATGAAGAGGGTATTCTGAGGTTTAACTAGGACCCATTGAGGAGAGGTTGGCATGTATAGGCCATGTTCATTGTAACACCCCAATCTTACATGGTACGCTTCCTTTTTAAATAATTCAATAGCGTGCGATGTATGAAACACCGAGTTCAAGCGCACCACGACCTATCAAACTAGCCGTTAAAAAAAAGGTTATGAATAGTATTAACCACATTTTGAATTTTATATATCCCATATAATCTTAACATTCATATTATGTGTAACACCCCAAGTAAATAAAGAGTATGACATTTTCACATTTATCCATATTTGTGAATAAAATATTAATATTACTTTAAAGGGAACGCTATACGTTGCACTCTAATAATAAAATAATATTATGGTAGTTAACACCTAGTCGTTGTAATGGTGGAAATGAACAGAACTAACTACAAAATGATTATATATGTTTTTCAAATATTTTTACTTTTTTTCAATAAATGTTAGAGGATTAAAAATGCAAATGAATCCAGTTTTTAAGCGTAAACATTCTAATATTCTTTAAAAGGTTGATTAACCGCCTTTTGATGGCGAACCCCTATTAAATCCACTTTTTGACAATTTTATAAGCTCTATTTTTCAAAATAAACATATTATTTATGATTAGGACATTGAAATTTACCTTGGGTTAATTTTTGGTATTTTTCTGACAATGTTCATTTTTCAATGAATAGTGAAAAATACAGCATTTTACATCAAAACTGCTTTTTCATATAATTTAATTATATGGTTATATTATCTTTTTAATTTGTTTTAAAGTGTAATTAGAATATATTTTTATCATTTAATCCAATTATGGTCATTGGGATTAATTTCACTTTTTAATTGGGCATAAACAAGTGCCAAACTTTTCATAAATATTGTTTCTAAAAAACCCACTATTTGTTTTGACAACAGGAATTATTTTTAAATTAATTTTTGAAATTTATTCGTTTGGAATTTGGTAAAATGTATTACATATTTGGAATCATAAGGTCCAAATTATGTAATTAATACTCTTTTATTTTTGGACATTATGAATAGTAACGACGGTTATTATCTTTAATTATCTTGATTAATGAGTAATCAGGTAGTTAAAGATAATAAAATAATATCATAATAATAAAAAATGACCACAAAATGTGTCCTAAGGCTATTGGTTGTCTCATGGGCGACCATGTGATTCCTTGTGCCAAACTTGGGACCCCATGGAATCACTTTTGTGAGAAAGTGACTTTTTATCTTTTTATTTTTAAAGAATGTTAAATGTAACAAAGAATGTATCACCTAAGTAAAATATTTTTAATTTGGTCTATATAAATGATCTTTTAGACTATAAATAATAATTGGAAAGATAAAAATATTTTCTACATCATAGTATTTTTTTTATAATTTTTAGACATTAAATAAATTAAATTATTTATGACATCATGATGATGCAGCGATGACCTCATTATTTAACGATTTAAATAAAATGGAAAGATAATGTAAAATCTAAGACCTACACATGTCAAAAACCTATTGGATGGGTGTATTTCGAACCCTTATCACTTTATCCTCGAAACACATCAATGTGGGAATATTAAAATCTGAAACTCATTCTAATATAAAGTAACATTTCCTTACTTTCCAAGAGTGCCCCTCCCCTCCTCTTATAAAAGGCCCCCACCTCTACCTCCTTACCCACACATCCAAAGCCTTTGGATCTGAAAAACCCTACCCATTTTGCCTCTCCACATCCCTCTATAACTCCTTGAAGCCTCACTTTGGGCAGAAGTCTTCCCAAGGAAGCCTTTGAGCTCAAACCAAAGGGATTTACCCGATTTTAAGGTAACATCTTCACTTGTGTCCTTTTGTTTTATTTTTCTTCTCCAACCCCCAAACTCTTTTTATTCATTTATTTTGTAACAAATCCAGTATATTTAATATACTAGGACGTTTTTATAATAAGTATTCGAGCTACAATTACACACACCTACATCTAATGGTTAAAGAACATACTGTTTCTGTGGATGGCGAATTTCTGCCTCACGAAACGATGATTGTTCAACATTCTTCTAACACCTTCAAAGGTGGCCATTAAGATGACACTATATTTATATATGATATATAATATGTTTATGTTTTACTTAAGCTTCTGTATTTTTCATTTATGGCATACCTTTATGGTTTCCATTATGGGTAAACGCGATATCTTCATTTAAGGAAGTGCGGACTACCGCCCCCTCAAAGTGATTTGATTCGTTAATACCATATGTGGTACGTATAAAGGATATATTTAATGATATTATATATGGTACCATACTGGAATTAAAATACTATTATGTATCATTATGTTTTAATTCCATTAAATATGAAATAGAAATGGAAGTAGCGTTCATGCGTACGTACGGCTTACCGTCTCCATGAACGGTACATTTCATTTCTTATCTCAAAATGTTATGTACTATTATAAGTACATATATATAATGGATATATATGTAATATATTACATCTAAATGATGAATATCATTCTGGAATTATAACATATATGTATATCTCTCATTTTGTTTTAATTCCATTAATATAACAAAAAATGAAAGTAGTGTTCATGCGTACGTACGACCTACCGTCTCCATGAACGATGCTTTTAATTTTTATCTCCAAATGCTATGTAATAGTATAAAATGAATATATAATGGATATATATGATATTTAAAACATCAATACTATTCTGGATATGATGTACCTATAACCACATGGAAAATTATTTTCCAACAAGTTCAATTTTTGACTCATGTACCAAACATCGACAAAAATGTCTGATATGAACTAATATTTTTAACCAATTATTATAACATTAAAATATGTGATATGAACTGAATAATAATATTTATAGGAGGTCCTTAAGAAATTATAAATTTACCAAAGTTTATTATTCAGGAATATAAAGAAACGAACAAGACAAGTTGGACTTGAGGTAAGGGATCATACTCCTCTCTTTCTTTTTAAGTACACTCTTTTATGTCATTCCTTTTAAGCTCATCTTTATTATGATTGGGATGTTCTTTTATATTAATCCTAATATAATTTTTATGTTCATATGATGAGAGACCCTATTTTCTCTCATCAATCCATTTTGTATGTTTTGAGTGGCGCCGTTAGGCTGCCGAATTTTCGTAAGAGATCTATCCTCTCTCTTTCTTTTTAAGTACTCTCCTTTATGTAACTTCTTTTAAGATCCTATTTGTTATGATGGGGTATGTTATTTTATATTCCTCTTTCTGTACATTTTATTGTAATATGATGAGATACCCTATTTGATCTCATCAATCCGTTTTTGGAAGTTTTAAGTGGCGCTGTTAGGCTGCCGAGTTTTCGTAAGGAATTTTTCATCTCACTTTTAGTCCCGTGAGATTTATGCTACATTTGCCACCATTTACTTTGAGTGTTGTATGTACTTCCCATTATTATACTATTTGTGTAATATAATTTCATTTATGGGTATTTACATATTTTTTGTATGACCCTTCTTCAATGGGGTGTACGTTTCGAAAGTTACCCAAGTCGGTAAGGGAACCTTTCACCCTCCTATTTTTAAAAGACTTATTTTGTTATGTCTTTTAATTCACATACTATTATGTTGGGATATGTTCTTATATATCCTTATTGATGTAAATTTTATGACCAAGTGATGAGATACCCTTTTTATCTCTCATCAAAATTTTTTCTGAATTTTGAAGTGACGCCGTTAGGCTGTCGAATTTTTGCAAGGGAACTTCTTAACCCAATTTTGATTCTTTGGGATAAACTTTTACACCTTGAATATGTATTTCTATGATTATGTGTGAATGTTCTATGATTGTTTTAAACTTAATACCCACTTATATTTCGTGTATTCATTTGTCACACATAATTATGTAACTGATTTATCCTTAATCCAAGGATACCGTCTTTGTATGGGACTTCATCTCAATCTCCTTTCATTGAGGCGTATTTTGTTTTATACACAACTTTCTTTTATACGGTGTATAAACCCCTTTGACTTTTATGTTTATTCAAAAGGAATATGTTTTCTATGAAGCGTTTACTAAACGACAAAAGGGAATGTTTTTGTCATACGTATGTGGCGACAACGACTTCTCTGCCGCTATGACCATTATTTGAGTTTCGGCTTCCTCTACAAGCCATACCTTCTTTTTAAAAGAAAAATAAATACCATGTTTTACATTTCTTTTATTTTGGTATTGAAAATGGTTTTCATAATGTTTTTATCATATCAATGTGTTTTATTGATATCTTGTGTTGAAATATGGAAATGTTATTGTAACACCCGAGACTTTTATGTTATATAAATCATCAAAGGAATCTTTTTCTACACAACACTTGCTTGACTTTCTTTACACGAAATCGTGACCTTCATCGATAGCTTGCGTTGTACGCAATACCGAGTTTCACTAAACAACGATATGCTATTAAAATATTATTAAAACTAGCCGTTATGAATAGTAATTACCACTTTTTGAAATTTTATAAATTTTATCTTTCAAAATGGACTTCATTTTTGGGATTCAGAATACCGAAATTAGCCTAGGGTGAAATTTTGGTATTTTTCTGAAAACTTTCAATTTTTGATGAATAGTGAAACCACTAAGTGGTAGGTTAAAAACTGAATTTTGCATAAAACCAAATTTTACCGCTTCTGTGAATGGAATTTCGAAAATCCGAGAGACACGGTTAATATCAAGGACTAAAATGTGGTTCAATGAGATGAAAATAATTTTTTGGTGAATAGTAACTTTTTACTTTTTTTTACCGCTGTTAATAGTAAATAGGGTAACTAAGGGTAAATATGATATTACTATTACCCTAACACATGTCCTAATTCTATTGGACAAGTGTAATTCGACCAAAAACAAGCTTAGGAATAAAATATGACCATTTAGTCCCACTTGGATTAGATTAGGACATTTATTATTATTTAATTCAAAGAAGAGTTAAAAGAGTTAAAATCAAAGTTTATTTACTAAAACATTTTTAATATAGAGTTATACATAAGATAAATTCAATTGTAAATATTCATTAGAAAGCTAAAATGATTTCCTACATGATGGTATTTTATTTGTAATTTTTAGACATCAAATAATTTAATTTATTTATGACACAAAGATGATGCAGTAATTATCTTATTAACAAAATATTGACATAATTCGTGTTATAAACACCAAAATAAATGTCATTTTAGACTTTTTATGAATTACACTAATTTTCTAGGTTACTATGATATATTAGTGTTGATTTAATCAACTTGGTTCGAACATATAATTCTGTTATGACTTTCACAAAAATCATATATCAAATAGTGTCAAAATTGACACAAAATAGTTTTTAAATCAAATATTATATTATTAATTGTTATTTTATTCCTAAAAATCTAAGGTTCGGCCAAATGACTTAGATAAGGATATATATATTAATAATAAACAATTTGGGGTTCGTTTGGCATGTTATAGTAAGTGTATTAACCATATAGTGTAAGAAAACAAAAAGACACGGTAAAAGTTAAATTATTTAACTTAGAGTTAAATCTAATTGATAAGGTTAAAATAATAACCTAAACTTGTCTAAATACTATTGGTTGATAGGATTTCGACCCATCCCCACTTTAGCTTCTAAATAAGACCCTTTGGAACCATTATAAACCGATTTTGACTTTAATATAAAATAATATTTTGAGATATTCCTAAGGTGCCCCTCTCCTCCCTTATAAAAGGGCACCTCCTCACCCTCCTCCTCACACCAATTTGAGCACTCAAGCTCGGCCAACCCCTGCCATTTTCTCCTCTCCACTTCCCTAGAATAATCCTAGAGGTCCTGGTCTTCTTCAAAGACCAATCTTAGTTCCCTAAGTGGAGGATTCAAAGAAGCGTTCCAAAGAAGAGGTAATATCCATTACCGATCTTTTCAATTTCTTTCTTCTTCAACTTCTTCTTCTTTAGTTGTTTCATGATAAAGTAATAACATCAGTATTACTTACATACTGATATGTTATTATAAATATTAAACAACCCTAATTCACCTTCTATCCATCCTACGGAAAAATGAAATCACCGCGCGTGCGTACGTACGGAATACCGTCTCCACGCCGTGGTGTAATCTATTTTCCACCATCACCTTACAAGGATGGGTATAATGGTGTAATGAGTAACTATTTATGATTATTATAAAGTAATATTGATACTGAAATAATATACATATACTCCAATACAATTCCATGATCATAGGAACGATATCATCACTCGTGCGTACGTACGGAATACCGTCTCCACGATGTGATGCGACTCGTTCTACATGATCATCATTACATAGTAATTATATAAATGAATTGAATGAATAAATATGATATATGTTACACTAATACCATTCTGGATATAAGGTATCTATAACCTTAAAAGAAGAATAAGAATTTATTCGGCAAAACACGCATAAGAACAAAAGGCAATAAAGACCCGAGTAACAAGTAACAATGAAATATTACTAACAAGAAGCTAATAATATGACCATATATGATATCATATCAATATGTATGATTCTGGAATAAGTCAATAACATTATTTAAACCATTATGCAGGAGATTCGGACACATACAAAGCAAATCGGACCTAAGGTAAGGGAAATATCACAATCTCATTTTTATCCGAGATTGTTTATTCGTAAGTATTTACTGGGGTGTATTTTATCATCCACATCCATGTTTCATCAATATGTAATATTATTTCCATCCACCTACAATTTTTTAAATCCATTTTTACCCTTCGTTGAGTTTTTAGTAATATGTATGAAAGGAATCTTTTGTCGTTTTTCATACGAGGTACTTTTTAACTTTTCCGACAAAAGTACGAAGAATGTTTTTTTTAACTTATACGGCATGAATGGATTTCTAAAACATTATTTCCAAGAAGTTTCCTTTACAAGTATTCAAGTTTATTTTTAATCAACTTCTTTTAGTTTAAAATTGTATGACATGTTAAGAATGGAAAAGTTTTTTTGAAGTAGAAAAGATATTTTCCTCAAGAATGGAGTTCAAATGTTTTATCAAAATTATTTTCCATCTAAGATTATATAGGTTTCTGTTTTTATCCCTATTATTACACTGATTTGATTATGTTTTGAGGAAATTATTTTTATGAAGTCATTTACCTTATATGATTTGTTTTATGATGTCATGATGTTTTAAGAATCCCATTTTTGTTACATGTGTTATGTGATGATGTATGATTTATGATTATGTGGCACACATAAGAAAGGATTCATTATAAGATGGGTGGGACCTATATCTCCCTCCAATGCATTGGGTAAAGATTTTATATCTCATGAGATAGACAGGGCTGGAACGGTAGGTTATACCGGTTCAGTGAAACAGGACTGAAACGAGGGTTACTCGATTCAGAAAGGGACTTTGTCCACTAAGATAGTCTTGGCAATGAGTCATGACTAACAAGAAATGATTTTCCATGATTATGTGTGCATGCCACAAAGTTTCAAGTTTCATGTTTTGATTATGGGGATCTCATTTTCACTTCTATGATTGGTTCCATGTTAAGATATTATGATCTCTTTTGCAGGTTATGATTTTCAAAAAGATATGATATGATTTTTTATTTCCTTTATTTTCCCTTGCTGAGCATTTGAGCTCACCCTCTTATGTTTTCTTTTCCCCAGGTCAGGAAGATGGATATTAAGTAGAATATGCTAAAGGGGACCCTAGATATGATGAAATAAATGGGAGACACTGTAAAAGATTTATGAACAAGTTGTTTATGTTTCCCAGTTTCTAAAGACACTATACCTATACAGTCCTTTGTGGTTTTGTCATATGTTGTAATAAGTGTGCTTCAATTTTGAAGTATTAACAATGTATGTAAAGTATGGGTCGTTATAGTTGGTATCAGAGGAAAGGTATAGTCAACCTTTGGAAACTAGGATGTGAAAGCCTTAGTAAGAACCCTAAGGATAAGTCTAAGCATAGAACACAATCTTAGTGTTTTAGAAATGGCCATGAATAACCTAGGATAAGACCTTAAGCGTGAAAATTTTATTCTTGAATTATGTGGGTTTCCTACTATAATTAGTGTTGCTCACACTATTCTTCTTGGTTTTAGTCAATGGCTGGAACCCGAAGGAACCGTGTTAATGCGGAATGCGATGGGCAATGCAATGATTGTCCCCCTGAGCAACCAAACGATATGGGAGCTAGAATACAAAATCTTGTAGCCATGCTCACACAACTTTCTCAAGCTATGAATCATGCAGGACTTCCAAACGAGCAAAGGAAGGAGCAACATTCTGTTGAATCCTTCATGAGGCAGCGTCCACCTTCTTTCAGCGGGTCTACTGATCCATTAGTTGCTAAACAATGGATTAGTACTACTGAAAAGATATTTTCAGTTCTTCAATGTTCTGAACATGATAAAGTCATCCTAGCAGTGTATCGTTTGGAAGGAGATGCTGATCAATGGTGGAATCTTATTAAGAATACGAGGAAAAGGGATGAAATTGAGTCCATGGAATGGGACGAGTTCAAGAACTTATTTTTCAATAAGTACTTCCCTCGTATTCTCCGAACAAAGATGGAGAAAGAGTTTCTTGAACTGAAGCAAAGGGATGATGAATCTGTTGGTACCTATGAAGCAAATTTTACAAGACTTGCAAGGTACGCTTCTGGTATTATTATCCAACCTGAGAGTAAGATCGATCGATTCTTTAGTGGATTAAAACCAAGTCTTCGAAGGGCGTTAGCCATAAGAGACTTCAATAGCTACGAGGAAATCGTTCGATGTGCTCTCAAAGTCAAGATGGAGATTGGAGTAACCCATCAGTCATATGGGTTTGATAAGAAGAGGAAAATGGAATTCAAAGGAAAATCTAAAGAGCACACTAAAAAGAAGATGAGCTTTCCCTTATGCTCAAAGTGTGGAAAGAAACATGGAGGGAGTTGTCTTAAAGGGACAAGTAAATGTTTCAAATGTGGAAAGGAAGGTCATCGGGCATTTGAATGTCGCAATAATGGGAAGAAGATGTCTAATGATGCAAACAAAGGAAGGGATACACAGAATGAACCTACTACACTTCAATTTTTCAAGTGCAAGGAGATGGGGCATTATGCCAATCAATGCCCAAATCCAAGGGTTGATGATGATGGTCGACGTCAACAAACTCTTAAGGCTAAAGACAAAGGAAAGTCACATGCAATTTCTATCAGCGATGTGGAGTACGATAACGAAGTGGTGAAAGGTACACTTACCATCCACTCTAAAGTAGCAAATGTTTTATTTGATTTTGGATCCACCCACTCTTTTATTTCTGAAGAATTTTCTAAGGGTATCACCGTATTACCTCAACAATTAGATGTTGAGTTAGCTGTGACAACACCTAATGGCACATCAATCGCATCAAAAGTTTATAATTCTTCTCCGATCGAAGTTTGTGGGAAAGTTCTTCCTGAAAATCTTGTGATCCTTCCTATAGTGGAATTTGATGTGATTCTTGGCATGGATTGGCTTTCTTTATACGGAGCTCATATCAATTGCCAAAGAAGGGAAGTCACATTTCATATTCCAGATCAATCTATGATCGTCTATCAATGCAAGGATGAACATAACCTTCCAGTGGAAATTTCTTCCATTTTATGGGTATTGATTCCACTAAATGAAGGTTATTTATCTCAAATGGTTGGTGAGAAACTCGCGATTAAGAATATGCCCATCGTACGGGAGTTTGATGATGTATTTCCGGAGGAATTACCGGGTCTTCCACCAAATCGTGAAGTTGAGTTTTCAATAGAACTCGTACCGGGCGCTTTGCCAATTTCAAAGACACCTTATAGAATGGCCCCAATTGAGTTGCAGGAATTGAAGAAGCAACTCCAAGAGAATCTTGATAAGGGATTCATACGCCCTAGTGCGTCACCTTGGGGAGCACTTGTTCTATTTGTTAAGAAGAAAGATGGATCAATGAGACTCTGCATTGATTATCGAGAACTTAACAAGATCACTATCAAGAACAAATATCCTCTCCCACGCATTGATGACTTATTTGACCAACTACGCGGAGCTCAATACTTTTCCAAGATTGATCTTCGTTCAGGGTATCATCAATTAAGGGTCAAAAGGGAGGATATACCAAAGACGGCTTTCCGTACAAGGTATGGACACTATGAATTTATAGTGATTCCATTTGGTCTTACTAATGCCCCTGCTATCTTCATGGATCTAATGAATAGAGTCTTTAGAGACTATCTTGATCAATTTGTGGTAGTCTTTATAGACGATATTCTTGTCTATTCAAAGAGAAAGGAAGAGCATGAAGATCACTTGAGAATTATATTGAAGACCCTGAGAAAGGAGAAGCTTTATGCCAAATTTACCAAGTGTGAATTTTGGCTTCAAAAAGTTGCATTTTTGGGTCACATAATCTCAAAAGAGGGGATATCTGTGGATCCAGCAAAAACAGAGGTTATCGAAAGATGGTCGAGACCAACAACAGTAACTGAGATCCGAAGTTTTCTTGGTTTGGCTGGATATTATCGACGTTTTGTAAAGGATTTTTCACGATTATCTAATCCACTCACCAAGTTGACTCGGAAAGGAGTTAAGTTTGTTTGGACAGAGGAATGTGAAGAGAATTTCAAGGAGTTGAAAAGAAGGTTATCCAGTGCACCTGTGCTCACACTGCCTTGTAGTGGAGAAAGGTTTGTGATCTACAGTGATGCATCCAAGAAGGGATTGGGGTGTGTTCTTATGCAAAATGATTTGGTGATAGCTTATGCCTCACGACAGTTGAAAATCCATGAGCAAAATTACCCAACACATGATTTGGAGTTGGATGTGGTAATATTTGCATTAAAGATTTGGAGGCGTTACCTTTATGGTGAAAGGTGTGATATTTATACTAATCATAAAAGTTTAAAGTATATTTTCACACAAAAGGAGCTGAATATGCGTCAAAGAAGATGGTTGGAGCTGATTAAGGATTATGACTGCTCAATCCATTACCACCCTGGGAAAGCAAACAAGGTGGCAGATGCATTAAGTCGACAAGACCATGCTAGTTTATCCATGATGAGGATCACAAAAGATCCAATATTTATGGATTTACAAAGGATGGATCTTGGAATTATAATGGAAGGGGAAAAATCTTATCTTTCTCAAATGAATGTTCAACCATCTATACATGTGAAGATTAAAGAGGCACAGAAAGAAGATGTCGAGTTACAAAAGAAGGTGAGAAATGTTCCTGAATTCAACCTTGATTGTGATGGGATAATAAAGTTCAGGAATCGGGTTTGTGTTCCTCCCATCCCCGAATTAAAGAAGGAGCTGCTGGATGAGGCTCATAGTTCTTCATTCTCTATTCATCCTGGAAGCACGAAGATGTATAGGGACCTGAAAGAGTACTTCTGGTGGGATGGCATGAAAAGAGATGTTGCTGAATATGTCTCTCGATGCTTGGTTTGTCAACAAGTTAAAGCTGAGAGACAAAAGTCTAAGGGGATGTTACAACCATTACCCACACCCGAATGGAAATGGGAAAACATCACTATGGACTTTGTCACAGGACTTCCTAAAACATCCAAAGGCAATAATGCTATTTGGGTCATAGTTGATCGTCTTACAAAGTCTGCACACTTCATTGCTATTAGAGAGGATTTCTCTCTAGATCAGCTTGCCAGGATATATGTAAAGGAAGTGGTAAGATTGCATGGAGTACCACTTTCTATTATATCTGATCGGGATCCGAGATTTACCTCGAAGTTCTGGCGAAGTCTTCAGCATACTCTGGATACAGAGTTGAGTTTCAGCACTGCTTATCATCCCCAGACAGACGGTCAGTCTGAGAGAACAATTCAAACCCTAGAAGATATGTTGAGAGCTTGCTCTATGGATTTCAAAGGAGGTTGGGATCAACACCTACCTTTGGTGGAATTTTCTTATAATAATAGCTTTCACTCCAGTATTCAGATGGCTCCTTATGAAGCTCTCTATGGAAAGAAATGCAGGACTCCAACTTGCTGGGATGAAGTTGGGGAAAGAAAGCTATTAGGACCTGATCTTGTTGATGAAATGGCAGAAAAGGTCAGATCTATTCAACAACACATAAGAGCAGCTTAGAGTCGACAGAAAAGTTATGCCGACAACCGAAGAAAAGACCTAGAGTTTGAAGTGGGTGATAAAGTGTTCTTACGAATATCTCCCTAGAAGAGGGTTATGAGATTTGGAAAGAAGGGGAAGTTGAGCCCTAGATATATCGGTCCTTTTGAAATACTGGATCGTGTTGGAAAGGTAGCTTACCGATTGGCGCTTCCACCGAATCTCTCTCAAGTTCGCGATGTGTTCCATGTATCTCTCCTAAGAAAGTACATACCTGATCCTTCACATGTACTCAGCTCAGAAGTTGTACCGCTGGAGTAAGATCTTTCTTATGAAGAACAACCGATAGAGATTCTGGATCGTAGCGAAAAAGTCCTACGAAACAAGACCACTCGATTGGTGAAAGTTTTATGGAGGAACCACCAACTTGAAGAAGCTACATGGGAGCTTGAGGATATGATGAGGGAGAAGTATCCTCATCTGTTTGTCACAAAGTGACGAATTTCGAGGGCGAAATTCTTTTTAAGGGGGGTAGAATGTAACACCCGAGACTTTTATGTTATATAAATCATCAAAGGAATCTTTTTCTACACAACACTTGCTTGACTTGCTTTACACGAAATCGTGAACTTCCTCGATAGCTTGCGTCGTACGCAATACCGAGTTTCACTAAACAACGATATGCTATTAAAATATTATTAAAACTAGCCGTTATGAATAGTAATAACCACTTTTTGAAATTTTATAAATTTTATCTTTCAAAATGGACTTCATTTTTGGGATTCGGAATACCGAAATTAGCCTAGGGTGAAATTTTGGTATTTTTCTGAAAACTTTCAATTTTTGATGAATAGTGAAACCACTAAGTGGTAGGTTAAAAACTGAATTTTGCATAAAACTTAATTTTACCGCTTCTGGGAATGGAATTTCGAAAATCCGAGAGACACGGTTAATATCAAGGACTAAAATGTGGTTCAATGAGATGAAAATAATTTTTTGGTGAATAGTAACTTTTTACTTTTTTTTACCGCTGTTAATAGTAAATAGGGTAACTAAAGGTAAATATGATATTACTATTACCCTAACACATGTCCTAATTCTATTGGACAAGTGTAATTCGACCAAAAACAATCTTAGGAATAAAATATGACCATTTAGGCCCACTTGGATTAGATTAGGACATTTATTATTATTTAATTCAAAGAAGAGTTAAAAGAGTTAAAATCAAAGTTTATTTACTAAAACATTTTTAATATAGAGTTATACATAAGATAAATTCGATTGTAAATATTCATTAGAAATCTAAAAAGCTTTCCTACATGATGGTATTTTATTTGTAATTTTTAGACATCAAATAATTTAATTTATTTATGACACAAAGATGATGCAGTAATTATCTTATTAACGAAATATTGACATAATTGGTGTTATAAACACCAAAATAAATGTCATTTGAAACTTTTTATGAATTCCACTAATTTTCTAGGTTAATATGATATATTAGTGTTGATTTAATCAACTTGGTTCGAACATATAATTCTGTTATGACTTTCACAAAAATCATATATCAAATAGTGTCAAAATTGACACAAAATAGTTTTTAAATCAAATTTTATATTATTAATTGTTATTTTATTCCTAAAAATCTAAGGTTCGGCCAAATGACTTAGATAAGGATATATATATTAATAATAAACAATTTGGGGTTCTTTTGGCATGTTATAGTAAGTGTATAAACCATATAGTGTAAGAAAACAAAAAGACACGGTAAAAGTTAAATTATTTAACTTAGAGTTAAATCTAATTGATAAGGTTAAAATAATAACCTAAACTTGTCTAAATCCTATTGGTTGATAGGATTTCGACCCATCCCAACTTTAGATTCAAAATAAGACCCTTTGGAACCATTATAAACCGATTTTGACTTTAATATAAAATAATATTTTGAGATATTCCTAAGGTGCCCCTCTCCTCCCTTATAAAAGGGCACCTCCTCACCCTCCTCCTCACACCAATTTGAGCACTCAAGCTCGGCCAACCCCTGCCATTTTCTCCTCTCCACTTCCCTAGAATAATCCTAGAGGTCCTGGTCTTCTTCAAAGACCAATCTTAGTTCCCTAAGTGGAGGATTCAAAGAAGCGTTCCAAAGAAGAGGTAATATCCATTACCGATCTTTTCAATTTCTTTCTTCTTCAACTTCTTCTTATTTAGTTGTTTCATGATAAAGTAATAACATCAGTATTACTTACATACTGATATGTTATTATAAATATTAAACAACCCTAATTCACCTTCTATCCATCCTACGGAAAAATGAAATCACCACGCGTGCGTACGTACGGAATACCGTCTCCACGCCGTGGTGTAATCTATTTTCCACCATCACCTTACAAGGATGGGTATAATGGTGTAATGAGTAACTATTTATGATTATTATAAAGTAATATTGATACTGAAATAATATACATATACTCCAATACAATTCCATGATCATAGGAACGATATCATCACTCGTGCGTACGTACGGAATACCGTCTCCACGATGTGATGCGACTCGTTCTACATGATCATCATTACATAGTAATTATATAAATGAATTGAATGAATAAATATGATATATGTTACACTAATACCATTCTGGATATAAGGTATATATAACCTTAAAAGAAGAATAAGAATTTATTCGGCAAAACACGCATAAGAACAAAAGGCAATAAAGACCCGAGTAACAAGTAACAATGAAATATTACTAACAAGAAGCTAAGAATATGACCATATATGATATCATATCAATATGTATGATTCTGTAATAAGTCAATAACATTATTTAAACCATTATACAGGAGCTTCAGACACATACAAAGCAAATCGGACCTAAGGTAAGGGAAATATCACAATCTCATTTTTATCCGAGATTATTTATTCGTAAGTATTTACTGGGGTGTATTTTATCATCCAAATCCATGTTTCATCAATATGTAATATTATTTCCATCCACCTACAATTTTTTAAATCCATTTTTACCCTTCGGTGAGTTTTTAGTAATATGTATGAAAGGAATCTTTTGTCGTTTTTCGTACGAGGTACTTTTTAACTTTTCCGAAAAAAGTACGAAGAAGGTTTTTTTTAACTTATACGGCATGAATGGATTTCTAAAACATTATTTCCAAGAAGTTTCCTTTACAAGTATTCAAGTTTATTTTTAATCAACTTCTTTTAGTTTAAAATTGTATGACATGTTAAGAATGGAAAAGTTTTTTTGAAGTAGAAAGGATATTTTCCTCAAGAATGGAGTTCAAATGTTTTATCAAAATTATTTTCCATCTAAGATTATATAGGGTTCTGTTTTTATCCCTATTATTACACTGATTTGATTATGTTTTGAGGAAATTATTTTTATGAAGTCATTTACCTTATATGATTTGTTTTATGATGTCATGATGTTTTAAGAATCCCATTTTTGTTACATGTGTTATGTGATGATGTATGATTTATGATTATGTGGCACACATAAGAAAGGATTCATTATAAGATGGGTGGGACCTATATCTCCCTCCAATGAATTGGGTAAAGATTTTATATCTCATGAGATAGACAGGGTTGGAACGGTAGGTTATACCGGTTCAGTGAAACATGACTGAAACGAGGGTTACTCGATTCAGAAAGGGACTTTGTCCACTAAGATAGTCTTGGCAATGAGTCATGACTAACAAGAAATGATTTTCCATGATTATGTGTGCATGCCACAAAGTTTCAAGTTTCATGTTTTGATTATGGGTATCTCATTTTCACTTCTATGATTGGTTCCATGTTAAGATATTATGATCTCTTTTGCAGGTTATGATTTTCAAAAAGATATGATATGATTTTTTATTTCCTTTATTTGCCCTTGCTGAGAATTTGAGCTCACCCTCTTATGTTTTCTTTTCCCCAGGTCAGGAAGATGGATATTAAGTAGAATATGCTAAAGGGGACCCTAGATATGATGAAATAAATGGGAGACACTGTAGAATATTTATGAACCAGTTGTTTATGTTTCCCAGTTTCTAAAGACACTATACCTATACGGTCCTTTGTGGTTTTGTCATATGTTGTAATAAGTGTGCTTCAATTTTGAAGTATTAACAATGTATGTAAAGTATGGGTCGTTATAGTTATGTTTCCTTTATGCATGTTTTATGTGATACGATTATGTTATAGTTATTGGTAATTGTTATGAAAACAGGTGGTTCTGTGATAAACTAAGGGCGGGTGAGCCCGATATAGCTCTCCAATGCATTGGGTAACGTGAAGGAGTGAAACATTAAGGTTTCTCCGAAGAGATTTAGGGAATATACTGTGGTGGGTATTCCAAACGTAACTAAGAGGGTTACTCCCTACGTAAGAAAGTTATGAATGCCTCAAGTTACCTTTATGTCTTATGATTTCTATTATTTATTCATGATTTTATGAGGTATGTTAAAGTGCCTATGTTTTATGGGTAAAGTATGATTTCATTCTTATGTATATATGAACTCATGTTTCCTTTCCATATTTTTATAACCCTTATTGAGCTTTTTATGCTCATCCCAAGTTTTTGAAATGTTTTTCACAGGTAAAGGGAAAGGTACATGATGTGATGATAGTGTCAAGGATGTGTCAAAAAAAGAATCAATGTTTTATTTTAAATATGTTTCCATTGATGGGAATAATGAATATTGTCTTTTATGTAACCACTTTGTTTAAATGTGGAATGTAATGCAAGTTTCATGATCTAATTCTCTAAAACTCTAAACCTAAAAAGATCCTCAATGTGTAATCTTGTAATAACTCAAGATTAAGTAAGGTTTAAGGATGGGGCCTTATAATTGGTATCAAAGGTCGGTTTAGATACCTTTAGAGGTTAGGGTATTCTTTAAGCATAAGTGACAGTACCATAATGGATAGGATTTCAGAAAGATTCCTAGTTTTAGATAAAGTGAATGAGTAAGTATATCTTAGTGTTTACCTTCCTCATTAGTACATGATGGTTTTGTTGATATACTCACACAAACATTTCTGTTTTTAGTAAATGGATGGATCAAGTAGGCACCAAAGTGACAATGGGTTTGTTGGAAACTGTGGTGGTTCTCTGATTAAGAGACTGGATGAAATGGGGGATTCAATGAGGAATCTTGTGGTTGTGCTAAACCAACTATCAAGGATTCATGATCAACCACTTGAACCTTGGTGAGTTCTCTAATGAATCATGTACGAGATGACCAACTCGATGTGGAAGTTCAGGTAATAATTATAAAGGTAACCATTAGCGTTTATATGATCCTTGCTTTTTAGGTAATTATGGGTTACTCTATGATATGATGGAAAATGAAAGGAAAGAGATAAACTTGAGGTTAAAATATGTTATGATTATTTTTGATGATTTTATCTCATTTTGGGGAATGTTTTAAGAATTATATAGTTTTGGAAAAAGGGCAACACGCAGACCGTGTGACAACCTGTCACGTTGGACAAAGCTACGGGAATCGAACCCACAACCAAAGTGCAACTGGTATTTATCGCCTACCACTGGACTACGTGAAGTCCCTGGTTAGTTTAACTAATTTTTTTTAGTTAGATGATCTTATGAATCTAGAATGAGCTGATTTTGGGTTATCTATGGAAATTATTAACCTTTCATGGAGGATATGTGATTAGGTTAATTACTTTTCAATTCGAGACATTAAGAGCAACTGATGTTGTTTGGAGATAAATGTTACGATTTAACTTGGAAGACTATGTGACTAAATCTTTCAAATATTTGGGTTTCAATCTTAGTTTGGTTTACTTTGAAGAATTTTATGGACAAATTGTTTATCGAATGGTCCTCGTTGAACTTTGGGTTTTGTTGGACAAATTTTGGAGATTAAGCATAGATTTTCTTTTTATAAAGGGTTATCCTTTTCTAGATTATCTGATCTTGTACTAACCTTTTTGGTTTTGGTTTTGGTTTTGGTTAAAGTCTAAAGATATGGGAAGTATATAGTTCTCTTTTGTGGATTAGGTGATTCTCTAGAAGTTTATTATATTACTCTTAATGTGAACAAGTCTTCCTAAATACTCATCTTTTGGAGAAAATATGAGTTTGTGTAAGGAATCTAATAAAAGTTGAAAGTCAACATGATAAGTGATTATGTTTCCTTATGAATAAATTCCTCAATAAAAAGTAACTTAAAACAAAAATGTTGTCTATTAACTTTTCCTACGGGGAATCGAATACCGTTTAACCCATCACAAGTTTGTGATTTTCTTGTGGTTAACTTTCTCCTAGACATGTTTACTATCACTCTCCATCAGAACATGACCCTTTGTTTTTTCATCCATGTCCATATTTTCATACTTGGAATCCTAGTATGGGTTAACTCAGGTGACCATTGTACTTATCTTTCTTTATTTTAAAGTGATTGTTTTATTGACTCTTGTTCCGATGTGGGACGTTCAATGATGTTTCCAAGCTCAATTTTAAAATTGCGAGGATGCAATTCCCAAAAGGGGGGAAGGATGTAACACCCCAGGTAAATAAAGAGTATGAAATTTTCACATTTATCCATATTTGTGAATAAAATATTAATATTACTTTAAAGGGAACGCTATACGTTGCACTCTAATAATAAAATAATATTATAGTAGTTAACGCCTAGCCATTGTAATGGCGGGAATGAACAAAACTAACTACAAAATGATTATATATGCTTTTCAAACATGTTTACTTTTTTTCAATAAATGTTAGAGGATTAAAAATGCAAATGAATCCAGTTTTTAAGCGTAAACATTCTAATATTCTTTAAAAGATCGATTAACCACCTTTTGATGGTGAACCCCTATTAAATCCACTTTTTGAAAATTTTATAAGCTCTATTTTTCAAAATAAACATATTATTTATTATTAGGACATTTAAATTTACCTTGGGTTAATTTTTGGTATTTTTCTGACAATGTTCATTTTTCAATGAATAGTGAAAAATACTGCATTTTACATCAAAACTGCTTTTTCATATAATTTAATTATATGGTTATATTATATTTTTAATTTGTTTTAAAGTGTAATTAGAATATATTTTTACCATTTAATCAAATGATGGTCATTGGGATTAATTTTACTTTTTAATTGGGCATAAACAAGTGCCAAACTTTTCATAAATATTGTTTCTAAAAAACCCGCTATTTGTTTTGACAACGGGAATTATTTTTAAATTAATTTTTGCAATTTATGTGTTTGGAATTTGTTAAAATGGATTACATATTTGGAATTATAAGGTCCAAATTATGTAATTAAGAATCTTTTATTTTTGGACATTATGAATAGTAACGACGGTTATTATCTTTAATTATCTTGATTAATTAGTAATCAGGTAGTTAAAGATAATAAAATAATATCATAATAATAAAAAATGACCACAACATGTGTCCTAAGGATACTGGTTGTCTCATGGCCGACCATGGGATGCCTTGTTCCAAACTTGGGGCCCCATGGAATCACTTTTGTGAGAAAGTGACTTTTTATCTTTTTATTTTTAAAGAATGTTAAATGTAACAAAGAATGTATCACCTAAGTAAAATATTTTTAATTTTATCTACATAAATGATATTTTGGACTATAAATAGTCATTGGAAATATAAAAATATTTTCTACATCATAGTATTTTTTTATAATTTTTAGACATTAAATAAATTAAATTATTTATGACATCATGATGATGCAGCGATGACCTCATTATTTAACGATTTAAATAAAATGGAAAATAATGTAAAATCTAAGACCTAAACATGTCCAAAACCTATTGTATGGGTGTATTTAGAACCCTTATCACTTTATCCTTGAAACACATCAATGTGGGACCATTAAAATCCGAAACTCATTCTAATATAAAGTAACATTTCCTTACTTTCCAAGAGTGCCCCTCCCCTCCTCTTATAAAAGGCCCCCACCTCTACCTCCTGACCCACACTTCCAAAGCCTTTTTATCGGCCAAACCCTACCCCGTTTGTCTCTCCACATCCCTCTATAACTCCTTGAAGCCTCACTTTGGGCAGAAGTCTTCCCAAGGAAGCCTTTGAGCTCAAACTAAAGGGAGTTACCCGATTTTAAGGTAACGTCTTCACTTGTGTCCTTTTGTTTTATTTTTCTTCTCCAACCCCCTAAACTCTTTTTATTCATTTATTTTGTAAAAAATACAGTATCTTAAATATAATAGTATGTTGTTATAATAAGGATTTGAGCTACAATTACACACACCTACATCTAATGGTTAAAGAACATATTGTTTCTGTGGATGGCGAATTTCTGCCTCACGAAACGATGATTGTTCAACATTCTTCTAACACCTTCAAAGGTGGCCATTAAGATGAAAATATATTTATATATGATATATAATATGTTTATGTTTTACTTAATCTTCTGTATTTTTCATTTATGGCATACCTTTATGGTTTCCATTATGGGTAAACGCGATATCTTCATTTAAGGAAGTGCGGACTACTGCCCCCTCAAAGTGATTTGATTCGTTAATACCATATGTGGTACGTATAAAGGATATATTTAATGATATTATATATGATACCATACTGGAATTAAAATACTATTATGTATCATTATGTTTTAATTCCATTAAATATGAAATAGAAATGGAAGTAGCGTTCATGCGTACGTACGGCTTACCGTCTCCATGAACGGTACATTTCATTTCTTATCTCAAAATGTTATGTACTATTATAAGTACATATATATAATGGATATATATGTAATATATTACATATAAATGATTGATATCATTCTGGAATTATAACATATATGTATATCTCTCATTTTGTTTTAATTCCATTAATATAACAAAAAATGAAAGTAGTGTTCATGCGTACGTACGACCTACCGTCTCCATGAATGGTGCTTTTAATTTTTATCTCCAAATTCTATGGAATAGTATAAAATGAATATATACTGGATATATATGATATTTAAAACATCAATACTATTCTGGATATGATGTACCTATAACTACATGGAAAATTATTTTCCAACAAGTTCAATTTTTGACTCATGTACCAAACATCGACAAAAACGTCTGATATGAACTCATATTATTAACCAATTATTATAACATTAAAATATGTGATATGAACTGAATAATAATATTTATATGAGGTCCTTAAGCAATTATAAATTGACCAAAGTTTATTATTCAGGAATATAAAGAAACGAACAAGACAAGTTGGACTTGAGGTAAGGGATCCTACTCCTCTCTTTCTTTTTAGGTACACTCTTTTATGTCATTACTTTTAAGCTCATCTTTCTTATTATTGGGATGTTATTTTATATTACTCATACTGTAATTTTTATGTTCATATGATGAGAGACCCTATTTTCTCTCATCAATCCATTTTGTATGTTTTGAGTGGCGCCGTTAGGCTGCTGAATTTTCGTAAGAGATCTAACCTCTCTCTTTCTTTTTAAGTACTCTCCTTTATGTCACTTCTTTTAATATCCTCTTTGTTATGATGGGGGATGTTATTTTATATTCCTCTTTCTGTAAATTTTATTTTAATATGATGAGAGACCCTATTTTATCTCATCAATCCATTTTTGGAAGTTTTAAGTGGCGTCGTTAGGCTGCCGAGTTTTCGTAAGGAATTTTTCATCTCACTTTTAGTCTCGTGAGATTTATGATACATTTTCCACCATTTACTTTGAGTGGTGTATGTACTTCCCATTATTATACTCTTTGTGTAATATAATTTCATTTATGGGTATTTACATATTTTTTGTACGACCCTTCTTCAATGGGGTGTACGTTTCGAAAGTTACCCAAGTCGGTAAGGGAACCTTTCACCCTCCTCTTTTTAAAAGACTTATTTTGTTATGTCTTTTAATTCACATACTATTATGTTGGAATATGTTCTTATATATCCTTATTGATGTAAATTTTATGACCAAGTGATGAGATACCATTTTTATCTCTCGTCAAACTTTTTTCTGAATTTTGAAGTGACGCCGTTAGGCTGTCGAATTTTTGCAAGGAAACTTCTTAACCCAATTTTGATTCTTTGGGATAAACTTTTACACCTTGAATATGTCTTTCTATGATTATGTGTGAATGTTCTATGATTGTTTTACACTTAATACCCACTTATATTTCATGTATTCGTTTGTCACACATAATTATGTAACTGATTTATCCTTAATCCAAGGATACCGTCTTTGTATGGGACTTCGTCTCAATCTCCTTTCATTGAGGCATATTTTGTTTTATACACAACTTTATTTTATACAGTGTATAAACCCCTTTTTCTTTTACGTTTATTCAATAGGAATCTTTTTTCTATGAAGCGTTTACTAAATGACAAAAGGGAATGTTTTTGTCATACGTATGTGGCGACAACGACTTCTCCGCCGCCATGACCATTATTTGAGTTTCGGCTTCCTCTACAAGCCATAACTTCTTTTTAAAGGAAAAATAAATACCATGTTTTAAATTTCTTTTATTTTGGTATTGAAAATGGTTTTCATAATTTTTTTATCATATCAATGTGTTTTATTGATATCTTGTGATTGAAATATGGAAATGTTATGTTTCCTTTATGCATGTTTTATGTGATACGATTATGTTATGGTTCTTGGGAATTGTTATGAAAACGGGTGGTTTCATGATAAACTAAGGGCGGGTGAGCCCGATATACTCTACAATGCATTGGGTAACGCGAAGGAGTGAAACATTAAGGTTTCTACGAAGAGATTTATGGAATATACTGTGGTGGGTATTCCAAACATAACCAAGAGGGTTACTCCCTACGTAAGAAAGTTTTGAATGCCTCAAGTTACCTTTATGTCTTATGATTTCTATGATTTATTCATGATTTTATGAGGTATGTTAAAGTGCCTATGTTTTATGGGTAAAGTATGATTTCATTCTTACGTATATATGAACTCATGTTTCCTTTCCATATTTTTATAACCCTTACTGAGCTTTTTATGCTCATCCCAAGTTTTTGAAATGTTTTTCACAGGTCAAGGGAAAGGTACATGATGTGATGATAGTGTCAAGGATGTGTCAAAAAAAGAATCAATGTTTTATTTTAAATATCTTTCTGTTGATGGGAAGAATGAATACTGTCTTTTATGTAACCACTTTGTTTAAATGTGGAATGTAATGCAAGTTTCATGATCTAATTCTCTAAAACTCTAAACCTGAAAAGATCCTCAATGTGTAATATTGTAATAACTCAAGATTAAGTAAGGTTTAAGGCTGGGGCCTTATATTATGTGTTTCTTAGACATAATATAAGGAAAAATCTAATTTTTCAAATAAAATAAGT